>CM068838.1:89209943-89958373 GCA_028554795.2 Sinohyriopsis cumingii
ACTTTAATTTAATACTGCTTTTCATTATAGGTGGGAATGATTTCTAATTATTAAACTGAGTTATGCAGTATTAATGGATCTTACTTCTTTCTATCCTTTGTGCGAATACATGATTCAAACAAAATCTGAAGCTGTACAAACTCCACTCACATATACTATGTGATATACGCTACACTCATATATGTTATGTGAGATACGGATACGTCTGTGTCTTTTATAATAATTATTAAAGTATGGAAATTTGTAAGATCTCTGCTGGTTTGAAATGTGAAGTAAATTTCCATGTTTGGGTACGTACGTCACTTTGAAATGCGAAGTCAGTTTTCATTTTTGGGTACCTATATTTGCTTTGAAATATGAAGTCAATTTCCATGTTTGGGTACCTACGTCAGCAACGAAATGTGAAGTCAATTTCCATGTTTGTGAACCGACGTCAGCTTTGAAATGTGAAGTCAATTTCCATGTTTGGGTACCTACGTCAGCAATAAAATGTGAAGTCAATTTCCATGTTTGGGTACCTACGTCAGCGAAAAGATGTGAAGTCAATTTCCATGTTTTGGGTACGTAGATCAGCCTAACATCATTCTGACTATACAATTTGTCCGTGGGTGTGACATCAGAACCTGCCTTGTGTCTGAACTTCCATTATAAATTCAGGTTGATGTTTCAAGCACAATCTACGAGGGTAATTATATTATTAAGTATTAGTATGCTGGAGTTTTCATTATCTTCACAAGCAAGGCTCATAACATTGTTTGCCACCCCCGCTCCCACACCAGCCAGTATAAGCAAGATAGAATGTTCATAGATCGAGTCTCAAAAATTACTACTGAATGTTGACACAAGTTGTGTTGTCTATATTCACTTTATTAAACAACATTTCATATTATTAATGATGTACATCTCATATGCCAATATATTCTGCCATACTTCCTTGCAATGTCACGTTCCTAAGAACAATAGAATAATGTAAGGCCATTTGTTTAGTACAATCTTCAGCTCGTGTTCCTCAAACTAATATTTCTAAAACTGATTCTATGATAATCTAAGATACATTCATCATCAAGCAACTAGTCTTGCATGAATCTGTGCTATTCAAGGTCCGAACGTTAGCATAAAATGCTTACTACGTTTCATGCACAAAGAATACTCATTCATAAGCAAAGAATGCTCATTCATAAGCAAAGAATACTCATTCATAAGCAAAGAATACTCATATAAACAAAGAATACTCATTCATAAACAAAGAATACTCATTCTTGAGCAAAGAATACTCATTCATAAACAAAGAATGCTCATTCATAAGCAAAGAATACTCATTCATGAGCAAAGAATACTCATTCATAAGCAAAGACTAATCATTTATAAACAAAGAATACTCAGTCATCGGCAAAGAACACTTGTTTATATATCAAGAACACTCATTTAAATTTATTTTCTTTATAAAACGAAGGCCAATCCAAAACATGCAAATACTAGCATTTGCAGAATCTCAGTAGTTAGTTGAACTAGGTATAGTACACCATATTCATATTTGGATAACCTTAACTATTTCTGTGAGACTAAACTTATTTAAGGATTATTGGGATTTAACGACATTTCACGTATAAAATACATCATACATGGCGGTCAGTTAAAGTGGTGGAGAAAAATTATGGGATGACCACAGAAAAAAACATCGAGCAACGGGAAGCTACTGGCCTGCATTCTCAAAACACACACGTTGGTCAAGCCCGAGACTCGAACCCACGCGGATAGAGGTGCAATGTACGTGATCTGTTACGGCGAGCGCCTCAGACCAACTGGCCACCTGAGGGCAACAAAACAGTTGTACGTTGGATGTATGTCCGCACAGTAATTGACATAAATTCATACATTCTGTTCGCTGGAGTGTTTTTAAAGAAAAAAAAATGCAATCTATTCAAACTACCTCTGCTACATTTGTGATTGGAACAAAAACTGTAGGACTGACCATGCAAAACAAAGAAATAGTTGGTTGCATTCGCATCTTTTCGGTCAATCCTTCTTTCGTAAATAACCAAGGTGGTCTTAATGGCAGCTAATGACAAGCATCGGCATACATTCGAGGTACGACCACACTCGTATAGGATGCAATAACATAGGAGTAATACGAAAAAATATGAGATGGATTTATAGTCATGGCAACATTATCATGTAATACAATGTATTACTACCTTATTTACTGTATAGAGCCACTTGTAAAACAAGTAAAAGTGCCGACAGTATTAAATGAAATATGTATACATACAGGCAGCGAAAAGATCATAGTCTCTATTATGTTTTATACATGTATTATTGCGACAAGAACATTGAGTCATATGAAAGATGATATCATGGTAAACATTAATTACCAACGGTCCTAACCAATAAGCGGGTATATTTGGTACATGGGAAGACACTTAACAACATCCTTCAGTAGGGGAATGATCCACTAAATCAGGGATTCATTAAGCTCAATTCCATGGACAATTTTACTGCAATCTGTTGCTAATGGGCTTGAAATTGACTAAGTGACTCTTCATCTAAGGAGTTGTTGTTTGGCAAGAGGAAAAGACACCCTAGTCTAGATGTATTCCTTACCACGTACACCCAATAAACTGAAGAAACATGCATGAACTCGGATTCCATGCATCACATATAGTATGTAGTCTGGTTTACAGACGCTGACAACAAAACAAAATGATCAATTTATGGAAAATAAAAAAGAGATGGATTCCATTACAAACGTCTACATTTTTATTAAACATTAAAATATGACTTTGGACCCTAATCATACCCCTTCATCCCTAGCATCCATGAGAATGCGCTGATATGGTCAGGTTATAAGGAAAACCTGACAGATGGACAGATAAATAGAGACACGTGAACACAGACAGATGAATATGACTTGCCACAAACTATCTGTCAAAAGTCAGATGTAAAAACGTAACTGCCGTAGTTTGCCATTGCAAATCCATAAGCGTTTATCTGCATAGCCAACCCCTACCCCATCTCACCCTCAAAGAGGTACAACTATTCCTGAACAACAATTTCTAATACACTGTCCACGGAAAGAAAGGTCGCAGTGAGCTACTTAAGTTTAAAGCAAGGTCCGTGATCTTCATAACGTATACCTACTAATTCTTAGTTTAGGATGGCGATGCGGCGTAGGAATGGGATGGCCTTCTGTCACTTTTAATCCAACTACGTTAATATTTATCCTTGCACTTGTCAAAAGAAAAATCTTGGATTATGAATGTGCTCACCTAACGTGCCTTTGTGAGTTTGTAATATCACGCAACTTCTTCTATCACACCGTTTAGGACTGGGGCTCCCAACCCTAGATATTTAATAGGGTTGGTCTGAGCTTTTTTGACGCTGGTTTTAGAATTTTATTAATCCGCTTGGGGAGGAGCTATATTGTATAGGGATGGCCCCTAGGTCATAATTTGGAAATTAATATAAAAACTCTATCCTATGACCACAGACACGTAGATTAATCAATAATTATTTCAGAAACTTTCTCAGGTGCATATAGAAGCATAAGGTTTGGGTGATTCAGCTGAAAAGCACAAGTTTATTTAGAGTACTGACTGTCAGCCCAATAACAACACATACTATTGCATTAATAAGGTTTTCTGGTACGAACAATACATTTACTGGGCACGATTAGAAGGAATGCGATATGTAATCGACATTGCAAGGTCCAATGTAGAATTTTTTCTGGCTTTTTGATTTTGAGATGGGGTGGTTCATTTTTACTTAAGATGCAGTATTTATTTATCTGTTGTTCAGTTTTATGTGTACTATGGAAAAGGCCGCGTTTACAGGCCCTTCACCGACCAGTCCTCTAACTCTTTAAAAAACACAACTGCACGGACTGAAATATATATTTATTTTCAAAACCCAGCTCTCAGGTTACAGATTGGGTGTGGGAACAAGGCTAGTCGACTCGGATATGCGTTTTAGAAAGATGATAACCATTGTTGCGACATCCCCATCCGATGCTATAATTACCAATCCACGATCTGAACTAAGCAATGAATATCATCACTTCATCAGAATTAATACTTTACTAACGATTTTAAAGTGTATCAAGAGGAACTTTCTTGACATACTTTCTTCGACACACTCAAACATATGAATCTACAAATTATAAGTGTCTCTTTGAAATATGGCGTCACATCATTATAACGAGGTGCTTAATATAACATAGGTATGGTCACGTGGGTCCACACTTTCAGGATGAATGTAAATATAGTGTACCTTCTCTACTATATGATAGCCTCTTTTATAACGCGGTACACTATTATGGCTCAACTGGATCGCGTTATAGTGAGAGTTTAATGTAGACATAACCTTTACCTAACATTAGAGGCAAATTAGATAAACATTTTGATAAATAAACTATAAAAACAACCTTAAATGTGCATGTAACACATAATTCAACTTTGTATTTCTCCCCATGTTTTTAGCATACTTATTCAGTATTGATTTATATCATCATTTTCGTTATTACTTGTCGATTATGCATTTATGCGTATATTTTTATGGGAATTTTTACAGTTGTTTCTCTTCAATATGCTTACTTTATTCATTTACATCAGTCCCTTGCTATAAGACACTTCGTTATAACACCTTTTCTTTTATAAAGCGGATATGCTCAGGGATCCCATTTAATTATGTAGCAGTGAAAATTACACGTACAATGTACTTCATTATATGGAGGTCTCGCTATAAGGCGGTATGCTTCATGACTCCCTTCGACCGAGTTATAACGAGGAAGTGCAGTACTTGCGCACTGATCACTTACATACTGTCGGTCATGCAAACTTGATTATAAAAAAGATTAGAACTTTAAGTATGGCAAGCAAGTTTGCTTGTTGGTCAATCCTCAATTTGTATTTAGTGTGTGTGTGTGTGTGTGTGTGTGTGTGTGTGTGAGAGAGAGAGAGAGAGAGAGAGAGAGAGAGAGAGAGATGAAACAAACACACAAAGTTGACACAAACACAGTCTGACACATCTCGTATTATTTGTAATTCAGTGAACATAATGCTAAGTTTTTAAAAAATTATTTTTCGTTAGCTTTGACACAAACACACAAAGTTGACACAAACACAGTCTGACACACATCTCGTATTATTTGTAATTCAGTGAACATAATGCCAAGTTTAAAAAAAATTATTTTTCCTTAGCTTTGACACTGCTCTGTCACAATGCAGTGAAAATGTAACGTAAAAATATTCAGGGATTTTTTTTTGGAACAATTTCTATTTATTGAATAAGATGTCACTTGTCAGGATAATCTATGTCTCAATTTATAAAACATGGTTACAAGCCCTAATATAGAACTTAATTTCCTAACTGATGTAAATAATCCGAGTAAGTAAATTGCACTTTTCGAAGAAGAAATATATTGGTCGCAAACACGCACACACACACATACACACATAGTAAAAGATAACAATAAAATAATGTATCCGTTAAAAAGTTTATTTCAGAATGCCATTTTTATACAACTCAATGATCATTCCAGTTTTAACAGAATGCCATTTGTATATAGCCCAACGATCATTAGTTTTAAACAGAATGCCATTTTTATACAACTCAATGATCATTCCAGTTTTAACAATGCCATTTGTATATAGCCCAACGATCATTAGTTTTAAACAGAATGCAATTTTTATACAACCCAATGATCATTATAGTTTTAACAGAATGCCAATTGTATACAGCCCAATGATCATTAGTTTTAAAAAAGGATACCCACTGCATATATCCTAATTATCATTACAGTTTAAACATAATTCCATTTGTATACAGCCCAATGATCATTAGTTTTAAACAGGATACCCATTGCATATATCCTAATTATCATTACAGTTTTAACAGAATGCCATTTGTATATATACACACAAGGACACACACACACACACACACACACACACACACACACACACACACACACACACACATAAATCATTTGCATGTTGAGATATTGTGAACATACCGAAACGTCAGATTGTAACTTGAAGGTCTGACTAGAAATGCTGGGTTACCTGGGAGAGACCATAATAGCCGCCCAGCGTCATTTATATTGACGTGTAAGTGCACTTTTATGTGAAATTATTCACTTGAAGGCATCTCTCCATTGTGAGTCAATAGTAAGTATTATCTTTGTCAATTTAACACATTTATGTTTATTAAAAAAATTTTTATAAAAAAATCTTGATATAATGTTACAGATGACTGTGCTACCAGTATTTAACACATGGAAGTCAAGACCTATCATTCAGGTACCCCCTGGGCTCCGGGCTTTACTGCTGGTCCTGGTTTAGAGAGTCATTGAATTTACAGGTAATTTTTATTTCTATTTTGAAGATATATATGAAATGCAAGAGAATCATGAAGGTTTTATTTCATAAATGAATAATTTAGTTACTTTTGGAATTGAATGACTTTTAAGATATTTTGGGGACATCGCTAACCCATAGTCAAATATATTTCCTCTAAGTACTGACTTACGCGCATTAAGTTGTGCGTACATTACCAGTCATGTCCAAGGAGGGAGAAATCAGTTTGTGAAAGAAACAAATCCTGAAAAGTTATAATGTCGCAATTTCTCCCCGATGAATACTAATTAATTATATTAATTATACGTTTTATGAGTTCTCTTTTCCACTCCATTAGCACTGATTATTTAATTGACGGTGTCAGGTCTAGATTTGGAGTTGGGGCCAGAGGCCTATCCGGTCAACATGATATATAAAAGTGAGTGGACAATAGACAAGTCCAGCTCGTTAAACAAAAGAGATCTATATGTATACAAGACTTTTTCTGGTTGCGGATCATAGAAATGTTTGTGGAAGATTTGTATTCTCTCGGGGTGTCGGAGATAATCTGCTACTAATCTCTATCCCAGGTTGAACAGAAGCCAAGCCAATAACAGGCTGACAAGGTGCCCTCTAATTTAGAAAGGTAATCAGCCCATTATAAGGGGATTAGGGACTGTTGGCTTAACACCGAGAAATTCAGTGCAGTACTCAGAATTGTTACACATTAAATCAAACATTATGGCACATTCTTTCACAAACAACTGTACAAATATCAAAGTATCTTCGGGTATATTGTTATATATAAATTTATTGAAAGTGGTTGTCATAGTTAATACTGTTTACAGTGTAAAAGATCCTACAACCAAATTCCTGAAAATAAATTGGTTTTTAACAACCATAACAATTTCTTTAAAATTTGTTTTCATAAGAATTGATTGAATCGTTGATTTGAAAGCTTCTCCCCCCCCCCTTGCCCTTGTGTCAAACTTGCAACAGTTGTTTCTCGATTACCGCGGTTTTTATAACGAATTAGTATTTAATATGGCATGTAAACACTAACATGTAAATCAGCCCAATTTATCGTAACTCAGCCATTTCAATGGCTTTCACCTGGACATTCTTACACTGTGTCATTTCAGCAGGTTCAACCGATATCATCCTTTGCTTTAAAACACAAAACAAAACAACAAAACATACCCAAGAAAAAAATACTGTATAGATGTCTCTAAGGCTGTATGTACACTTTTCGACAGAAGTCATGTAACAATAAAATACATGCAAAGTGATAGTGACATCTTTCACGCTGATAATGGACGTGCCAGTCACAAATGACGTAACTAGACCACATATAAAATTGAAACGGATATAAAAGCTTACCGTGAGCTAGTTTTCTAGCCTTCGGCTTGGATCTCATTTTTGTCCGTCTGTCAGAGCTGTGGTATGGGTGATTCTTAGTGGACAGTCACTCTCGCGTATGGAAGTTACAGATCTTCGTCTGGAGGCTCACCTGCTCAAATGCGCATGTGCCAGTAGACAGAAAATCTTGTATGGCGTACCTTTATGTATGCTTGTTACAATCGTTTTCTTAATCCCTTATCATGAGATACATCAATAGTATCCCACTCAAAGGTAATAAATTGAAATGATGAGAATAATACCGGACGGTAACATCTGGCTGTACATTGCTACTTCTTGTCAATGTATCGAAAGTTATAATATCCCCAAGTGTCGGTTTAGTGTTTTATTTTATGCAGGACAAACAATTACGATTATTAAGCTATCAAATACCCTATCAACTCACTACCCGTGAGATGGTAGGTAGCTGCAAAGACAATAGTCTATTCAGTTCAGGGCAGCAGAAAGAGACTCCGTTATATTGTGATGTCATTGTACGGACTCGCTGTTCAAAGTAACTAGCAATATTTGAGAATGCTGGAAGATATCGCATGAAATATAGACCAATGCGGAATAATCGTGCATGTTCATGCATGAAACGCCAAAGAAACGTTTATGAAAAAAATGAATTCTTCAGCAAATTTGTCGTTTAGTTCTGACCTGAAAAAACAAATAATTATCAATAATTCTGGAGATGTATTTTAGAACGCATTAAAAATAGACTCGTTAGAGCCAACAAGTCTAATATCTGATTTTAATCAAGCGATATATGGATTAATCAAAGAGATTGTGCAAAATTACATTTTCTCTAAAGAGAAATCATACATATATACATACATACGTACGTACACCCACCCATACATACATACATACATACATACATACATACATACATACATACATACATACATACATGCATGCATGCATGCATGCGTACATCAATACATGCACATGTATGTATGTATGTATCTGTGTGTGTGTGTGTGTGCATGAATGTATGTATGGGTGTGTGTACGTACGTACGTACGTACGTATGTATGTATGTATATATGTATGTATGTATGTGTGTGTGTAGCTGTCTATTCAACACAAATGCAACAACATAAAGTTAAGGTCTATCGTGAAAGTATCAGGTGAATGTGAAATAAAAAATGTAATATGCATAATGATACCTACATTTGTTAAATTTCTTGATTGTGTTTTTCCTTAAAGGTGCACCACGGACGGCTGTAAACACACGCAGACCTATATACTTGCAGAAATAGATATACAGATCGCTGAACAGATTGACTAAATTTAGCATTTTTATGTTTTCTTTTCACTTTTGTTCTGCTCACCCCACCCCCTTTTAGTTGCTTGTAATATTAGTACATCAGCAGTAGATATGATCAATCAAGATGAAAGTATATCTCAAGACCATTTACAACTATCATTTAGAGGAGAAACTTTGAACAAGTCACAATGTAACACTTCACGGACAGTACTGTCTTATACCAAACCAGCATTTGTCGCTGCCAAGTCCAATAAATATGAAATCTGTTGACCGGATACTATTCATGTATCCACATTTATCATCAGATACCTTTGATCTTGGCAAAACGTTCAGGACCATAAAGTTTAGCCATCTTTGACATATTTGATGGCACTTAAAGTAAGAATAAATACTTTATTTAGATTAAAACAGAAACAGTTTTGTTCATTATTGGCTTGATAAGTCCTTGTGGAAGTAATGGAAATAACATTTGCAGTCATCCGTATTTTTTAATTTATACGCCTCTAGTCTCGCCATAATACACGAACTATGGCATTGCACGCAATGACTTGACACTTTGATACATAGAAACCTGTCTGAACGGACACCTCCATAGTAAGAATACATATACTTACTGGACAACATATAAGGATTCACCATATTATTTCACTTTTCGTATTGAGCCTCGTTATAACCGATTGATTGGTGTTGGACGGCACATAAACACATTAAGGATTATATCGTGCCAAGGCAAATGAAGGAAGAACCGTCCCTAGAGGTGTAACACGGCGGCCACTGAGCCATGGTGGCTTGCCCAGCCTACATGAAAAGAATACACGTAAAAGAAAAAAACTATAATGGTTTGCGGGTGGGGTGGGGTTGGGGTTGAGATGCTGCAGAGAGAGACTGCTTGAAATTAAATCCAAATTTGTGTGAAAACTTGCTGAAAGTATTATAACTTGTTGCCTTTTTCGAATATGGGGAATATTAATAGGGGAGGGGTGGGGGTGGAACGGAGCTCCTATTTTGTAAGTAAAGAGTGTGTGAATTGATGATATTTTAATTGTATATTATTAAAGATGTCGAAATTAATTAATTGCAATAATAACTGTTTATTTTCCGCATAGTGTATGTGTCTGTATATATGACTAAATGTATATAATATTACAAGCAACTAAAAGGGTTGGGGTGAGCAGAACAAAAGTGAAAAGAAAACATAACAATGCTAAATTTAGTCAATCTGTTCAGCGATTTGTATATCTATTTCTGCAAGTATATAGGTCTGCATGTGTTTACAGCCGTCCGTGGTGCACCTTTAAGGAAAAACACAATCAAGAAATTTAACAAATGTAGGTATCATTATGCATATTACATTTTTTATTTCACATTCACCTGATACTTTCACGATAGACCTTAACTTTATGTTGTTGCATTTGTGTTGAATAGACAGCTACACACACACATACATACATACATACATACATACATACATACATACATATATATATATATATATATATATATATATATATATATATATATATATATATATATATATATATATATATATATATATATATATATATATATATATATATATATATATATATATATATATATATATATATATATATATATATATATATATATATAAATGTATATAATACGTGTCACAAATATGCATTTCTTTCATTATATCAAAATACTGACAACAACATAAAAACAACAAAGTAAAAGTAAATTCATCTTTAAAATTGTTACCGTATTTTATTTAATTTTTCGAGGTTGTTTTTTTATAATTTGAGGCGCCTTATGGAGTATCCTCGACAAGTAATTGCGCCTAAGGTGTTAAAATGAAATGGACGTTAAAATGGAAACGAGGAAATTGACACCATACATGAAAATCAAGTAAATTTCTTGAACAATCTTTCCATTATTAACAGATACAAGACGTGACAAATCTTGGGGAAATAATCGGTGTCGCATCGCATAAACGAACATTTTTATGTGTTATCTTTTATTTGTCGAAAATTTGTGTGACGTCTCCTTTTCAACCGAGATAGGCCATAAAAATGATTTTATTGCAGTTTCTATACGCGACTGGACATGACACATACATATAACATTTTTTTACCGTTACTTTCGTATACGATGCAATTTGTTTGACTATTTGATGTCTTGGTCTGATCTATAATTGATCTTCTAATTACGGCAGAAGCTAAGATAAACATACTGTTATACAATAGGGTAATTTAAATAGATTTGACATTAATTGTACTTTATATATTCTCTGAAGTCTTGGTGTTCAAACATGGAGATAAAAGAGCCGATGGTCAAAATTGGCAATAAAAGGTTGAGAAAGGAACATGACGGTACACAAAGAGAAAATCGACGTTCTTAGATCTCTTTGGATAAAATTATTTCCTTCATAACCATGACAACATTATCAACTGTCTCCTTTCAACATTTTTATTTTTTCCAAATAGATGTTTCAAGTCATCAATGTTTCTTATTATTGTTATATTCTTTGTCGGAAGGTGGTCAAGATCACCTGGTCACTATTAACCGGACAGTGGATATCGGTGTCGATCGATTGGCACAGGGTCAGATACGTACAATGGAGAAATCACTCTGTAACGCGGTTGGCTGCAAAAACGTGAGCCTACATGCAAACATTAACCATCTATTCTTCTTCCTATAAAAATACAAATTTCTTTTACGCCAATTTAGTTCGATATAGATATTTTTCTTTCGTGCGGAAGAGAGATATCGACGGAGAGAGCTGGTCGACCTTTTTCTCACACGATAAAACTCCACCCTGACACACACAGAGGAAAGTACTACCATACCATCTCCAGCAATATAGCCCATGAGTATCTCCCTACATCCCCTTTCCCTGGTTTTCTTTCACTAAGTTCGAATTATTAGGATCTGTATAGTATTATTTACATTAATATAAGTGTTCTTCGGTAGACTTGGATAAAATATATACATATAAGATCGTAAATCATTGTCTACTGAAGGTTGCAGATTAGTTGATGGAAACTAATATTAGGTTACGTACGGCACTAGTAATTGATCCCGCATCAACAATTTACACTCACTTTACATGGACAGTTTTGCAGCATAAGAGATGCCATTGTTCTTAACTACCCTAGAGAATGGATTAAATTGATAATTGTAGTTTATATTTCTCTTTCTAGTCAAATACACCAAGATTTTGTAAACTCACGTTCGGACAAATAAAATGATAAGGTATTTTGCCATTTATCCTCGCTGAATCACGGTTGTCGATGTATCAGCCCAGTGCGTTATGCTCGTAAATACCCGTGCGTGTTCGCTATTCCTTCCATGCAATGTCTTTTGTCGCTGTTCAGTTATCAAGTGCTGTTTATTATTACGAATAGAAAATCAGTTTTCTTCCAGATTCACATCTTTATGGTACAGTATTAAGTCATCGCGGTAGGTTTTATCTCAGAATGTTGATATAATCTGACACTCCTACAAGATGTCCATTGTCAGGGCAAGGGTGTTCAGCTGTCAAATCACTTGCATCGTCATGACTAATAGTTGAACTTCGTTTGAATATGTATTCTCATTCTTTTCCGAGTCCTACCGACCAACCCACATGGCTTCCAATCGACCAGCCTAACGACTCATTTTTTCAACATGACCATAACCAACACACACCTGCATACTTACCTTTCACTTTCCTGTCACCCACCTAATTACATTCCTATCACCCACCTAATTACATTCCTATCACCCACCTAATTATATTCCTATTACCCACCTAATTACATTCATGCTGATCAACTTCTTAACCACCAACCCGTCATCCCATCTATCTTTTCAGTTAAACACTAACAAACTTAATAACCTACTTCCCAAACTAAAAGCACAATCTATCAGCCACTCACCAGTTATCCAGCATATTTACCCACCTACCTGCCTACCAACAAACTGAACAACCTACCTGACAAACTTCGAACTTATGTACAGGATATGTTTGACGTAAGGTGTACGAAAAGGAAACTACGGTAAAATCAAATCTAAAAGGCATGAAGAAAATAAATAAAATGAAACTTTTAGGTCATTATAAAATAAATATTAAATATGACCACATTGCTCGTCCTTTTTATATTACCGTGAAAATCTACATAAAGAGTCCCCTATGGGAAATTAAAAAGGTCTCTAAGACATGTGCTTACTTAATGAATGTTCCTTTCTAATATAATATTGACTTGAACACTCTTAGATATCAACAAATATAATAGTTTGAAGAAAAAAAATCTATTAACAATAAAATATAATCACATATATAATTGAAGTTGTGTCGCGGTATATATGATATCGTGATTAGAGCTAAAACCGATACCAAATTTTCCTATTTGAATATTCGTTAATGTATTCGGATAGGATTTAAAAATTTGGTGATGTTAATGAACGTATACAATCTGTCCTCTTTTTTTTTTTTGGCCGAGTTTTATACTTCTAGTGTCCCCCCCCCCCCAGTGTCCTCCTCCCCATTCCTTGGCAATCTGTATTAAAAGCACTGAACGTAGTCATCTTAATCAAATTAAATGACATTTCAAGGGTCTTGATTCATTTTTGAGGGTTCTAATTCAGAGTCAAATTAATGTATGTGTTACTTCCTTGTTTATCAGCACAACCATATTCGTTCCTTTCCTGACTGAAAGGGGATTATGGGATTTTTTTTTTTTTGAGAAACGAAATGCGGCAATCAAATAGCCTGGACTAATACTCTTGCACTGATTCGTAGAAAAATAAACAATCATTTAAATCCATTATATTAGGTTTACAAAAATATTTTAGGTAAATTGAGTCCCCCCACCCCACCCCAAAAATTAACCCAACAACAAACAAACCAAAATGTCACGAAACGAACGATACGCTACCACCACCCAAAAATATAAAAAAAATTAGTAAAATGAATTAAAATTAAATGGTCGGTGTCTCATTGCTGAGGACGGATGGTAAAGAATGACAAAACTCGATTACCACCTGTTCAGCTAAATACGTGTGCTATCTGAACACATCTCTTTGAAGTGATCTGTTCACAATCAATATGACACAGGCATATGGTCAGTGAAATTTAATTAAATTTAGATCCGTCGATTGAAGCTCTCCATACGCTTGTCATACATGTCTGACATGTCCCATGGAAATGACTTTTCGACCGACTTTTATATATATATAAACAAGGATTCTCAACAAACAGTAAAGTCGTTCTCAAAAGGTATATTAGAGAAAAAGTGAAAGAATACGTACATAAATTAAAATATATGGTGATGACTATGTACTTGTACTAATGCACATAAAAAGAGAGTAGCGATCTTTGATGCTACAATAAACTCATCGACCACTACAACTTAATTTTTTTTTCTTTCTTCCAAAGTCTTGTCAATTGGTCCATTCTACTGTAGCGATAAAAAGCTACCATCTGCATTTCTGACTTTGAAGAAATTACAGAAAAGGATCGAGTCATATTTAAAGAATATTGATAACTCCATATCTGTGAGATGACTTAAAAACTTGAATAAATTCCCAAGGGTAAACATAAAATATAGTTAACGTTTTGAAGTACGATGATCCTGGGGAGGGGTGGTAATGTTGAACTACTCCCGACAGAACAAACGCCCCTAAACAGTTGACAGATATTTCGAATGCCTAATTGAAATGATTGATTGATTGATTGATTGTAATGTACATGATTTATTGAAATGAACGTGCTTTATTGGCTTTGAGATGACCCCTTATTAATACCATGTTCTTAATTACCTTTCTGTATTACAGGTTTGTTTGTGAAGAGTGTGTGCATGGCAATGAACAGAAATGCCAATGGTACGAGCGATGTGACTATTAAGAAATTTGACATCGTCATTACCTTGTAAGCCGGAGTTTGGATTTCAGAGGATTCATGAGACCTGACGTTGTTCCACTGTAAACGTATTCAATATTACATGATTTACATTTCGACGTAGTTCTTTCTTTTACAGAATACTACCAAACTCACTAGAAAAACATACTAATATTCGAAAACCAATTTTTCTTTTTTCGAATGTACGCAAAAAAGTATTCTGATTGGAATGTTCGATTATTCGTTTCAGTTCTAATTGCGACGGCTGTTATGGTGAGTACCAGGAGATTGACAACCCTGATTACTGCGAGTCCGCGGGTTCTGTTTTACAAGCTGACGACATGTGTGGATTTTACTTTGTAATACAGACTTTTCATCACACTCACGTCTGCACTAACGGATAATAAAAACGTGTAGATTTACCGTGCAAACGTGCAAATTTGCCAGAAAACGTGTAGATTTACCACGAGAACGTGTCGATTTACCATTGTTAACGTGTGCATTTACCATGCAAACGTGCAAATTTGCCCGAAAACGTGTGGGTTTAACATGGGAACGTGTGGATTTACCATGAAAAAATATGGAATTACCATTTATGTCGAATTCTGCATCTACTTCAGACTTTTTTTTCACGAACATATAGCTGGTAATTAAATCTTGTTTAACCTTAAGGCAAAATATAGATATATTTCGTGTAAATACGGATTTTCTTAATAAACAGCGGACAATGAACTAAGGGTTTTGTTATCAAAGTCAGTCTGGTTGTTGTGGTTTAGCTGAATTTTGTAAAAATTCAGCAGATTTTCTTATTTTTTTTTTAAAAAAAGAACTTTAATTGTTGGATGTAAGCACAGTCTTAACCCATATTTTCTTTCGCATGTATATGAATCTACTGACGGTAAATAGTGATACAAAATATATCATGTATTTAGAAAGTAGCTAAACAAAGTTTGAATCGAAAACATTTTTATCCTATAATTGAAATGCATATTAAGGTCTGATGATTTACTTCATGTTCGAAGATGTGAATGGTAAAACGGAAAATAACAAATTATACAGTGAAGTTCTCCAGGCATCGTCGCAAACCACGAGCTATAATTGGCTACGCTGTTTATCACCTGTGAGCGCCTATGTAGTGGTTTCCTCGTTTTTCTGATGAATATTCAGTAACCTACTTAGGCAATCATTGCGAGTAACATTGTGACCCAGTAAGACCTTTCACGCTGTTTGAGTGAGACAATCGAAATTTCTCTTCCAAGCAGTCACTTATCGATCGATCTATGTAATGGCACCTTCTTTTATGTTTAGGGTTTTGTTACCTTGTGCTGCTGATGACGTTGTTTTGTTTATGCGTAAGCATGAAAAACGAAGAAATCTCATCACACGCGACATCGGGCGATAAAAGAGCGTAGCGAATTATCACATGTGTCTTGAAATGATGGTCTGCAAGGGATTCTAATGCATGAATTGTATACTCATTGCCATCGACTGTGTAAAACTTCCTTAACTTTTATCGATTTTTTTTTTAATCCTCAGCGGGCAAATGCATTGATTTATTTCAGAAAATAAGACAGGTGCTGTCTGATATTTTACTCCAAAATCGATGCTCACGTTCTAAAATTTTTTAAAATCAAACAATGTAAAGGTAGGCAATGTGGCGCGTTTTGGTTTTAACGGGTCGTCATTACTTACGAGAACGCAAAACAGTGCGCGTAAGTTTGTTTCGTTAATTTTATGTAATTAATTGATGTCTACTTTCAGCACAGTACGTAAGTTAATAGTGGGAAAAGTTATACAATGTCCTACAGATAATACTAAAATAAATAAATAAATAAATAAATATTGCGTTTTACGTATGACTTCTCATCTTGACTGTTATGTGCTTCTTTAGCCCAAATTCAGAGTTAGTCGAAAAACAAATTTACCCCCCACCAAAGCAAAGCTTGAACAAAGAAGGCATACCGCAAAAGGTTATCATGTGGTACGTTTAATGACTGATTGATTGATTGATTGATAGATAATAATATAATAATAATAATAACAATAATAATTATTTATTATCACAGTGAGTATGATGATGATGATTACTATTATTATTGTTATTATTATTAGTAGTAGTAGTAGCAGCAGCAGCAGCAGCAGTAGTAGTAGTAATATCAGCAGCAACAGTAGTTTTTGAAGAAAGAAAAAAGAACCGTTCGCGGCCAACTTTCTATCTGGGAAGCCTTCTTATGTGGTTTAATTACCTCTTGAAAAATGTTGATCTTGGTTGTTAGTTCTAGTTGCTCATCCTTTCTCCGTCTGTCTCTTCTACATGTGCCTTGTTTTTGGGATGTCGTGTTTATTTTGCTGTACTTCTTTAAAACTGTTCCCTATTCTTTGAAGAAAGAAAAGTTAACAATTGCAGGGTTCAATTGGAATCTTCCACTCGTCTGTGTGCAATGTTTGTCAAGGGGTGGTGGTGATGATGATGATGGTGATGATGATGATGGTGATGATGATGACCTCTTTATCATTACATTTAAACAACGTTGTAAAGATATTTTTCTACAAAATTAAATAGAGAGTTAAATTGAATGGATAGATTACGATTCTATAATAAGATTACAAACGATCTGAGATCTGAGTCAGCAGTTTTATATATATATATAATTACCCTATTTTGAAAGACTGTCCATTTTTGTGCAGATGTAAAAGAAATTTCACTTTGCTGTCAAATGTCACAAGTATGATAATATGAGAAATGCCTATGTACCTTCATAGGTTCATTGTAATGCAGATCACATAAGGTTTTATAACTGCGTGTAGAGAGATTCAATAGTAACATTGATATTGTACATAATTTTGTTCTTTATGTAACAAAATCTATAAAAATTAAAGTCTGTGTGTTATTCATAAAATTGTTATGTTTCGTGGTTGTACTACAAGTGGCCTATGTTGCAAGAAATAAAGATTGTTATTATTATTATTATTATTATTATTATTATTATTTTGCAGATGAATTGGATTTCTTTGATTATCGACATTTTCCAAATAAAACCAATATTGTGTTTTCAACTCAAAAAATGGTAAACTCTTTCCAGATCTGTTTCGGCCAATAAGCAAACAAAATAAAAGAAGAAGAAGAAAAAAAAAGTGAGGGACTTGGTATCAAAAACCGGTAAAGCACAAAGAATGGAATGCTATAGATTCCTGCACATGACATGGATAACAAGCGTTTTATTGGCTTAGCCTATGAAAATGTCCCTTCCCCTTTGAAGTCGAGATATAGCACGATGACCTCCAGTACAGGATTTAGCCCCTAGCCGGGGGAAGAAGGGCGCAGACGCCAGATTAGAGTAAATTAAGAAGCTAATGACATTAAAACCCGCCTTGTTTTCTTTGGAGCTGGGGGTCTCAATGATATTTCATCAAAAGTTAAAACTACAAAACGAAGACACAAATGATAAGATGGTTAAAATGAAGACACGCACTGCACGGGCAGTTTATCTATAAGAACTTGCTGAATCGCGGACAAAAGAACAAGTTCGGCGCACACAAAAGACGAGCAGAAGCATCGCCTGTACAGTAGTCGGTCTATTCATTGTAGATCGGGTCAAACATTTGATGAAGCTTACCATCCATACAATCTCTTTGACTTTGCTGCTTGATTAAACAGGGCTTGAAACCGATTTTGGATATAATTGAAGAAATACCGAGAGCGGACGGAATCAAAGTTCGCAAAATTCCACAGAATTGGACACCCGCAAGCTGTTTGTCTAAGGTTATTGGAAATCAAACTTTCTATTAACTTGGAAAATGACAGAACCCTAAAGAACACATTGTAGGTGTAAAATAAACTATTTTAGAGGTATAGAATTTGTTTTTCCATCTTTATTTTAGATAGAAAATATGCGGCGTCCTCGAACGTTGTTTTTTAAAAATAATTTTTGTTCCATTATGAAATTAAGCGAGAAAGTGAATAAAGGAACCAAGGAGATCATTAAAAGTAAAAACAATAGGTTTCTTCGGATGTCAAAACACTTTGAACTGGATAGACAACCAGTCGTGCAATATGTCCACGTCATCATGAGACAATACACCAATACCTGTGTACTTCCATTTTACAGGAGTATACATCGCGTCTTAAGAAAGGATTGACTTGGTTTGCTGGTGTTTTACAGCACAACAACACCATATAGGTTACTTAGTATAGAGGCTAATTTAATTATTTGTCTTGTCCAAGGATACGCCACTGTAGCTGACTCGAGCTGATCCAATGATACGATTCAAATCCGCATCTTTATGGTCGCAAATCTGGTACGCAAACCACTGAGCCACCGCGTTTTCTACTGCAGTTATTCCCTTCTTACGACATGCAGCACATGTTTTCGCTTAGTGGAAAAAAAATCAACATTTTTGAGAATCTTTGTGACGATCAAGAGGGACAATATATTCGAACTCTCCAACTGACGCTCTCAGAGTTACTAAAATATGTCTTTAAGCATTTCATGACAACCGCATATGAAAAGCCCGTAAAATGACTTAAAGCATTTCCATGACAATTGAATATAAAAAATCCCGCATTTTAAGTTCTCGTTCTTTTGCTGTAGACTTGGTATTTTTAACACACAAAGAGAAAGCTTGAATTTTGTGTTGTTCTTCAAATTTAGAGATACCGTATAAACTTGAGTATAAATCGAGTGTAACGGCAAACTACATAAACCTAGATCTTCCGTTGTATAATACGCTGGCACATCTATGTCTGTGCAGTTTGCAGTTGTAATGAAGAGTATAAACAGCAAATGCCATAATAAAATATAGAAAGTTGTACGACAAATCTGGACTTCGTAAACCCAGTGAATAGTGTTTTGTCTTGTACGTCGAAATTATTTCAAAATCAAGCCTTAACATTCGCGAAAACAGCGAAAATTTGTTGGAACAAATAAATAAATAAATAAATAAATAAATGTGATGTGATGTGATGTGATTTGGATTTTTAACGTAGCTTTAACAATTTTCCAGTCATATCGCTACGATGTCTGCAATGTGGCAGTTTATAGTGATGTCTAGCACTGGGGCATCATGCCGCAGACATGTAGCATGATGTTCCACCCAGTCACATTATCCTGACACCGGGCCGACCAGTCCTAACACTAACCTCTTAATGCTGAGCGCCAAGCGAAGCAGCTGTTAGTACCATTTTTGTAAGTTTTAGGTATGATTCGGCCGGGGATCGAACCCACGACCTCCCGCATCCGAGGCGGACGCTCTAACCACTAGGCCACCGGAGCGGTTAAAATATAAATAATAAAGAGTGAATGCTCATAGTTTTAAAACTGCATGTTGAAAATGAAGAACGACAAAACATTTGCAAATTGTAATTAGGTTAATTTCTAATTTACAATTGGGACATGGGAGTACCGTGGTAACCGTAAAGATTACAACATGTGAATTTCAGTATATCCTGGGGTTTTACCAAGGAAACTATAAAATCCCACCACGAAATCCCAACGTCTCACGGAGTACAGCATAATAACTACAAAAGGTTCCATAATGTAAATTGCAATATCTCACAGAGTATACCGTGGAACCATGACGACTCCACCATGAAAATCCCAGCATCTCCTGAGAAAAAGAGACCCATGGAAAAAATACGTGTTCTTCATGAAAATCACAATATGAAAATTCCATCAAGTCAATGGAAACACCGTCTAACCACGATGATCTTAGCATGAAAATCCCATCCATCTTCTTATAGCAAATACACTGGTAATCACAAAGATTGTTGTTCATCGTGGAAAAACACCGCGATTATTATGATGCTCTGTGTAATATTTGGAACAATATGGATTAATGATGCTTTTAAAATATCAGGTGAACACAGTGAATAGTAGTATCAAGTTGGTTCCAGAGACCCAAAGGAAATACCGTGGTAGTCTCAGGACAATCTCAGCATCTCGTGGGGAACAAGTGATTACAAGTAGCATCTTGATCCTTGATATCTGTGTTAACATCTCACGGGGAACACTGTAGAATTATGTTGATCCTAGAATCATAAGAGGATCACAGCGGTAATCAGGATGATCTTAGCACCGCATGGCGGAAAACCGTGGAATCATGCATGGTGATCCGAGTATCTCATGAGAAACATAGTGGTGATCTGGATGATCTTAGAATCTCGCGGGGAACACTGTGGAATGATGCTGATCCGTGAATCATTAGTGTGTGTGTGTGTGTGTGTGTGTGTGTGTGTGTGTGTGATTTGGATTTTTAACGTAGCTTTACCAATTTTTCAGTCATATCGCTACGATGTTTGCAGTGGGACAGTCTATAGTGACGTCTAGCACTGGACATCATGCCGCAGACAAGTAGCATGATGTCCCACCCAGTCACATTATCCTGACACCAGGCCGACCAGTCCTAACACTAACCTCTTAATGCTGAGCGCTAAGCGAGGCAGCTGTTAGTACCATTTTCGTAAGTCTTTGGTATGACTCGGCCGGGGATCAAACCCAAAACCCGAGGCGGACTCTCTAACCACTAGGTCACCGTAGCGGTTCTTGAATCATTAGAGAATCACAGTGGTAATCAGGATGATCTTAGCATCTCATTGGAAAAACTGTGGAATCATGGTGATCCGAGTATCTCATGAGAAACACAGTGGTGGTCAGGATGATCTTAGCATCTCACTGGGAAAACTGTGGAATCATGGTGATCCGAGTGTCTCATGAGAAACATAGTGGTGATCAGGATGATCTTAACATGTCATGGAGAACATCGTAGAATCATGTTGATCCTAGAATCATAATGGTAATCAGGACGATTTTAGAATCTTAGAGTGAACAGTAGAATCGTGGTGATCCGAGTATCTCGTGAAAAAAAGTGTTAGTAAGGACGACCCGAACATCTCAATGCAAATCAGTGTGATCCAATGAGAAAAAGCGATAATGATGATCCTAGCATGCTGTTGATTTATTGTGATCCGAGAATCTTATATGAAACACGGTGTAATCGTATTACTGCGATTATCTATAAGATGAAATATGTTTTCATTGTGATTGATTCTAACTTTTATTTATTTATTTATTTATTTATTTATTTATTTATTTATTTATTTATATTCAATGAATTGAGTATACAATATATGATGTTTATCGTTTAGCACAAGGGACAGTTTATCGTTTTAGCACAAGGGACAGTAGGCTAATGAAAAAAGTACTGATATTTGTGAAAAATTATAGGAAAAATTCAATTAAAAAAGTGATGACTAGTGCCATTAGACGTTTTTCACAATTTGCTGAGACAAACGTTCCATATCAATTTACTCCTTAGTCTCTGACCTTTTCATAAACATTTCGACTATTTGTTCAAAACTGGTCGTATAGTAGCCAACTAAAAGATAAATGCAACAAAGTAATACTATTTAATTTTTCGTGTACAATCCAAGATTTTTGCAGGACAGAAAAATCTATCCTGCACAAACTTGCAAGGATTGAAAGGAAAGGAAACCGTAGGAGTTCATATTCGCATCTTGGAAAGACAACTCAAATCGTAAAGTTACGTTACAGATATCAAGAGGTCTAATTTATTTGCTGTACGTCCAGTAATAAATCATATCATGGAGATGCGGGCTTCCTGGCCCACGTATAAGCCCCAAATTTAACACAGGTCTTAAATTTTCTTTCTCAAATTGACATTGTCAAAATATCTAAGTTCTTCATCCTTACTGTGGAAATTTGTTCCAAATATCAAACATATGCTGTAGACTGGAATAAAAATTCGTTAACCTGAAAGGTTTCAAGCCGCATCTTTTTTATATAGATATCATTGAGGAATTTTTTTTATTTATGAATTTCAAATTTAATTTTTTCGATCATGTTTAAGAATTGTAGGCGTGTTACATCTATCTATCTATCTACCTACCTACCTATCTATCTATCTATCTATCTATCTATGAATTTTAAAATCTGTACGTTTAATATTATCTTTTGTAATGAATCATACATTTATTTTAGAAGACCTTATCTTCCTACTTGTTTTTGCTTTTCAATTTTATATTGCTTAAATTTAACCTATATTGACATTTCATAGCCACTTTTGTGTTGATGTGCCGTAAACCACTACTACATGCATATTTTACTCACAGTTTGGAGTCTCCCTACTGAATATTCTGTTATAAAGTTTAACTTGAGATGCGCTGTCTTACTTTTTCGTCCCTATCTTTTATTGAACTCCTTCGCCTGTCGAGCGCATGGCAAACAAGATAATGTGAAACGAGACATTACCGTATAAACTGTCGTATCTATCATTCAATCAGTTTATCTATCTATCTATCTATCTATCTATCTATCTATCTATCTATCTAGTCCAACTACAATCAACATGGGCCCTGATCTGCCATAGCATAATGCGCTTGCAGATCAGGGTCAGCGCTGCTTGTTTTGCTGATTACTCCTTGCAAACCGCAAAGACCTAGATCCGAAGACGCAGTATGCGACGGCGTATCTGGGTCTGTGCATACTTCAGTTAAAATAGACTTATAAGCTGGCACATACGGTTCATAATTTTAAGGAAACTGTGACCTGAATTTTTTTCTTAATTCACAATGAACGAGACCAATTATATTAAAAAAGATAATAAGAAGACGATTCAAAGAATAGTTTGAATTGTGAAACAACATTTACTAATTGTTATTTTATTGATTGTAATTTTTTAGTCTCACTCTTCAAACTATGTGCCCAAATATTTATGTATATGTGTTTACTATTTCTGTTTTCATTAATATAGAGCATTATCAAGACTGATAAAAAAGGATTTTGTAATTTTACAAACGAAAAGGTGATAGTGTGTCGAGATCTGAAAGTTTGCGTTCCCCTTTTTACCTTGAATATTTCAAATTTGCATGCAAGGGGCTAGAATAAAAAAAGAAGAAAAAAAGAAGTAACAACATACTAGCATTTTCGACCCCTATTCAAGCATACTCAATTTTCATTAGATTGGAAAATGTGTCGAATGATCTTGTTTGACACAGTTATCAAAACTAGGTAGGAAAATTTTTCCCCAAGTTCCCATTATGTTTGGGACGAGTAGAAAGTTGTATCGATATGCCCATAACATTAGCATCTGCGAGAAAAGTACCACTATGTATCATTACATAAAGTATGTATGTATGTATGTATGTATGTATGTATGTATGTATGAGTCCCATAAAGGTCGACACCCTACCATTAGTATTTTTCTTTTGTTTTTCATGGGTTTTTTTACCACTCTGATCTCTTTTTGTGTAACAATTGTTAGATTCAGTATAGCTCATGGAAACTATATGGTACAGATAAACGAATATTAAATTGCATTGTTTTATACGATATGGAGAAATTAATATATGTTTTATACGATATGAGAAATTAATATATCTTTTATATGGTATAGAGAAATGAACATTGAACTGTATTGATTTGCAGCTGCATCTCTTAATGGCTTTAATAGCATGTATACTTGTTTAGGTAAGTTAGGTCATGAGAAAAATAATATAAGTATGTTTTGTCTGAAAAAAGTTAAAGCTTTTTCTTTATTAAAATGTGACGTATTTTAATCTCTTTCGAGAGTCTATTTTGTACATGATGGTTTTACCCCTAACCATAAAAAGTAGCAATGACAACGTTCTCTCGTCATCTCACACGATTAAACAAACTATAATTGTTGCTTCTAAGCACGGTGCTGTGTGCTTTTGGCCCGACATGATCTTGTATGTATGCTCCTCAAATGGGCAAATTATCAACAATCATACGTCCTCAACGTAAGAAAACAGAATTACCCGGAAAGTGTTTTCAGAAGGTGCTCTTAGATAAATAGGCAAACAAAAAGGTCGCGTAGCTTCTGACAGCGGCCTTTTCACACAACGGCGGGTATCTTATGTCGCACTGTTTGCACTACCACCGGGGGATCCTCGCTAGCGTAACTCCAACAAATTAATCAACTGTTACAGGAAGAAGGCCAGCAAAAGTGAAAAATGCCGACAGAAAAAGCCCCTTTGTCAAGTAGATAAATTTTCGAGACACAGCTAAAATAGAAGTATCAGTGAAACTTATGAAAAGCATATGCCCATTTAAGAATCTAAAGTCAACAGACACTCGATAAAGGAGAAGTTTATCGGGACTGTGGTTGGTCGCCCTGGTAATATACGTAAAAGGATAAACCTGAAGCGATATGATTACAAAAAGGCATTCATTTTATTCCAGTAGTAAAATTATATATGTATGTGTGTGTATGTATATATATATATATATATATATATATATATATATATATATATATATATATATATATATATTAGATTCATTTTATTTGCAAGAATGGCTTTCCTAGGCCGACTATCTTGTCATGGAAATCTATTGCAACACCCATGTACTATTATAGCTAATTATGTATTATCGGTAAGAATCGATAATAATTGGCAATGAGGGGATCAGTCTGATAAATAGCATTTATGTATTCTAACTGCTTAAAAGAGAAGAAAAATATACGCCAAGAATATTGCGTGAGGTGATATCTACTTTCTTTTTTTGTTAAAAGATCCTTAAAAGATAACAAATATTTGCGAGTGGAGATATTTGAGAGGTTAAAATCTGCGCCAGGTTACACATATATCATTAATTTACCGCAAGCAAAAGTTTTCGCTTTAACAGTAGGATTTACATCAGTAATTTTTAATGCATAACATTTATTAATTTATTGTCAGAGATACACATTTCTAGTTTGGGATAATGAATGGTTGGTTCGATTTACAGCAATGCAAGTTTTACGGCACAGCAATACAAGTTTTACGGCACAGCAATGCAAGTTTTACGGCACAAAAAGATAAATTTTACGGCACATATACCCCGACTAATTACAATTAAGGCATGTATTGGCTGCATAAAGATAATATTCAAAATAAAGCAATTTCATGGAGTCGGTGTAAATTAACATGGTTTCAGAGTTCCACATAATTTTTGTTTTACATTCTCAGGTATTGATTAATCACAGCTCTAAGCAGGAGAGAAAAAAAAACCAATCATCATTTTTGAAGTATTGAATTGAAAAGATGGGTTCATATGAGAATCTGCTGTTTTCCCATCTAATTTAGATTTTAATAATTTCTTTTTGTTGGTTTGTTTTGTATACAACAGTACCGGTCGTAAAGAAAGATACACGTTTTCCATGGTCCTTTTCCATCAACGTCAACAGTCTTTACAATAACATTTGACTTTATGCCTCGATCTCTGTGAAAACCACTAAACCTTGCCATCCAAACAATCCTACTTTGATTTTAGAATTTTTTATACAAATGTGTTATCTATGTTTTCTGATGTCATACTTATATGGCTGAGATATATCTGAAATATGGATTAAGCAGGGATTACTTTAATCTGTTCCGTAGAGATCGCTACCATTTTGGTAACATATACCATCGTTCACCTTAACAGCAGATACCAGTTTAACTATTGTCAAAATTAATCCCGGGTGCAATTAACTATGAATCCTGTTGAAAAGTAGCAAAAAAGAGGGGAGTTACAAAAATGTCTAGCTGAAGCCGGTCAGAGGGATATAAATAAAATTATAGATTAACAAGGCGTGATATGTAAGTGTTATAGGAAAGTATTTTCAAAATCCACAATTTTTTTAATGCATGCCATATATAGATGCCCGGATAAATATACATGTTTTCTTTTTATATATTTTTTTAAAATTTCTATGCTAGACTTATGCTTTCTTAAATTTAAAAAGGGATTTTGGTCGGGAAATTTTGTAAAATCAATGATTAGAGAATCGCGTCGCGTTTGAAAATGCATCGCTCAGATATAAACGCAGATTGTTTATTTATTTAAATATTTCTTGATTCCGTAGAGGAGTTGTGTGCAAGTTTTCCATACACAACTAGTAGTATGACGAAACAATGTGATGCTGATAACACTACTACTTCTATGACACTACTAATACGTTACTACTATACAACCACCACCACCACTAATACTACTTCTACTACGATCACCACCACCACTACTACTACTATGATAGCAGTAGTAGTAGTACTACTACTACTACTACTACTACTACCATCACCAACCACTTGTACTACTGCTATGGATGATAATGGTGATACTGCCACTACTACTACTACTACCACCGCCACTACTATTACAGCTAACACTGCTACTATTTTTTTAACCGTAGTGATGATACTATGATACTACTGCCACTACTACTACTACTATGAATCTATATGATGACGATGCTATTACTACTGTTACTACTATTATTTTTACTATTATGGACCGTAATGGTGATACTATTACAACTACTACTACTACTACTACCACTACTGCTACTAACATCACTAGTACCACTACTATAAACAATTATTCTGCTTCTACTCTACTGCCACCAATAAACCGTTATGCTGCTGCTACTACTTATACTACTGCTATTACCACCACTACTGCTTTTTCTGCTACCACCACCACCACCACTGCCAGTACTATTACTACTACTATGAACCATTATGACGATAATGACATTACGAGTACTGTCACTACTACTACATCAAACATTATGATGATACTGACATTACGAGTACTGTCACTACTACTACGAGTACTGTCACTATTACTACTACTACATCAATCATTATGATGATAATGACATTACGAGTACTGTCACTACTACTACTACATCAACCATTATGATGATAATGACATTACGAGTACTGTCACTACTACTACTATTACTACATCAATGATTATAATGATAATGACATTACGAGCACTGTCACTACATCAACCATTATGATGATAATGACATTACGAGTACTGTCACTACTACTACTACATCATCAACCATTATGATGATAATGACATTACGAGTACTGTCACTACTACTACTACATCATCAATGATTATAATGATAATGACATTACGAGTACTGTCACTACTACTACTACTACATCAATCATTATGATGATAATGACATTACGAGTACTGTCACTACTACTACTACATCATCAACCATTATGATGATAATGACAATACGAGTACTGTCACTACTACTACTACATCATCAACCATTATGATGATAATGACATTAAGAGTACTGTCACTACTACTACTACTACATCAATCATTATGATGATAATGACATTACGAGTACTGTCACTACTACTACTACTACATCAATCATTATGATGATAATGACATTACGAGTACTGTCACTACTACTACTACATCATCAACCATTATGATGATAATGACATTACGAGTACTGTCACTATTACTACTACTACATCAATCATTATGATGATAATGACATTACGAGTACTGTTACTACTACTACTACATCAACCATTATGATGATAATGACATTACGAGTACTGTCACTACTACTACTACTACTACATCAATGATTATAATGATAATGACATTACGAGCACTGTCACTACATCAACCATTATGATGATAATGACATTACGAGTACTGTCACTACTACTACTACATCATCAACCATTATGATGATAATGACATTACGAGTACTGTCACTACTACTACTACATCATCAATGATTATAATGATAATGACATTACGAGTACTGTCACTACTACTACTACTACATCAATCATTATGATGATAATGACATTACGAGTACTGTCACTACTACTACTACTACATCATCAACCATTATGATGATAATGACATTACGAGTACTGTCACTACTACTACTACATCAACAACCATTATGATGATAATGACATTAAGAGTACTGTCACTACTACTACTACTACATCAATCATTATGATGATAATGACATTACGAGTACTGTCACTACTACTACTACTACATCAATCATTATGATGATAATGACATTACGAGTACTGTCACTACTACTACTACATCATCAACCATTATGATGATAATGACATTACGAGTACTGTCACTACTACTACTACATCATCAACCATTATGATGATAATGACATTAAGAGTACTGTCACTACTACTACTACTACATCAATCATTATGATGATAATGACATTACGAGTACTGTCACTACTACTACTACTACATCAATCATTATGATGATAATGACATTAAGAGTACTGTCACTACTACTACTACTACATCAATCATTATGATGATACTACTGCCGCTGCTACTACTGCTACTGCCACTACTACTACTACTACTACTATTATTATTATTATTACTAATACTGCTACTACTACTATTTATATGGGTCGTTAAGATGATAACGATGACACAATTAACTGCTACTACGACCCATGTCGACGACGACGACGATGATAATGTTAATGACCATGATGATTTTTAAAACACAAAATCAACGTCTACAGGGAGACATACGATGAATTTTATATATATATATATATATATATATATATATATATATATATATATATATATATATATATATATATATATATATATATATATATATATATCATACATGTTAGAGAATTATTTATTTCGTACTTTACGAAGATTCGAACCCAGGTCCGCGGGTAAACGGATCCCATCACCTTGCATGCACGCACGGGCCCATATTCTCTCAAGACTAAGCACACATGACATTTCTTTTATAGGAATCTGGAATGCTACACACGAGTGCATATAACACCGATGAGGATCCAAAAGACAGACATATCGGAACAAAATGGAAATATTTCTCCATTTAAAGTAACTTCCATTTTGGGTAGAACTTTAGCATCTAAATTTAGAGGCACACAAAATACGGTATCTTAGTCCATTTCTTCTCTTGTGATATTTTATGAAATAAAAATGCAATATTTCTGAAAGAAAAAAGTGATATATTCAACAAAATGAGGAACAATTAAAAACAAGATTGTACAGTAATGTACAGACCTGACGTAAGAAGATTACATGGATTTCAATTATAGGTAAAACGAGTCAAGCCTTATTGTGTCTCCTAATAGCTTTTAGATGGTCATTTGCCTCTATGATCCATTGGATGAACCTATCAAACATATTTGTAATACATTCCGAATTTTAACCTAGTTTGTTCACACACACCACCACCACCCAAAAAAAAAATTAATGAAAATTAAAAATAAACAAACATTAGCGTTGACTACGAAGTGATAAGGCCGCTTGTGGATAAAATCCTTGTGAAATTTTAATGGCGGGTTGTGCCAACAAACTTAATAGTCTCTCTGTCGTGTATATTCTTCAGTCTTGATAACATGGTTCAACGAAGGGTTTGAGCATAGAAAATTAAATAACTTGTACGATGAAGTTTCTGGGCAATTGTGAGAAGACTTTGGTTGATGACTTTAGATTATCTAATATCCTATTAACGACAGGGTTGTGAAACCGACCAATCTGATTCAAGTCAGACCTCCGATAATATACATGAAGATCTGACAACGATCGCGTAGGGGTCATGTTCTGGTAACCTATGCTATTACCATAATCGCTAATTTTATCAACCAATGAGATGAAGTCTAATATCTTTGCGTTTGGAGAAAGAACACTGTTGATGAAGAGCATGAATGTAAAGCAAACGATTTGATTCACCTTCAGAATTTTGATTGGCTAATTCAAGGTCACCAGAACATGACCCTTAAGCGGTCGTCGTCAGATCTTTATGTAGGACAGAGGAGATCCGATTTTAATCAGATTGTGAAACCGACCCGTTGAACTTGAACACATATGAGGTCGAACCTGTAATTAAACACAGATTGAGGTATATGTTGACTGTTACAGTCAGAAATAAATTAGCATCATTCCTAAGAATAACACACTGTATTCAGCTTTGAGAAAACGTCGTCCTTTGTGTATGGAGACATTTTTCGCGAGAGCAAATGAAGCTTCCGTATAAGTATAAAGCGACATAAGTTCTCCAATGCATCATTTAGTTATCTTTGGGAAAATTACGTCTAGCATGTACAGAAAAGTATTTCCGAAGTTTGGAGCGCATTCTCAATTGCTGAATCAATGTTACAGTATTGATTGTCACTAGTGTTTAATGCGTGGAATACCAAATAATGTCTGGTTATTAATTATAAATGGATTATCATTTCCCATAAACCGATAACATTTGTCATGTGGTGTAATATTGAACCATGACTTTTGCAATATCAGAGAAGAGTTTTTAAAAATACCGATCCATGACTTTTGTAATATTACAGAAGAGTTTAAAACCCTATCGATTTGGGACAAAAAAATCTTTAACTCTGAGTTAAGATGGAGCCTTGTCGAAAGATTCCTAATATAAAAAAATGTAAAGGCTAGTTGTGCAAGCAAGACTTAAAGTCGATCTGTCGTGTGTACATTCAACAGTCCTGATAGTATATGTAGTTCAACGGAATATTTGTAGATAAAAAAAGTAAATGACTTTAATGATGAAGCTTTTAGTCTGGTTTTAGTACAAATGGTCTTGGACAAGAAACAGCAAAACTGCTGTTTTAGGCTGGCTTTAGTACAAATGGTCCTGGACAGGAAACAGCAAAACTGCTGCTTTAAACTGGCTTTAGTACAAATGGTCTTAGACAGGAAAGAGCAAAACTGCTGTTTTAGGCTGGTTTTAGTACAAATGATCTTGGACAAGAAACAGCAAAACTGCTGTTTTAGGCTGGCTTTAGTACAAATGGTCTTGGACAAGAAACAGCAAAACTGCTGTTTTAGGCTGGCTTTAGGACAATGGTCTTAGACAGGAGAGAGCAAAACTGCTGTTTTAGGCTGGCTTTAGTACAAGTGGTCTTGGACAGGAAACAGCAAAACTGCTGTTTTAGGCTGGCTTTAGTACAAATGGTCTTAGACAGGAAAGAACAAAACTGCTGTTTTAGGCTGGCTTTAGTACAAATGGTCCTTGACAGGAAAGAGCAAAACTGCTGTTTTAGGCTGGCTTTAGTACAAATGGTCCTGGACAGGAAACAGCAAAACTGCTGTTTTATGCTGGCTTTAGTACAAATGGTCCTGGACAGGAAACAGCAAAACTGCTGTTTTAGGCTGGCTTTAGTACAAATGTTCTTGGACAGGAAACAGCAAAACTGCTGTTTTAGGCATAATAAACGAGTATGATCACAGTCCTATGCTTTTAAGACAAAATAAAGTTTTAAATAAATGTTTATCTCTGAAAGCGATAACCTTCATTATACTGTTTCGAGTATAGTAATTAGAAAGCTATATTGCAATATACCAGGCAAAGTCTACTCGACTCATTGAGAAAATAAATTTATCTTAACAATCAAACACACTGCAGAAACTGTGAACTACATGTTCAATTTACAAAAAAGGATTAATTTTGGGTAGTACAATTTTTGAAATAAACTAAAATACTATAATTTTTCTATATTAACGCCATACAGGAAAGAAAGGCTGGTTAATTTTTTTTAATGGTTATTACAACCTCGAGATGCCCATGAACACAATCAAAGATTGGATAACTGAATATAGTGACGGCAAAGAAAGTCTAGATGTTTAATAATTAAAACAATGCAGCAAAATTGAAATCAGTCTGAGTAACAGTTACACAGCATATATCACAAGGCACGACTGTAAAAATTTAATTGTTTTAGTTGGATAACTATAGAGTCAATTTGATCTAATACAGTTTGCTATATTGCAGCCGAATAATATTTAGATTTGTCTCGACAAAATCAGTAAGAATCTATTTCATTACTACATGTAAGGGTAATTGACCGTTAAAACGTTGTTCACTTCGACTTTGTTTTTTTCTTCTACAATGTTAATGGCAATTAGAAGCAATTATAGAGGGGTATAAATAAAAAGATTGATTATCAGCATAAAAGATGAAGATGGAAAAGTAACACCCTTTAACGGCATGATTGAAACTATGTTTTTCACGGTAAGTAAATAGCGCAAGATGGCGCTACGCATTGCTGCGGAGCGTCAAAATGCGTGTAGATAGTTAAATATTTATCACCAGATAATTGGCAGTGTCATGTCTGAGGGAGTAATTAGTGACATAGGTTTTCCAATAAACACTGAGACAAAAACAATTAACCCTGACATCAAACTTAACAAAAACCGTATCAAAAGTTAGCGTGATTTATTTTAATTAACAGATATATCTGCCAGTCAGTTTGTATTAAATAATTTTGAACAAAGTTTGCAACATATAACGATGCTTTCAATCTTAGGTAGGTAAAACAAAACAAAAAAATCCCATGCATTATGTGGTAGAACGGATCAAGTTAATATCTGAAACATGAAACAAATAAAGGCACCAAAAGCTCAGTTGAATATAGAAATGGGTGGAAATAACGTTGCGTTATTTTATATAATTTAAATATTGTAAGAGACAATAAAAAATACATTAGATGTTTCCAGAGATTGTACCGAGTCAAAGGTATGGAAAATATTGAATATGTTTAAGTTTGAGACTACACCCAGACATTGGCTAATAGTTTTAAATTTAAGAATACTCCATCAATATTTACTGAATACAAGTTACACACAACGGATTATTGAGAGCAATTAGTAATTCAGATTTAATGAAAACGAGGCTTGCATTGAAACAAAATCAACATTGCATGTTGCAAATGGAAATGTTCCATTTCACAGAGAATATGTAAGTAATCTGCTTATTACAATAACTTTTTTTAAAATATAAAATAAAACAATAAGGAAGAAATCAATAATTTATTTTTGGGGACAATGTTAAGCAATCATTATATAATTTTAAGGTTAAACTTTGAAATTAGGCAGCATTATCAAAATGTGTTCCTCTTAAATACAGTACAATAAATGTTAGCGTGATTATGGCAAATGTAGTGTGTGTTTGCGTGCTTACTGCAAATGTAATGTGTGTTTGCCTGCTTACTGCATATGTAATGTGTGTTTGCGTGCTTACTGCAAATGTAATGTGTCCTTGTGTGCTTATTGCAAATGTAATGTGTCTTTGCGTACTTACTGCAGCTGTAACGTGTGCTTGCGTGCTTATTACAAATGCAATGTGTCTTTGCGTGCTTACTGCAAATGGAATGTTTCCTTGAGTGCTTATTGCAAATGCAATGCGTGCTTGTGTGCTTACTGCAAATGTAATACGTGTTTGCGTGTTTATTGCAAATGTAATGTGTGTTAGCGTGCTTAATGCAAATGTAACGTGTCTTTGCATGCTTATTGCAATGTAATCTGTGTTTGCGTTATTATTGCAAATGTAATGTGTCTTTGCGTGCTTACTGCAAATGGAATGTTTCCTTGCGTGCTTATTGCAAATGTTATGCGTGCTTGTAAATTTAATGTGTTTGCGTGCTTATTGAAAATATAATGCGTGCTTACTGTAAATGTAATACTCGTTTGCGTGCTTACTGCAAATGTAATACGTGATTGCGTGCTTATTGCAAATGTAATTTGTCTTAGCGTGATTATAACAAATGTAATGTGTGTTTGCGTGCTTATTGCAAATGTAATGTGTGTTTGCGTGCTTGCTGCAAATGTAATAGTGTTTGCGTGCTTACTGCAAATGTAATACCTGTTTGCGTACTTATTGCAAATGCAATTTGTGTTGCGTGCTTGCTGCAAATGTAATGTCTTGCGTACTTATTGCAAATGTAATGTGTGTTAGCGTGCTTATTGCAAATGTAATGTGTGTTAGCGTGATTATTGCAAATGTAATGTGTATTAGCGTGATTATTGCAAATGTAATGTGTGTTAGCGTGATCATTGCAAACTTAATGTGTGTTAGCGTGCTTACGGCAAATGTAATGGGTGCGTTCTTACTGCAAATGAAATTCGTGTTAGCGTGATTATTGCAATTATAATGGGTGTTAGCGTGAGTTTTTGTTGACTGTCAAGTGATTACATGTGCGTGAGGTAATAATGTATGTACTTTGTCAACCACAACTCTGCTGCATTACATAGACAATACCAGTTTGTTAATTTTTATTCTGTACATGTCATGATTGTATGACATGAGCAAAGCTATATCTTGATTATTCTTTTTGTCATTGATTGAGCAAATCTTGGTGCACCTCGAATTTTGAATTATTTTTATAATTCCTTTGCAAACTTTCTTTTCGTCTTTATAGACGGATTGTTCGATTATCACCGTTTGATTCGATTGAGTCCGCTTGGAGCACCAGTGCCGCGACTGCCATTACGTTCCCATTAAAGCACCGTAAACAAACTAAAATTTGTTCTGAAATGTCTGAAGTGAGATGCTTTATGCCTGATTTATTTTGCAAATTAAAAAAATAGATTGACGACACGAGACAGTGGCCAAATGTCATGTACGGCGATATTTATAACTATTCAATCTCACCGGAAGCAGTAGATGGAATAGAAATGACGAACTTTAAAAGCTGAAAAAGTTACAACTACTTACAGAGTGGAAATGTCGACACAATACATTGAACTTGGGGAATAAAATTATTATGAAAGGATAAATACGCTCATCACAATCAGCAGATAAAGTAAAGGACGCTTACGTTATTTGTACCCTGGATGCGGGTTGTTGAGAATTTGTGGGTTCCATATATGGCAGGGAAAGGACACTCGTGCAGTCATGTCGGCGCTTTGTTGTAAAACAAATATGAACATGCTCTGAGACACAATGTTATTGGTATCAGATGCAGTAAAATGACAAGATAATGATGAAATTAAAAATGTTAGTGACAGCCCAATTCAAGATGACAGAAAAAGTAGTGCCCGTTGCCAGAAATATGCCATTTTATTTGACAAAGGCAGTTTATAACCGCTGTTGACAATTCACCACCTAAAACTTTATTTCATATTAAAAGAAGAACAATGAACAATAGTTTCACAAGTGAACCTTCCAACAGTACAGGTGATGCTTAACTTCAGGATTATATCAGTCATGAAAGCTTATCTGCAGATCATATTAATAAACTACAAAATGAAATTGTCAGAGTAACCTTCCTTTGTGGAGAGACTCGAAAATTGAGAATTACAGTTAGCAGTGCACACAAAGATCCCATTAAGGAGACAACTGATAGCATAAGTTTTTTTAAGGGATCATTTACATTCAAACCTTATTGGTAACAAATTTACAAACAAAATCGGAAGGACAGTAGGGTTAAAACAACACAATTTTTAAATTTAAATGGAGATACTGTAACTTTTCATTGGGACGAGTAAAGTGTTCTGTGATTTGACATGTCACTTGGTATTAAATTTGTACTGAGAAATAAAAAAGTATTCAATACTTGCTTAATTTTGATTATGTGTTCAACACATTTATGAAGGTTAATGAATGTTACATTATATATATATATATATATATATATATATATATATATATATATATATATATATATATATATATATATATATATATATATATATATATATATGTGTGTGTGTGTGTGTGTGTGTGTGTTATTTATGCATTAATATCTAAATATGTTTTCTTCAAATATGCAGAACCCTTACACACACAAACAGACAGATACACACACACACACACACACACACACACACACACACACACACACACACATCACCTGATTGCATTGTTAGCACAAGCCTTCTTGTACAAGTGAAGCAAGCCCTGGACACATTTTTTGTCATTTCTATACATTAGGTCATCCTAATTTTTTTTTACAATAACTCGGGTAAGGATAAGTTAGACAAAAATTTTAATATAGACATTGAAATACAATGTAGCCTCGATCATTAATTGCTGTAAGTGCTGGTTTATTTAATTGCCATATAAAAAGCACAAGCCTTGTTTGAAGAATAAACCATGCATATAACTTAAAAGTAAGTGGAATATCTAAATGGAAAATTGTCTTTCCAAAAGATTTGTGAACAGAGCATCCTTTGTCAAACTTGTAGAAAAACTTGAATATCGTTATAGGGTGTAAGCTATCACAACTCGAATATCGTTATAATGTGTAAGCTATCACAACTCGAATATCGTTATAATGTGCAAGCTATCACATTGTTGACATTCGTATTTTATCTCCTATGAATAAAAAGAAAATTGAAAGTTAATCGTAATAAAGGGGAGATAAGACAGGTGCTAAATATACCGTGTGTGTGTGTGTCTATGTGTGTGTGTGTGTATGTGTGTGTGTTAAATAGATCTTTGAATTTATCTGTTTATCTTTTGTCCCCAGCCTTTAAGTATGTCACACCAATTCTGTTCTACATAAGTTAACACGTAATTGCACAGATCAATCAATCTTTGAGTATTGTTATAAGGTTTCGCTAACTTGAAAGCAACACAAAATATAAATGGAATTTACTCATTGTAAGAACTTTGTTCAGTTGCATTTTATCCTTATTTTTTCTTCAAAATGTAACTCTTCTTTGTAGACTCACCCATCATTCAAACACAGACTGGTTCAGGATTTATTGTTTCGGCTTTGTTTTGTAGAAATATAGAGCAGTCTGCAAAGTGTGGATATTTTTGTAATGTCTATGTCGTGTTGATTAGACTGTATTGGATTTTTATTTTACCTGTCGTATTGATAAAATAGTATTGGAATTTTACTGTACTCAACTACGTCGTGCTGATAAGTGTGGCGCTCTGCAGTTTTGTATTTTGCATAGTTAGAATTTTCAAGAAAAATACTTTCCCCGGGTTTCCTCACTGGTTATACTGGCTATTTAAAAAAAAAAAATTGCATATCTTAGGTATAGTTCAAAGATCCTTTAGTTCCCTTTATTTTGGTGTATAATTGCTGGGTTTAATATGGGTTATAGAGTATACAGCTTGGACTTATTCCAGATGTGCACCTTTCAAAAAACTGCTAGCTCCACTTGGTCATTTTCTCTTCCTGGACTTCAGGGGCAAATTGTATTTAAAAAATGAGTCGATAGCTTTTTACATTTGATATATTTGGTTATTCATCCATTACCCGTTCAGAAGCTGGTATTGTCTAGTTGGGCAATATTTTAATAGCTGCTATGGATAGTGTACTTTAGACTAATTCAGGCTGATTTTTTAGTACAAGGGAGTAGTCCTTTTATTTATCAGGGTGCTTAGATCATGTACAATCTCCATTAGTACAGAATCCAAAGAAATGTCAGCCACATTACATCATAGCAGCATGGGGTATGCCAACATTCTCTCCAATGTGCATGTTTCAAATACAAACAACTTCACCTTACATTTGTCACTCTCTCAAAAGTACATAATAACTGGTGAGCGCCCCCAATACTGTATTGTACTCGTCTATGTCGTGTTATTAAGACTGATTTATATTTAGCTCGTGTATGTCATGTTGATAAAACTGTAATAGAATTGTATTGTATTCGTCTAAGTCTTGCGGATAAGATTGAACTGGATAAGACTGTTGGATGTTATTGCACTCGTCTAAATCGTGTAGATGAAACTATTTGATTTTTATTGTATTCGTCTAAATCGTGTAGATAAGACTATTGGATTGGTATTGTACTCGTCTATGTCGTGTGGATAAGACTTACTGAACTTTTTATGAACACGTTTAAATTTGTGGATAAGACTACTGGATTACATTAAGTCTAAGTCTTGCGGATAAGACTGAACTGGATAAGACTGTTGGATTTTATTGCACTCGTCTAAATCGTGTAGATAAGACTATTGGATTTGTATTGTATAGATCTAAATCGAGTGGATAAGACTACTGGATATTTTTTGTACACGTCTAAGTCATGTAGAAAAGACTATTTGATTTTTTATGTGCATGTCTAAATCGTGTAGGTAAGACTATTTAATTTTTATTGTACACGTCTAAATCGTGTAGATAGGACTATTGGATTTTTATTGTACACATCTAACTCGCGTAGATAAGACTATTGGATTTGTTATGTACACGTCTACATCGTGTGGATAAGATTGAATCGTGTGGGTAAGACTGGATTTTTATTGTACTCGTCTATGTCGTGTTGATACGACTAGAATTGTATTGTACTCGTCAATATCGTGTTGATAAGATGAGACGCCGAAGTTGCTGAGTCGAATACATGCTTTTCTTCACAACTTTAGAAAGTGCAATAAGCCCCCATACTGTACAGCAGCCCCCATAACGTGAGCAACCCTCATAATGTACGTCGTTGCATAATGATTCAACCATGGTTACAAAGATAGAAAGATCAAGGTAACACTTATTGTGTGTGTGAGTGTGTGTGAGTGTGGGGGTAAACTTGACCGCTTCTCGTAAAATGCATATATTTCATGAAAAATCTTACTTGTACACTTACCTATGCATACAAATATAATTAATGGCTGCACTAACTTTTAAGGTTGCAATTTAAAGGTTACAAAGTGCAGTGCTTGATGCAAATCACCATCCAACTTGAGTGGTGCTCTCAACCGATCCGGTCAATTCTATTTACAAAAAACAAAATCATCTCACATTTCATGCCATTACATAACAATATATCCGGTCAATTCTGAACGCTATTGTATTTACAAAAAACAAAGTCCTCTCATATTTCATGCAATGACAAAACAACAGATAGTAAATGCAAAATGAGCATGTTAGATTATATGCATGATTGCTCTGAAGGTGAGTCTTGTTGATGCCCTCTATTAAGGGTAGAAACGTGTTGTTATTGAGTTGCAGTAAGTTACCATGACTACCTTTCTCCGTCATTGTGCATCATTGTCAGTAGTTTTATGCTTTGATTAAAATTGACGCAAAGAGAGGAATCTGATGCACATACACTTGCAGTTCAAATAAACTAGAATTATCAAATAATTACCTGACTATGATAGACAATAGATGATGAATGAAGTAGTGAATTTCTTGCAGTACCATACAGATGAAATAATATTCAAGCTTTATGTTCAGATAATTTTAGAATTGTCTGCTTGTCTCCTAAATTACGATTGTATGTCTTCACCCCACAATTTTAGATAAATAGTACATGCAAGCTCCCGCTCCCCCCCCCCCCGCACTATTCCCGCAAGATATCAAATCTGTGACCCATTTGTGTTTACCACATACATGAGCTTCCGGTATATATATATATATATATATATATATATATATATATATATATATATATATATATATATATATATATATATATATATATATATGTCGGGTGTGTGTGTGTGTTTGTGTGTGTGTGTTAAACATCGTAAGTACTTCTGTTCGAAGAAACAGATCATCAGCATTATATACACTGTAGGAAGGTCGAGGCTAGGGCTCGGTCATTGTGGGTACATTAGAAAGCTTGTCAGTAGCTCCTCGTGGGTTGGTGATTCTTTCAGGGGTTTTCACGGGTTCTTCCTCCACCATTCATACTGGCCGCCATGTATAGCCTGTCTTGTGCTGAAAAATAGAGTTAAAACCTATAACGACAACAACAACTGTAGCAAGGACTGTTACAGTGTTTAATAATATTTTATAAGCATTTTGTTGACTTTGTGATAATGAATTTGTGACCTTAATTTCGTAAACGCTCAAACCCAGTCTTGACGTTTTGTTTTTAAAGTCAGCAGTCATTCATTTAGACAAGTTAAGACTTCTAAAAATGTTTTGAATGGAACCGTAATAATTGTCGATATATTTTTTGCATCCCAACCCACCTATAAATTGTTTGCCAACCTATATTCTTCTTCAAAGGCCAGTGACCTTATTTAGGTATTCTGACCCGCCCTAAGAAATAAACAAGTGCACACCAACACACATGCAAACGTCTTGAGCAACAACTGAAGCACATATGAAGTTTCTGAACCTTAGACACGTGTGTGTGTGTGTGTGTGTGTGTGTGTGTGTGTGTGTGTGTGTGAGAGAGAGAGAGAGAGAGACAGACAGAGAGACAGAGAGATTTGGATTTGGATTTGTGTGTATGTTTAACGTAGCTTTAACAATTTGAGTCATATCGCTACGATGTCTGCAGTGTGGCAGTTTATAGTCGTATCTAGCACTGGGGCATCATGACGCAGACATGTAGCATCATGTCCCACCCAGTCACATTATCCTGGCACCAGGCCGACCCGTCCTAACACTAATCTGTTAATGAAAAGCACCAAGCGAGACAGTTGCTAGTACCATTTTTTATAAATAAGTCTTTGGTGTGACTCGGCCGGGGTTCGAACCCGCAGGCGTTCTAACCATGTAGGACACCATAGCGGTCGAAGCTTTGACGAAATTGTGTGACCTAGCTGATGCGATCTCCATTAATTACAGACTGAAAAGGAAGGACTGTAGTCAATGGTATTCTAGCATCCATTTAGAAGAGGCGAGGCAGAAGAAGCAGCAGCAGTAATGGAGACTACGTGAATGACACTGTAAGTGTCCTGAGCGGAAGACAGCGATGAAGCAACCGCTGCATATTGAGTGGATGGGGCCTAATTAGTGTTAATCTTTCCATATCGCTCATGGTTCCCACGACCCTGAATCATAGAAGGACACCTCCCACTTATACGTCTTCCCACTCATCTTGAAAAAGGGAAGTCACACCTGACGATGAATAATATTTATAAAGGAACCTTTATATTGTATACATTTATAAAGGAATCTATATAGTGTATCCATTTTGGTTGCCTTGTTACATCAGTATAACACGGGTTCTTATTTAGCTTCTCTACACGTACTTTATGACCCGTACGAGAAGATATTAATTTTAAAATGTAACACTGACACTGTTACTATTCGCAGCCTTTATTTTTTTAAATTTTTTAAAAATAATTATCGAATATAGGAAAATGCACACTTAAGCTAAAGAGGAATTCTGGGTAGTCTAGAGATCTAAAGCACTCTTCTTTGCCAATCACTGACGATCGGGTCCGGGGTTTCCGGAACACCCACCCACCCTCACCACCACCCCGCTTAAAAGTACACACACAAATGCACATACACTTGTTACATGAAATGTGACGATTGTTTTATACTGCGCACGTTGATTGGGTCTTATGTACACTTTGAGTAAATAGACACAGTGACTTTTGCTTTGGTGCTCTTTTGAGGAAAGTCAGGACCCTTTTGAAATTGTTGAAAAGCCTCACCCCAACATTTGACCTGATCCGGACCAGTGTCTTTCCTCGCGGGGTCGAGTTTCGGACTCGGCCAATGTGGGTATGTGAAAAAGCTTGCCAGTACCTTTCTGTGGGTCGGTGATCCTTACCGGGTTTTTCACGGGTTATTTCTCCACCAGTTAAACTAGTCGCCACGTATTGTCTATCACGTGCTGAAAATTGCGGTAAACCACAACATAACAACAGCAATTTAAACTATCACGTTAACACGTTAAGAGGGAATTTTACGCTTTAATATTTCCACGAAACGAAAAGCACATATCAAGCACTTCATGGCCCCACTGAGAAAATAAAATACATACATGTAATTTCTTATGTCAAGAATTCGCAATTCTGTCACTTTACCTCTTCTGTAATAACATAGAATCCACATAGTTTTCTTAAAAGTAAATGAAGTGATTTAACTGATTTATAATACCCCATGATAGTTTTTATTCCGTATGATTCCCGGCACAGAGAATTCTCATTCCGTAGGATACCTAGCACAGAGAATTCTCATTCATTGCTCTCCACAGAGAGTTCCCATTCAGCAGATACTCACCACAAAGAATTCCCATTCAGTGTGTGTGTGTGTGTGTGTGTGTGTGATTAGGATTTTTAACGTAGCTTTTAACAATTTTTTAGTCATATCGCTACGATGTCTGCAGTGTGGCACGTTATAGTGATGTATAGCACTGGGGCATCGTTCCGCAGACATATAGCATGATGTCCCACCCAGTCACATTATCCTGACACCAGGCCGAACAGACCTAACATTAACCTCTTAATGCTGAGCGCCTCGGCCGGGGTTGGAACACACGACCTTCCACTTCCGAGGCGGACGCTCTGACCACTAGGCTACCGGAGCGGTCTCCCATTCAGTAGATACTCACCACAGAGAAATCCCATTTAGTAGATACTCACCACAGAGAATTCCCATTCAGTAGATACTCACCAAAGAGAATTCCCATTCAGCAGATACTAACCACAGAGAATTCACATTCAGCAGATACTCACCAAAGAGAATTCCCATTCAGTAGATACTCACCACAGAGAATTCCCATTCAGCAGATACTCACCAAAGAGAATTCCCAGTCAGTATATACTCAATAAAGAGAATTCCCATTCAGCAGATACTCAACAAAGAGAATTCCCATTCAGCAGATACTCACCAAAGAGAATTCCCATTCAGCAGATACTCAACAAAGAGAATTCCCATTCAGTAGATACTCACCAAAGAGAATTCCCATTCAGCAGATACTCACCAAAGAGAATTCCCATTCAGCAGATACTCAACAAAGAGAATTCCCATTCAGTAGATACTCACCAAAGAGAATTTCCATTCAGCAGATACTCACTAAAGAGAATTCCCATTCAGCAGACACTCACCAAAGAGAATTCCCAGTCAGTAGATACTCACCACACAGAATTCCCATCCAGTAGATACTCACCACAGAGAATTTCCATTTGGAAGATACTCACCGCAGAGAATTTCCATTCATTAGATGCTCACCACATAAATTCTCATTCATTTAGATACTCACCACAGAGATTTGGATTTTAACGAAGCTTTAATTTTTTTTAGTGATACAGCTACGATTCTGCAGTGTGGTAGTTTATAGTGATGTCTAGCACTAGAGCATCATGGCGCAGACATGTAGCATGATGTCCCACCCATTCACATTGTCCTGATACCAGGCTGACCAGTTCTAACATTAACCTCTTAATGCTGAGCGCCAATCGAGGCAGCTGTTGTTGCATTTTTGTTGTTGTTGTTGTTGTTGTTGTAGGGTTTAACACCATTTTGCAGCATACGATAGGTGATACATGGCGGCCAGTATTAATGGTGGTGGAAGAACCCAGGAAAACCCTGGAAAAAACTCACCGACCCACGAGAAGCTACTGGCAATCTTTCACACATACCCACATTGGCTGAATCCGAGACTCGAACTAACGCAGACAGAGGTGAGTTGCATTTTTGTAAGTCTTTGGTATGACTCGGCCGGGGTTCGAAGCCGTGACCTCCCTCATCCGAGGCGGATGCTCTAACTACTTAGGCCACTGGAGTGGTCTGTAGTTCAGTCTCATAATAAAATACTTTATATTAGTAAGATTATTTAACAAAGTTAAAAATGAATATAAAAAATTCGTTGCAACCACTCGAGAAAGCGGGACGGGTCTTGTAGACGAAGGGATGGTGATCACATCAAATGGGGCCCCAAGTTCCCTTCAAAGAGAGGGAGGGGACCACCGAAATAAAGTTTTGCTTTGTGTGTGTGTGTGTGTGTGTGTGTGTGTGTGTGTGTGTGTGTGTGTCGGAATTGGAATAAATATTCTTCATTATAAAGAATCTTTGAACGTTCACATACTCCATTAGTCTGATGACATGCAGGTGGGAGCAACGGGTATGGAGCGCCACGACTGTCGTATATTATTAGTCCTTGTTTTATTTGGTGGATTAATATTTACATGAGTTGATTTTGTCATGATATGTTGTAGTTCGTTTATTATCTATGAGTACTTGTGACATTATATGCGGTGGTTTCGTCATTATATGCAGTACCTCGCACTGTATCTTTCAAAAGGACGAAGGACATAAGACAGTCGTGGCGCTCCATAAATGGGCATATTGTACATCCTCGAGATCGCAGTGGAGAGCTGAGTCAGTGGGCCATACATTATATTAATGATGTAACCTCTCTATGTTACATCCGTCAACCATAAACCTGACATAATATCTATTCAGTTACATTCATTCATTTTAAGAACTACTGGGAAGAAAGTGCTTGATAATGACCTAATTTTAATCTGGTTTTTTATTTTTTTCATCATGAATTGTACCACAGTCAATTCTCTTTTTACGTACAAAATACGCGACCAGTTCTATTACCTTCGTAGTAATTGTGCAGAATATGTTTTATGCCAAACTTCATTCATTGGGTAGATTGGGGGGGGGGGGCGGGAGAGGCTGCAGTAGCTCAGTTGGCAGAGCGCCAGACTCGTAATCTAATGGTGACAGGTTTGGTACCCAATCTAGCAGGCCCGATTCGGCTGGCACGGAGTGTCTTAGGGAAAAGTACTTATGTCCTATTTATAAAAGTGCCGTTAAAACAATCGAAAGAAAAGGAATGGTTATGTTCTTTTAAGCTAATTAAAATCTGTTTTCAATTAAAAAAATTATTTACAAAGAATTTCACGATTTACAAGTGTCCTTTCCTTTGCCATCCGGTGCTACTTTATATAAGGTAATATATTTCTCTGTAGAGAATTTTTAGTCTTCAGAGTGTTTCTGAATATTTTCCGACCATTATGATAATTTTAAATTTTTGAAGGGAATAAGTTTGAGTCAAGACATTTCTCAAAGTGGAAACATTAATTGTTCTGATCAGACTAAACATGACACTCATACATAATGTAATGATTGCGCTGTTTTGTTTAAATTCCTAATTACCCAGGCAAGTGGACCGCCGATTTACAAGCTCTTGATTTCAAAGATAAGGGGAAAATCTGGATCCAAATCGGCCACGAAGCATACGCTATTGTTTACTTATTGGCTAAATCGGATTTGCTATTGTGGAAGGAAGATTTATTGGTGATGTCTCGCTCATACTGAGGATGTCGCTTGGCTTATTTAAACAGTTAAATGATATTTTTCGCGTGACATCCTAGGCTTAATTACAGATATTAAATCCCTAAAAGTGTGCTCTGGTCTTTAGTTTCCAATCATAGCTGTCAATATTTGATTGGTGAAGCGGTTCACTTTATTATCTGCGATTTGCGTCCTCAGCGGAATAATTGATTCGACTTCCGGGGGAAACTAATAAAGTAGTTCGCAGTGAATCTGGCAGATCAAACGTTGTCAATTTCACCTTTTATGGCAGTAGGCGTGACGTCAGCCTCTGCAAGGACGGAATCAGTGTAAATATAAATCAATAAAGAAGGACTGATACAATGTGATCATCATTTATACTCAAGTTTTCCGTGAAATTAAATTGTCAGGAATGAAATATTTGCTATTGAAACCACAATATGGCTTAGATACACATCATCAACCGCATTATCGGCGGGCAAAAATTGGTACCGTCGAGATATTATCTCCAAGCAACATTACTTTTATTATATCATTACAAAATTATTTATTGTGCATACCCTGAAGTTCAGGACTTTTTTTTTGTATTTGTCAGTTTTCAGCCAGTAATTACGTCTTTTTTATTGCAATGATTCAATAGAACGTTTTTATACTATTCTCAATCGTACGCAGAATTTAATGGTGACATTATGAATTATATCTACACGCGATCTAGTGAACAACCTTCAGAAAGTATATTTCTATTATATGATAATATTTATTATATTCACAAATCTCAATATCTACAGGGGCCTCGGGAGGTCGAGTGATCTAAAGCGTTCGCCTTTACCGGTCACTGCTATCTTATCTATCTATGCGTGTGTTCGAATCTTGGGGTCGCCCAATGTGGTTATGTGAGAAAGCTACAAGGAGCTTCCCGTGTTCTTTCTCCGCCAGTTTTAATGGCCGCCATGTATAACTTGTCTTGTAATGAGAAATGGCATAAAGCCCCAAAACAACATCTACATTTATATCATCTATCCTGAATAAGAATGCACAAGTCAAGTTTCTGAGAATAAAAAACGTTAGATTTAAACAAATATCTTATCCAGGTTCATTTTTCCATTTAATTTGAAAGTGGACATTACGTAGTCATATAAAATAAATATGCATTCTCTGTACAGAGCTGTTATTACTTCTTCGTTCGAGGAAGAATGGTCGACTGGGTTACTTGTTTCCGGTCCAAAGATAAAAGCTATTGATTCTGAAGCTTTAGGTATCGTTAGCAAACCACCTTTCCCCATATGTTCTATTACGAATTCACGCAATGATGCTTGGCGTTATCTGCCGGAAGTGGGGGACCCATCGTCTCCGCGGGAGTCAATAACGGAAGTATTAGACAAGATACGAGTCGTTCCGACTGTCTTTATTGAGGAAAATAGTGCAGGGATTTTCCAAATGAGATAGATTACAATTGTTCGATTCACTACCGTAGTTGACGCGTATGTGTACAAAACTGGCACTCGAAAGAGGTCAATATTTTTCATATCTATCGTAACATTACCAAAGAATATATACATCTCAGTTTAAAAATATTGAGCAAGAATATTATTCCGTTTTAACGCTGTACGTTGATACATAATCTCTCTCATCCGGATCGAAATCGGCCACTGGCGTCCGTTGATGGTGGCGAACGTAAACGTGTAGACACGCAAAGCCATTCAAGACACTATGGGTTTTGTCTTACGTGTTTTGAATTTCTAAGAATGGATAAATCAAGAAGATTAGACTATGATATCAAACGAGTCGTTTGTTCAAAAGAAGCTATTTTACAAAGAAAGTCGAACTCATTAAATGCTGAATGATAAAGTTAATAATAAACCAGGATGCATTGTTGAAATCAAATGATCTGAATTTCAGATTTTCTTCAGAAAGTAAAATTTAAGTGAGTATGGTTATTGATTTATTCTATTAGGTCGTTTTTATGCACAGAACAAAAACTAGTAAAAAGTGTACATGTTTAAAAGTGACAATGTTTGAAAATTTCCTGAAAACCGAACAACTTAAAAACAAACGCGTCAAATACCTACCTATGACAACCCGGGGGCCCCGAGTGGCCGAGAGGTTTAAAGTGCTCTCCGATACGGATCACTGCCATCTCAACTCTGTCTGCGTGGGTTCGAGTCTAGGATTCGGCCAATGTGGGTAAGTGAGAAAGCTTGCCAGTAGCTTCTCGTGGGTCGGTGGTTTTTCCCGGGTTTTTCCCGGGTTCTTCCACCACCATTAATAGTGGCCGTCATGCATAGCCTATCGTGTGCTGAAAAATGGCGTTAAACCCAGCAACAACAACAACCTATGACAGCCGCTAATTTAGATGAAAGACTGAGCTGTTGCCTTAAAAATTTTGTAAATTTTTTTCATTGCTCTGAAATTTTCATTAAACAATGTGAAACCTTTCCTTGGAAGAAACTATGACATTTTGCATTTTGGCTCCAAGAAAAATTAACCTATTAGCTTTTTACATTAACACCTCACATAATAGTAGTTTATACCAATAATAAGGTATATTAAAACATGTTGCCATAATTCATATTGTTGGCACTGAAAAATATCGAAAGAATCCATATTAAAATAAAAATTGATCGCAAGAATAATGCCACCAAGTTTGCTTCGTACCCATCATGTATTTGGTATAGCTCTTCCAGAATCCGTTCATTCAGTCTTTCTCTCTTTCTCAAAATACGTACTAAATAAAACACATCTTTCTTCATTATCATCATCATCATCATCATCATATTATTATTATTATTATTATTATTATTATTATTATGGATTTGATAATATTTTGAAACCGTACAATCGGCTTGTGCTTCATTCATTCATCATACAGATGAAGAGTTTTATATCTCGCACGATTTTTCTAGTTTCAGGCTGGTACATTTATCAATGGGAGTACATCTTATATATATATATATATATAGAGAGAGAGAGAGAGAGAGAGAGAGAGAGAGAGAGAGAGAGAGAGAGAATTATATATATATTACCATACGGACCGGAAAGTGCTATTCCTGGATTGTATAGAAGAATGCTTGATAATAGTTTTTCAGAATTAATATTTAATGCAAATAATAATGCTATCATACAAGTTAGAAAATTTTTAATTCGCATTCTCCGTAGAGTACGAATTAAAAATTCTCTAATCTGTATGATAGCATTATTTGTATTATACACATATATATACAAGTAGTAAGGTGGGACGGTCTAGGGACTAGGGGAGTTCCATGTTAAAAAGGCAATATCTACTCTGGGGACTACGTAATTTAACATGGGAAGCAATATCCACTCTGGGGACTATATAAATTTAACATGGGAAAAAAAGGCATCCACTCTGGGGACAAGGGAATTTAACATGGGAGAAAAGAAATATCCATTCTAGGGACAAAGGCAATTGAAACATAGGAGAAAAAATATCCATTCTAGGGACAAAGGCAATTGAACATGGGACTTTTTAAAAAAAAAATTAAAAAAATAAAAAATAAAAAAGGGGTAGGCAATGGAAAGTCATTCTCTTTTCGAGAGACGTGGGTGGCCCTGAAAAGGGCCTTTGGATTTTTGTTAATATGCCCTTAACATAAAGGGCATCTGCGGCATCTTCTTGTCCTCAAGCTGCGTCTTAGTGTAGGGCCATAAATCAGAGTCCTCTTGAGGCAACCTTGTCTTTCCACATAAACTCTTCGTATCCACAGACTGGTGTCTGACTTGTGGACAACGGTCCACTTGGATCGGACATACATGAGCATGTCCGTCCTAAACATCATTGAAGACACAAGGGTGGATGATTCGACTGTGGTCCACATCTTGAGGCGACGAGAACAGGTGAATCAATGCAGTGAACTGCGCTTATTTATAGGTAGAGGAAGGATTGAAACGGATTGAGTTCATTGACCAATCCAAACACGCGTTACAAAATTCAGTCAGCCCGCATCCAATCCGAAGAGAGCAGTCTGTGACGTCACGTGGTCTATATAGATTCGCTAGCGCCTGTGTGCAGTCAATCTATGCGACAGTGATTCAACATGACGGAAACTTAGAAAACGATTCATTGGGGTGCACCAGCAGTGGAGACCGCCCAAGGGAACCCCGACTTACTTTCAGAAGAGGTAAATTGGGATTTTGTGGATTTTCTTACCTCGCAAGAATTTGTTCCGGAACCTTCGTCACCTTCATGACCGCAAGTGGAGAATTTTAGACAGAGACAGAAAGAAGAATTGGAGAAATTTATACAACGACAAAAGGAAGCGGAACAAGCTTTTCTCCTACAGCAACAGCAGCAAGAAGAAGAGGTAAGAAAAAAACAACAAGAAGAAGTAGCAGCAAAGAAACAAGAGGGTGAAAATCAAACGGTCACGGTACTGTTGGACATTTTAGCGGAGTTAAGAAGTCTGAAACAAATGTATCAGACTTCTTTATTACGACCGAAGAGAATACGACCTTCCCGAGCTAAACACGTCAACCCTGTGACTAAGCCTACCGTACCACCCTTAGTGATTTCAACCCAATCATCATCATCATCATCAACAGTACGCAGTCCAGAAGTAGGCCTTGGCCGTGGCAAAGGCTTAAGGCAGTTAAAGTTGATTGCTTAAACTCACCCCTACACCAAAAACCAAAGGCCCTTTTCAGGGCCACCCACTTCTCTCGAAAAGAGATACACTTTCAATTGCCAATAACTCAAAAATCAACAAAAAAAAACTATTTTACCCCTATAGTACGTGTATATGAGTGCGTGAGTGTACGTTCTTATTTAAAATCAAAACTCAAAGACACTTACCTTTTTATAGCTAATTTATTCTTTTATCAATAGTTACAATCCAATTTACAATTCACAGCAGAGCACTTTAAAAAGTACATTCACTTATTCTGTCTCACTTTTTAGTCTCTCTCTGTTTTTTAAATTTCTTCACCGTCACAGTCTTTTCCTCCTCTTCCTCCTCACTTTCTTCCCTTCTTCTTCTTTTCTTCTCCTGTTTCTTTTTCTTCACATGTCTACTATCTTCCTCCTCTTCCTCCTCTGAAGAAGAATCCCTCTCTTCTGAAGAAGAATCCCTCTTGTCTTCTGACTCCTCTTGTTTCTTTTTTGGGCAATCTGGAGACCAATGTCCTTTTTCTTGACAATAATAACAGGTATCTTGACTTTTGTCTCTTTTAACCCCTGTTTTTCCTTTTTGACGGTCTGGACAATCTGAAGACCAATGCCCTTTCTTCTGACAGATATAGCAAGTATCTTCACTTTTATCTCGAAAAGAAGGAGAGTAGTCCGTCGGCTGGTCTGAAGAAAATTTTCTAATGACCCCTCGCAACGCTCTGATGAAACGTTCCATCTGGGTAGTCTCTTCCGTTGTGCTCGGTTAGAGAGTGAAATGAATAGTGAAAGGACAAGACACATACCCTTTATATACGCTGGTCTGCTAGGACTATAAATTAGTCCATGGTGTTTAAACTTGAGTCATTTGACGTTTTTCACCCAAGATGATACGATCCTATTCATTCGAGAAGAAAGAAGAAGAAGAAAGTAAGAGGCAGAAACGTGATCTATCGCCTCGTACCAGGGCTGAAGTCTTGGCACAAATTCATGCCAGTGATTTTGAAGAGGACATGAGTGAACCAGAATCCGAACCCTCTAAACAAAGTTCACCACCCCTGGTTAACCCTGAAAAGTACTATTCCATTCGAGAGACGGAAAAGCGCTCCTCTAGAAAATTTAGAACCACGGCTTACAAATACACGGTGAAGTTTAAAGATTTCAAGGCCGAAGTACCGTTAGAGAAAGCAGAAGGGTTCATCACCGGGGTGTGGGATTCTTTGCTCACCACACTCAAGCGACAATGTCAACCCAAAGAAGACGATCGCTTGAGACTTTCCATACAACACGACGGTTTGAAATCCCTTGTTTGGATCGAGTTTAGCACCCCTGCAGAATTGACTGCTTCCAAAGTCATGGACAAGATTTAACACGTACAACAATCCAATGACCAGTTTGACATCACCGATGGAAAAGCCACACTCGACATGACCCACGTCTCTCCTCCTCAAGGGACCGGACAACGCAATAAGGTGTTATTGGTGAACGACCTTCGCATCACCAAAACGAGCCTCGTCCAAATTCACAACCCTCAAGACCAGATGTGTTTAGCCAGGGCTATCGTGGTGGGACGAACCTATGCCAACAAGAACGACACGGTAGAATGGAAAAGAGCCTGGGAGAACATTCGAAAATCGAACCGAGCCAAACAACGAAGTGAAGCAGAACTCCTGTTACAACAAGCTGACCTGTCCAAAGACACACCCTGCGGTATTCCTGAAATGCAAACATTGCAAGATGTCCTAGCTCCATTCTACACCTTGAAAGTGCACCCTCAAGAAGTGCGCGGGCCTCTGTTGTTTCGAGGCCAAGACTTTAAGGATGGAAAATACATTCACCTTTATCATCACGATGACCATTTCGATACCATTACCACTATCACCGGATTCCTGGGATACAAATATTACTGTGAGAAATGTGACTATGGTTATAATAATCGAGAGCAACACAAACATTGCGGATGGAAATGCTCAGGATGTTTGGCCTCTCCACCCTGTCTGAGCGAAGTACAAGAAAGAGTACACTGTCCTGCTTGTCTGCGCACGTTTGTCAGCCCTGCCTGTTACCAACAACATCTGAAGACGCAAGGTTCACAGCAGAAATGTGCTTGTCAGCTGCTGAGATTGTGCCCTACGTGTGGACAAGGCCTACGTACCAATAATGCCAAGACACACGTATGTTCAGGAAAGAAAAAATGTCACATTTGTCACCACATCGTGGACTTGGAACACGAATGCTACGTGCAAAAATACCAGCCCCCACCAGAGAAAGAGGACGGTTACAAGAAGAAAGGCAATTTCATCTTTTTTGATTTCGAATGCATGCAAGAGACCGGTAATAACATTCCTAATTTCTGCGTGGCTCATCGAGCGTGCGAGAAGTGCATTCAAGAACCTATCTTCAGTCATTGCCCTCACTGCAGCAAGATTCCTGGAGGACGTGAAAAAATCTTTCGAGGACCGAACACGCTAGCCGATTTTGCCCAATGGGTTTTAGACCCCATCGACGAGACGTGGAGCCAAGAGGACATCGAACGTTACGGAGATTGTCATCGCCATGCCACAGTGATGGCTCACAATTTCTCCGGATACGATGGACAGTTTCTTTTGAGGTACTATACGGAACATGGCACCGAACGTCCTAAAGTCACTTTGAACGGAGCCAAAATCATTTTCATGCAAGTGGGACAAGTACAGTTTAAAGATTAGATGAGCTATTTGGCCATGCCTTTGAGTCGAATGCTAAAACATTTGGAATGACAGAAATGGCTAAAGGGTACTTTCCACACTTTTTCAATACGGAAGCCAAACAACACGCCGTTCTACCCCATTTACCTGAGGCTCATTATTACGACCCCGACAACATGCGTACCGAACAACGAGAAGCTTTCTACGCTTGGTACCAGGCTCACGCCTCGGACCCTTTCGACTTTCAGGAAGAAATGCTAAAGTATTGTCGTTCCGACGTGGACATTTTACGGCGTTGCTGTGGAAAATTTCGAGAACTGTTCATGGAACACGGAGGGGTCGATCCTTTGAAAGAAGCTTGCACCATTGCCAAAGCGTTTTCCTTAGTGTACCGCCAACGATTCATGCCTGAAAACACCGTGGCTGTCATCAGTCCTCAAACGACCCACTATGTCAAACGTCAATACTCGGTCAAAGCCCTACGCTGGTTACATTTCTTGTGCGACAAGGAAGACAAATGGATTCAGCATGCCCGCAACGGAGGAGGCGAAAAGACCATCGGAACGCATTCGGTCGATGGCTGAGACTTAGAAAACCCCAAGATCGTGTACGAGTTTAACGGTTGCTTATTTCACGGATGTCCCGTCTGTTACCCTGACCGCGACACCAAAAATCAGTTTTTACAACGAACCATGGAAGACTTGTACCAGGACACTTGTCAGCGACGCCTAAAGTTAGAACAGGAAGGATACCAAGTGGTGGAAATGTGGCAACACGAGTACGATCACCGTATGAAAACCGATCCCGAGTTTAAACGCCTCGTGGAATGTTACCAGTTCATGGACCCGCTGAACCCGAGGGATAGTTTGTACGGAGGAAGGACCAATGCCACCTGTTTGCTGTACCAAGCCGACGAAGAGAAAGGAGAAGAAATCAAATACTTGGACGTGTGTTCGCTGTATCCTTGCGTGTGCAAATATTGTCACTTTCCTAAAGGGCACCCGCAATTGCTGGCGGAACACATCGACCTGGAAAACATTCGATAATACGAAGGTATGATCAAGTGCAAAGTCCTGCCTCCCACGGACTTGTACCATCCCGTGCTACCTCACCATTGCCAAGGCAAACTGATGTTTCCTTTGTGCCGTACTTGTGCCGAAACGTGCAACCAAGATCAGCCTTGTCAGCACACCCAGGAAGAACGTGCCTTGACGGGGACGTGGGTTAGCGTGGAATTGTTCAAAGCTCTGGACATGGGATACCAACTGTTAGAAGTGTACGAAATTTGCCACTTTCCCAAGACACAACAATACCACAAGGGTGACCCCAGTCAGAAAGGCATTTTCGCAGACTACGTGGATGCCTTTTTGAAACTGAAGCAAGAAGCCAGCGGGTATCCTTCCTGGTGTCACACTCCCGAAGACCAAATAAAATTCAAAGAGAAATACTATGAACAAGAAGGCATCACTTTAGATCACATTGAGAAAAACGAAGGCAGGCGATCGTTTGCCAAAGTGATGTTAAATTGCTTGTGGGGTAAAATGGCACAACGATCGTCTTTACCCAAGACGGAATATTTGACAGAACCTTCCCGCTACTTCCAGATGATTCACGACAAAACCAAATACATGAAACACGTGGACGTCGTTCGCGAGGATTTGATCTTGGTCAATTACGAAGAAGATCTGGACTTTGTACAAGACGACCCCTTTGGAAATGTCATCATTGCGGCTTACGTGACAGCCCATGCTCGCTTAAAATTGTACGAAGCTTTAGAACTGTTAGGGGAACGCGTCCTGTACTTTGACACTAACAGTTGCATTTACATCCATCACCCGAGTCAACAGCACCCTGACATCGAAGGAGACCGTTTAGGAGCCTGGACAGACGAGCATCCCGACGACAAGATTCTAAGTTTCGTCAGTGGCGGTCCCAAAAATTACGGTTACGAATACCGGGACAAACAAGGAGAAGTGCACACGCAGTGCAAAGTGAAAGGATTGACTCTGAATTATCGTACCAGTCGAGTGGTCAACTTTGGGGTACTGAAAGAAGCCTTGCAGTCTGGAAAAGATCAACACTTTAAAGTGACCACCTATCAACCGAACAAGATTGTACGTTTACCCACTCACCACATCGTCAGTCGACCCTTGGAAAAAGTCTATCAAATCGTGTACCAGAAGCGAGTGCGACTTCCCAATCATTTCACCTTACCGTATGGACACGTCGGTATTGGTCTGTATATAAAAAGGAACCCTAGGCAAGATCGATAGTTCATTGTGACTACCAAGACCGAGCGAACAAGATGAATACTTTCAGAGAAACACAAAACAAGTTTAGACAGGCACAATTCAAGTGTGGGGCTTCGGAAGTGGAATGCGATTGTGAGCCTTGCGATGGGTACGATGCTGTACGTTGTGACCTTAGCGATGCCGTAAAGCATCATGGGAACTTTGTTCTCACTACCCCTATCATGGAAAGGGATGCTGTGCGTGTCAAACCTGAGGGATGCGAAAGCGATGCCGCTCGTCCTCTTGGACATTTTACTGGGTTTAGTTTTAAAGGGGAATGTTCACCTTCACGTCTACCCCCCTACGAATGTCATCCAGCTCTGAGCAAACTCCTGTCCATGTCACCCAACCCTCATCGAAACGAACCTGTGAAAGACGAATATTCGTTTCCTGTGCGTTTGTCGGAATACTGCGACTTTGAAAATCGTCTTCAATGGTTCAAAGGAAAATGGCCTTAGTATCTGGGAGGACCGACCCCCGAAGAATTAGCCAGAGCCGGATTGTTCTACTTGGGCGAAGGAGATAAAGTCAAGTGCTTCAGTTGCGGTGTGTCACTTCACCACTGGGAACCGCAAGATTCGGCCTACGTAGAACATGCTCGATGGTCACCGAATTGTCATTACTTACCTTTAGTGGGACCGAGACATTGAAGTAACTTACCATGTCGTTGACGAAGAAGTAACCAGATTGGTTAGGAGTCAAATGTTGGACATCACCGAGACCAGAATTTAAACTTCATTTCAAAAACGATATTGAATAATTACCTAAAGAACTGCAAGAGAAGATTTACAAAGAAGTTTGGCAGGGGTTTGCCAGAGTGAAATTTCAATGGGTCACTGTAGAACTTTTGTGCCGAGAAATTCACAAGAGGAAAGTGAAAAAAGTCAACCAGTGTGTTAGATTTCTTTGGGTCAAGTGTGCAGTCGTCCTATTATATCACTCTAGACCGTTTACATCAAAAGAGTTCAGTGAGATTCTTGGACGTTACCCTGAATGACAGTGATCAGAAATTACTTACTATGAAGATTACTTTTGCTCTAGAAGAAGATTGTGAATTGTACGAACTGATCTATTCATGGATACTTTGCTAGAGAACATTCGTGCTTTGCCTGTGGAGTTGAGAGAACGCATTTACCGAGAACTGATCAAAATACAAGTGAAAAGCAAATGCAAAGTTATTCATCCGTTTTTAAATTATGCTCTGTTCCAAAGTATAAGAAGACTGATTATGAGTGGATATTACATCAGCCACAAAATTAAACGTGGCTATTGGCCACCACCCAAGGATTCCAAAAACAGTGTATATACTTATGGATACTTTACAAGAGAACATTTTGGGCTTGCCTGTGGAGTTGAGAGAACGCATTTACCGAGAGCTGGTCAAAATACAAGTTAAACGTAAAGAACAGTTGCATCCGTCACGTCACCAGATCTTTAACCACTGGTACCTGAATGGTATAAGAGGACTGATTCTTCAGAAATGGTTTCAGTGGTCAGACCTTGTTGAACACTTTCAGTTAGTGAATGAACTAAACGTTCGTAATTTTGGTTACTTCGAGATTCACCTACTGCACCGTATTGAGGAAGACGAGTTAAAGGATTACCAACATATTTTACGTGAAATCTGCTTAGCGGAAGACGAAACATCTAGACAAACTCTGACGTTTCGGTTACAGTATGCAAGATTTAGATTCCCTACTGGAGAACGAAGATGTCTAGTTAGAAATCACCTTTATTGCTTCCGAAACAAAGAGACTATAAAATCAGGCTGCCATGCCACGGATTATGTCACATGTTATTGAACAGATTCCGTGGAAGGAACTCAATGACCATATTCAAACCGTGGATCATTACCATCGATTATTACAAGAACTGTATCCATTCAATTTGGGTCGACAAGTGGTGTGTGTCTTAGTAACTTGTTTTCTAGCACTTCGTTTACCAGCCGATTCCTTGTGGACTCTTTACGATCAGTACTTACCACACCTCCATGGCCTTAAATGGTCACGAAAGACTCCTTTTGCTCAAAGCCTTGCGGTTTCATCTGGATACTTCTCGACCTCTACGGGAAAAAAATATTCGTCAACTTTTAGCTACCCAAGACGTGTATGACGATGTGTGTGTAGCTTGTGACTTACACCCCCATTGGACAGATGTCCGTGCCTGGAAAGAATGGGATTTTGAGGCTTGGACCCAAGAAGTGGCCCAGTATGCACGAGAGTTGTTCAAGGAAAAAAGTTACTTTTCAACCTGTGTTAGTGACGGTGCCAGAAGAACCCGTCACCCAGGACAGGACTGTCGAGGACAGGCCTGAAAGACCCTTTCGGGAGGACACTTGTGTGACCTTACCCCCTATAGAACTGGTCAGAACTTTACCCAAAACATGTTGTACAGACACTTGTTTTTATTCCACGTTAATGGTTATCATGTGCCTTTTATCCTTGTACTTAAGCCTTTGGCTTTTATGTATTTTTGTCTTTCGTATTCATGTTTAAAACATTCAATAAACGTGTTCTGAAAAAAAGGTATATAAACTCTCGTCTTGTTTGTTTTCGTGTCACAAGTGACATTCCTAACACTATGGCTACCTCTGCTGTCTCTGCTCCCTCTTCCTCTACTGTCAAAGTCATCGACGAACACTTAGATCGTGCCAGTTGGGAGGCTTTGTATCTTCGCCATCCCTTTAACATGCTCATTGCTGGACCTAGCGGTTCAGGCAAAACCGAATTCGTCAAACGTTTGATCGAACAGAAACATCATTTGATCGATCGGCCACCTCAACGGATCGTGTGGTGTTACAAAGAGTGGCAATCGGCGTACAGCCTCTTGCGAGAAAGTCAAGGCGATTCCATCGTGTTTGTGGAAGGCATTCCTAAAGAAGACGACGGCATCGTCTCTGACTCCTGTCAAACCCATTTGGTCATTTTCGACGACATGTTAGGAGAAGACGAAGAAGAAATTAAACTGTGGTTCACGCGCAAAGGGCATCACCGTAATGCCAGTGTCGTTTACATCACCCAAAATTTGTTTCAACAAAGTAAAGCCCATCGCACCATCAGTCTCAATGCGCATTACGTGGTCTTGTTTAAAAGCCCTCGAGATAAATCGCAAGTGCAAGTCTTAGCCAAACAGTTAGGGACACCTTGGCTGACTCAGGCGTACGACGATGCCACTCAAACTCCACACGCCTATTTACTCGTCGATTTGAAACCTACGACCCCCGAGGATTTGCGATTTCGTATCCACTTGTTTCACCACTGGTGCCAAGACGGAGGGCCTATCCTGTACACATCTCCGTCCTCGACTTAATTTCACTGCACAAAAAAAATCTATAAAAACCTCAGACCCTTTTCGTCTGTCTCACACAGTTTGAACATGACGTCCCTTCAGTCGCATCTTCCCGTCAAATTGATTCGTGCCTTGTATGGCATCAGTAGAGAAAAAAATCCACAAACACGAGCTCGTGTCTTAGAAGCTAGTCTCAAAGAAGTCTTACGATGGTTCACGGTGACGGCACGTCAATTACTCCAAGGGATCATTCAGATTCCTCATCAAACCAAACGCTTTTTTGATCGAAACAAAGTCGCTTTGACCCAACTGGCCGATCCCCGCATCGACACTCAAACCAAAAAACAAATCATTTTGAAACCTGGAGGGAGCGGTACTCTAGGAGGGGTCATCATTCGCTCTCTCTCTTAAGATGGGATCCTAATGCCCCCAAACTTCTCCCCAAGAAAAAAGTCAAACGAAGCTCCAAGAAGAAGAAAAAGACCAGGTCCCCAAGGAGAACTTCTCCAGTGGCGGGACCCTCCTCTTACCAGACACCACCCCGGAAAAAGAAAAGAAGCCCCCAGAAAAAGAAACAGAGAAAAAGTCCCCAGAAAAAGAAAAGTCCATAGAAGAAAACTACTCGCAAGAGAGGCACTTCGGCCAGGACGCAACCTTACACTCGCAAACCACGACTTGCCACGGCGGTGACTGCGTCTCTGGCAGACTCACGTTCATCCACTTCTCCGTTGATGACACCAAGAACTGAAGAGTACTTGGAGACGTTGATCACACCAAGAACTTCTCCGTTGATGACCCCAAGAACTTCCCCAGTGGCAGGACCCTCCAATTTAGTGGCAGTGGCTGCTGCTCACAAAGTACCTTCTCCCAAAATCAAAGTCCAAGAAAGATCGTGCATGTTACAAAGTTTACTGGATTTGTCCAAGCAAGAACTGGCTCGATTTAGTCCGTTGCGTACCCCTGCACGACGTGTCATGCCTGTCCTGAAGTTGATACGACGTAAAGACAATCAGTGGCGACGCGTTCCAGTATAAAAAAGGCCTGTGACCAAGTCGGGGTATCAGTGTTATTGGTGCTCCTGAAGATGTCACCCTCCAGAAAACGTCCCTCTTCTAAAACCCAAGGAAAGAAAAGGAAAGGACTGCCACCACGTTTAGTCAAACATGGGGACATGTTATCTGTCCTGTCCAAAGCTTCTCCACCCCTACGAAAAAAACTCATTCAATCGGTCTCCAAAGAGGTCATCGATACTGTATGCGAATGTTGTTTGAACGTCTTGAAAGGCACGATCCCTTTGTCCAAACACCAGAAACAATGCTTAGGCAAACATCGTCACGTTCTTCGCCAAATGGTTCAAAAGAAAATTCGCCTTTGTCAAAACAAGAAGATGTTGGTCCAACGTGGAGGTATTTTACCCCTCTTGTTAGGCCCCTTGCTGAAAGGAGTCTTGGGAACCATGTTGGGAGGACTGGTGGGAGCAAGATAAAAAGGGCCTTGGAAGTCCCAAGATCTCAGAATCGACCCCTGACAACCCGATGTAAGGACGAAAACTAGCTTTAGTGCCTTACAAACGATGGATGGAATACTATCGTTGGCAAGAACAACGCACCCCACATTTACCACCCAATCCCAATTTGAGCGAGATGTCCCAGTTACAACACGAATTGCAGTCCTTGATGGATCGCCAAGATTTGTCCGAAACAGAAAAAAGTACGGTCAACTCTTGCAACGACTGCAACTCTTTCACCAAAAAGCCTCAGACGAAACAGCCTTACCCACTCTGAAAGATTTTAAGACCTTGATGAAAAGTCCAGCACCATTACCAGTACCACCACCGCTACCAGTGACCAAGACAGAAAAAGGAGAAGAAGAGGAAGGGTTTCAAACTCCACCAGAAAAAGTACGCAAGTTAACAACACCACCTACCTCCAGAATTGGATGGATTAAAAAGATGATGACCACCCCTTCTTCATCACAAGAGAAAAAGAAAGTGAAGACAGAAGTGAAACAAGAAAAAATATCCCGTTCTGACATCCTCCTCCTCGACACCTATTGCTGGTCGCACCCGCAAAGCATTGCAATCCAAGAAAGTACCCCAAGAGAAAAAGAGTAGCATCTTCCAAGAGAGGGTGCCTTATTAACACACACACACACACAAATGGAAAAAGTCTTAGCCAGCATTTACTACGATCCGTCCCATCCTGCAGGTTACGCAGGAGTTCAAAAATTGTATCGTGCTGCCAGAACGCGACTGAAAAATCTCCGTTTACCTCAAGTGCAACGATGGTTACAAGAACAAGCTACCTACACTTCACACAAACCCATTCGACGCAAGTTTTCCAGAAGTCGCACCCAAGTGGAAGGCATCGATCATCAATGGCAAGTCGATTTAGCCGATGTCTCCCATTTGGCCAGCTACAATCGCGGCTACAAATATTTGTTTTGTGTCATCGACGTCTTTTCCAAATATGCCTGGGTCGTACCCTTGACTGCCAAATCGAGCAGCGGGTTAGTGCAAGCTCTGCAACGAGTGTTGAAACAAAGCGGTCGTCACCCTTTTCGATGGCAAACGGACAAAGGCACCGAATTTCTGAACCAAGCTTTCCAAAAAGAATTAAAGAAACGTGACATTCATTTTTTTACCACCGAGAATCCCGAAACCAAAGCCAGCATCGTGGAACGTTTTCAACGCACTTTGAAAGAACGCATGTGGTAATATTTTACGCATCACCACACTCTGAAGTACATCGACATTTTACCGCACCTGGTGCAAGCGTACAACCAAACTTACCATCGAAGCATCAAACGTGCCCCGCAAGACGTGACTCCCGAGAACGAAGTGTTAGTGTTTGAGCACCTATTTGGTACGTCCCCAACGAGGGCTGTCCCCAAGAAAAGTGGAGAGTTGGTCGTAGGAGATTGGGTGCGCATTGGAAAACCAAACGCACTTTCGACAAAGGTTACTTATCTAACTGGTTATCTAACTGGACGACCGAATTGTTTCGTGTCACTGGACGAGTGCATGGCCGTCATCCTGCCGTCTATAAATTGGAAGACATGAACGGAGAAGTGCTCAAAGGAACGTTTTATTTGCCCGAGTTACAACGTGTGACCAAAAAAGAAGACGACGTGTACGACATCGAAAGCATTCTCGAACGCAGAACCCGTAAAGTGGGTAAACGACGTGTCAAAGAAGTCAAAGTACGTTGGAAAGGATATCCACCCAGTTTTGATTCTTGGATCGACGCTTCGCAAGTCATCGACTATAAAAAGAAGTGACCATCATGCTCTTTCACACAGACGCAGCTATGTCGACCACTCCTTCACCTAGTTCTTCTGTGCAAGATTTACAAAAACAACCCTTGTGGGTGTGGTGTGGAGAACGTGTGCCTAAAACGCAAATCGTCTTTTTCTGCCAAATCTTCGTGGTGTATTGTGTCATCGGGGCAGCCATTGCCAATTTGAGTTTGCAACAAGGAGACAAACAATTGTGGACCATTTTATTAAGCAGTTGCATCGGTTATCTGCTTCCCAATCCCTTCCTGAAATTCTCCTCGAACGGGAACTACGGGAACCTTGTGTCCAGTGCCAGTGCCAGTCACCACTCCAATAACAACAACAACAACCCCATTTTGGGCGGAGACACGCCTCTGACGTCCAGTAACCCCTCGGACAGCCACAGAACTCTGGAATTATGAGTCACCAAAACCAATTTTACTTAACCTTACCCAGTGACAGTTCCATGGAGGTGTTTCCCAACAACACGTTGTGCTGTTACACGGCCAAATTAACTCAGGCCATCCCATTAGATCACGAAGCCCATTGGGAAGTGGCTTTAGTAGAAATCATTCACCCAACCCAAGTCCTCAATGTCCTTCCCAAACAAAATTTTTTTACGGTGGAAGTTCATGACGATTCAGTGCAACAGTACTTGAATACCCATGTCAAATATGACAAGAAACCCCTAGCACAAAAAATCAAAAGTGGACCACCTATCACTTGTTCATTCCCCCAGGCTATTAGTTTAGTGGTCAACATTTGGTGAGCACCATAGCCTCCAGATTTAATGTCGTGTTTCTGAAAGCTTTGGAGAGTGTCAAAAAAAGTGTCACCCTGGAGTACCATACAATAGCTCGTCGCTTCCTCATGAAATTTCCTGAAGGGGGTAAAATCATGTCCATTTTATTTTGTCCTGAATTGTTTGCCATGTTGGGCGGGGACATGGAGCTGAGAAAGATAGTAGAACAAAAACCCGAATCAGCAGTCAATTACGACAACGATTCTTTTGCCAAGTTTTTTAGTGCCCCGGTAGAACTGAACCAAGGACTGAATTTGATATTTGTGTACTCCGATGTGGTGGAGTACAACGTGGTGGGACACACCTCCGTACCGTTACTGCGTGTCATTCCTTTCAAAGTGGATTCTGCCACGGTCGCTGACGAGGAAGGTGGAAACACTTACCACGTCCACCGCGAATTTGTCCATCCTCACTATTTACCTGTCAGCAAGTCGTATTTGGACACGGTCAACATTGCTATAAAAGGAGATCTGGGACACAATATTCCATTCACCAAAGGAAAAGTCACGGTGAAACTCCATTTTCGAAAACAGTTCTCTCACGACTCGTAAGTCATGTATTCAGTGTACCGAGGCGTTGTTCGACAGCGAGGACACGGTTTAGGAGATATGTTAAAATCGGCCTTTCGTTCGGTGGCCCCGGTGTTGAAACCGATGGTGACACGCGGATTGCACGCCTTGAAAGATGCGGCACTGACGCAAGGCAAAGAATTTCTCCAAAATGTCATCATCGACAAACAAAACCCTAAAGAAGCCTTCATGAGGGCAGGCAAAAATGTCTTGCTGCAAACGGGCAAAGACCTTTTGGGCCGACGAGAAACACCTATAAATGCCCTGCACGCTACCGAGTCAGGCATTCAGCAAGGACAAGGCAAAAAGAGACGACGAAGAAAACACCCTTTCACCAGACTTCACACGTCTAAAGCTAGAAAGACAAAGAAAAGAAGAACCGTTCGAGACTTAGACGTTTTCGATTACTGAAAAGCAGAAAAAAAATGATGCACCGAGAGTCCTGTGCTTGTTCCAAGTCAGAACTGGAACTGTTTGCCATGCCCCCCCCCCCCACCATGATGACCATGCAAGAATCCCAGTGGGTGGAATTTCATCCCGTCTCCTCTTTGACGAATTCCGCTCCCATCGAGTTTGAAATCAAAGGACAGCCCGAAGACTACATCGATCTGAATAGCAGTTACCTGTACTTGAAAGTGAAAGTGATCGAACCACCCAACGTTTTGTGACCATTATGCTTATCTTTTGTCTCAAGCTAGGAAACGTAGTGTCCATCAATGGCCTAATGACTTCCAACAGTGGAAATCACAATTTCATTCACAACGTTGTCAGCCCTGTTTAAAGTAGAGTGTGAATTGAAAAAAATGTTTGTGATTTGAAAAAAAATGTTTGATGTTATATTGTTGAATTATTATTAAAAATGTTAGAGTTATTCGTTAGTGTTAAGTGATTTTGAATAAAAAATGTGTTTTGAAAAAAAAATGCCTTTGTCTTTTGTTTGGCTATAAGAATGTTGATTCATGCTCTTTGATTTCTTACTATCCCTCTCATGACACTCATTGAACGGTTCGGCTCTAAAACCGTGGAAGGATGTTTTCCTTCACGTCCGCGCTTTGACTTTAAGAACCGGGGTAGTTTCCAGTCTAACCATCCATTGTTGACTCATCCTCCTACGAAGATGTGCTCCAAACTAGCTAAGCTAAACGAAGCCTACGTGAATTTGCATAGGGTCAGACACAGTCTGATACCGAAGCCAGAAGAGATAGAGAATGTGAGAATGTTAAAAGTCACTAAAGACCTGATAGAAGAGCTCTTCAGAGAAGAAGTGAACAGGGAGAAAGAAGAATGGACAGAGAAGTACAGACTTCAGAGACAGCAGCAACAGCAACAGCAGCAGCAGCAGCAGCAGCAGCAACCTGAACCTGACAGAGGCTTTGTCGATTGTCGTATCGACACCAAAGAGTTCTTCTTCTCTTTCCGAAGAAGCAGACCTATCGTCAGAAAGTCTATCCTCAGAGGACGTCGCATTCTTAGAAACTAAAAGATTGCCATAGCAAACACAAAAAAACCCCCAGCCCTTTTCAGGGCTACCCAATACTCTAGAAAAGAAATGACAATCGATTTGCCAATGTGTGTAGGTAGAGTAGTGTGAATATAAACACTGACTCTTTTGTGATGTGAGTGTATGTGTTTGTGTATAGGATTGTGTGTTTGTAAGTGCTCACGTACGTTGGTGTGTATAGTAGATTAAGATCATGCTTTTGGCTGTTTGAGGTGTGGGTAGAGTAGATTTGGGGTTTGATTGAATTGCTTTTACGTATGTGAATAGTATATTGAAGTGATTAATGAAAATTTTAAATTAGTAATGGGTAGTATAAAAAAGTGAGTGAGTGTTTCTTTTAGGTCCGCGCGTTTGTTTGGTACTGATCTAGGTAAAATCAATTTTGTTTTAAGGGGATGTTTTCCATCACGTCCGCGCTTTCACTATAAATTGAAACTCGCTGGGCAGTCTAGCTACCCTGTTCATTCGTTAACAAGACAATGAATACCAGAATTGTAAAGCTTCTAGAACTCCAGATGCACGTGGAATATGCCAGGCGCCTGTTAAATGAACTGGCCGCGGAGGCCATTGTCGAAGAGGGAAGGATGAAAGAGGAGGAGGAAAGAAGAAAAAAAGAAGAGGAGGAAAAGGAGAGAAGAAATTTCAGAATCCCAGAGACAGAAAATTGGGATTCTGAAGCCACTTATCCCGCCTCTGCACTCCCAAGAAAAAAGGTAAAAGGAGACTGGGGAAGAAGATGTGTGTGTGGTGCCAGGCCTGGAAGGTGCCATCATTAACCAGGTGTCACTGGAGTTAAAAAAAAACAAAAAAAAAACAGCCCTTTTCAGGGCTACCCAATACTCTAGAAAAGAAATAACAATCCATTTGCCATTGTGTGTATGTAGAGTAGTGTGAATATAAACTCTTGCTTTTTTTTAATAGTGTTTGTGTTTGTGTTTGTAAGCGCTGACGTAGGTTTGTGTGGATAGTAGATTTTGGGTTTCATTTTAATGCTTTGCGTGTGTAATAGTAGATTAGGGGTTTGTTTATTGATGCTTCACGTATGTGGATAGTAGATCATATGAAATGAGAAAAGTAGGGGATGTTTTCCTTCATGTCCGCGCGTTTTAAGTGATAATCTAGGTAATATAAATTTTGTTTTAGGGGATGTTTTCCATCACGTCCGCGCTTTCACTATAAGAACCCACAAAGTTTGATGTTCCAACCATTCTAAGGAATAATCAAAACGAAGATGGAGGTGACAAAATTATTCAACAATTTGAGAGATAGCTATTTTTGGATCATGGATTGGACTTATGTAGTAGAAAGATTGAATAAGGAAGGAAGATTTGAAGGTAGCCTGAACAATGTGAAGAGTCTTGGAGTAGCAAAAGATCAAATAGGGGGAATGATTGAGGAAGAAGTAGAAAGAATCAGAGGATTCATTGACCCACCTTACGTGAGAGTAGGTACTTTAAAGGAAGCCTTGGATCATGTCATAGAAGTTAGGAGCTTCCTAAAAAATAGTTTTCATTGGACTGACTGGTGGTACGTAAAGTGAGGTTGTAACCAGTTGATAAAAGCAGAAGAACTAATTAGAGAGGTAATGAAAGTAGAAGTGATGAAGATAAAATAAAAATGGAGCAAAGAGAGAAAAGTAGAAGAGAATAAGAAGAAGAAATTAGAGTTTGAAAGATTGAATAACAACTGGATGAAGATCCAACAGAAATTCAGAGAGATGGGCCATCCTGACTGGATAACAGAGGAGGAGAAGAAGAAGAAGAAAGGAATAATGAAAAAAAGTGAGAACTTGGTGGAAGAAGTGGAGGAGTTAGAAGAAGAAACCCAAAGGCCCTTTTCAGGGCCACTCATAGGTCTCGAAAAGAGATTGACTTTTCATTGCCTACCCTCTTTTTTTTTTTTTTTAATTTTTAAAAAAAAAAAATCCCATGTTCAATTGCCTTTGTCCCTAGAATGGATATTTTTTTCTCCCATGTTTCAATTGCCTTTGTCCCTAGAATGGATATTTCTTTTCTTCCATGTTAAATTCCCTTGTCCCCAGAGTGGATGCCATTTTTTTCCCATGTTAAATTTACGTAGTCCCCAAAGTGGATATTTGCCTTTTTAACATGGAACTCCCCCTAGTCCCTAGACCGTCCCACCTTACTACTTATACACACATATACACAAACATACACAAACATAGACACACACACGTATATATATATATATATATATATATATATATATATATATATATATATATATATATATATATATATATATATATATATATATATATATATATATATATATATATATATATATATATATATATATGCACACACATACACGCACGTCTGTGTACTTTACATCTGTACTTATGATATTATATATTTTCTTTACCTTTGGGGGGACAGTGCTTAAATAAGATTAGTACTTATTATTAGATACATTGAATATACATCGTAATTTAATCTACTACACCTTCTTATAGCATAAAGTACATGTCCGTGACATTCGGAACTGTTTAACATTAGCATAACGTACATGTCCCGTGATATTCGGAACTGTGTAGCATTAGCATAACGTACATGTCTGTGACATTCGGAACTGTGTAATATTAGCATAACGTACATGTCCGTGACATTTGGAAATGTGTAGCATTAGCATAACGTACATGTCTGTGACATTCAGAAGTTTGTAGCATTAGCATAACGAACATGTCCCGTGACATTCGGAACTGTGTAACATTAGCATAATGTACATGTCCGTGACATTCGGAACTGTGTAAGATTAGCATATTGTACATATCTCGTGACATTCGGATCTGTGTAGCATTAGCATAACGTACATGTCCCGTGACATTCGAAATGTGTAACGTTGGCATAACGTACATGTCCGTGACATTTGGAAATGTGTAGCATTAGCATAACGTACGTGTCTGTGACATTCGGAGCTGTGTAAGATTAGCATATTGGACATATCCCGTGACATTCGGAACTGTGTAGCATTAGCATAACGTACATGTCCCGTAAAATCCAGTGTGTAAATTAAAATTAGTATTACGTACATAACCCGTGGCATTCAGTCAGCTGTATGATATTAGTATAGCATACATGTCCCGTGAAATTCAGTTAACTGTGTAACATTAGCATAGCGTACATGTCCCGTGAAATTCAGGAAACTGTAAATTAAAATTAGTATTAAGTACATGACCTGTGAAACTCAGTCAACTGTATAATATCAGTAGTAGGAAGGATTTCAATTTCTCGATTCGTATAGGCTTTGAAATTATGTAATGACGGATTATTCAGTGCTGCTGCAGGTAAGGAGCTCTATGTTGTTTCTACAAATTGGAGGTCGACTGACGATTATTGAATGAATGGAGTCAATTTCATGTACCATACCTGAATGTTGAATCACATCACAAGATCTACAGGAGCTAATTCATGTTAAATGTTAAATAACTAAAAAAATTAATCTTAAACGGCTAGAAGCTTGGCTGTACTACTAAGTTTCATAATACAGTTTTGTACGGGATGCACTTTTATTTGTACCTATCATTATTCTCATCCACTCGACATTTATTTTTTTCTTGCTCTTTCTTTGCACAGTTGTCGTAGATGTGGTCAGCTTAATCAGAATTTGGTAAAATAAGAGTTGTATATTTTTTTTGCAAAAGTACTTGAGCCAGTTGGAATTTAAAATGTCGAGAAGTTGAATTTGTCCCAGGCTTTATCAGAAATGCATTTAATATGTTCATGCCAAATGATACGACGGGCTAATGACACAATATTTGTACTGAGTAGCCCCATTGTATCCTTGTCTCGCAATGTATAAGAACAATACATTATTATGGTTCAGTTTTCGTGATAACAGCATTAATTCAGTCGTACCCAGAGGCTGATCCAGAAATATGATTCAGAGTGATGGGTGGGTGTAAACAAGCAGGCGAGAGATCTGTGGGACGAACACCACAGTGGGGTCCCATCGGGCGTTCTATGGCATACTTTTAACCGACTAAAGAAAATTTGCTCTAGGAAACATTCCGGTTCCGGTTAATTGCCGCTCATTGTTCCTTGTGAGAGGTGATTGGGTGGATGTGGAGTTGCGCTCCAGCTCCCGAAATCCGCCCCTGTTATTCAGATTAAATGTTACCATCCGAAGCCTGGACCATTAATGCATGTTTTCAGCATCTAAGTTTTATATTAAGATCTTAGTTTCAAGTAGTGTTAAAAAGGTTTTTTTTTAGAGAGGGACTCTAAAATCAATGCTTTCTATCTCTCTCTCTTTGATGGATTTGCCCTTGCTGCACACCCGAGTTAATGACTGAATGGACCACACGAGGTCGGTGAGTTCTGTCTTAGTGATTGTGTGTGAGCGTCTCACATGGGGACTTTCTCTTCCAGTTGGCGCTATAGACTGGAAGACACTTTAGAATGAGTCTGCCTACAGCTGCATTACCATAAGTTGGACTGGTGCTATCGAGAATGGAGTAATCCGTGAAATTTCTGTCTCTGCATGCTTTTGTTTTCACAGAAGAATAGAAGATTTCTCGGGTCAAAATCCGTAGCAGCCAAATTTTAACGCTGCTGATGTGAAAACAAAGCGAATTATTTGTTACTTTTAATTTGTCTCAGCGGCTCAATCGGTTAGCACATTATGCGCTTGATAGGGATATTTCAGGTTCGAATCAGGCCTGCAGAAAATATTATTTTTCTTAGAATTGAGGAAACGTCGACCTCAGGTTGGGTTACACAAGAAAATGAAAGTTAAATCTGTCCTTGTACTGTCGGTGTTGATTATACAACCTATCAGACAAACATAATTCTTTGAGAAGTAGTCAAGTTTGGAACAACCTCTGATCCTAGGGTCTCGTCTGGGGCTGAAAACTCACACCACCATAATTTACACTGAACATTAATACGTCTATTGATCATAAGACGTTAACATGCAGCAACTTAAGATAGAAGCGTGCCTATACATATCAAAGAATAATATCTACATGGTCTAAATTGCCTGAAAAATGCTGCGTTTGTGTTGCTTCAGAAAACAATTAAATAACTGTTTAGCCCGAATGCATCATATCGGTTGTTAAAAATGCCTAAAAAATGCTGTACTGTTTTTAAACCGTGTAAACAGTTAGGACTAGAGATCGCGTTAGAAAGTGCACGAAGAAAAATTGCAGATGACTACAACAAGAAGTCACTATATGATATCGCAGGAGAAAACTTTAAGTTGCTGAGGTTAACTGAGTTGCCTGTGCGAACGACAATTGACGACTGTTAAGACAGCGATACACCCACCGAGGACGATGACATATTTAACTAAGATAATGAAGACAGTAGGGACTATAAAAACAGCGAAGACAGCGAAATTCATCACGATTACAATCAGAAACTAATTAATTAGAGAAATACCTTCAGCGCATAATATATGGAAACACCAATAGAGCTTACACATATGAATGACAAATATATAAGTAATTTATACATGGCGCGTAGGAATAGCAGGAAAGAGTAGGACCGGATTGTGAAGAGAGATTCAAGTGCAAAGAACAGAAACTAGAGAATCAATATACAAGGATTGTGGAGCGATCGACATTATTGATGCCAAGAGACAAGGGTGGTCATGTACAAATTGGTGTAATACAATTTGGTTGTGATAAATGTGAAGTGATTCAATCAAATAGCGCGTTAATGAAAAACTTCTATTTGAACCAGGAAAAGCTAGTTGATACTAACGCACAGTTTCGAAGGCTGGAAAAAAAAGCTCGTTTTCGAGATGCTAACCAGATGTTTGCCATTACTATTATGAGTGAAAATATTTTACGGTTCAGTATCATAAAAATGAAATATTCTCCTTGAAGTATACTCTGAGACACAAAGTATCGCCAAAAAAGGATACGATTTGCGTGACGTTACGCACGCTATTGATGGGGAATATAGGTGATTACTTCTATTACAAATACAGATTCTCGTGTGTTACATATAGAATCTATGTTAGGGTTTGGACCGAGACAAGGAAATCCCAGTATAGTTCACGCGCCAGTGTTTACATGCGGCGCATTAATACAAATAAGCTAATGAGGACTGTGGCGTGACAGTGTCATCCGAAGCACACAGATTTTATGCGTGAGCCAAACAAAATAACAACATTGCATAGTACTGAGGTATTATGACATTTAATATATGGATGTTATATGAAATTAACAATAAATAGTTAAAACTTATTTTCAAAATGTTTCATTTTCATCAGTTCCAATTTAGAAACTTGTATTGTAAATAATAAAACGATATTGGGCCCACACCTGTGTTGTAGTGTATAGGATATTATTATTATAACGAAAAGTTACATGTAGCATGAGTGTCCGTGCTTGGGTTATTCACGGGTAATTAGTGATCTATGTCACTATCGTATATAACTCCTTTTCTTTGGAGGAGGGGAAACTGTTTGTGACATACTTGTGTTGTCCTTAATATTGATTGTAAAATTACCCCCGTGTATAAAAGACCCTCCAAATACGGACCCTGGAGGATAACCAAGTGCTAAACTTTCAAATTCACGGAATCTTTGAAAATTTATTTTTCTGTCTTGGAAATATGGAATGTGCTACCGTGAAATTTGCTTATGGATTAATGTGTTGACGAATAAATGATTCCTTCTGTTGGTAAGCGCATTCTTTGTCATTAAATATTATAGGTATAGTTGTATTAATCTGGGGCACAATGGAGATCCTTATGAAAATTAGAATAAAGCATGTTTGACATAACACATTTTCTGCCTGTTACTAAGTTTTCTGTAGTTGTTAAGAGAGTTGGGAGGCTATGAAGTGTATAGGACTATAGTCTGTGTGCATAGATCAATGTTTTCTGTCATAGTTCATTTCAGACAGCATTGAGAACGAACTAGCATAATACCAAAACGCTCGACATCGTATGCATGTGTGTCTTTGTCTCTCTCGAAATAATTTGTATATGGTGTGTTCTCAAAGATGGATTTACCTTAAGTTACTATGTTTTTGTTATATATTTATTGTTGTTGTTGTTTGATTTTTTAACAACTACGTCAGACACAGCAGAAGACAACAAGGGTTTCTTTTTTAAAAAAGTAGTTCTGAGCACGTGGACACCTTGACTGAGACGGCTGGTCTGAGATGAGTAGACTGAGATAGAAAATTAAGGTTAGCAAAACAGCTATATTTCTCTGTCGCATGGGTGAGAAAAAACAAGTCTGATGGCACAATTATACAACGGAAGCAAATATGTCTGCCTTGGAAAATGTAACGTAAGCGACAGAAAATGCCATTACGAATACAGTAAATCACACCTGCTTGCTTTAGGTGTTGACCAAGCCACAGTATCGGAGTCAAGTCGTGTAATCAACTATGCCGACTAAGAGGATCTATTTATACGCCAGCGTTATCATTTGTAAAATGAATTTCGTCGCTGTTTAGGAAAAAACCGCACAACCATGTTGTCAGAGTTAATGATGTTGAGTAAAAGCTAACGAAGCTGTTGACATCGATGCCACTTGGAAGGACAATGAAATAATATCCAGTCAAAATGATTGCAGTTTACAATCCTGTTAAATTACAAATACTTTAACCGAAACGTCAATACCTGTTTAGTAATTGGAGAAATGGTTATTATTATTAGTTTGCCGAAAGTGAACAAGCTCTGGCAATTTGTTTAAATCTATGGAACAGAAATTAACGGAAGGTGCAAGAAAGGCAGATTTTCTAGCATTATTAGGTCTTGTCCCAGATGAGTCACGTCCGACCAAGAGACAGCTTCATGCAGCTATAACGCAGCCACATATCCAAATTCCCTCACAGGCCAAGAGAGCTGAATCTCACGTCTGGTCGCTGATGAACAAAACCGTCGTTGTATCACGGCCACTGTCGCCGCTGAGGTTGTGACGTATGTCCGTCGGTGGTTTCATGTCCCCGAGTTCAAGTTGTAAAAGCGCGCCGGTGATTGCAAAGATTACGGGGTAATCACTCCAAACACATACAAGCCAGGTAGAGATGCTAAGAAGCTTCTCTCGAAGATGTGTCCGAGAATCATATCAACGTTGCATCACGTGATCGAAACGGCGCTGCCATTCGGATGCAATGTGGATATTATTCTCCATGCGGAATCTACCTTGCCTTGTCATTTAACCAAAGACGCTTCAAGTTGTCTATTATCACACAGTTGTGGTTTCATAGTAATGACCTTAAGGTTCTTAACCATCAAACACTGAAACCTTCAATGATGAAATCAATAGAGGTAATGAAAAGATCCTCGAGAGGTTTGAAAAATACTCCAGATAAGGTTTAGAATGGATGCTTTCCAAATACTTGTAGGTTCATCTTCGTATTTCCTTGTACAAGCCTTAACGCGGGTCGAGTTATTTTCTTCAACCAGTGTATGTTACGTCGCGGACAATGATAAATGTGAGAAACAAGGAAAGCGTTACACCAAATAGGCACTTTTATCTGTGATGCATCCATCGAAAAGTCACTCAGATCAGCCTCGAAAACATCAACAGTACCTGGATGAATTGAGTTTGGTAATATAGAACACCATGTACAGGCTTCTGAGACGATACTCAAAAATTTTGAAGAACTCAACCCCGGTATCGTAATTTATGTGTTTCAGTGGAACAAAAGCTTTATGGAAGACTACTATCGACCTCTGAAAGCGAAGATTACATGCGAAGACGAACTGACGTTGATATGTTGTTGCTGAACGATTTTCCTGAGGTGTGGCACCATTATGTGTTGGATAAAAATATTTATCGACTGTTCTGCTGATACAGCAAGCAGAAGACTAAAGTAATTCCGTGTCGACGTTGCCTGCATGCATTTAGAACAGTTGCTTGACAACCTTGACTTTACCGCGGGGGAGACAGCAAGTATTCTCAGCGCACGATAATGCCAGAAACTGGCAAGTATATTTCAGAAATTCAACGAGATGCAACAAAAGATAAAAGTCTCGTATTTTCATGGACCTTGAATGCCTCAACGTTCTAGTGGATTCCAACGATGAAATCCCCACTGTTCAGTCAAATACATTGCAAGTTTCTGTAAAAGTTCCAAGCGGGGTCTGTTACAGGATTGTCTGATCCGACAGAGCAAACGAGACACTAATATTGTACTGCGGCAAGGACACAACTGACTGTTCCTTAAATCGTTCGAGCTTACAGCGAAATCGATCCGGCAAACATTTCTAGCCCGCGAACGTGATCATGACCCACGAGGACCCTATGTTATTCAGTAACTAAAAGAGCAAAGTTTTAGAAAAATTCAAAGATGACTGCGCAGGTAAATCCTTAGAGGAGTTTGTAGGACTGCGGCCAAACATGTACTCAGTGTAGACTGCCAATCAAAATATAAAGAAACCCAACGGAGTTCCGTTTAGTGCCTATGAGAGCGGCGTCAGTTTACACGCTCGTAAAAGTCATTAGGTTGCGAAAACATCGCATGGGTGTGTATTTTTTGCACCAAGGTGAGTTTGTCCACGCTGAATATCTACCTGACGATGTTCTCTTGTTGAAGCATCTCCAAAGCATAGGGACACAACGCGATCGTTGAAGAGAATTGCATAAAATAGAGGTAGATGTAATTGTGTACACACGGAAATGGCTTGCAGATATTTCAACACGACTATCGTGTTTGATGCTTGGTGCTTTGCCTCCCGCTCCTCTGCGGGAACGAAGGTTCAAACGCCAGATGGTAACGCGTTGGTTATCCCGGAATATCACTTAGGTCCGAGATCTTGAATGCATAGACGGACAATACTGGTTAGTGGCACGACGTTTCCATTGTTCAGCTCCTACAGGTCTTCAGGTACCGGGCTTGATTGTTTCCGACCAAGTCTTATGTGGGTGGCTTTGGAGCCTTTCTCAATTCGATCGTACGAGTGATTTAATAGTTTATTTTAGCTAGCTATGCTGGGAGAGGTCTCATCATCACCGTACAAGAGTGCGCTTTACGATTTATTAACAATTTCGTCGTGTCCAAATAATCGTTCCACAAGAGTGCAATTACGAAGGCCTGGTCTCGATGACATCAAAATGTCCACGCTTTTACTTCAAAGGAGTTGACTGAGCCCACGGGGAATGGGTCCGTATGAACATTATCCATTACCCATTACAACATTGGCCTTCATGGCTCCTTTGATAATCCATCTGACGATTCTTTCTCCGAGTGTAGGATTAATTCAAGTCATGGGCGAGATTGACGCCAATGCGTTGACGTGCACGAATATTATTTTGATGTTTTATACGCGAGATCATGTTCGTAACATGTGTCATCGACGCAGTTTACAGGTTTGTCGCCGATCTTCGGAATGTCATTGTAATCGAGTCATAGCTCAATCCTTGCTGAAAGCCGGCAGTAATTGTATCTGGACCCCAGGATATTTCCTCTAAGGTGACCCGGGTAGCTTCTTTAATGTAATAGCGGTTTGACCACTGGCGAGTTTGTAAACCTGTGCACGAGAAGTGCTTGTGTCTATAGACAGAGCCTCAGGTTCTGCTCCTCATCGGACGCAAGCTAAAATGATTCCGTCTCGGCTATTACGTATTGCAACCAGAGTGCATAGGGCTTTCGGAATTACACACAATATGGCGACACGATCATAACTTTCGCAACCATTGACATTCACCATGTCTTCGACTCGAAAGGGCGAAGTCCAAGATTTGAAAAGCACCGGTTTCAAGAAAGAAAATAGACGTTTTCCCTACATTGACTTCTATGTGCAATCAAAATTTCAGCCGCCAAAGCGCGGTTCTCTATTCCCGAACATGGAGGATGCAGGCAAAGCGACCACCTTGCACCTTATTTGGTATTACTCTGAGCAGAGATACTGTCTTGAATGATTAAATATTTAAGATATAAATAGTATTAATAAAGATGGAAAAGAATGTCTAATATCTTAGTATGCAGATGATGTAACATTGTTTAAGGACGGATCTGAAAAGCTCTTGAATATACAATGCACACATTAAATCTCTGTGCAAAAGACCTCCGGCCTTAGTGTAAACATAAAGAAAACAAGGTCAATATGGATAGAAAGCATGAAAAACAGCAACAGCCGTTTGTGTAAAGAGTGTAATATATGCTGGATAGATCATAGTTTCAAAACATTAGACATCATCTTCTCTATATATTTAAGTCACATAAAAATCTCAGTAATGAGAGGATATTAAATGACATAAAACTCATATTGACTCAGTGATCGAGGAGAATGTTTAGCTTCTATGGGAAAGTTTTTATGATGAAATATATATACATACAAGTACTTGTGGAAAGGGTCAGTTGGCAAGATAAAAAGAAAAGTAATAAAAGTAATCAATAAAAGTTCTGAAGAAGGGGGACAATACAAATTTCATATTTTATCTCAAAATATCATGGGTCAAAAGAATACTTATCAAATGTTTAAAATGGAATAAACAATTGATTGACTGTTTTAATTTTGGAAGGAAATTAACGCCATTTGTATCATTTATATAGAAAGGAACATAGCAGATATTGGTAATATATTTTGGAACGATGATTTAGTTCCTATAACATACTCTAAAAGTTAATTCCAAAGACCTTTTCAGATTTTCTTTCTGAAGCCCTCGGGCAATCCAGCACAACAGGGATCGAACCCCGGTTGTTGTGCGTTTATTGCAGTTGGGCTTGAGGACCTTGACACAAATAACTCGTTTGTGTTCTCAGCGGAGGATGACGCAACCTTGGACGTTGTAGAACCTCCTACGAGCGCGTACGAGATTGAATCGACCAATGATGAAATCCGAAGCAGAATTGTGTTGATGACTGGCAAACTCTAGAACTGTCATGTGCATAAACGAGCCAACACTTAGCACTGCCATTTTGAAGAAACAAATGTTACGCAAAGGACCCGACGGACATTGTTCATGTTAATCTAAACTGTGATGACAGCTGTTACCAAGCGAAGCTCAGATCATCCGTATTAAACGCACCTTAGGGAGGTATAGCCTCTCAGAATTATATATTGTTTTGGTTTTCTTCGAATATGTCCGCGGGTTATCGGATATCGATTACTTCCAGGACGCTCGTGTATCTTCCTTACAATACTCTTGACTCTCTCATGCAATGTGGATAAGGACGGGTACACTTTGAATCGCTGAAGGGAGACTACAACGATACACTTGTGCATTAGAGATTCAACTGACATTTAATATATCCAGTGCCGATCGTACGCGTACGCGTCAGACCCGTGCGTGTCATCCACGCAAGAAAACATATTTACTTGACATATGACAGAAATGGTCTTGTAGAGATTGTTCATGGGAGCCGGAAAAAGGTTCTCGAAGCCATGACCTAACAGGCCGTACTGATCGCCACGTTGCACTGTGAGTCGTTTTCAGCATCGATAAGCGAAGTCGTGGACCGGTTGAAAATATGGGATCACAGGCGCTTCAACAGATTGGAGATCGACTAGACCGATTGGTGACTCAGTCATTGGGGTCACAATCAAAAGCGGACGCACTTCCGTCGACGGCAATAATATCAGCGGTGTCAGTAAAGTCACCAACGAAGCCAGTAAGAAACGTATTGTCGAATTGGCGAAGGCGACAGCCAATTCAACAATTGTAAATGCGGGAATGGGAAGAGGATTATGGATGTGATCTGGGCCTGGCCGGGAAAACCTTCTTTGAGAGAAGGTAGTGATGAAACTGATAATTTATAAAGTTTCACCATGGCTCGAAAAAAAGAAGATGCGATACATGTCTGATATGGATGCACTTGTACTGGTTGGTCAAAGTATACGATATTTTCAAGGATCTTCATCGAACAGACCGAATAGAATTACAAGCAGATGGTATGTTTCCGTATTTTTTCGCGTGACGTCTTCATGAAAATCAATGGCAAACATGTACATAATTACCACGCCGGTACCAATACTGGATTTTCAACAGCGTTATCATTCCACTGTACAGCAGCACACAATATCTCAACAACAGAAAGGAAATCTAATCATGTTTTAGCAGCTTTGACACTGTTATGACTATTCTTAAACTCGCTAGATTCATTGACTATTACGCGAGATGCTCATTTGCATCTATGATGTTTCAAAAAAAGGATCCGACATTGCAGATCACCTACACTGTACAATATAAATGTTATAACGCAGCCGGAACTGCTAAAACACCCGCTGTAACTGCCATTAATCCAACTTACAATCACGGATTGCGCACCGTCGAGGTCAATTTCACGGAGAGTTGATGTCGTTTTCGTGCTCGATTACTCTCAGTCACATATTTAGGTTTGTATAGATGTTCTTCTGGCAATGTTTGGATCAAAACACATTCATGTTATGCCGAAAGGGCAGCAGCAATGATGTCTTTTGACGTGCTGAAGGAAAACTTGTGTTGTCGAAATTGTCATTGTGGACGATGTGAAAAACTCGTATATGGCTGCTAGAGCGTGTTTGTTGTCGTTGGTGTGCTTTTAAGGCACGTCAGCGTTGTCCTTTCTCTCTCAATACAGCCTCCACCAAACAATGTCTTCAGTAGTAATCATGGCTAATAACTGCCCAACAAGGTGTCATCGCACCAAAGACACGTGCTTGTGTTGTTTCAAACTTTATATCGTGTGTACGGTGCACATCAACTAGTACGATGATATTTGACCGATTAGGAGTGTCTGAAGCTTCTTTACAGCGAAACAGTCACACAAACGATCATGTCGCACGTGCATATCATTTGCTTGGGCCGTACCGTCATGAAAACGTTGCTACGGGTGCGCTGATTTTCCAGCATGACTTACCACGTTCTGTCAGATTTATTACTTTTTTCTCGATCATCAAGACCTGGTTAAGCAGTCATTGACATGCACTAACCGCAGCATCTCGTTCCCCGTTGCTGATGTTGTGCTGTAAATCTTTCTGATAAGATGCTGTTGTGGTCGGATGAGGGTCATTGACGCGTCACTGATAAACCCATAGTGGTTTCACGAACTTGCAATTGATCCTTTTATGTTTAAATATCAATGTCATTTATCGCATAGCTGGTACACTTGACATATTGCTTGTGCAATTTAATTTTGTATATGTCAACTTCTTAACATATCACTTCATGTGAATTTAATTGGTCCAAAGTAAGTTCAAGAAATTCCTGCGCAGTATTAGTTTTACTATATGCGACCGTGGGAAATTCCCTTACCCCGCCTTCTTTCTTTCTTTCCGATACTATTACAGTAAAGATTTCAGTGGCCAATTTTCGAATCCATTGTTTTTGGGGAAAAAAGTTACATATGTCGGAATCTGACCAATTTATCCCACAGGGGCTCGTACATTAAAAATAAAATTAAAATGCATCGGTTAAAGGATAGATCGCCAGTCGAGATGGGGGATATAACCTGCACCATGCGCTATACCCAATGATAAACGTGACCCGAATGCTATCTTATTGGAGTAAATAGACTCACTTCTGTTTAGAGAAGAATGTTGACAAAAATGGGTCTCTCAACTGACAGAAAGTTATCCATGATCAGTATTCTTCCAAATAATGCAAATATCCGGTCATAAATATATTGAATTTGGAATTTCTCTATTCGACAACATCTTTAGTCTAACTTTTGTACACTTTCTTATTCCAGTAATCATTCGATCACAGGAATATCCAACTACTGGAATGCTTCTTTTTCTGTCGCATACAATAGTGCATCCGTAGTAATGGAATTGACACATTTTGGGTGGAACCATTGTCAAAATTAACATCGATATCGATCTATTTTGCTTGTCTAACCCAAACCGAGTTAACTATGTGACTTCATACAGGAATTTCCTTGGGAAAGTCTACTTTTAAATGCTTCTGGTGATGGAATTGCACATTATTAATTCAAGTAGCATCTGGGATGGCTTTTTAACGTCCATCGATTGAAAGACGCATCGTCTGAGTAAACAACATTATTTCGTTTTTATTTCTATCTTAAATATTTGCATTAACATAAAACTATGTGATAAATAACATCTCATTCGGGTACTGATTTAATATTAAATTTATGAAATTTGTTGAATTATTTCCAGCTTTTGTTCCCAACGTTCGCTAAACATGTTGTCGAGACTCGCAAAAGCTGGAAATTACTGAATGAGTTGCATGAATTTAATATTAAAACATCGACCGTTTGAGATCTTCTATATCATGAAGTTGAGGTTGGTCTTAGTCCAAGGAAGCTTGCAGAAATAAAGAGAGCTATAAGAAAGGGGTGTAGGGTCACATTGAAACTTTCTCCGGTAAATCTTATCGTGGATATTTCAGTGCTCTTAAGCAACTTGATCAGCTCATGGAGGCAAAACAAAACAACACATCAGAATCATTGAAGTTGTCGAAGTCGGAGGTGGCGCAATTACAAAAGTGTGATGAAATGTTTCCATTCCTTGCTCAGATTACTGTTGGCCTCGTCTCTAAGAATTGGAACTGTCTGGCTGCAGAAAAGATGCTTGGTGGCGGACCTTTCTGGTCCATCAGCCGTCAACGTTCATGGTCTGCAAACAAGAAAAAGATTTTAAAGTATCTCCTTGGTCACGAGGGCAGATTTGGGGTCAAGGTCTTTGACGGTGGCCTTACCGTTGATGGTTATGAAAGCGCGTCCATTAGGCAATTTTTGTTTACTCGCGGTGTCAAAAGCAATCAAGGTGTACTTGTGCCGGATGAACTTTCAACGATGGTCCCCCGTAAGTGGGAAACCGGAATCGTCAACTTGGATATCTCAAACGGACATGGAACTCACTGGGTCGCATACGCGATACACAGGCGCGAAACGTAAAAAAAGCCTTTTCACCGCTATCTTATTCAATGCTACCGTTGCAAACTCGGTTGACGACCGAATATGTGTACATTTTGCCCCTGGAGCGTTGCGTGCACTCGATCGTTCACGGTCCCCTTACACGCTTGTCGTTTCGCATTGTCTAAACCAATGTCACTTAGAAACTACACTTAATGTATACAAACTGCCAGTTAAGATTTACGGACGCGAAAGCGCAGCGACCCGACAGGTTATCGACGTGGATCTGCCAGGATGCTTATCCATTACGTCCTGTTTCTTATTGATGTTGCAGAGATTGCTCAAGACTGTTTAATCACCTTGGAGTCTGGCAGCGCTTCTGGATGCAATGACTTCCATTGTTATGTTTGAAATTCAATCTTTTCTTACACTCTTTGATTGACTTAGATGTAGTTTGGCTGTCTTTCATAGCACCGCTGAAACTCCTCCAGGATTGTTCATCGTCTCAGAAAACGCTCTATTTCTCACAGATTTTGTGGATTTCTTTCGGCAATGTTCAGTCTGGTCGACATGGGAACAACAACTGGCCATTGGTCAAAGTCGAACTCGGCAGTCAGATTGCCTTCATCTTGCCATTTATAATGATATAATAAATGACACTGCATGTCCGATCGTCGTTGCAGATCCATGAATTATGATGGATGTCTGATCACCTCAACCAGCAGGCACCAGGTTTCAGGCTATTCCCCGCACAATGTTCAAGCAGTATGTCAGTGTTGTCATTTGGTACTAAACGTCCATCTGGTCCAACCAAATGTGTCAAAGGCTTTCGCATTCTGCCATAGACCGCACTGAAGTCCTAGAGATGTAAAACAAGGCTGACCCATGTCCACAATATCACTGATAAAAACTTGTAAAATATCGATGTTTCCAAAATGGAGCCCTGGGAGATATTGGCGCTGATGCGTCAGACATATGAGGATTTAGATTTTATAACAACTCGTTATTTTCTTAACAATAAGAAATTTTCAAACAATGACAATAAATTGCTCTGAGTAAAATTACTTTGTAGGATATAAGAGTAACCTACCAAGTTAAATTAAGCCTTGCTAATTTCAACATACTTACCTTGGTATATCGCAAATAAATCAGGAGTTTCTGACATTGTGGAACTGTCGTCGTAAATGTGACTTTTTTTTACTATGCTTGGTTCACATTAATTTTTATTGTATTAGTTTGACTGAATAATCGCAAGGATTTTTTTAAAAAAAAGACTCATTATTTTATTATTGTTAAGGCGCTGAATCATATATATCAAAACATTCTGCAGCATGGCAATATCATCCCCACACTTTTCACATTTATCTCTAAAGCCCCCAAATTCATCTCCCTCTTGACGGATCGAAATTCCTTAACCAAGTCTCTATTTAAAACAATATATTAGGAGTTGCTGTGCATTACGCACGTACTCCTGAACGAACAGGAGCACAGAATCCCCGTCTTTTCTTCAAATGCATCGGGATAAATGTACTGTGGCATTGAATACTGGATGATTCAGTCGACTATTTAATGGGCAGTTAGACATGAAATATATTGGAATAAAGCCATCACTGCATTCCCATTTTCACGAAGATCCGATTGGTTAAGAAGTCAGACGAGTCAGGATGTTAAGTAATTGAGGTATTATCGAAATAGCAAATACATGTTTGTTTATCAAAATGACATGTAAGTTCTCTTTTCCTTTCACGCAGTATAACTTCCAGGGAAGATACACTTGGTAAAAGGGTTATCTTTCCAAACCTTCAGTAGTGCGTACTTACCAACCGATCAAATTAACTCATGTTTTCCAATTAAAGTCGGAAAAAGTCAATTCGCCGATCCCTAATGAATGGCAAGTTGAAATTCGGAACACCTCGGTGTCAGTCGCTGTCCATTGCGTATGACAGAAGCTTCACTAATACTCTTCACAAGTGCGGCGGTCCTTGAATTAGAAGTGGACAATTAGGCGTGTAAGTGGGAAATGAATCAGACTGAAACATCAGCATCACCCAGTTTCCTGTAGCATCTAAGAGATATCATTAATATTAACATGCCATAACAGAAAAGTGATCCCATGATAGTTGTATGTTCACTTGTCTGCATGTATTACATCATCGACAGTGCGATTCCGCCCACAAAGAACAATTAATATATATGCCTTTTGACATGACGATTTGCAGCATTGTGTGTTCATTTGTGCATTCGTTGTGTATTCATTTGTGCATTCATTCATTAATAAGTGAAACGGATCATTCATTCTTCTGTTTTCCTCTTTTCATAACGTATTCTCTTCGCACGACCTGACCTACTGGCTACGAATTTTGTTAATCTCCACAAGAGATTCTAAAATAACAGTGAAAGCTATCAACAGTAAAAATATGGAGACGATGACGAGGCCGATAAATAAGTAAATAAGTCTGGTTCGTTCTTGATCATTTAAAAAAATAAAATAACAAATGAATAATAACTCCAAATGGGGGTCAGATTTCTGGACCACTCGATAAAAAATAATAAGACTGATGAGTGAGTTTTTAAAAGAGGTTTCGAGAACACGAGGGGGTGGGATCCATATGTCGGGACCAACCGGTATACATCATTTATTTCGCAACAAAACAAGAACTTCGATGGGCGAGTGTTTCCGTATTGCTGATGGAAATAACATTTTCTTGAATTACGTGGGCATCTCAGCCAAATAAAACTGAATTAAGACAAAGTTATTTTTGGATAGTGAGACATTTGTGTCAGCTGTTGAGCTAATGCCATGAACGGAACAGCATCGGATTGAAGGTCAGTACAGATGGTGATGTGCAACACAAGCATGATCGTAGAACAATTTAGAGGACATAATCTATGCAAAGCATGACCAATAATCATAGTGATTTCACCATCACCCCGCGCAAATTGTATCTAAATAGATGTATATGTACGTCTGTGTATCTACATAGATGTATATGTACGTCTGTGTATCTAAATAGATGTATATGTACGTCTGTGTATCTATATAGATGTATATGTACGTCTGTGTATCTAAATAGATGTATATGTACGTCTATGTATCTAAATAGGTCTATATGTACGTCTGTGTATCTAAATAGATGTATATTTACGTCTATGTATCTATATAGATGTATATGTACGTCTGTGTATCTATATAGATGTATATGTACGTCTGTGTATCTAAATAGATGTATATGTACGTCTATGTATCTAAATAGGTCTATATGTACGTCTGTGTATCTAAATAGATGTATATTTACGTCTATGTATCTAAATAGATGTATATTTACGTCTGTGTATCTAAATAGATGTATATGTACGTCTGTGTATCTAAATAGATGTATATTTACGTCTATGTATCTATATAGATGTATATGTACGTCTGTGTATCTAAATAGATGCATATGTACGTCTGTGTATCTAAATAGATGTATATGTACGTCTGTGTATCTAAATAGATGTATATGTACGTCTGTGTATCTAAATAGATGTATATTTACGTCTGTGTATCTATATAGATGTATATTTACGTCTGTGTATCTATATAGATGTATATGTACGTCTGTGTATCTAAATAGATGTATATGTACGTCTGTGTATCTAAATAGATGTATATTTACGTCTATGTATCTATATAGATGTATATGTACGTCTGTGTATCTAAATAGATGTATATTTACGTCTGTGTATCTAAATAGATGTATATGTACGTCTATGTATCTAAATAGATGTATATGTACGTCTATGTATCTAAATAGATGTATATGTACGTCTATGTATCTATATAGATGTATATGTACGTCTATGTATCTAAATAGATGTATATGTACGTCTATGTATCTAAATAGATGTATATGTACGTATGTGTATCTAAATAGATGTATATGTACGTCTGTGTATCTAAATAGATGTATATGTACGTCTGTGTATCTAAATAGATGTATATGTACGTCTGTGTATCTAAATAGATGTATATGTACGTCTGTGTATCTAAATAGATGTATATGTACGTCTGTGTATCTAAATAGATGTATATTTACGTCTGTGTATCTAAATAGATGTATATGTACGTCTGTGTATCTAAATAGATGTATATTTACGTCTGTGTATCTAAATAGATGTATATGTACGTCTGTGTATCTAAATAGATGTATATTTACGTCTGTGTATCTAAATAGATGCATATGTACGTCTGTGTATCTAAATAGATGCATATGTACGTCTGTGTATCTAAATAGATGTATATGTACGTCTGTGTATCTATATAGATGTATATGTACGTCTGTGTATCTAAATAGATGCATATGTACGTCTGTGTATCTAAATAGATGTATATGTACGTCTGTGTATCTAAATAGATGTATATGTACGTCTGTGTATCTAAATAGATGTATATTTACGTCTATGTATCTAAATAGATGTATATGTACGTCTATGTATCTAAATAGATGTATATTTACGTCTATGTATCTATATAGATGTATATGTACGTCTGTGTATCTATATAGATGTATATGTACGTCTGTGTATCTATATAGATGTATATTTACGTCTGTGTATCTATATAGATGTATATGTACGTCTGTGTATCTATATAGATGTATATTTACGTCTGTGTATCTATATAGATGTATATGTACGTCTGTGTATCTATATAGATGTATATGTACGTCTGTGTATCTATATAGATGTATATGTACGTCTGTGTATCTAAATAGATGCATATGTACGTCTGTGTATCTATATAGATGTATATTTACGTCTGTGTATCTAAATAGATGTATATGTACGTCTATGTATCTTAATAGATGTATATGTACGTCTGTGTATCTAAATAGATGTATATGTACGTCTGTGTATCTAAATAGATGTATATTTACGTCTATGTATCTAAATAGATGTATATGTACGTCTGTGTATCTATATAGATGTATATGTACGTCTGTGTATCTAAATAGATGTATATGTACGTCTGTGTATCTAAATAGATGTATATGTACGTCTGTGTATCTAAATAGATGTATATTTACGTCTATGTATCTAAATAGATGTATATGTACGTCTGTGTATCTAAATAGATGTATATGTACGTCTGTGTATCTAAATAGATGTATATTTACGTCTATGTATCTAAATAGATGTATATGTACGTATGTGTATCTATATAGATGTATATGTACGTCTGTGTATCTAAATAGATGTATATTTACGTCTATGTATCTATATAGATGTATATGTACGTATGTGTATCTAAATAGATGTATATGTACGTATGTGTATCTATATAGATGTATATTTACGTCTATTTATCTATATAGATGCATATGTACGTCTATGTATCTATATATGTAAAGCAAGTTTGAGGTAAAATTAAAGCTTTTTTAATACATCTTATTACTAAAATGAATTAAGACGTTTATATAAAAATGAATGGAACGACTTAGAAATTCATTAAAGGAAAATGTAAATAAGCACCTGATTCTACGGTGGTAACAACCAAAATGTGCCTGGAGGTTTGAATTGCATCAAGTCATATTTGAAGAAAGTCAAGGTAAAAAAAACTAGGGAATTTGATATTTCTATCTTCGACTTCGATCGATTGTTTTGCGTCCCTTGCGGTAAATTCCGTTTTTTTCTCTTCTTCAAATTGACATATGGCACTTCCGTTGCTCTCTAAATAGATGACAAAAGGCTAAGGGTGATAAAAATGTCGAACGGAAATAATGTTAAAATCCTGCATATGAAAACCATCATACAGTAAATCTTGATCATGACTGTACAAATCAAGAACTGTCACCTTTTGAAAAAGAAGTTATAGAAGCAGAGACAATGTTTGCTCAAGGAGAAAGATTATTAACTGTACAAGAGGTAAGAGAATTTAACAGTCATACAAATTCGCAAAAAGTTGTCAGATCAAAATCAGATTTCATAAAACTCGATCTTTAAATGTATCAAAGAAAGGTTGAAGTTCTAAAAAAAAGGCATAAACAAAGTAAAAGACCTAAGCAAGAAAGCTACTTTACAATATCAACAATAAAGGGTTGAAATAGTAATTTCTGACCCGAGCGACATATAAATCTACCTTTTGTGCTAACCGTACCTTTTCTATCTCAGTCTGGTGATCTCAGACCTGTCGTCTCAGTCATAGCGTCCACGCGCAAAGATCTACATTTACAAAGAAATCATCGATGTCGTATGCCTGACGGAATTGTTATAAAATTCAACAATATCAACAACAACAGATATATATATTGAAAAGAAACTCACTCATAAAATAACTTAATGTCTCTCCAATTTTAATAACACCATACAGAACATTTACACACACACACACACACACGTCGAGCTTTTTGATAGTGATCCAGTGACACAGGCAATACATATCACTGGTCACACAAAACCGAACTCTCGCAGGTGCTACCGCAAAGCCGGTAAAAGCCAGAAATGTGTTATGTCAAACTGGTTTCTTCTAACTTTGTCGAACACCAACAATCCGCCCCAGTTGAATCAAATATGATATTACGATTGCAAACGAAAACTCCGTCACTTACCAACCAGACTCGTTCGTTCGTCAGTCCACATGCTATTCCACAAAATGATTTCCATGTAGAGTATCATTGCACTAGTGATAGCAACACTTGCCATATTTCCAGGACAGAAAATGTAAATTTCCAAGAAAGTCATGAATTACTAATTTCCTGATGTCACCACACACTTTATTAGAACTGTATCCTGTATGCATATTGTACTGCACAGCATCTTACCGCTGCCTACCATAGAACGTTTTCAAAATTAGAACTGATGAAAGTTAAAAGTTAACGGTATAAAATATATTAATTATTTATTGTCACTTTCATGTGCCATCCATTACATATGATAATATAGTACATAATGTCAAATATTTTATGTTTCTCTTTTCTCATGCGTAGAACTTGTGTACGTTAGGGTCGACAGGTCACCCCGTTGCCCTCATTAACATATTCGTCTTAACGAACCGTATAAACAAAAGCACATTGCTCGTGACGCTCATTGCGCAATACTTCCAACACATAACAATCATAATATTTTTCTTGATTTTTTCCTTCATTTTTGTATTTTTTTAATGCTTGCATATCAATAATATCTTTCTGCCACTGATCATTGATATGACTTTAATATAACTCTCTGTGTTGATTTATATTGCATTGCTTGCTTGTGTACGCATAGATAAATTGAACAGTTAGCCTTGTGTAATTTGTCGCTATCTTAGGTTCGTGTTGGATTAGTAACTGTGCTTTCGTGATTGTAGTAAACATGTCTGTAATACCATTCTTGATCAACCATTTAAAATGATACAAAGCACATCGAGATAATACACCTTAAGGCGTTATGAACAAACCAATCAGAAATCCAAAAGCAACTGGAACTTTTATTTTCAGCAATTCGCAATGTTTCAAAAGCATGAATGATTTCCGATTTTTGTCAAACTGTGCGATTCCTAACGTTGATTAAAAACCGGTTTCTTCATATATTGAGAAACCATGTATTGTTCTTTCTATAATTTTGTTTTCAATATATGTCTTCGTTAAATTGTTGTAGATTTTTCTCATAAAGTTCACCAGATCTTCCAGATGCACTGTAAATTCAGTTGAGTACAAATACGTGTATTTATTTACATTAGAGATACTTTCTTTCAATTCGTACTGTTTGATAATCTTGTTATATGGATTGATTGATGATGCTTTTCTCAAAATTGTTATTATTAAATGTAATCTGGAAATATTCATCTTTTCTTAAACATTGCATAATATCTTTTATTATGATTGAAATCTACCAATTAATATTTTTTTATTTTTGTAACAGTTTTATGGAACAAACCTAGCTTTGACCATATTTTTTTTAATTCCATACAAACTTTAACAAATACCTGATATCTCCTCATATCGAGATTGTTGCTTTTGTGTTAAATTTATTAATATTTTTATCAATTATTTACTGCAAAACCCCCAAAACATTTCAATGCATTTTATGTTGGCATCAGACATAAACTGGTTGAGTGATTAAGTAGCGCGGAAAGTACTCCTTTGAACGTATTATCATCTACCGAGTGGTCCAGAAATCCAACATACGCGTGGTTTAGAAACGTCTGTTTAAATCACCAGAATGTTTTTATCGGGTGGTCCGAAATCCGACTCACCTATGAAGCTATTACTTTTTTTTATATATTCCTTTCACTCATACATATATATATATATATATATATATATATATATATATATATATATATATATATATATATATATATATATATATATATATATATATATATATATATATATATATATATATATATATGGGGGGGAATTTGGAATTTTAACGTAGCTTTAAAAAAATTTCAGTCACATCGCTATGATGTCTGCAGTGTGGCAGTTTATTGTGATGTTTAGCACTGGGGCATCATGCCGCAGACATGTAGTATGATGTCCCATCCAATCACATCATCCTGACACCAGACCAACCAGTCCTCATACAAAGCTCGGATGCCGGATGTCGCGGGTTCGAACCCCGGCCGAGTCATGCTAAAGACTTTTTTAATTGGTACTTGTAGCTGCCTCGTTTGACGCTCAGCATTAAGAGGTTAGTGTTACGATCGGTCGGACTGGTGTCAGTGTAATGTGACTCGGTGTGACATGATGCTGCATGTCTGCGGCATGATGCCCCAGTGCTATACACTACTGTAAACTGTGACACTGCAAACATCGTAGCGATATGACTGAAAAAAATGTTAAAGCTATGTAAAAAATCCAAATATCACACACACAAACACTCAGACGCACACACGCGCGCACACACACATGTATGGCAGAGTGTGACAAATCTGTTCGAATTCGATTTTCCATCTGTGGATTTATGGTCAATAATAGAAAGATAGTTGCTGGTCATTACACGGAAATGAATGAACAGTAGATAAAACAACTAAAATTTGGAACATGGAAGGGCATTTAGTCTCATTTACAACTTTTACTTACAAATGATGTATAGTTAGCGAAAAATAGGAAATAAAATATTAAAATCGTACTGGTGAAAGACGATAGTACAGAAATAGAGCAATGTGATCACGTACTAGCTTTCTTGAAATCGGCAATAGTTCGTTATCAGTGCGATTGATTCGAAATTCTTTAAGACGCAAGGTCGATCTTGTTAATTCAAAGATATCATTTCTTTGAGATGTGATATATTACATCAACCAAATTAATTCTTTACTGCTGTCATCTAAGTTCACCGCAAAGGAGATCCATTGAGTTTATACATATTTCGAGACAAATCATACCTTCTTTTGTGAGGAATATCTAAAGAGGAAATAAAAAGTGGACTAGAATGACCCAAGGTATGCTATTCTACCGCGAAATGATGTCTCCTTGTTTTTTGTCAGTGTCATTCTAAATGGGTGTCGTTGAGTACTGTTTTTGTTCTTAACAAAAGCAAACTATTTTGTTTTGTTTGATATTACGTCGATTATTTAGGCATACATCTAATTATAATATACAAGGTTTTTCGGTGTTGACACAGACTTCAGATACGTTCTCGACTGGAATGGCTTGTAGCTAAGATTAAAAAAGAGTGGTATGCATAAACAAAGATTATTCATTGATACTAATTTAGAGTCAACGATTAGTCATTGATACTATTTTAAAGTAACTAAAGCTTGAGAATATGTGCAATAGGGGGCCTTCTTCATGCTTAGCTATATTTCATTGGCTGAATCAGTTGTAATTAGTTCTTGATGCAACTGTATTCAGAATTAGTCTTCCATTTTTTTTAAAATTTGACTTGAGCTCAGATTGATGTTTAATGGCACATCAAAGCACTAAAATGAGCATAATAAACGGAGGGAATTAGTAAAGTTCCTAACCCAGACATGCATCAAGGCGGTCGACCTGGTCTGGTCTGAGTGGGATTAGAACCCACATCCTTTTGTTCGCGGGTACGGCACGCTAACCACGGACCCATCGTGGCTCTCTTATTTATCTGGAATAAATGATTTTTTAAAAATTTTTCCAGCAGTTATACAGGATTGAGGATGTGTCATATTTAGTTACGCTTCATTAATGATCTTGATAACGAATCGGTCAGCTTGATTTGATCTTTTCAATAATCATTTTACGTTTTATCTTTTTTATCTACATATAGTTTCACTTTGCATTTAATACATCCTTTGAAGAAGTTTAATCAGAGATGATCTTGGACGGTAAAAAAAAGTGTTGTTTATATTTTTTATATGTTTTTAAATATAAAAAAAAACGTTTTGCATTTGACAGGCCCCCCTTTCCCTTTTCCTTTAGGTTTGTTTTGCTTGACCTTTTAGCGATACCTGAACTAACTAGGCACTATATAGTTAGGATTGTGCTGAAGTGCCGTTAAGCATACATACATACATACATACATACATACATACATACATACATACATACATACATACATACATACAATCACGTTTGATGGTATATCCGCATAGTAATTATGAGGGAGGGAGAGAGTAGAAACGATTGAAAGAAGCTATTTTATAAGTAGTCATTCATTCTTGTCTTAAACGTTTTTACATGTAGTTTTGTTTGGGACCCTGGGGACCGAGGGGTCAAAAGCGCTTGCATTTATCGATGACTACCATTTCACTTCTGTCAGCGTGGGTACGAGTTCATAAGAACGGTAATTGTATTACAGATATAAGAACTGTGTTACACTGAATTAAGTTCATACGAACGGCAATTAGAAGCATGGGTTAAGTTCATACGGACGGCAATTAGAAGCATGGATTAAGTTCATACGGACGGCAATTAGAAGCATGGATTAAGTACACAAAAACGGTAATTAGAAGCATGGATTAAGTTTATACGAATGACAATTAGAAACATGGATTTAGTTCACAAGAACGGTAATTAGAAACATGGATTAAGTTCATACGAACGGCAATTAGAAACATGGACTAAGTTCACAAGAACGGTAATTAGAAGCATGGATTAAGTTCATACGAACGGTAATTAAAAGCATGGACTAAGTTCATATGGACGGCAATTAGAAGCATGGATTAAGTTCATACGAACGGCAATTAGAAGCATGGATTAAGTTCATACGGATGGCAATCAGAAGCATGAATTAAGTGCACAAGAACGGTAATTAGAAGCATGGATTAAGTTCATACGGACGGCAATTAGAAGCATGGAATAAGTTCATACGAACGGCAAGTAGAAGCATGGATTAAGTTCATAAGAACGGTAATTGGAACCAAGGATTAAGTTAATAAGAACGGTAATTGGAACCAAGGATTAAGTTCATACGAACGGTAATTAGATGAAAGGATTAAGTTCATAAAAATACAAAAAGAAATATACATACTATGTACTTTTCTTTTAATTTCAGGGCGGTCATATCATGTAAGGGTTTTTATTATGATAGAGAACAAACAAGATATGCAAAAAACACAGAAATAAGGGAAAACCAAAACAAGACAACAAACAAATAAACAGAAACAAAAGTAAATTGTCGCACAATTTTAGCGATACGTCATCATTTTGTACTCTGAGCAATTATAATATACATTACAGTCCGACTTCACAATAATTATTGATAGTTATTTGGTTGTGACGGGTTTAACGTCATTGTTCAGCACATTATAGGCTATACATGGCGGCCTGCATATTTGGTGGAGGAAGAACCTGAGAAGACCCAAGGAAGAACCATCAATCCACATTAAAGTACTAGTGAGTTCTCTCACACTCATGTTTGTCGAGACTGAGACTCGAACTCAAGCCGATAGAAGTGCTATGTGTGAGTGATCTGTAAAGGCGAGTGTCTTAGACCATTCGGTCTTCATTTTTATATTTATTTCAAAATTTGTAACGTAATTGAAAACAAAGCAAGCGGATTTACGAAATGAAAAAAGGAAGTGAAAATCAAAAGGTATATCGAAATTTTGAATCGGTACTTCTACCGACTTGTTGATTCTGGTTTGTATTCCGTTAATAACAACAAAAATAAAGATTTTTCACTCAATCCATAACGTCACCTTCAAATGACTTAAACTTTCTGCCATCAACGTTTAAAAAATACAAACAACAGTATACATGTCATGCTGTGTTACATGACAAATGCAAAGACGCGATATTACAATCAAAACGTAGTAAACTAAAATGGCACCCAACTCCATAAGAAAAAATTTATTCGATAAAATTCCTAGAACTATTTAAGGTACAAAATACCAAACAGACACAATTAATCGTGTCGGTCATCATCCATTACTACGTAGTAAAGCGCCTCAGATACCTCAAACGCTAGGGCAGAGAAACGCATTGAACAAGGCAGACTGGGAAATGTTTCAGTGCCTCCACAAAAATCCCAACCCAACCCCCAATTCGGTTAATATAATATTGTTAAATACCGTGAATGTTAAACGTATATAAACGACTTTTGTTTTATCTGCCGTAAATCAAATGCATCGATTGCTATATATATATATGCCTTGACAGAGTTTAGAAATGGGCAATAGACACGTTATATGTGCTTTCACAGAGTTCAGAAATGGGCATAAGAAGACAAGTTATATATGCTTTGACAGAGTTCAGAAATGGGCATAAGAAATGGGCAAAAGAAGACAAGTTCACATTTTCGAAATCAAAATCTGTTTGTATGCACGCCTGATGATAACGTAAACTTCATGATGACCAAATTTTCTAATCTTGACGGTGTCTTATTCCTGTTGTGGACGAGTCCGAATTTTGAGGGTTTTCTTTTTAAGAAAATGAAACAAGGTTTCCTTTCTTATATTAGGTATCTCAGGGGCACATGTTTAAAAGCCCTACTAATAATATTAGTCATGAAAAACGCAGATACGAAAGTCAGCAAGTAGGTATTTCTTTGGTTATATTTATCTTTTGTGACATTCAAACTTAATTATGTCTTGTGTACAGATCAGAGTGTGAACGTACTCGTAGATGCTTGCGGATCTTACCCGTATATGATTTATTGTGTACAGATCAGAGTGTGGAACGTACCCGTAGATGCTTGATTGTGTACAGATCTGCTTGCGGATCTTACCCGTAGATGATTGAGTGTGTACAAATCTGCTTGCGGATCTTACATGTAGATGACTGTGTGCATATTTGCTTGAGGATCGCTCCTGTAAATGCTTGATTGTGTACAGATCTCCCAGACTCATTATTACTTCCGGATCAGTACCCACGAATGTAGAATGTAGTCCCAGTCTATTTTTAAAGCATTGTTTCCACTGTCATTTAGATGATGATACCAGAGTTAGATTTAGGCATTCTTGGTATTGATTTAAAGGTAATTGTTTGTTATTTAGAATACGAACATTATGATGTGGTTCTCTGTGTATGTTTGGGCGAAAGTGCACAGTCAGTAGGGAAGCATTAATGTTGATCTGAAAGTGAAATGTGTGACCCATTGCACCTTGCTTTGTTTACAACACAGCCTCTCAAAAAATGATACATAACATATTACAAGAGTTTCACTGTGAATTCGTCTTTGAAGATGCTTTAGATCAGGGGTCTAAAACTCAAACCACTCTGAGGGTCGCATGAGGGCATATTTGATGGCTCAAGGGCCTCACCACCTTTGTTATCTCTCATGACACCTTGTGACGCCAATCATTTTGGGGGCCACAGGATACGACTTGGCGGGCCGCGTGTTTGAGAGCCCTGCTTTAGACACAGTGAAAGTTCAGTACTGAGACAAAATTGTAGAGACTTTATCGAAAACATACTTGTGATCTGGGTCTTCTGGATCTTACCTGTAGATGCTTGATTGTGTACAGATCTGCTTGTGAATCGTACCTGTAGATGCTTGATTGTGTACAGATCTGCTTGTGAATCGTACCTGTAGATGCTTGGTTGTGTACAGATCAGCTTGTTGATATTACCTGTAAATGCTTGATTGTGTACAGATCAGCTTGTGGATATTACCTGTAGATTCTTGGTTGTGTACATATCAGCTTGTGGATCTTACCTGTAGATGCTTGGTTGTGTACAGATCAGCTTGTTGATATTACCTGTAGATGCTTGGTTGTGTACAGATCAGCATGTGAATCTTACCTGTAGATACTTGGTTGTGTACAGATCAGCTTGTGGATATTAACTGTAGATGCTTGGTTGTGTACAGATAGGCATGTGGATCTCACCCGTAGTTGCTTGATTGTGTACAGATCAGCATGTGGATCTTACCTGTAGATGCTTGGTTCTGTACAGATCAGCTAGTGGATCTTACCTGTATATGCTTGATTGTGTATAGATCAGCTTGTGTATCTTACCTGTAGATGCTTGGTTGTGTACAGATCAGCTTGTTGATATTACCTGTAGATGCTTGTTTGTGTACAGATCAGCATGTGGATCTTACCTGTAGATGCTTGGTTGTGTACAGATCAGTTTGTGAATCTTACCTAAAGATGATTGAGTGCGTACAGATCAGATTGTGTATCTTATCTGTAGATGCTTGGTTCTGTACAGATCAGCATGTGGATCTTACCAGTAGATCCTTGGCTGTGTACGGATCAACTTGTGGATCTTACCTTTAGATGCTTCATTCTGTACAGATCAGCTAGTGGATCTTATCTGTAGACGCTTGGTTCTATACAGATCAGCTTGTGGATCTTACCTGTAGGTGTTTGGTTGTGTACAGATCAGCATGTGGATCTTACCTGTAGATGCTTGGTTCTGTACAGATCAGCGTATGGATCTTACTTGTATATGTTTGATTGTGTACAGATCAGTTTGTGGATCTTACCTCGAGATGCTTGATTGTGTACAGATCGGCCAATGGATCTTACCTGTAGATGCTTGAGTGTGTCCACATCAACTCTTGAATCTTACCTGTTGATGCTTGGTTGTCTTCAGATAAACTCACTGATTTTACCTGTAAATGCTTGATCCTTCCTATAGACAATCGGATACTTAGGAATTTTCCTGGAAGTATTTGAGACTTCGCAATGCGGAATGTCTCTAAAATGAGACGATTGAAATATCACTTTCTCTGGCAAATGAAATTGCCTCTTTGGTATGCTATCAAGCTATCTTCAAATCCATCTAATCCTTCATGTGACGTAGTCTTTAGACCTAAATTCTATTCTAATCCATCTAATCCTTCATGTGACGTAGTCTTTAGGCCTAAATTCCATTCTAATCCCTCTAATCCTTCATACAATGTAGTCTTTAGACCTAAATTCCATTCTAATCCATCAAATCCTTCATACGATGTAGACTTTAGACCCAAATTCCATTCTAATATATCTAATCCTTCATACGACGTAGTCTTTAGGCCCAAATTCCATTCTAATCTATCTAATCCTTCATACAACGTAGCATTTAGACCTAAATTCCATTCTAATCCATCAAAATCATTCATGTGACGTAGCATTTAGGTCCCAATTCCATCATAATATAATCCTTCATACGGCCTAGTCTTTATATCCAAATTCCATTCTAATCCATCTAATCCTTCATGTGACGTAGTCTTTAGGCCCAAATTCCATTCTAATCCATTTAATCCTTCATTCGACGTAGTCTTTAGACCCATATTTCATTCTAAGTTATCTAATCCTGCATGTGACGTAGTCTTTAGACACAAATTCCATTCTGATCTATCTAATCCTTCATACGACGCAGTCTTTAGTCCTAAATTCCATTTTAATCCATCAAATCCTTCATGTGACGTAGTCTTTAGACCTAAATTCCATTCTAACCTAATTCTGCATGTGACGTAGTCTTTAGACCTAAATTCCATTTTAATCCATCTAATCCTTCATACGGCGTAGTCTTTAGGCCCCAATTCCATTCTAACCTAATCCTTCAAGTGACGAAGTCTTTTGACCTAAATTCCATTCTAATCCATCTAATCCTTCATGTGACGAAGTCTTTAGACCTAAATTCCATTATAATCCATCTAATCCTTCATACGACGTAGTCTTTAGGTCCAAAGCTTGAACGATCAGCAACTAAATTTTATTACACCTTTTGAAATACACGAATTCATCTTCAGCTAGAAGCAGCAAACACTACAAAACACTATGTTTTGAAATCACCTCTGTCATTATTATCACCCCTACCCGTACCCCTTTTTAAAAGCAAAAGTTCAAAAGATACTCAAATGTTTAAATTGCTAAAAACATATTTCATCATATTTTCGGATATTCCATTTCAAAACGAAATCATTTGAATACCTTAACTTTGACAACCCTTTAATTGTCGAAATCTTAAAGAAACATGATTTTCTTATACAATCTGGAAATAGTACTCTGTAATGTTTGCTGTCTAGTCACATTGGTATAAATGGTTATGAAAGGCAGAGAAAGCAGCATAAGCTGCCATGCTCTCGCCAGTTTCCAATTGGAAGAGACGATATTCTGACTACAAATATTATATAAATCGATATGTTCTTCATACTTGGCAAAATATGTATAATAAAAACTAAAACAAGTTCGAAAACATTAAACATATCATTGGAAATTGGCTTCACTCGTGGAACAAAGAAACAAAGGAGGAAAGGAGGTATTGTTCCGATCGTTTACATGGCGCACGCATACCTCCTGCAGGGTGAACCTCGACCAGAGTGCGTATCCCGTTGGTGACCATTGACAGTCGAACACACTTTTTCCGAGTGCATTGATTTCCACCCTGTAAGAAAGAACGTCTTCATGTGAACTCAGTCACGAAACTTTATGATCCTGCACCAACAGAGAAAATCGTGGACTTCTGATGGATAGGGTCTTTACAGAATAAATTGACCCTGTATTTTAAGGACTTTATATTCTTTACCTTTGCCTGTTATCTGTGGGGAGAATTGTAACAGCCTTATTTTATGTATTTTATGTTGTAATACGTTATGTTTACATTTATTTGGAATAATTTATCCACGGGAAAGTTAATGCAGCAATTTGTTTATATTTACAATTTTTAAACTTTTCATTTAAATGGCATTATATAGCCATTATTGATATGACTCGAGTAGATAACGAATGGGGCTTCTACACCACTTGCTAAATTTAAATAATAAATAAATAAATAATACTCACCTTTTACAGACCACGCACAATACACAATACAAAAATAACTGACTTTTTAATTAAAATGCCATCTTACTGATTAGTTTTCTTCTAATTGCTCGACAACTTTAATTACTACTGCATAAAGTCTACCCGCGTAACCATACATGATAAGATAGCTGGATCAATTTCCTTGCTACCACATAATAAAAAATACCAACGTGTCCTTTACAATATTGCTAGATCATTTCTACTGCAGTTTGAGGAAGTGATCCAGAATTGACTGACACTTTACTAATGAAATGCCGCTATTCTAACGTAAAATTTGAACCTTGACAACTCCATTAAATGGATATGATAATATGCTGTAATTTTGTATGTACCTATGTGTGTGTGTTTTATGGTTTTTAACGTAGCATTATCAAGTTTAGTCATATCGCAACGATGTCTGCAGTGTGGCAGTTTATAGAGACATCTAGCACTGAGGCATCATGCCACATACATTTAGCATCATATCCCACCCAGTTACATTATCCAGACACCAGGACGACCACTCCTAACACTAATCTCTTTATGCTGAGCGCCAAGTGAGGCAGCTGCATGTACCATTTTTACAAGTCTCTGTTATGACTCGATCGGGGTTCGAAACCGTGACCTCCTGCATCCTAAACGGACACTCTAACCAATTAGGCCACCAGAGCGGTCTGCAATAATTGTCGTGTTGAAAAAATACCAAAGTGAGATAGAACGTAAAATACTCCAACTTAAGCAACTTAATTGTGGAAATCATAAACATTTATTGTACATCTGTGTAGATGTAGTAAGACTATACATATATGCATATTTCCACCATCATCCTAAAACAAAAACGCAAGATAATTCACAACAGTATAGAAAGAATTATATCTAGATATGGAGAGAAATACAATGTTTATGCAAACCAACCAAAATAATCGAATATTCATAGCAAATGTATCATACTCTATTATTTGACCGATTAATTTAAATTCCAGCGTCCCCCATTTACTTACATACTTTATTCACCTCCTCCCTTTCTCCATGTACACGAGAACACTTTGCCATTCAGGGGTACGTGTATACATTAGTAACAGAACAAACATTTCAAATTTATACCATTAATTCAGATGCAGAGAGATACTAAAATATATTCAGAGAGGCAGACAGGGTCCATGTTACCTTAAGAGTAGCTGGGTTCCAGAATACCCATTATGCACCTACTGACGCGCTGGGTTCCAGAATATCCATTATGCACCTACTGACGCGCTAGGTTCCAGAATACCCATTATGCACCTACTGACGCAATAATATATTCCTATACACATATCAATTAAGTTTCCACAAAGACAATTAAATGTGGTATTTAAAATAGTAAACATTTCGCGCATGTGCATGTAATTCTTGCATATTATTCTTATCTCGTACAAACGTTTGCGTAGCGGTAGAGTTTTCTTTCCAGAAGTAAAGTCTTAGCTTAAGAAACCAAGAGAGACAATTGGTGAAGTTGGAGAAATATAGGAAATAAGTGGTTTAGTTTAATCTTTGTCCTTTCGAGGAGTTTTAATGGAAGCATGGAAGAGAATTTAAACTAGATCCAAGGTCTAGTCTAGAACTAAAATTTTAGTGTGAAATTCCTCCTTCCATTCCAACAAGGATAAAGGGGGATTTGAGGAAGATATAAATGCATAGCTTGAGAATATCGTGTTAGGTTATGCGCAAATGCAGATTTGGCTGGTTGATCGGAATGATCTCTGGCAGCTGTGCGTCATCGAACTGACCATGTCTTGGATCGCGAAACTTCTTTGTTGACCAAATGCGTTAGATTAGATTACCGCTTGTTTATTGTTTTTGTTAACTTTTCTTTTAAAAGCATGCACAAAATAAATATTTTAGTTGGTATCATCGTTGTGTTTAGAACGTGTGAGAAAAATTAAACATTAGATAGATAGATAGATAGATAGATAAGTAAGTAGATATATAAAATAAATAAATAAATAATGAAATCAAAATAAATAAATAAATAAATAAATAAATTCAAAATATACCTTACCAACTTCGACCAAACCATGCTGACGACTTGCCTTGTAACTTCTAACTAACGTAATATATCTTGTAACTTCTAGCCAAGTTGACAGTATACCTTGTAACTTCCAATTAACCAAGTAAATAATATACTTTGTTACTTCTAACCAGGTTGATAATATGCCTTGTAACTTTCAATTTACCAGGTTGATAATATACCTTATAACTTCTAATCAAGTTGATGATATGCCTTGTAACTTTCAATTAACCAAGTTGATGATATACGTTTTAACTTCCAATCAACCAAGTTGATGAGATACCTTGTAACTTCTAACCAACCACGTTGATGATATACCTTGTAACTTTCAATTAACCAAGTTGATGATATACCTTTTAACTTCCAATCAACCACGTTGATGATATACCTTGTAACATCCAGCCAATCAAGTCAGTGTTATAGATTGTAACATCCAATTAACCATTTTATAATATACCTTGTAACTTCCAGCCAACCAACCAAGTTGACGATATACCTTTTAACTTCCGACCAACCAAGTTGATGATATACCTTGTAGCTTCTAACGAACCAAATTAATGAGATACCTTATAACTTCCACCCTTCCAAGCTGATGGTACAACTTGTAACCAAGCAAACGCGGTGGCTCAAAGATTATAATGCCAAACTCATGATCGTATAGGTGTTGGTTTGAATACTACCATCAGATCAGCCCGGGTCAGCTACCGTATAGTGTCTTTGGGCAAGGTAGTTCGCTCCAATTTCCTCTGCACTAAATAACCTTCGTGCGTTGCTGTAACAAAGAACGTTAAACCAAACCAAATCCAACCAACAATGGCGACATAACAAACAAATAAGTGTACTGGTACATAATTGTATGATCGACCAGGAATTTACCAATTAGTCAAAATAAGAAAGTTTAAAATTACAATATCAGTAACAATACACCCACAAAAATAAACATATTACAAAAAAATGGATTATATAATATGTCTTGCAGATGTAAACAAAGTCAAGAGGATAGGGGCGAGCGATCAAAAACCGGATGAGTGATTTAAAAATTACTCGACGTAGATAAAAGCTTGAATTTACTATCGGTAACTCAGCAAAGGAAGCGTGTACTATCATTGTCAAACAAACGGATGTTTGGGATAGATTTTTCACATTCTTTTGTCAGAAATGAGCATCATCTCTTTCGAATCCCACAAAACGACGGAGTTTCTAATATACAATAAATTGATAATAATACCCAATTTTTACTCTGTGGGGAGTTCAAGTTTGTGTTTTTTTCTTGGGAGGTTGGGTGGGGTGGGGGTTTCTTGGGAGGAGGGGTGTTTTTTTTCTTCTTGGGAGGTGGGCTGTTTTATTTTCTTGGGACGTGGGGTTTTTTATCTTGGAGGGTGAGGTGGTTAACATCACAGATTAACCAAAAGGTTATATAGTACTGACGCAATTGCCCAAGGACACGCCGCTGTAGGCAACACATGCTAATCCAATAGAAGGATTCGAACCCGCATTCAAACAGTTGCTAGTCCAGCACGCTAACCAGTGAGCCACCAACTGAAGTACAAAATATTCAGAAATCATAATTCCAAGTAGACAAAGAAGAAAAGAAAACCCCACAAAGACCAAAAATCTATTCTGGAAAGGGGAGGTGACAGGACTGGGTGTGTGTGCAAACCCATGCAAACAACATAAATCCTGTTTACCCACAAACGTAGTAGGCCACCGTACTTTTTACAACATTTGCAAAAGTGTTATTTGTTTTGGTTTAATAATTTGCACCTGTTGATCACAAAGATTTCACTTATGTTTTGAATTAATGTATTTTCGTGGATATCAAGTTTCATACTTTTGGCAGAATCACATTTTTCGTCTGTTATTATTTTCTTGAATTGGAGAAGGGCTAGTATTTTGTTCAAAGAAGGATAATTTGTCGTTGAATCTTTAATTCCTAGTTTGTAGTTACCACGAAAATTAAAAACCCACAAAAATATTGCCTTCTAGATTACTGATTTAAAATTATTAAAATTAAAAATTAAAAGGCACGATATAACGTTTTGTTGAAACCCTTTTTGCCATTAAAGTCCATCATGACTTAAATTTTACCAAATATTTTACACACACACACACACACTATCACATACACAAACTCACACACCATCGCACACACCCACCATCACAAACACACTATCACACACACATACATTATCACACACATATTCACACAGGCGACAGACACACAAACACAAACTATCACACACGCAAACTATCTCACACACTATCACACACACACACACAAGCACAAACACAAACACACACACACAAACACATACACCATCGCACACCCCCACCATCACAAATACACACTATCACACACACATACATTATCACACACATATACACACAGGCAGACAGACACACAAACACAAACTATCACACACGCAAACTATCACACACACACACAGACAGACAGACAGACAGACACACAGACACTTCCTCCAAATGAAGGCGGCATTCTGTGGGACCTGACCCTCCATAAATCGCATGCTCTTGAAGGATAAAATTAACGTCTGGCTTTAAAGAAAGCATCTCAGATAAATCAGATGAGAGTCCAAGTGACTTCGATGATATCATAGGTATGTGATCGGAGTCTTTTAGGTGTCTGGAATCCATAAGGTTTGAACAGAAACAGCATCCTGTCCTTCCTCCCACAACCGCCCTTTAAAAAATTAATTTCTTTGAACAATATTTTGCATTCTTTGTTTGGTAACGCGTCAGGTTTGTGTCCGTATGCTGTCTGGGAAGAATTATATTCATACCAAAATGGAATTGTTTAAGACAGTTGCATGTTACTAAGGTAGAGAGGACTATTAAATAATATTTACGTCAGGAAATTTGTGATATTTCAGATTAGCCCACCCCCAAACAACCCCCACCATTCAAAAATTGCTTATTGTGGTTATGATACTAATTTACATGACCGTTATAATTAGAATAAAACATTAAACTTTAACAGTCCTTTGTCTAGAATCTAGCTTTTTATTCACTATTTTGGTCTTTACTCCATCTTCTCCTTTTCTTTATGCATATTTTCAGCATTTCGAAAGGTTTATTTAGCTGGTTCTGACGGTTGTTATACTTTAAAAAATAACTAAATTAACCAAATCTATAAATAATATTGGTATAATCCCAAAATGAAGAAGTTTAGTTACCAAATGTGTGCTTCATAAGGCTGCAAGTTTTTGTTTCTTATTTCATTTAAGCTCATAGTCGTTTGAAATTATTATTGAATGTAATATTTTTTAAAAATTGTTTTTGATTTCGTTGTTTAATGAAAAGAAGTTAACGGATAAATTTGATCTTTTTTATGAAGAACATTTTACCATGAACGTCTTTCTATTCATGCTAATTCTTCATGTCTTAGTTAACGATAGATTTGAACAGGATGCGATTCATCGCACAAGCTGGCGGATAGTGGAATTTAGTCATGTGTTTTGAAAATTGAAGAGATGTGATTCGATTTCCCCGGGGAAATGTTGTCAATTACAGGATGACATTACGGACAAGCGATCTTCCCGCGTTTTTATTGAGTCTTCTGCGGTGATCATTTTTAGGATAAAATCTCTTTTTTTCTTAATTTCCTATCGCTTCTTTCGCCTGATTTGTCAAGTGAAGAATTAATTCGACCTTTGTTGGTCCTGATATTCATTCACGGTCCTAGAAGCATCGTGTGTGAGATGTTAAAAGTAAAAAGGTGTCATCACCAACTCTCGCATGATTTAAGCATATTCATCAGGCGACGCTTCGGCGAACGCTAGAGAATAAACAGGAACACGTTGGAGTTCGATCACTGAAAGAAGAAAGAAAAAATGTCAAAAATTAGTTTGCAATTTATCGACCATCCCCCAATTCGTGTAAAGTATCACGAGTTAGGTTTGAAAACGAACAGACCAATAAATGCAAAACAAATAAGCAACGAAATAAACGAAACCGCCAACGAACGAACAAAACAGGACAAAAAGCTTGTATTCATACGGATCGCAAAAGCGATGCTTCTAAGACGTGCCAACATTGGTTCCACAGCAGTGTAGGTAGGTACGGCTTGGGGCACATGAATAAATTTGCATTGCATAAGGTAGAGAGGATGCTGCGTCTTCCCATCAAAGTTGTCAATTTAATTCACCGTGAAACAGAAGCTCCTGTCCAGAGCATACAAATGAAGGATGGATGCACCGATTTCCCTTGATGATGGTATGTCAAGCTTAGGGCCGATCGCGAGTCTATTTAGGAATATTAAATTCGGGAACCGAATCATGGCTTATATGGAATTTGAAGATGAAGAAATTAACTTGTAAGTTACCCACAACGACAATTGCAATGTAAGACATTGCAATTGTCGTTGTGGGTAGTTTCTATGTTAGTCTAGCGCTTTAATCAATCAATACAATGAAGAGATAATGACGACGATGACGATGATGATATTGACTACGATGCTGATGCTGATGATCGCGATGACATTGATGATTGTGTTTCTTTTAATAATAATAATAATAATAATAATAATAATAATAATAATAATAATAATGATGATGATGATGATGATGATGATGATTACGACGACAACGACGATGCTAGTTATGGCGACGACCATGACCATGACAGTTATAGTGGTGGCAATGATTGTCGTTTGATGATGACATCGATAATGATCCTGAAGTCGGTGATGGTGATGGTGGTGGTCCTGTTGTTGCTACTGCTGCTGCCAATAATAAAGAGGAGGAGGAAGAGTACAACGACGACAATGTTGATAATGAAAGTCCGGCTCTTCCTCTGTCCCTCTCCGTTTATACATGGCAACGATCACACCTTCAACAATCTGTTGCCATCGACTTAATTATCATCAGTCTCGTCCGAAACAAGACTTTATTACACTTAGGTTGTAAAGATTACAACATAAGGGGTATATGAGAAAAAGAACATGAAGATAGCATGTGATATCAAAGCATAATGCTCAGCGGAGATTAAACAAAATCGAAAAGCACCTGCAACAATTTTCGTTACCTGTATTCATAAAATGATTTGAATTATAATCTTTAATCGTGGAAATGTCAGTATGATGTATACATTTTTGTCTTTCATCAAGAAAATAATAACACGATAGAAGATAGTACTATTCATCACACATTTCTTGCGACTGATAAAGTGTAAAATATCTACCGTTATAGGAAACATTAGTCTCTCTACCAATGGTACTAAAAGCTGTATTTCTTGGCGATCAGCATTACGAGGTTAGTGTGAGGACTGGTAGGCCTGGTGTCATGATAATGTGACTGGGTGGGACATCATGCTGCATGTCTGCGACATGATACCCCAGTGCTAGACATCACTCTAAACTGTCACACTGTAGACATCGTAGATATATGACCCAAATTGTTAAAGCTATGTTATAAAAACACACAGACGCACACACACCAGTTTCAACAGAAAAAGTATGATTTGCTGTTCTAAATTTAAAGTAAGCTTTAAGATATACTTTTGGTAATGAGTGATACATCTTTCCTAAAACCAAACTAGTTTTAAATAACCTGTAATTTGGAACTTTGGATGACGTATCGATATGTGCTTCCCAGCTTAACGTATTGGTCTTATAGTCATGGTTCTAAAGATTCTGTTAACCGTTTAACTGACACAAAACTTTGATTTCTCCATACGTAGCTAAACCCTACATCGTTTGATATAGATTTGACTTCCATTATCCATTCATTATCGTCAGAATTATCACAAAAATAGTAATATAAGAATACATATAATAAAACACATTTTCTTCATAACCACAAACTAAGGTAGCCCACTAATTTTTACTAGCAAAAAAAAAAAAAGATTCAAGGTCATTTAAGAATTAGGAGAACAATAATGAAGATAAATGTTCTCCTTGTCTTACATCTTTTTTTTCACAAAAGAAAAAACATGATATACACAGACACATCATTGCATACAGTTATAAATACTCAATATAACATTAAAACACCGTCCCCTGATGCCTACCGAATGATTATTTATGATATAATCCAACTCCCCATACATTATTAAAGTCACTTTTAAAATTAACAAAGGTACACAAAAGTTTATGTTTCGATATGTAATAAATACGACAAGGTTGTACAAAATACTGTCGATTGTTGAATAGCCATTCCTGAACCCAGCTTGAGTCTCATACATTACTTTATGATTGTCAAGGAATTAAGAGAATTGTGAATTTAATATAAACGTTACCAAAACATCAAACTTAGGTAATTGATCTATAATCTGACGTATCGGATTCTGTCACCTTTACTTTTATATCCTGGCAAACTTACACCCTTGTTTAACATTATATTAAAAAGTTTTACATATACATTATATATTTCAGCATTGGAGAAATTTATATATTTATTTAATATTTTATCAAGTGAACATGCATTATTATTTTTAACAACTTTTAATCTGTATGTAGCTGTAATTGGGTCAGTCATTAATATTTATGTAGCTGTAATTGGGTCAGACAGACAAGAGTTATTGACAACATACACAACTTGCACCAATTCAAGGTTTACTTATTTGCCGCTATAGGCTTCCGCTGAGCTAATTTCTTTAAAATGTTCAGCACATTCTTGTAACGTGATATTTTGAACACGTCTTTTAACTTCAGACAAAGTATCATCCGCGATGCCATTGTGAAGGCATCTATAACAAAAACCAACTCTTCGTTTGCAAGTCACGGCCCATTCCAGATATATTGTCTAGACCAATAGAGGTATGGCAGCAAGACATTTCCTATTCCAGATATACTGTTTACTTTAAAAATTGTTTCAAACTATTTACCCATTGCTCTTTTTGTACCATAATGTTTAGCAAAATGCATGTTAAAGCAAAACTTGAAATGATTGTCTTTGCGCATGTTGCATCAGCGTGATACAATCACTATTAAATTCACAGCAAGGTGCACTATATTAAGGCTGCTCAAAATTCCACTGCTTTTACTCCTAGATGAGAGAAATTAATTTGATAAAATAAATTGCATAATCCTTATATTATTTATAGAAGATAGAAATCAAAGGTCCTAAAATCGATTTTTTTATTGTTCTGTAAAGATTAAATTCATATTTTTCTTTCAATCATGCACTGCGTAAACTTGACTTGTGACAATAAGCAATCGGTGGAATAAACATGGCGTCACTTTGTTTGACACATGAAATTAACTCTGATAGAACCAGTATAATACGTTTAATGGTGACACCTTTGTAATGTAAGCAGTATAGAGAGAAATGTCCTTCTGCTTCATTAAGTATGGTCTTGTTAACGTTTGATATCTACCTTCGGCTGACCCAAGCTGAATAATAGAAGAGATCCATTTCTACGGAAGCCCGTAAGGAACTTCTAAATTTCAATTTCACTCATCTTTCTTCAGACATAAGGCTTTATACTTAGATCTACAAATTCTACAAAAGAACTTAAGGGAGTTCAGAGTTAAGACTCATACTTAAGTCTTCTACGAAAGTTCTTGAGGGACTTCAGACTTAAGAATCATACTTAAGACTTCTACAAAAGTTCTTGAGGGACTTCAGACTTAAAGAATCATACTTAAGACTCCTTCAAAAGTTCTTGAGGGACTTCAGACTTAAGAATCATACTTCAGTCCTGTAGTGATTCACCGGAGGGAGTTTAAATGTCAACAGTGAAAGTAAGCCCACCCCACCCCATCTTCAGATACATAGTAAAATCATTATTATCAGCCCCAAAACGAGTTACAGACTTATTATTTTTCCTAAAATAATATCTAAATAAAATAGAATCGATAGTCTTGGAGTTTTCCAATTTCAAAGTTACTATCAACATACTTTATATTGCAACGTGCTTTGTGAGGCTGCTTTGTGTCATACATGTTTACCTGTATTATATAAAACTGGGAAATTACCCACACCAGTCAACAGCTGGAAACTAGTCTATTTTGTCATAGGTAACGAGATACAAGTTTGTTAAATAACGCTGATGACACGGTGTCTGGGCTATTGGTCCTTGGTAAGGGAAATTGGGGTGCTATGTAAAGCTGACTGACAGAGTGGCCGGGCTGTTACTCCACGATAAAAGAGATTTGGGGTACTAAATAGGTTGAGTGACACAATTGCCACATTCTTGGTCATAGGTAAAGAACTAACATGGTGCAGAGGAAGCTGACTGACATGGTGACCAAGCCATTGGATTGAATAGGTGGCCGAGTTATTAGACATAGATAAAGAGATAATGGGCTGCTAAGTAAAGCCCGGGCTATTGGTAAAAGGTAAAAGATTTTGTGGTCATAAAGAGGCTGAATGATCCGACTGTCACATTCTTGGTCATAGGCAAATAGCTGTTTCACATGGTGGCCGGACCATTAGTCATCTGTAAAGAGATACTCGTGTTCTAAGTAAGGATGATTGACACGGTATCCAGGCTAATAGCCATAATTAAAGAAATAATTGTGTGCTAGTAAAACTGATCAAAATGAAGGGTAAAGTGATAATCGAATACTAAGCAAAGATGACCGTGTGTGTGTGTGTGTGTGTGTGTGTGTGTGTGTGTGTGTGTGATTTAGATGTTTAACTTATCTTTAATAAAAGTTTCAGCCATATCGCTACGAGGTATGCAGTGTGGCGGTTTATTCTGATGTCTAGCACTGGAGCATCATGCCGCAGACATGTAGTATCATGTCCATGGGCGCCCTCAGCATAGGTCATGGGGGGTCACGTGACCCCCCTGGAAATCATACTGTAAATATATATAAATTCCGACAAGTTTAAATATGCACATGAAGCTGAAAATATGTCAAAAGATTCTGTTCAAAACGCTTAGTAAATATTAGCTTTAGTTTCAGACTGTTTACGCACGGAACTACACATTTAACTTTCCAGGCTGTGACTGACTGACTCCCTGCAAAAAATCCTGCAGGCGCCCATGAGTATGTCCTACCCAGTCACATTATCCTAACACCAGGCCGATCAGTCCTAACAATGACCTCTTAATGCTGAACACCTAGAGAGGCCGCTTTTTGTACAATTTTTTAAAGTTTTTGGTATGACTCGGATGGGATTCGAACCCGCGAACTCCCGCATCTTTCGGATCATTGGTCATAAGTATATCGATAATGCCGTGCTAAGTAAGGCTAGATGGATCAGTACCCAGGCTATTAATCATAGGTAAAGAGACAATATGGTGCAAACTAAATATGTTGGACGGGTTATTGGTGATTTGTCTTGATATTGATTGGGTGCAAAGTAAGTTCGTTAGACGTGCTCGAACCATTGTTTCATCTTCGGTATTCACACGCCAGATTTGTTTGGCAGTTTGAAGTTTGTTCGCCATGCAGCTTTCGTAGAAGTCTGAAGGCGGAAGTACTAATGATGAAATGGCGAGACAGAAAGCCCTCCAGGGCTTTCATACATCTGTTGAAAAATTCGAACTGATTTTTCCCACACGACATGGACATTCTTATTTATCAGTTGCATCAGTACTTGTAGCAAACTTGATTTCATTTTTTGACGTTTAGATAATGCCACCGTGCAGCTTGTTATAAAAATAAGATTACAGATGAAACGAATGTGCGAATGCACATATTTTTTGTTGTACAAAAGGTTATGATCTGACGTATTTACAATGGAATTGTACTATGGACTGCACCTGAAACATCGTTTTATACCATAATGCTGTTTTGTGTTGTTTCAAGTTAAAATCCGGGAAAGAATATCAAAGATTAAAAGCTAAATACTTCTGTCAGCCATGTCAGTAGTTACAAGAGTTGAGTGGATGGGTCAAAGTGTGGAATTTACGAGGTTTCAATTGCACAATCAGCAATGAAGGCCGATCGATTCACATCAATGTCAGTTTGAGTTAGTTATTACCGCTAAATCTAGATAACGCTACTAAACATAATCATGAAATTGTATTTCTGATTAACATATTAGATGTGACAAATAAATACTCACCATTCCAGATTTCCCTTGTTTGATGATGATGATGGCGATGTTCATCGTCATCATCATCGTCACAATTACTTTAAATAATAATAATAATAATAATAATAATAATAATAATAATAATAACAATAATAATAATAATAATAATAGTGCGATTCGGATTTTTAACGTAGCTTTAGCACATTTTCAGCCATATCGCTACGAGGTATGCAGTGTGGCAGTTTACAGTAATGTCTAGCACTGGGGCATCATGCCGCAGACATGTAGCATCCTCTTAATGCTGAGCGTATCATTATTATTATTATCATTATTATTATTATCATTATTATTATTATTATTATTATTATTATTATTATCATCATCATCATTATATTTATTATTATTATCCTATTTATTATTATTATTATTATTATTATTATTATAATATTTATTATTATTATTATTATTATTATTATTATTTTATTATTTTTATTATTTTTATTATTATTATTATTATTATTATTATTATTATTATTATTATTATTATTATTATTATTATTATTGTAGTAGTAGTAGTAGCATTTGTTTGCAATAAAATCATGAAAATAACATGTGAACTACAACAGCCCACAAAACATTACGATTTTATAGTTCCTGGAGGGTTTCTATTTTTATTTATCATAGTCCCACAATTCTCTACCGTCGTTGTGGCTACAAAAAGTAGTTTATACAAACTGGTATTTGCTAGATACTTATGTAGCAAGCTTTCGTTTAAATCAAACGTTAATTGTCCGGTATAAGAAAACCGTGTCTTATTACTCTTTAATATGTAGCGGACTCGCACTTTTAGCCATATATTTAAAAATTTTATCTGATTTTAGTGACAAATCAGCTTCATAGATCGTTCCTATAGATTTACGTATGTTCTCAGTTGGATAATATTTATGCGTCACGCGAAAAAAAAACAATAAATAAAACTCAATTAAAAGAGAGATCAATGTACTGACCGTTGCCCTAAACAGGATCGAATACTCCTGGTAATAATTACGGGACGTGAAACAAGAAGACTAAGTATTATTTTATGACGTCATAACTGCAGCTATATTGTGTTAGACAGCTGATACACAGTTCTCACGCTTAGACGGGTGAGAAAATTTGCCCAACTCAGTGACATCATTGTAGGATATGGTATGGATTTTGTAAACAAATACAAAATAGACAAACAAAAGATATCGCTGTTAAATCTTGGCAAACAAACAATACTGGTACCGGGTGCGGCTTGTTGACCAGATTTTTTTTAGCGGAAGCAACTATGCAACTTTACATACATACATACATACATACATACATTTCAAGCTGAGATTCGGGGCCCCGAGTGGCCGAATGGTCTAAAGCGCTCTCCGTTACGGATCACTGCCATCTCACCTATGTCTGCGTGGGTTTGAGTCTCGGATTCAGCCAATGTGGGTATGTGAGAAAGCTTGCCAGTAGCTTCTCGTTGGTCGGTGGTTCTTTCCGGGGGTTTTCCCGGGTTCTTCCTCCACCATTAATACTGGCCGCCATGTATAGCCCATCGTGTGCTGAAAACTGGCGTTAAACCCTACAACAACAACAATAACAACAACAAGGTGAGATTCGCCGAGTGGTCTAAAGCGCTCTCCGTTACGGATCACTGCCATCTCACCTCTGTCTGCTTAGGTTCGAGTCTCGGATTCGGCCAATGTGGGTATGTGAGAAAGCTTGCCAGTAGCTTCTCGAGGGTCGGTGGTTCTTTCCGTGATTTTCCCGGGTTCTTCCTCCACCATTAATACTAGTCGCCATGTATCGTGTGCTGAAAACTGGCGTTAAACCCTAAAACAACAACAACAACAACAAGCTGAGATTCAATAAAATATTTTTGACGTAAATTAGATTTCAATACTATGAAAACGTACTTCAATCAAAAGTTAGACGTGTCACATGATAAGTTATAAATCGTTACGCTGAAACAAGTAGATAATTCAACATTTTCTGTTTCCTTCCAAATTCCACAAATGGCTTAATGGTATGTAATAAAAGATAAATGGGTACACATCGTTTTAAAGTTATTTTATTCTGAACACCTTACAGGCTTATCCCAGCAAGAGAGGTAAGCTGGCGTAAGCATTTACGGCATTGCTCGTTTCATCCTTCATTTTAATAAAACGCTGTTTCGTATCGAAGTCTTCCTTAATATTCACGTGAATATTTCGCTTCCAATTTGTTGCACACAAGTTATTATATAAAAACCTTGCAAAGACTATTTCTTTGGACATTTTATAAACGAAAATAATTACAAATGATCCAGGGTCATACATATTGCATTGATATCACGACGAAATGAATTGATATCACGATGGAATGAATTGAAATCACGATGAAATGAATTGATATCACGATGAAATGAATTGAGAAATTATGAATCTTGTATTTTAATAAATTTATTGATCTCAGTGAATGCATGTTCTCCAACATGTTTTAAAACGCGACTAATGGAGACAGGAACTATGCCTAATGAGTGCTTTACGTGCCGTGCTTGTGACCGAAAAGGGACGGGTTCGAATCCTATCATTGCATCACAAAAGGCCGGCTACCACTATTTGTCCGTGTATGTGTTTCTGTACCGTAAAGTACCAAACGAAACCTAACCTATCTATGTAAAAAAAAGTTTCCATAATGTAAACTGTACTTCTTCATCGTTGTTATAAAAAACGACTCTTGTTAAGATATTAATTAGGCCTATTGTAATTAACAAGAAATAAAGGAAAGGATAAAGTCGTTAGTTTAGACAAATATCGCCATCTGAATGTCTTTATTTAATATCTATCATACTATTATGATAATATAATACAAAAGATAAACGAATTGCTTAGAAAATGATTATTTAGAGTTTGTGTACTGATACACACTTCCACTTTCAATCCATCAATCAATCCATCAATCAATCAATCCATTCATCCATCCATCCATCCATCCATCAATCAATCAATCAATCAATCAATCAATCAATCAATCAATCAATCAAACGCATATAATATAATTTTTTATTTCGTCCTCTACTGAGATTCGAACATTTACAATGTGTCTGGTGTATATTTGTAAAAATCTAAATTAACTTCTGTTTTCCTCGATTTCTATCAGAGGATCTGGAGTGACTGTATTTATATAGGCGCAGAGGAGAGGGACGCCATGCTAGTGTGTCGTCTGCTATCTAAGATTATGTCCCATCCTTTCTTGGAGACTGTAAGCGTGGACCCTGGCTCGAATCTCAGATGTTAATTTCTGAAATATTTTATACACTGGTCTTCACTTGTGTTATTTTATTTTATTTTCCTCTTTATTTTTCTTTTTACATTATTTAAACACACCTATCACTTAAACAGAGGTCTGTTGTGTGCTTACCTTCAAAAATTAGCCCTAACATCGACGACTACGTCGTCTATATCTCATCGTTTTCTTTACCCCATTTTGCGTTTCACAGAAGAACACACTATTTTAAATTATTTGTGTTTAACACGCAGTTTTCGTGAGAAAAAACACCCACATAATCTAAATACCGTTAGTCAGAACAAAGAAGTCATCTTTGACAAAGCGACCAGGTAATTGGGTGAGAACTATGTGTGTAAACATTTGAATCATTCTTGTGATCAAGTGGACAGTATTGTCCAGGGTTGGACGACAATGATTGACCTGTGTGCCCCATGATACACTGTAAGTGTCAGACATACTGGTTAAGTGCGGTCATTTCTAATCAATGTTCCGGAGATGACCATGATTTTATCCGTTGTAGTTTCTAAGTGTCTTTAATACTGAGAAAATTGTGACTGGTAAATTTAACAAAGCAATGCTATTGTGAATTTTAAGCATTAAGTCATGCATAAATAGTAATGTTATAGTTAATATAAAAAAATTTAAGAACAATAATGACTATATTGTGATAGTACAGAACGTTTCAGTGTTAAGTTTGAGAGTCACTAATAAAATTAAAACGTAGACTCAGTGAATCGATCACCAGATGATTAATGGAAAAGTAGTCTTGGCCTGCGCAAATTGTATCTGCGTAGAGAATATTTGCAGATATCAGTCGCTGGGTGTGTGTAACAAAATATGCCCTTTTCACTCCATCCCCCAACGTTTTGCTGTTTGTCTGCACCAGGCGGATACAGTTTCATTTTATTCGTTAGGAAACTGTTGCCGCCATTGAGATTGTGGCGTCATAATGTACATGATGTCAGGAAGTCACCATGGCCCCGTTTCACGACGCAATGCAATTTTACGCAAAGAATTTTAGTAAGTTTTAAGCGTAAAACAATCTGATGTTATTTCGTGTGTTTCACAAAGATATTCGTAGGAATATTTGGTACTGCTAAGAAAACCTTCTGGGTTATCTACTCCTTTGCATGGGAGGTAAATATTAAATCGGTAATATATAATAGGGCACATGCAAGATACTTACAAAGGATGTTATACAGAGAAAATATATAAATATGAATTAAAATAGAGAAGGACCCGCTATACGATATATTTTAAGATTGTTAAGGGCGCATCTCAAAATAACCCTTTCACTTCGATTCTCGCTCTCCACGAACATACTCATGAAAAACCTTACCACTTACGGCTGCCAAGTACTTGCCGTAAAGTTATGTAAAATTGTAAGGGAAACTCAGGGGGAAAAAAAACGTACGTAATTCTCGTTAGCGAAACGCCCGTAATCACGTACGAATATCATGCCTAAGAAAATCTTTGGATAAGCTGTTCTTGTGAAATGGACCCTGGCTTATATGTAAGTAAACTGTCTTGCTTACTGATATGTTACTTTTCTTGACCACACAGGTGTGAATTATCATGATTTTATATTTTTTTAAAATGGATTTTACCTTTCATCTTTATCTTGGTTTTGCATGCCTTTTTAGGATATTTAAAAATATTCGGCACTATATAGTCAGGATTGGGGCAATGTGCCTTTCAATCACATACATACATACATACATACATCTCTCTCTCTCTCTCTCTCTCTCTCTCTCTCTCTCTCTCTCTCTCTCTCTCTCTATATATATATATATATATATATATATATATATATATATATATATATATATATATATATATATATATATGGTATGCTATTTCCGTAAATTTCTGTTTCTGGTGTACAGGTTGCAACTGAGGAAGTTTAGTCAACTATTAGCATTTCTTTAAAAAGTTATTGATATGCGGCTTCTGATAAAGCTCACGCCAAAGTATTTTGTATTATCATCTTCTTTTAGCACCGTAAAGTTTCTAATGGAAGATTATCCTTGTTTGCGAGTCATTCTAATTGTTATGCTTTTTTGAGACTGAATTCCATGAACCACTAGATTTCCAAGTTTTAAGGTTTGTGTAATTTATTTTGTAGTGCCTGCTCGACATCTGATGAAACTGTCAGCTAGGAGTCTTTTTGGGTGCTACACACAGTCTAGGGCATGTAAATAATATATAGCACAGAAATAGAAGAGGACATAGGATGGAACCTTGAGGAACACCAGATTACACCTAACATTCGTCTGAGAGGGTTTCATTGAATGCTACACTTTGTGATCTGTTGGAAAGATATGATACAAACCAGTTTACTGTCTGTCTGTTAATTCAAAGCCCGAGAATTTTACCAAAGAGTATGCTGCCATCAACTTGATCAAAACCTTTAGAACAGTATATGACATGTTCATCAACTTGGATTTTATTGTCCATATTTTTAAATAATTATCGTGTAAAAATAATCAATTGACTTTCACAGCTATGTTTAGATTTTAAAACATATCGCAGATTTAAAAAAGTGTCTCTTTCTTGACGAAATATAATGTTTGACACAAGGATACGTTGACGTTTTGTTTTCATGTCAATTAGATCGGTCTATTATGTGATATTTTTTGTTTTTGTTTTTCTCCCTATTTCAACTTTGATTAGTCAGTCAGTCCGTATGTCTATTGTTTTAATTTCGTTCTTTATTTATTTATTTCATCTTTAACATATTATTTGACTACAGTCCTTGAAATCTCTGTTTAAAATGTACCTATAATTTAAATATCAAACCCGTATCTTATAAGTTTCTATTTCAAATTTACCTGTAAAGTAAATGTCGTACCTGTATCATGTAAGTTTCTATTTAAAATTTACCTGTAAATTTATACTTGTATCATGTAAGTTTCCATTTAAAATCTACCTGTAAAGTAAATATCGTACCTGTATCATGTAAGTTTCTATTTAAAATTTACTTGTAAATATATATTTGTATCACGTAAGTTTCTAGTTAAAATTTACCTGTAAAGTAAAATTCGTACCTGCATCTTCTAAGTTTCTTTTTAAAATTTACATGTAAATTTATACTTGTATCTTCCGAATCTCACTCTTAACCCATCATATTCCGAAAAAGGAAAACGCGTATTTAATTTATTTGTATTTAACACGCATATATCGTGAGAAAAAGCAAATAATCCAAATACCGTTAGACAGAACAATGAAGTCATCTTTGACAAGAGCGGTCAATGAGTGGAGCGAGAACTATGTGTACGCACACAGTTGAATTGTTCTTGGGATGAAATAGACAATATATCCGTGGGTGGACGAGAAAGGTCGACCTCTGTGCTCCATGATAAACTGTAAGTGCCACACATTCCCAAAAAGCGCGGCCATTTCTACTCAATGTTCCAGAAACGAGCCAGGAATGTTAATCCTGTGGCATTATTACCACACCGTCCCTGACTGCGGCAGCGGGTAGAGGCAGGTACGGTACAAGACACATTCGCTTTGTTTTTCACCTGATTCACCAATAAATCACCCCGCACGTTTCAGGTGAACTTTAATTAAATGATTGCTTTACAGAAGGTTAATTGACCGTCGAGCTGACAGAAGTTCAGATATGTTACAAGTCAATCAGAAAACAACGCAAGATGCTATCTTCCGAAGTTTCAAACATGCATGAACGTGAGGAATTCTCGAATCAATGTAGGCGAAAGATGCAATCATTAATAACAGCGAATATCTCACCATTTCTTGGATACATTTTTTTTACTGATGTTTTGTCTTGCTATCTGATAGATGTCAGACATGATTTACGACCTAAGACCTTAGCATCAAGTTTTATAAAAGTTTCAAGTCGATTGTTACAACAGCAATGAAAAAGTAACAGTTGCTACATTGAGGTGTCAAAACAATTAATGTGTGTGAACATACAGAATATTACTGTAAATTCTTGATAAATATTTTATTTTACTAATGCGAATATAAAATTAAATGTTTTGATGTTTTGCAGAAATAAATCATATGTAAATAATATGTAGTTGATTACCTCATAGTGTGATATTGTATGCATGACTTTATTAATATGTAAAGACATCACTCTTTGTATGCATGTGTGTACGCGTATATGTATGCATGCATACAAACATACTGCATACACAAGCAAGAAAAACTGATCAATAATCGCGCTTTAGCAGGAGAATATTATGATGAACTGCGTTTGTACGTCCGTGCATCTGTTGTCTCTGCGTCCGTTTATAACTGTACGTCCGTGCATCTGTTGTCTCTGCGTCCGTTTATTACTGCATGTTCTCCTATACCTCCTTGTGAAAATTCACCAAATCTGGTACGTAGATTGGCCTTGTGAAAACTCACCAGATCTGGTACATAGACTGACCTTGTACAAACTCACCAGATATGGTACATAGATTGGCCTTGTGAAAACTCACCAAAAATGGTACATAGATTGACCTTGTGAAAACTCACCAAACCTGGTATATAGATTGACCTTGTGAAAACTCACCAAACCTGGTACATAAATTGACCTTGTGAAAGCTCATCAATTATGGTACATAGATTGACCTTGTGAAAACTCACCAAACTGGTACATATATTGACCTTGTGAAAACTCACCAGATATGGTATATAGATTGGCTTTATTAAAACCCACCATATATGTTACATAGATTGGCCTTGTGGAAACTCACCAAACCTGGTACATAGATTGACTATTTGGTGAAAACTCACCAAACCTGGTACATTGATTGACCTTGTGAAAACTCACCAGATCTGGTACATAGACTGACCTTGTGAAAACTCACCAGATCTGGTACATAGACTGACCTTGTGAAAACTCACCAGATCTGGTACATATATTAACCTTGTGAAAACTCACCAAATATGGTACATAGATTGACTGTTTGGTAAACATCTTGTTTGATGGTCCTTCCCTCGGGGTGCTTTGTGGAGTTCAAAGGTCAAATACATAATTGCAAAAATACCGTCTTGTTTAAATATTTTATTCGTTTACAAAATTGTTTACAGACATGATCTGTGTTCACGATCCTTGGGTCACGGCCAGTAAGAGGAGAAATAATAATAATAATAATAATAATAATAATAATAATAAAACATTTGGGATTTTTGTCCATAATCTGATCCCTAGGTTGCTGTGGTACGTTGGCAGAAATAGGGATGAATACCGGAAGTTGATGGGGAAGGCAAAACGGATAAATATTAAGCTTACGGAGGATGGTACTTAGATAAAATAAATATTTTTGTAATACTCTTCGTCATTCTCTTTCTCAGGTGTTCAACACAAACATTCTAATAAAAATATCTTGCTCTGTTATATATTTTTTAAGTCATGTAAACTATATGACTTAGTAATAAAACCATCTTTGTCAAAGAATAAATTACGTTATGTTCTTTTCTATGCATCACTCTGGTGGCCTAACTGGTTAGATCGTCCGCCTAGGGTGCGAGTGGTGGTGGGTCCGAATCCCGGCTGAGTCGAACCAAAGACTTATAAAAATGGTACTTGCAGCTGTCTCGCTTGGCGCTCAGCATTACGAACTTAGTGTTAGGACTGGTTGGCCTGGTACCAGGATAATGTGACTGGGTGCAACATGATGCCACATGTCTGCGGCATGATGCCTTAGTGCTAGGCATCACTAAAAAAAAACTGCCACACTGCAGACATCGTAGCGAAATGACTAAAATTATTAAATCTACGTTAAAAATATAAATAAAAAACGCGCACTTTTCTATGGTTTCGGACAGGAATTGTATATTTTCGTAATCTTAGACACTCTATCACCCTTCTTTCCCCACTGTTCTTCGGCCATTAATTTATGGCTCCTTCAAGTGTAACCTGCACACGCTGCGCGTTTTCCAGTCTGTTTGACATCTGGTATAAAAGAGTTCAGGTCTCGGTGCCCTATGGATTAGATTAGCATTATTCTCACTTAATTTCTCCAGAAACACATAAAAAAGGTAAAATCGGACGCAAACATCTTCTGGGTAGGCGATTTAAATATGTCAGAGTATTACAACAAATTGGGAGCAAATTAGCACCTGTTAGTGTCATGCGAATTCGATCCTCGTAAACTTCACATACTGATAATGAAACCCAAATTACTGTCTGTATAAGGGAGTCGGATGGGTTAAAGGAGATCATTAACGTTGCTTGCAGCGCAGATTGTACAGTTTGCTTGCAAAAACACGGTCATTTGCCTGTTATTTTCTCTAAACAAGTATGAAACGGATCACATTATTGGCCTTTTGATTGACAGGATTACACCTTGGTGACAGCTAGAGGCGAGTGAAACAGACAACTTATTACTGGTTACACCTCCAACACGCCAATTCACACTGCATGTAAAAGATATTACACAAATCTCAAACCAATTGATGCTGTCATTTTTTTTCTTCAACAGAGGCCTTCGTAGAAATAAAACGATTTGGCTCCACTGTGTTTGTTACTTGCTGATCTGACCTCTTTTTCTTAAATTTATACCACGAAAATCAAGCTCAAATTGAATGACAAAAGCCTGATATTAAACACGACACTACTAGTCCAATATATATATATATATATATATATATATATATATATATATATATATATATATATATATATATATATATATATATATATATATATAGAGAGAGAGAGAGAGAGAGAGAGAGAGAGAGACAGACAGACAGACAGACAGACAGACAGAGACAGAGAGACACAGACAGACAGACAGACAGACGGAGGAGACAATATACATGACAAAGTACAATAAAACAAGTCACAGAAACTGGCCAATCGCCTTCGAGACCTGTGAATCCCTTTTTTTTCAAAGGTCGGCCATTCAAACAAATACAAATTACAAGCACATTAATTGTGAACTAAATAATATTAACTAATAGTTATATGATGATGAAACCGAAATGAACAAATCGATTACTAATATATCCAAGCATAAAGCTGTACGCTTTTTGAACTTTTTTCGAGGTGGCAAATCAAGAATTCCAATTTGGCAAGTAGACTACTTTGTATTAACTTGCCCGCAGATGTCCCATTTAAATTGCGTAAAACAAAGGAAACTTATCAGGTGACGGAAATAATGCCGATGTATCTACCCAAACTTTTGTCCCGGATAACAGCAGTTGTACATTTATAATTCACTGTCCTGTATAACATAAATTGTACAATTCTAATTCATACAAACCCTGATAACATCAATAGTGCAGTTGTATTTCAAACAGTCCCGGATAACATCAACTGTACAGTTATAATTCAAACAGTCCCAGATAACATCAACTGTACAGTTATAGTTCAAACAGTCCCGGATAACATCAACTGTACAGTTATAATTCAAACAGTCCCGGATAACATCAACTGTACAGTTATAATTCAAATACTAAAGATGACGTACTTTACGTATGCGTGTATCAGCACCACAATAATGGCTCAATGGATCCAGTGACAAGTAAAGTTCTAAAATTGTAAAAAAAGAGAATTGTGCGAATATGCTGACTACATGCACCATGCCTTATGGCTTTTCTCTATAATAATGACATGACAAAAACAATCTATTTTGTTATTTGTTCTCTCTCTCTCTCTCTCTCTCTCTCTCTCTCAGACGATCCTGACTGAAGTTACTTAATGTAACTTTATTAATATCCAAATTGTAGCATATCAGCATGTCCATGATTACAATTTTTCTAGACTTGTTTTTGCTGTTGTCCAAAATGTTTTGGAAATGCTCCGCTTGATTGTATATAGTAATCATAACTTCAAATGTCTTGTTTTCTTGTTGTTTTTTTTTTCCTTCTTTCTTCTTCTTCATCTCTTGCGGATGTTGATAACCATGTAAATTAAACTTTAGAAATATATTTTAAAACAAATCCCACTTAATGAAGCATGTTCCATCTTTAACAATTAACTGGATTAATTTAATACGAAGACGAGAAGAAAACTACCGATTTGTATTTTGTTTATCTTCGGGGCCAGGAATGGAAAGAATCATCAGCAATGTGACGAAAATAGACATTCATCAGCTTGCTTTAAAATCATCGTGTAATATTACATATTTAAGTGCTTTTATAAATATAAAGTTTTGCTACTTGTTAGTAGAATACGTTTGAACATTTTGTGCACTTTTCTCAATGTTTTGACGAAAGATACAGATATATTAGATATATAAAGATATATTAGATGTAATTTTTTTGGACAAAGTCTTAGAATTACGGATCAACATAGTATTAACACGAATTTCATGAGTCGGTTTAAGAATTGTCGATTGTTCTTTACTAAATATGTGTTAATGACTTATTTACTAGGCAAACCATGAGACCTTATCCCCGATCCCCCCCCATCTTTTTTTATTTCTTTGCTTGCTCCTTGACCTTGAAGCTGTATGTATGTAAATATCATATGCATTCCGATGTATCAAATGTTGTGTAACCTGGTCTTTTCATTGTATGAGATGTAGTGTTGTGTAACCTGGTCTGTTCGTTGTATGAGATGTAATGATGTGTAACCTGGCCTGTCCGTTTTATGAGATGTCATGTTGTGTAACGTGGTCTGTTTGTTGTATGAAACGTTGTTTTTTGTAACCGGGTCTAATTGTTGTATGAGATGTAGTGTTGTGTAAGCTGGTCTAATTGTTGTATGAGATGTAGTGTTGTGTAACCTGGTCTAATTGTTGTATGAGATGTAGTGTTGTGTAAGCTGGTATGTTCGTTGTATGAGATGTAGTGTTGTGTAACCTGGTCTAATTGTTGTATCAGATGTAGTGTTGTGTAACCTGGTCTAATTGTTGTATGAGATGTAGTGTTGTGTAACCTGGTCTAATTGTTGTATCAGATGTAGTGTTGTGTAAGCTGGTCTGTTTGTTGTATGAGATGTCGTGTTGTGTAACCTGGTCTAATTGTTGTATGAGATGTAGTGTTGTGTAAGCTGGTCTGTTCGTTGTTTGAGATGTAGTGTTGTGTAACCTGGTCTAATTGTTGTATGAGATGTAGTGTTGTGTAACCTGGTCTAATTGTTGTATGAGATGTAGTGTTGTGTAAGCTGGTCTAATTGTTGTATGAGATGTAGTGTTGTGTAACCTGGTCTAATTGTTGTATGAGATGTAGTGTTGTGTAAGCTGGTATGTTCGTTGTATGAGATGTAGTGTTGTGTAACCTGGTCTAATTGTTGTATCAGATGTAGTGTTGTGTAACCTGGTCTAATTGTTGTATGAGATGTAGTGTTGTGTAACCTGGTCTAATTGTTGTATCAGATGTAGTGTTGTGTAAGCTGGTCTGTTTGTTGTATGAGATGTCGTGTTGTGTAACCTGGTCTAATTGTTGTATGAGATGTAGTGTTGTGTAACCTGGTCTAATTGTTGTATGAGATGTAGTGTTGTGTAACCTGGTCTAATTGTTGTATGAGATGTAGTGTTGTGTAAGCTGGTCTGTTTGTTGTATGAGATGTAGTGTTGTGTAACCTGGTCTAATTGTTGTATCAGATGTAATGATGTGTAACCTGGCCTGTCCGTTTTATGAGATGTCATGTTGTGTAACGTGGTCTGTTTGTTGTATGAAATGTTGTTTTTTGTAACCTGGTATGTTTGTTGTATGAGATGTAGTGTTGTGTAAGCTGGTCTGTTTGTTGTATGAGATGTAGTGTTGTGTAACCTGGTCTAATTGTTGTATCAGATGTAGTGTTGTGTAAGCTGGTCTGTTTGTTGTATGAGATGTCGTGTTGTGTAACCTGGTCTAATTGTTGTATGAGATGTAGTGTTGTGTAACCTGGTCTAATTGTTGTATGAGATGTAGTGTTGTGTAACCTGGTCTAATTGTTGTATGAGATGTAGTGTTGTGTAAGCTAGTATGTTTGTTGTATGAGATGTAGTGTTGTGTAAGCTGGTCTGTTTGTTGTATGAGATGCAGTGTTGTGTAACCTGGTCTAATTGTTGTATGAGATGTAGTGTTGTGTAAGCTGGTCTGTTTGTTGTATGAGATGTAGTGTTGTGTAAGCTGGTCTAATTGTTGTATGAGACGTCGTGTTGTGTAACCTGGTCTAATTGTTGTATGAGATGTCGTGTTGTGTAACCTGGTCTAATTGTTGTATGAGATGTAGTGTTGTGTAACCTGGTCTAATTGTTGTATGAGATGTAGTGTTGTGTAACCTGGTCTAATTGTTGTATGAGATGTAGTGTTGTGTAACCTGGTCTAATTGTTGTATCAGATGTAGTGTTGTGTAAGCTAGTATGTTTGTTGTATGAGATGTAGTCTTGTGTAAGCTGGTCTGTTTGTTGTATGAGATGTAGTGTTGTGTAACCTGGTCTAATTGTTGTATGAGATGTAGTGTTGTGTAAGCTGGTCTGTTTGTTGTATGAGATGTAGTGTTGTGTAAGCTAGTATGTTTGTTGTATGAGATGTAGTGTTGTGTAAGCTGGTCTGTTTGTTGTATGAGATGTAGTGTTGTGTAACCTGGTCTAATTGTTGTATCAGATGTCGTGTTGTGTAACCTGGTCTAATTGTTGTATGAGATGTAGTGTTGTGTAAGCTGGTCTAATTGTTGTATGAGACGTCGTGTTGTGTAACCTGGTCTAATTGTTGTATGAGATGTCGTGTTGTGTAACCTGGTCTAATTGTTGTATGAGATGTAGTGTTGTGTAAGCTGGTCTAATTGTTGTATGAGATGTCGTGTTGTGTAAGCTGGTCTAATTGTTGTATGAGATGTCGTGTTGTGTAACCTGGTCTAATTGTTGCATGAGCTTTAGTGTTTTGTAACCTGGTCTAATTGTTGTATGAGATGTAGTGTTGTGTAAGCTGGTCTAATTGTTGTATGAGATGTAGTGTTGTGTAACTTGGTCTAATTGTTGTATGAGATGTAGTGTTGTGTAAGCTGGTATGTTCGTTGTATGAGATGTAGTGTTGTGTAAGCTGGTCTAATTGTTGTATGAGATGTAGTGTTGTGTAACCTGGTCTAATTGTTGTATGAGATGTCGTGTTGTGTAACCTGGTCTAATTGTTGCATGAGATGTCGTGTTGTGTAACCTGGTCTAATTGTTGTATGAGATGTCGTGTTGTGTAAGCTGGTCTAATTGTTGTATGAGATGTCGTGTTGTGTAACCTGGTCTAATTGTTGTATGAGATGTAGTGTTGTATAACTTGGTCTAATTGTTGTATGAGATGTAATGTTGTTTAACCTGGTCTAATTGTTGTATGAGATGTAGCGTTGTGTAACCTGGTCTAATTGTTGTATGAGATGTAGTGTTGTGTAACCTGGTCTAATTGTTGTATGAGATGTAGTGTTGTATAACTTGGTCTAATTGTTGCATGAGATGTAATGTTGTGTAACCTGGTCTAATTGTTGTATGAGATGTAGTGTTGTGTAACCTGGTCTAATTGTTGTATGAGATGTAGTGTTGTGTAACCTGGTCTAATTGTTGTATGAGATGTAGTGTTGTGTAAGCTAGTATGTTTGTTGTATGAGATGTCGTGTTGTGTAACCTGGTCTAATTGTTGTATGAGATGTAGTGTTGTATAACTTGGTCTAATTGTTGTATGAGATGTAATGTTGTGTAACCTGGTCTAATTGTTGTATGAGATGTAGTGTTGTGTAACCTGGTCTAATTGTTGTATGAGATGTAGTGTTGTGTAACCTGGTCTAATTGTTGTATGAGATGTAGTGTTGTGTAACCTGGTCTAATTGTTGTATGAGATGTAGTGTTGTGTAAGCTAGTATGTTTGTTGTATGAGATGTAGTGTTGTGTAACCTGGTCTAATTGTTGTATGAGATGTAGTGCTGTGTAACCTGGTCTAATTGTTGTATGAGATGTAGTGTTGTGCAACCTGGTCTGTTTGTTGTATGACATGTCGTGTTGTGTAACCTGGTCTGTTCGTTGTATGAGATGTAGTGTTGTGTAACCTGTTCTGTTCGTTGTTTAAGATGTAGTGTTGTGTAACCTGGTCTAATTGTTGTATGAGATGTAGTGTTGTGTAACCTGGTCTGTTCGTTGTATGAGATGTAGTGTTGTGTAACCTGGTCTAATTGTTGTATGAGATGTAGTGTTGTGTAACCTGGTCTGTTTGTTGTATGAGATGTAGTGTTGTGTAACCTGGTCTAATTGTTGTATGAGATGTAGTGTTGTGTAAGCTGGTCTAATTGTTGTATGAGATGTAGTGTTGTATAACCTGGTCTAATTGTTGTATGAGATGTAATGTTGTGTAACGTGGTCTAATTGTTGTATGAGATGTAGTGTTGTGTAACCTGGTCTGTTCGTTGTATGAGATGTAGTGTTGTGTAACCTGGTCTAATTGTTGTATGAGATGTAGTGTTGTGTAACCTGGTCTAATTGTTGTATGAGATGTAGTGTTGTGTAACCTGGTCTAATTGTTGTATGAGATGTAGTGTTGTGTAACCTGGTCTAATTGTTGTATGAGATGTCGTGTTGTGTAACCTGGTCTAATTGTTGTGTGAGATGTAGTGTTGTGTGACCTGGTCTAATTGTTGTATGAGATGTAGTGTTGTGTAACCTGGTCTAATTGTTGTATGAGATGTAGTGTTGTGTAACCTGGTCTAATTGTTGTATGAGATGTAATGTTGTGTAACCTGGTCTAATTGTTGTATGAGATGTAGTGTTGTGTAAGCTGGTATGTTCGTTGTATGAGATGTAGTGTTGTGTAACCTGGTCTAATTGTTGTATGAGATGTAGTGTTGTGTAACCTGGTCTAATTGTTGTATGAGATGTCGTGTTGTGTAAGCTGGTCTAATTGTTGTATGAGATGTCGTGTTGTGTAACCTGGTCTAATTGTTGTATGAGCTGTAGTGTTTTGTAACCTGGTCTAATTGTTGCATGAGATGTAGTGTTGTGTAAGCTGGTCTAATTGTTGTATGAGATGTAGTGTTGTGTAACCTGGTCTAATTGTTGTATGAGATGTCGTGTTGTGTAACCTGGTCTAATTGTTGCATGAGATGTCGTGTTGTGTAACCTGGTCTAATTGTTGTATGAGATGTCTTGTTGTGTAACCTGGTCTAATTGTTGTATGAGATGTAGTGTTGTGTAAGCTAGTATGTTTGTTGTATGAGATGTAGTGTTGTGTAACCTGGTCTAATTGTTGTATGAGATGTAGTGTTGTGTAAGCTAGTATGTTTGTTGTATGAGATGTCGTGTTGTGTAACCTGGTCTAATTGTTGTATGAGTTGTAGTGTTGTGTAACCTGGTCTAATTGTTGTATGAGATGTAGTGTTGTGTAACCTGGTCTAATTGTTGTATGAGCTGTAGTGTTGTGTAACCTGGTCTAATTGTTGTATGAGATGTAGTGCTGTGTAACCTGGTCTAATTGTTGTATGAGATGTAGTGTTGTGCAACCTGGTCTGTTTGTTGTATGAGATGTCGTGTTGTGTAACCTGGTCTGTTCGTTGTATGAGATGTGGTGTTGTGTAACCTGGTCTGTTCGTTGTTTAAGATGTAGTGTTGTGTAACCTGGTCTAATTGTTGTATGAGATGTAGTGTTGTGTAACCTGGTCTGTTCGTTGTATGAGATGTAGTGTTGTGTAACCTGGTCTAATTGTTGTATGAGATGTAGTGTTGTGTAACCTGGTCTAATTGTTGTATGAGATGTCGTGTTGTGTAACCTGGTCTAATTGTTGTATGAGATGTAGTGTTGTGTAACCTGGTCTAATTGTTGTATGAGATGTAGTGTTGTGTAACCTGGTCTAATTGTTGTATGAGATGTAGTGTTGTGTAACCTGGTCTAATTGTTGTATGAGATGTAGTGTTGTGTAAGCTGGTCTAATTGTTGTATGAGATGTAGTGTTGTGTAACCTGGTCTAATTGTTGTATGAGATGTAGTGTTGTGTAACCTGGTCTAATTGTTGTATGAGATGTAATGTTGTGTAACGTGGTCTAATTGTTGTATGAGATGTAGTGTTGTGTAACCTGGTCTAATTGTTGTATGAGATGTAGTGTTGTGTAAGCTGGTATGTTCGTTGTATGAGATGTAGTGTCGTGTAACCTGGTCTAATTGTTGTATGAGATGTAGTGTTGTGTAACCTGGTCTAATTGTTGTATGAGATGTCGTGTTGTGTAACCTGGTCTAATTGTTGTATGAGATGTCGTGATGTGTAAGCTGGTCTAATTGTTGTATGAGATGTCGTGTTGTTTAACCTGGTCTAATTGTTGTATGAGATGTAGTGTTTTGTAACCTGGTCTAATTGTTGTATGAGATGTAGTGTTGTGTAACCTGGTGTAATTGTAGTATGAGATGTCGTGTTGTGTAACCTGTTCTGTTTGTTGTATGAGATGTCGTGTTGTGTAACCTGGTCTAATTGTTGTATGAGATGTAGTGTTGTGTAACCTGGTCTAATTGTTGTATGAGATGTCGTGTTGTGTAACCTGGTCTGTTCGTTGTATGACTTGAAGAAGACTATGAAGAACCTGAAGAAGGAATCAATGTTTCTGTGTTAACTGTGAACGGTCTATTAGCCGGTTATAATTAAAGGGAAGTAACTCTTATATAAAGTTCAACAGAATTTCTGTGTAACAGTCATCTATAATAATAGTTCCTAGCAAGATCTTTTTCCTTTTTTCCTATCTTTATTTCAATTCGATTTTTTTTATATAATTTCGCATCACTGTTTATGATCAGTCAAATGTTTAAGGTCAGCTAGTATCTGGGTCATATTAGATCCTGAACAAAAAGAAATGAAGTGTAATATCAATTTAAAAATGTGCAAATTATTTTTATGGATTTAGTGTGTATTCAAAGTTGACAAGTTTTATGGATAGAAGACTGAGAGTCGTTTCTGCTCTCTGTTACCTTGCGTGAGTGAGTAATATTATTAGGTTGGTACTAACAAATCAACATTAGTCATCCCTTCCAATAGATGCGTTTAACATTCCTGTCTTATCTAAAACTGATCTGTGAGATGTCACATCTAAAATACTTTAATTGACACAATATCATGTGTATACAGGAACAGAATAGAGAATAGGTTGTATTCTCCTGTTTTGTGACCTTTTTTCTTATTTTTTTATGAATGAATGCTGATTTACTCCACCCGTTTTGTGCCACAAATATTTCTGTTTTACTTGGACGATACTTCGCTTATGTCAAGGTATTTTTGTAAATACATACATACATACACACACACACACACACACACACACACACACACACACACACACACACATACATACATACATACACACACATACATACATACATACATACATACATACATACATACATACATACATACATACATACATACACACACACATGCATACACACACATACACATACACACATACATACATACATACATACATACATACATACACACATACATACATACATACATACACACATACATACACACATACATACATACATACATACATACATACATACATACATACATACATACATGCATGCATGCATGCATGCATGCATGCATGCATGCATGCATGCATGCATACATACATACATACATACATACATACATACATACATACATACATACATACACATATTAACAAACAGCTGTGTAGAAAGACTATGGAAGCTCATGCGTCTGAATATTTTTAAAATTCTTTTTTATTTAATAATTCCTGAATGAATTTGTGTCTCCCAGTCTTTTGTGCATAATGCTTTCACATGTTGGAAATCTTGATATGACACTGTTATAGAGACATATGAAACAAAATTCTTCTAAAATCGATGTGACAACCAGTGTTTTTTTTTCTTACTCTCCATCGAATCGAATGATTGATTCATAATGCAGTCAATGACATATCAGCAATTAATGGCTATATAGTACGGTCGAGAGCAAGTAGCTTGGTCAAGGGACATACTTTGGTAGCTAACCCGTTGTACTTCAGCCAGGAAACGAATCCGCAACCCAGTAAGTGTGTGTCCAGCATGATAACTACAGAGCCAATGCGACTCCATAAATATTAACTGAAATGAAACTTGACATTAGATTAATGTTAAAATGAAAACTGTCGGATACAATATTAAGTTTAAATTAATCTGATTTGAATTGATTGTACTTCTTGTTAAGTGCAGCCTTGTTAAAGTTCTCAACTTCTTTATGAAATTCAGAAGTCGATTTAAAGTCGTACTATATATATATATATATATATATATATATATATATATATATATATATATATATATATATATATATATATATATATATATATATATATATATATATATATTGCTGTAAAAGAGCCGCGGTATTGTGTGGGACTCATAACCCAAAAGTAGCGGGTGAATAAATAGTCATTGATATACTGCTGTATTATTAAACACAAAAAACCAACCAACCTACCAACTAACCATCCCTAATAATCATACATACATCATAAGTATTATAGCCCAGTTCACAAAATATACCACAAAGAAACAAAATGAAGCAAAATGAGGCAAAAAGGACCACACAAGAGCAAAGAGTGACCACAAATGATATAAATGACCTCAAAAGAGGCACAGTAACCACAAAGTTCACAAACATGACCATAAATAAAGAAATTACAATAAGGAAGCTGTAGAAATCACATGCACATTATATATATATATATATATATATATATATATATATATATATATATATATATATATATATATATATATATATATATATATATATATATATATATATATATATATATATATATATATATATATATATATATATATATATATATATATACATACATACATACATACATACATACATACATACATACATACATACATACAGATATATATATATATCCACAAAGTACTACACAGTTACAAACATAATCACATAGAACGCACAATAACACAGAAAATAACAGATCTAGCTATGTGTACTTAGTAAGAACACGCTGTTTTGGTATAAAACAAAACCACAAAGTGGCGGATGGCGTGGGGGCGTGTAACGATCATACAAAGGGCGTAACAGAGATTAGTGACAAAATTGACTCTTCAATTCCTTTCCAAAATGTAGTATATTATATTTCGTAAAATGATTGTCATCGGAAAATCGATCTTTTTCTGGTGAAATATGCACGACTATTATTTCTAGAGACATAAATAAATATAGCAGCACATCTTGATTTGGGTAGCCTAAATCTGCATTAGGCAACAAATCTGCAAAAATGACATTTCCGCTCCAAGTAAGAGAAACAAGAATCCCCTTAATTTCTGAAAATCCACATGTGTGCAGTTAGATTACAAAGAAGATTCCTCTCATTAAAATGTAATAGATTTCAGTGACAACTAAAACGGTTTGACATTGTCATTTTGACATACTGAGTACTGACATTGCACTGTTTGAATTAGACATTTTTGATATATGGAGTACTGACAATGCACTGTCTGAAATAGTCATTTTGACATATTGAGTTCTGATAATGCACTGTCTGAATAGTCATTTTGACAATGCAGTGTCTGAAATAGTCATTTTTCATACTGAGTACTGACAATGCACTGTTTGAAAGTCATTTTTGACATATTGCGTAATGACAATGCAGTGTCTGAAATAGTCATTTTTGATATTGATATATGGAGTACTGACAATGCACTGTCTGAAATAGTCATTTTGCATATTGAGTACTGGCAATGCACTGTCTGAAATAGTCATTTTGCATAACGAGTACTGGCAATGCACTGCCTGAAATAGTCATTTTTTTGGTATATTCAGTGCTGGTAATGCATTGTTTTCAGACCACATTGTAGAATGGTAGTGAAAATGTTCGAAGGGGGCGGTTGTAGTGCGAGCCTAAAAGTATTGAAGATTCTAATCGTAATATGGCTAAATGATATTAACAAACAAAGTACAGTGTATGACTCATCATCCATGGGTCGCCTGTTTAAAACCCGTCCAGGTCGGCTGCCTCAATGTGTCCTTAGGAAAGGTACTTAACTCCCATTTCCTCAGCACGATATAGCCAATAATATGTTGAAAGTAGTTGTTTTTTAATGCTTGGAAAAGGACATCAGTTATCTATAACAACATGTGTTAAATCCCAAATTGTTTTATTTTGAAAACAAATTACTCTTTAAGTAGTAAATGAAACAATCAGTTACAATTTTAATGTAATTTATTTCTTATTTAACACAAGAATATTGTGTATAGGTTAAAATTTCCCCCAATTCTTCGACGATGACTCCCTTTGGAATATTCCAAATTGATTTGCCATCCTGATGTGTGGGTTGACAGGTGCACTCCTCCCATTCACTGCTAAAATTAATGTGTCTATTTCAGATATATCAATAACAGATATATTTCAAATATCAATAGAGGATATGACAGGCAATGATATCTTTCACGCTTTTCCTCTTGACACCTTTATCAACTTCCGTTTTCCACCTAGACACTTGCACGCACATTTCGTTGGTGGGCTCCGAATTTAATGCGACTAATCAATCCTTTAGACCTTGGTTTAATTAGGTCTCGTTTATGCCGGTGGTTTCACTGAAAACATACTGTCATCCTTTTCAAAAATTTTCGTTCTGCATGACCTTTGCACCTGTGCTTATCTCATATCTACTATCGCGATAATGTGCGACATCTCGCGTGAATAGGACTGAATAGGCACGATAACTGTGACGATTAAATCTTTCAATGTTATCTGCTCAACCTTTAACATTTTCCGCCAAGGAATGATTTAGGAGCATCGGGTGTCTTTTGTGTATACACTTTGGACATATCATTTGCGTATAGAAAAAGAAAAACAAACAAACTGTTCCTAATGTCTATTGCTGAGTCGTAAATCAAGAGATTAACAAGCTAAGGGATATTGTCATCTTGGACAGATATAAAGATCTTGTGGAATCTTATGTCAAAGTTAATTATTGTATATGTCGTTTCTAATTATTAAATATGTCAGCTATAATTATTCTATATGTCAAGTCTAATTGTTATATATGTCACTGATTAGTATGTCTTGTTAAAAAAACATGAAGCTATCAATGTCAATGAAATATGGCCTATTAAACTTGATGAGTTTATAAATTATAATTGCCCTGTGCTTTCATAGAAAAATCGGAAACTGTGCGACCATGACCATTCGCGAGAACGTCTACACGTCTAGCCATCTATCTGTGTGTGTGTGTGTGTGTGTTTTATTAACGTACCTTTAACAATTTTCAGTCATATCGCTACGATGTCTGCAATGTGGCAGTTTTTAGTGATGCCTAGCACTGGGGCATCATGCCACAGACATGTGGCATCAAGTTGCACCCATTCACATTATCCAGACACCAGGCCGACCAACCCTAACACTAACCTCTTAATGTTGAGCGCCAAGCGAGGCAGCTACTTGTACCATATTTTTAGGAAAAAGTTTTTGGTATGACTCGGCCGGGGTTCGAACTCGTGACCTCCATCATCCGATGCGGATGTTCTAATTACTTAGGCCACCGGAGCGGTGTGCCACCAATTGTAATTAGTTGTTTGCGTGCATAAGTACGTGCGTTGGCATGTGCGTGCCGTTGTGATATGATATATTTCCTTTCATTCATCATAGAGAAGAAAGTAAAACTGTGTGAAGTTCTTTTGCATAAGGGTGTTTGGGGTACATTTAGTCTCGTAGGAGTGTGAATAACAGAGTTGTGGAACGAGAAGAGGAAGAGGAGAAGGGGGTGATTACAAAGAAAAAAATGTGGTAAACGACAAGCAAACGAAGCGGAGGAAACTACGCTTTGATGGAAATTTATATTGTATATCTGTCCATCTACCCGACCAATTAAAATGGTTGGTATTTATTACTCGTTACACAGTCTTTTTTTTAAAGAAAATATTCAAACCTGGTGCACAAAAATATTGACTTTAGAGATTTATTCTTGTACCTTGTCCCAAGGCTATGGATGCTACCGAGTTTTGATTCCAAAGCCTTCGTTACTAAGGAGTTTTGATTCCAAAGCCTTCGTTGCTAAGGAGTTTTGATTTCAAAGCCTTGGTTACTAAGGAGTTTTGATTCCAAGGCCTTGGTTACTAAAGAGCTTTGGTTCCAAGGTCTTGGTTTCTAAGGAGTTTTGATTCCAAAGCCTTGGATGCTAAGGAGTTTTGATTCCTAAGCCTTGGTTACTACAGAGTTTTGGTTCCAAAGCCTTGGTTACTAAGGAGTTTTCCAAAGCCTTGGTTACTAAGGAGTTTTGATTCCAAGGCATTGGTTGCTACGGTAGATCTTAAACCTAGAAACGAATTTAAATGATTTTAAGTTCGAAACTAGTCCGTGGCTAGAAACGGGGTAGGTAATATAGGCTTAAATTGAACCTATTGATAGAAGGGGGGGGGGGTATGTATCATAATGAACATATATAAAAAATCATTTTTCATATATATATATATATATATATATATATATATATATATATATATATATATATATATATATTGTTTGTGAGATGCTTCGAATAAAATACCCTTGTGTTTTCTCAGTTGTTTTTAATGTCAATAATTCAAGGAATATGGATAATTCTAACACAAGTCAACTTTAATCTTCTGGAAAAGCGGTGTCTATTCCGGCATTCTCAAGTGTAGAAAGTTTCTTTTTAACAAATTTATTGATGCCAGTAGTTCAGATTTGAACGTATCGTAAGCATAGCTTATATCAGCGGTTACACGACACTCCGTGGTGCTTGGAACCACAAGGCGTGGCCATGAGTGAATCTAATGAACCACAGAACCCGAATCCACACACTATGTACACTCCTTTTACATGATTGCTGGACGGTTGAATTCCATCGAGTGAGAGCACGCTCCTTTGGCTCCCTTTGTTTTGAATTTGCACTATCCAGAGACATGGATTATGGACAGATCTTGTTTTTGGCGACACATATACGCTAAACTGAATCTTTTAAAACCCGGATTCAGTGCGATAACGATCAAAGGACTCTGGCGCCAGCAAACTGCTATACGATCTTCTTGCTGTTTACAGGTCTATCGTATATAAACAGTCATGCAAAATGGCACGAATCAAAACAGAATCAAAAGTTTGTGGCAGTTTCACTTGCTCTGTAACGAATGATCAAATTGTTTTTCTCTCAGCAACGGTGAATTTCTTATTAAAAATCGGAACATATGTTTTAAAGTAACCATGTTAAAAGACAGGAATTGGACGATTCATTCAAATCTGTAATTTTTCACTGGCTATGGCGATGGACAGGCCTCTGAATATGACACTAACTGGTCTATTATGCACCTGATTGGATTGGTAGCCAGTACTGGCCCCATATCTGTATATGTACAACCAACTGGTTTCAAACTTGTTTAATTATGGCGCATGTAAGATATAAAAATATGCAAATTGCATCAAAGGTGCAAAGACCAATATCTTTCAGCTGCAATATAATTTTTTTTAATAGAAAAATAAACCAAAACAAAATATGTTGTCTGTATTTTATTTTAAAAAAGGATGACCCAATATCAAGACGTTTACGAGATATGTTAATTCCTAGTGCAAACCTGATATTTGTTACTCTTTTATAGGAATACCTTTATAGTTTCTCAAATACCATTTGTTAAATTAGGAAAATTCATCGTGGGTAAACTGAAAAATTGAATGAATAATTGATTGCCGTAAGAATCTAAGTATTGCATACTAAAATTTGTTAATTTAAAGAATTTATGATCAAAGAAAAAATATCAAAGAAGAAATCGTATTTAAACGAAAACAAATAACTATAACATATTTGAATACACTTTAAAAATAACTTAGATCAATCTGGTATCAGTTTGCTGCCGTACTTGATCTCAAAGAATTTCTGGAGCATATGGCTGACTATTGCCAATAGATTAAAGTGGTTAGGATTAAACATTTCTTACTTAAAAGAGGATTTAGGATTAAAAAACAAAAATCATAGGTAATTTGTGATACTTATAGCTGATAAAATTGGTCTAAAGGGTTGAGTGTGTTATTTATGTTCAGGAGAACAACATACTGGGAGCTAAAGGTTACTATTATGAGATTAAGATGTACACTTGTAGGTGCGAAGTGTACGTCAATTTGTTCAGAAGAAATATTGACTTTAATTCTTTGAGCTGTCACTTGTAGGAAAAGCGCGCAGGTGTTTATCTTGATGGCGAGGAATGGATAGCTCGGAATGTGCCCACAACAAATGTATATTAAATAGTCGTATACTGTAATAACATAGTCAAGCGCTTAAATTAACTACTTACCATTCTCCTTCACCACGGAAGCGGAACCTTTGTGAGCAGATAAATTGATTAATATATTTACATGTTAAATACATTATTTATGTGTTGTTTGGTATTTTAAAATACCAATTCAAAATGTACATGGTGAATTTATAAAAATTTGATTTTAAAAATTCCCCCCCCCCCGTTTTCTCTACTGAATAGAAGTTAAAGATAAATACTTTTGCAAATCTGAAATTTTTCATGCAAAGAAATTTAACACATCATCGAATTTTTAAAAGACGCTGTTTTAATACAGAAAACAGCCTTACCTAAAACTGATGATTGCAAATCAAACAAAATGTATCTTTGCTTTGAAGGTATTTTCAGAATAAAGCAATAATAATTTTGTGGTTACGGTAGAGGTTTTATGTCAAGAAAAAAAATATTGAAATTGTTTACATTAAAAATAGTTTTAAATGACCGAAACCATATAATACAATAATATCAAGAAGGAAAAAAAACCATCTTGGTTAGATGAAAATTCACCCGGATTGGAAGTTAAGCCCTGCTCCAAAGACTAACTTTATCTCGAAGGTTTCTGTCAAGACTGACATGCCTAAATATGACGTACATTTTGATGTTGCATTGACAAGACATAACTATGACGTACATTTTGATATTAAATTGACAAGACATTTATATGATAAAAATTTAATGTTGCATTGACAAGACATAACTATGACATACATTTTTATGTTGCATTGACAAGACATAACTATGACGTACATTTTGATGTTGCATTGACAAGACATAACTATGACGTACATTTTGATGTTGCATTGACAAGACATAACTATGACGTACATTTTGATGTTGCATTGACAAGACATAACTATGACGTACATTTTGATGTTGCATTGACAAGACATAACTATGACGTACATTTTGATGTTGCATTGACAAGACATAGTTATGACTTACATTTTGATGTTGCATTCACACGACCTAATTATGACGTACATTTTGATGTTGTATTGACAAGACATAACTATGACGTACATTTTGATGTTGCATTGACAAGACATAACTATGACATACATTTTTATGTTGCATTGACAAGACATAACTATGACGTACATTTTGATATTACAGTGACAAGACATAACTATGACGTACATTTTGATGTTGCATTGACAAGACATAACTATGACGTACATTTTGATGTTGCATTGACAAGACATAACTATGAAGTACATTTTGATATTACAGTGACAAGACCTAAATATGACGTACATTATGATATTACAGTGACAAGACATAACTATGACGTACATTTTGATATTACAGTGACAAGACATAACTATGACATACATTTTTATGTTGCATTGACAAGACATAACTATGACGTACATTTTGATGTTGCATTGACAAGACATAACTATGATGTACATTTTGATGTTGCATTGACAAGACATAACTATGACATACATTTTTATGTTGCATTGACAAGACATAACTATGACGTACATTTTGATATTACAGTGACAAGACATAACTATGACGTACATTTTGATGTTGCATTGACAAGACATAACTATGACATACATTTTGATGTTGCATTGACAAGACATAACTATGACGTACATTTTGATATTACAGTGACAAGACCTAAATATGACGTACATTTTGATGTTGCATTGACAAGACATAACTATGTCGTACATTTTGATGTTGCATTGACATGACATAACTATGACATACATTTTGATGTTGCATTGACAAGACATAACTATGACGTACATTTTGATATTACAGTGACATGACATAACTATGACGTACATTTTGATGTTGCATTGACAAGACATAACTATGACGTACATTTTGATGTTGCATTGACAAGACATAACTATGACATACATTTTGATGTTGCATTGACAAGACATAACTATGACGTACATTTTGATATTACAGTGACATGACATAACTATGACGTACATTTTGATGTTGCATTGACAAGACATAACTATGACGTACATTTTGATGTTGCATTGACAAGACATAACTATGACGTACATTTTGATGTTGCATTGACAAGACATAACTATGACGTACATTTTGATATTACAGTGACAAGACATAACTATGACGTACATTTTGATGTTGCATTGACAAGACATAACTATGACATACATTTTTATGTTGCATTGACAAGACATAACTATGACGTACATTTTGATATTACAGTGACAAGACATAACTATGACGCACATTTTGATGTTGCATTGACAAGACATAACTATGTCGTACATTTTGATGTTGCATTGACATGACATAACTATTACGTACATTTTGATATTACAGTGACATGACATAACTATGACGTACATTTTGATGTTGCATTGACATAACTATGACGTACATTTTGATATTACAGTGACATGACATAAATATGACGTACATTTTGATGTTGCATTTCTCACTTATGATAGGACACTATGATACAAAATGTACAATGTTTTTGCGCATACGCATTGGACAGAATAAATAAAAATATCAGAATTACATCACAGATTCCAATTAGAAATCAGACTGTTGTTGGGGGTGATGATGAAATTTCGTTGCAGTGAGATGGTTTTGAAATATGGCGGTATCGTTAGATACAGCAACAATTTGGAGAATCCTGTGATTTCGTATACAGTCTGTCTCAATACACGAACATTTGAAGGAAGACTAACCGAGTAGAAAAGAGTGATCTCACGTAATGATATTGGCCCTATTGTCATTACGGTCTGTGTATAGCACACTTGCTGACTTGATTCGATATTCGGTCGTTAAGACGACACATGATAACAATGTGGAACAAGGCCCAATTTAATAACGGAAAATAAAATATATAATGTTAAGAAAAAATAATAAGACCACCCTATTGAAACATAAATAAGGAAAAAAGAAATAAAATAAAACAAGACAATCATTATTATCGTTGTAGGAGCTGCTGTAGCTTACTTTTTGAAATAGTTGGCGGATTTGTCTATTGTGAGGAGCTTTGCTAATTTCTAGTCGCCTTATAAACGTGAATTTAATTAACTTATGCTATATACTTTATTTACTCTACCAATCAAAAATGGAAATAACAATGCAATTCATTGGGAAACAAGTACAATAATATATACAGCTCGGAATGGAATAACATGTCTAGCTGTTTTAGAAGCTAGCTTGTTTCATTCCCAATACATCCGGGCAATGTAGCTGTTATTTCGATCATTTGAACAATTATTAACCATTATCTGTTAAGTCACTTTTTGATTATTTTAACGAACGAATACTCTTTGTTTCGTAATGAAACACAAACGTTATATGTTCCTTCTCCTTTTCCAACTAGACCCTATTGAAAGCTTTCTACAAGCAGAAGGAACGGTTAATATTATTCTATCTATAACAAGTGGACGTAGCAGCTATTGTGACATCTTTCTCTTCTAAACAGCCGTTTCAGCGTTTTACCTAACAGGGCAAATTATCTACAACTATATGAGTTGATTAAAAAAAAAATATTTTCTCCGAAAATCACCCCCCCCCCCATAAAGAAGAAGAAAAAAAAAACAACAAATTCTCCGATGGCATTAGATGTCAGATTCATTGTGCCCTTACGCTTTTAACACTTTGAAACTATTAATTCAATGCAGATTTTGTCCAGATCACTTTCTTTTCTGTCTGCTTTTTTAAAATTATTCAGTAGGTTGGTACATGTTGCTTTGTTCTTGTTTCATTTGTACCATTAATGAACGTGGTTACACTAGTTCTTATTGCATGAATAACTGCTCACCATGTATGTATTAGGACATAATTTTTTTAGTAAAAGTAATAAGATTGAAATTTCTCTTAATTGTATTATAAATTAATTTTTTATCTTCATTAAATTATATTGAAAGTAATTTTCTGTTAAAATATATTGAGATTCAATCCATTTATTTCGATATTACAATTATATACTATTTTTATAAAGATTGCGCACTTATGAGCAAAAGGCAAAACTCTATACATTTCCCTTGTATCATAAGTCAGCAAAAAACTACACTCGGTAAGTTGTGTAGATAGATGAACTATACGAATTACCAAGATTCTTTCTAAATGAGTAAATGAGCTGATCTGGCAAAAGTGTCTACCTAATGACGTACATAGACCCAAACTATAGTCTGTAAGAAACAATGGAGCCTCACTTTGAGATTCTGGCGAAGCACAAAAACTAGACGTATGACCATGTTTGGCTACTTCTAAGAAACTGGTATAAAAAGCGTAGGACTTGCGACCATCAAAGAGGCTTGTGTCGTTACAGGTAAGATTGTCGTCTATGTACAATTTGTTTTATATAGTATAAGGATTTTTAGTGTTATGATGTTCATCTAGCATCAGTACGTTGCAACATTGGATTATTTTAATATTTCTTTACTATTCTTTAATATAATGTATTGGAAAGATTTATTGTTTGAAGAAATTATATTTACTTGTAATTGTAGTATTGATTATAGTTTTAAAAAACTACTTTCGCAACCAACTTCATACTTAGTAATAGTTAATTTAGAAATAAAATACTCTTTAAATAATAGAGTTTAATATGTTGACATTTTAGATTAAATTCAGTAAAATATATTTCAATTGCGGTATTAGTCTGGAATATTGAATTTTAGATTCTTTAGATCTCTTGAATATATTCGATATTTAATTATCTGTATTATATTCTTAAAGGCAGAAATTATACAAATGTATGATGTTGTTAAGTGAAGGAATATCGTAGTTTCATATGTATCTCTTATATCCGTAATTTAAGTTTATAAAGATTGATATTAGAATGTAGATATTGGAATGTAATTTTATATGTTGAGTATTTCAAGAAATAGTCTATTCGTCGGAATCTCAAAGAGGATTGTGTTGTTACAGCATCTCGTATCTCCCGCAACGCCATTTTCCCCAAGATGTAGCCGTATCTACACTGTTATGAGTGACACCTCTTTCAACAGAACCCGAAACACTCTCTCTCTCTCTCTCTCTCTCTCTCTCTCTCTCTCTCTCACATACACACACACACACACACACACACCATGGGCAGGGACATTTCTTAACTTATGAGTAATTCCTTCTCATAGCAAGAAATGAGAAGAAGGATATGAGAAAAATCTTTTTTTTTATAACATATGAAAGTCTCAAAGGGAAAACATATTGGACAATACTGATAACCATCGTAGATGATTCAACTTTTCTCTTATGCTCTTCTGTCTCTTCACTCGAAGGCATTCTATCATATTTTTTATCTACTTTCGTTGGCTTTCATCTGGTGTTTAACCAAAGAAAACATTTGTCTGTATTGTGTTAGAAAAGTTTCACAAGAAAACGCACACTGTATGACACGATGAATACGTAAATCATCATCACTCACAAGTTAGACTTTCAAAATTTATCCATATACTTTAGAAGTCAATTGAAAGAACACCTAACATGAGCTATATATATATATATATATATATATATATATATATATATATATATATATATATATATATATATATATATATATATATTCAGCTCTTGTAAATGTATATTCTTGTATTGTGAATAAATATGAAGCTCATATCTCCATAGTGTTTTTGGTGTACTCTTTTGTGTCTTCGTTTACATCTTCCCCATTGTCCTTTTCTTTAATTTCTGTTTTACATATTTTGAAAAGGTGTGCATTTACTTGGTTTGTAATTAAACTCGATTGCATTTTTCCCTTTCTAATTTTCAGAATATTTTCTTTATCCATTGTTTTTGCTTGCCAAGTTCAATTTCAAATCATTTTCAATGCTCAAAGTAACATTAAAAGATTATGCTTTGGCAGAACGACACGCAATTAACCCTTGTTCCGATTTAGATTTCTGTCGATTTAACATTCCAAGTTTCCTAACAAATAATATTAGCTGAACAAAGCTAAAAGGAAAAGGAAAAAAAGTCAGCAAATAACAAAAAATGTTACCTTTACAGAAGCCAACGGATCCAAGTAGTATCGAAATTGGTAGAAAACTTAAAACACGTGACCAGAAATTTAAAAAAGCCAAAGCCAAACTTTTAAAGAAAGAACATGAAACTTCTAAAGTATTAGAAGATACTGATAGTGTGCCCTTGTCGCCAGGGCCATGTGCACCGGAGGGACGAAGACATATGTTGGATTTCGGTGCACAACGCATTACGTGGAAAGAAGATGCCTGAGCATTGTCTAACCCAATCCATGATGTGCTTCATGTTTTCGGTTAATAAAAAATATCAATTATTTGCATTTAAATTTATGTTGGAAAATAATATCGTATTCTGCTTACCATGCATCACGTAAATCTGCTCTCAAAGTTACATATAACATGCTTTTGAAGATGGCATATAAGTTGTCAATATGTCCACCATCAAATATCGATATTGGAGAAATTTCGAAACTATATTCCATTTTCATTTAGATCACAATCGACTACCTGGTAGCCCTTGGACTTTTAACGGACAAAATTGTTAACACTGTACAAACAGAAAGAACATCGCACTTATTTTGCTAAATGCACTAACTTTTATGTTAATAAATAACACAGCCTTTACCAGCAGACAAATTTTAACATTAACAATACATTTTAGCAAGCAATATTAAACTCCGCACGTACAGTTTCCTTCATCTTGTTTTTGAAAAATAGTTTTGGTTTACGACTAGAGCACCGTTAAACAAGGATTTTTATACGAAGCTGTAAAGCTGATTATTCCAGCTTCGTTTAGACATGCCACGAATGACATTTAAATAAAACTGTTTCCCAATAAATACCGTCGCATCTCTGAAAGAGAATGTGTTCAAATCACCGAACGATGGTTATCCGAGTCCAAATGATCAAACATTTGTTACAGTTCTGTTTTCAATCACAAACCGCAGAAACCTGCGTAGTGTTACCGAAGTGAGTTTTCCAGAGAAAACATCTCCGAAGATGGACGTGAAATATATACCAGTACTACCTGAAGTATAAACAGAATCAACAAAATCGGATACCGTTCAATCCTAAAAGTCGTGTTCTGTATTTCTGCTTCTAGCACAGTCTAAACTAACTCTTTAACTCATATTAATGAATGAAGCACACACACACACAAAAGAGAAAACACTACCAGATTACGTCATCAATTTTGACTTCAGATAGCAAGTAATTAACTGGGACTGAAAAGAAATAAAGAGAAATAAAGAGATAGAATACTACGGAGCTATTGGTCAAAAATGCAAAGCTGCATACACAAGTATGATTTGGAGGATAGCGGGGCAAAATAATTTGTTTGTATGGACATAATATCAGCTGGGTTAGGTGTCACCGGAATAGCTGCCGGTGTAGATGAATCTTTCGACTTTTCGTGGGTTTGGTATAACATTGATAGGATTTGTTGTAAAGGCTTTGAACGAGAAGTTTATCAGCAACAAAGCTTGACAACATTTTGCAATCATCAAGATGTACAATATCAAAGATGCGTTAAGCAAATCAAAAATGACAATGAAGTTAATTTTCATCTTCAACGATTACAACACGAACAAAGAAATAAAAACAAAAACATGGTCGGACAGAAAATAAACAACGCAGAAAGTCAATGTGTTGGACATTCACCGAAGGTGGACATAGAAGAACTGGCAAACTAATGCAGGAAGACAAGAAACTGAAACAAAATGATAGTTGTATTAATTTCAACAAACAGAAAGTCTATAGTTTTAATAAAGGATACGAATTGTACTTTTAAAGATTTCCTATACATAGTTTGATACTGTTTTCTGAAATTGTAAAACCTAAATGTATATTATGTTTCTTCGATCTTAACAAGAACACCGAAAATTACTCTAATGTCTATTATTCCTGTTAGCTAGAGTCACTGTTTTCATGAATACTTTGCCTCAATCAATGTTAATGGGTATTAATATATAATTATAGAAGGGTTCCATTAACAGACTTGAATATGAGATTTTCACAGTATGCTTGTTACATGTTTTAATGCAAAGTAAATAGTTCAATCATGACAGCGATATCTCTGAGATGATCGGCTGAGGTCGTTTTACCTTTACCTCTAAACGTTCAGACAGAAACTGAAACAGTGACTGAATCAATAGCCGGCACAAATAACTGTCATATTTATCTCAACAATAACCGTTTTATAAATTTACGTCATGCTGCTTAATTATACAGCGAGTGGTCGGATTACAGCGAGTGGTCGGATTATATGAAAACGTACTGATATTGAAATAGGTAACATTTTTGGAGTATAATAATTGGAAAGATATGAATGCATAGGTGGAACAAGTTGACAATGAAATAAAACCTATGGAATAGAGTCGTGCTGAGAAATGGAGCGACAAATTACGGTAAAACAATGTCTGCAATGAATCTGATACAGACTGAATACAGTAGTATTTATATTCTTTGTCCAACTTTTCTGATCAAGAAGACTTAAAAGAATATGGTTACCGAAATAGTAGATAATCCTGTTAGATTCGGAAAAAGTAGATAATCCTGTTAGATTCGGAAAAAGTAGATAATCCTGTTAGATTCGGAAGATAAATTAGACAAAATGGTTAGAGATACAGGTTCATGTCTATCTTAAAATCAATATATTTCTTCTGATTGATGAGTGACGATGTGAGAAAAAAGCACCCAAACTTGATTTTAGTGGTAGACTTTTTAAAATATTAGAATGGTTGATTATGAGCATAACTGTGTTAGAGAGAATACACATATTTTTCACTGTGTTTTTAAAGCACCCACAAAGAGGAACAACAAACAATGGGAACAATTTTGAAGAAAACCATGTTATTCGAGACAAAAGTAAAATATAGCTTGTACATCATTGAAACAGAACAAATAAAACAGTCACTGAGACTTGAGTTTCTTTTTCATTTCAAGGTGTCTTTGTGTCTGAATGAAAATGTGTTTAGATTATATAAACAACCAAAAAACCCGCATGTATTCATACATAAAGAATGCACCTCATTTAATTTTACTCTAATACGATTGTAGTCTGGTATAAAGAACGCAACGTATTTCATTTTAACACATGTCATGAATATACGATCTGAGTACAGACAGTTCTCAGTGATTTTCTGTCATTTAAAAGGCAATTTTAGTTCATTCCGAACTTTTTAATTTAGTTTGATGAGCGATTTGTTTTTATACCATCACAAACTTTTTATCGCTGTTTTGGGGATTGACCTTAAAACATAACACATTGTAATGTGAACACCGTTCAAATCATAACACATTGTAATGTGAACACCGTTCAAACCATCTCTAAAAAGTCCATAGGCTTTAATTACACTGGACAACAAATTTTTACAAAAGTCATGTTACTGAAATAAAATTAGTCAATTCTTATCAATTTTTATGTGCTGAACACGAATATGACAGTCAAATTGCAAAATTGGCTCTAGTTTTTTTGTAATCTGCAAGAAATTAATGTTTACATAACGAAATGCATTCCAATAGTAAAAGGTCAACTGTAATAGCCTACCTATAAAAAATCAAGTCATTGACTACATCTTAGATTTCTTCGCCTGTCTCTTGTACAGCTGTTCGGGAACATCTCTGAGAGTGTCCAGCAGTAGTCAGCCAGCATTGTAGTGGACCATTTTCCCTGGTATCTTTGTTCCATTGTTGCGATATCTTGATGAAAACGTTCGCCGTGTTCATCACTAACAATACCACAGTTGCTAGGAAAGAAATCCAAATGGGAATGAAGGAAGTGAATCTTTAGAGACATATTGCAGCCAAGTTTCTTATACTTCATCAACATGTCTTCTACTAGTTCCTTATAGTTTTCTGCCCTAACATTTCCGAGGAAGTTTGTAGAAACTAGGCGAAAAGCATTCCATGCTTGTTTCGCGTCACCTTCCAGCAAGTTGTTGAACCGGTCATCTTTGAAAAGCTCTCGAATCTGAGGACCCACAAAAACTCCCTCTTTAATCTTTGCTTCGCTGAGTCGAGGGAATTTTTCATGCAGGTATCGGAATGCTGGCAAAGTCCGGTCAATGGCTTTCACGAAGTTCTTCATCAAACCTAGTTTGATGTGAAGGGGTGGTAGCAAGATTTTCTGAGCCTCAACCAGAGCTGGGTGTTGGATATTCTTCTCTCCAATGGCTACATTCTGCCTGTGAGTCCATTCCTTCCTCATGTAGTGCATTTCCCTTGCTCGGCTATCCCACTCGCATAAGAAACACATGTATTTTGTATATCCTTGCTGCAGTCCCATTAAAAGGGCAACTACCTTCAAATCACCACAGAGGTGCCAGCTGTACTTGTTATACTCAATGGAATTCAGTAGCTGCCTTAAGTTATCGTATGTCTCTTTCATGTGGACAGCATACGCTACTGGAATAGATGGAAGAATGTTTCCATTGTGCAAAAGCACAGCCTTGAGACTCAGTTTCGAAGAGTCCACAAATAGTCTCCATTCTTGTGGGTCATGAGTGATTTTTAAAGCATTCATGAGGCCCTCAATATCGGAACAGAATATCAGATTACTTTCCTTTCTGAAGAAAGGCTCCAATTGCTGGTGGCGCTTTCGATATGCAGTAATTGTGACATCTTCTTCTAGAAGATTCCATTGTTGGAGTCTTGATCCTAGCAATTCTGCCTTGTTCTTTGATAAGTCCAAATCACGAATCAGGTCATTTAGTTCTTCCTGTGTTATTCTGTGTGGGGTTGATGATGCACCACAGTGAAAATCTGGATCACTGCATGCTGATGGACCAGGAGAAGAACAGGTTGACTCACCTTTGTCTTCGTCAGATGAATCAAGAGAATATTCTGCTGGAGGTTCTGGAATAGGAAGTCCCTCACCATGTGGAACTGGTCTCAATGCAGACGGAATGTTTGGGTAGACTATTCTCGACTTCTTTCGCTTCGTTATTCCGCCGGAAAGAGGAGGAACCAAGCAGAAGTAACAGTCATTTAGGTGGTTGCTTGGCTCTCTCCACACCATTGGGACTGCAAACGGCATTGATGACCTTTTGCAATTCAACCACTGTGAAAGCTGTGTTGTACATGTAGCACAGCATATATGCGGAGCCCAAGGCTTGTCTTGGTCACCAACCTTGCATCCGAAGTAAAGATGATATGCCTTCTTCACTTGAGAATTGATACTTTTCTTCTGGTTGGCAAATGTCACTTCCCCACAAATATAGCAAAAATTGTCCGCGGTATTAACACACTTTCGAGGCATTACTGTTCTTTATTGTACGTAAATGGATAAAATAATAAGTTTTATGTAACAGTAGCTTGAACTGTCTCGCACAACGTCTAAAATATTTTAAATGCTGAACCTATCTGATTGGGCTTTATATAGTACACTGCTTACGTCAGCTTCAGCAGCCGCCTGGCATTAGTATAATAGGCCTACACATGTATAGTACACTGCTGACGTCAACTTACTTCAGCAGCCGCATGGCATTAGTATTGCATTGCATCAGAAAATGATGCAATCAACTGTGGATGATGTGAGCATGATGGTATTATGCAATGTTACATCATTATTCCGGATGTTGCTGCAGTCCTACTGGAGAAATTTACACAGTGAAACATAGAAAATGAGGTATATGAATATCTTCAAAACGAGAGCCAATACAAATTTTTCACGGTTATATTCATGTTCGGCACACCAAAATACTACAGATTAGGGCCTTTTCAAGTCAGTAATGATTTCACTGTTGACCAGTGTTATTTGTGATAATCCAATTATGATATTCTATGGATATCTGTCTTATAACTTGGTGTCTACCTTCAAGTCAAAGTCAAATATTTTTCTGTCTTAACTTAAACATATTGTATCTTTATCAGTCACGAATAGACTCATTCTGTCACTGTATTTATTTTCAACGTCTTGTAGCAAAATTCATACGTAAATAATGTTGATAAACCTAGCACTATAATTCTACTGTAAACCGTTTTGATATATTTTTCTTGTTCTTCAAATTGTATAACACCAGGTCGTGTTCAAGTCGTCTAACACCAAGTGTTTTTAAAAATTGTCCAACACCAAATGTGTTTCACTGAACAGTTCTTTTTATATCAGTTACCAAATCCCCCTCACCCTCTCCAAATATAATTTTTGTGAAGAATTGCTCCCGTTACACTAAGCTTATTGTAAAATACTATGAACAAATCCAAACCCAACCCAGCCCCCCCAAAAAAAACAAACAACAAAAAACAAAAACAAAACAAACAGACAATAAAAAAACACGACGTCTCCTCGTCCCGGCGCCCATGCGAAATTTCCCTGTACCATCCCCAATTCCTTACCCCTCCCCAACCCAGGTCGAGCTGCCATTCTGAGGACGCTAGGTATCCAGGTAACTGATACTACAGGTTCTGGCATCGATCGACCTGACATTTTTTAGCGTCTAACAAAAGGGTGTCTGCTGTTTGTTCAAACTTAAATCTAAATGACTCGACCTGTAATTTGTTTGTTTCATAAAACAAGTCGTATCATTATAATTAAAGTCTCTGCTCCTATATTTTCTCACCGTTACCCCGTCATTCCGTTGAGTTCTCTTGACCTTACACTGGCCAGTGTCCAGTAAACTGACCTCAGTAGACCTCTGAGATCAACTTACTAGCCGAGCAATTTGTGTCCACTCAAGATGTTGACCAGGTAAATTTCCCGCCTGGTTGTATGCACATTTCATGATCATTTCAGGTGACTGGATCAGAATGAATGCATTGAAGAAAAGCGATAAGGGCTATTTGAGACTCATCTTTTGTACCGTAACACCGGTAAGCACCGAGACTTAGTAATGTAAAACAGCGTCGCGACAGCCTTGCAAAAATCAGATTATAAAGCTGTGCTGAAGCTAAAATTCATCGTGTTTTTGTAAGTTATTGAATTCACGACGATAATGATGATACCACACACACATACACACACATGTATGTATGTATGTATGTATGTATGTATGTATGTATGTATACATATACATATATATATATATATATATATATATATATATATATATATATATATATATATATATATATATATATATATATATATATATATATATCACACATACACACACACACACATATATATATATATAGCCCTTGTGTGTCTAAATATAATTTTATTATCGAAGTACTGCAAGGAAGTCTTCAGAACTCAACAAATAGTTTTAAAAAACTAATCGTTAGAACCAAATAAAATAAAATATAATTTAGGTTGTAATCTTTTGTTATAGTCATGTTCACATTGTTCTACACTATTCTACATTATTCTACACTTTCAGGATGTTTTGGGAAATGTCTTTAGATAAACAATTAAGTTCACGAACTTATTTTGGACAGCAGCTAGTCTGAAATATTAGATATTGATACTGTAAACTCTCCATATCACAATGACTGACCGTGTCATTGCCATCGATCATTCCCTTACTATAAAACGTGTGCTTGTTCTTTACAAATGCGCATATCATATACAAATTTAAAACAGTGGCACTATAATAACTGTGTAGGGTGACCACAAAAGGTCGGGACAAATATGTAAAATAGGAAGTCCTAGAACGAGGAATTTCTTTTCAAAAGATTACACGTTTATTAAGACCTTTTCCGTGCAAATGGAATATTTTAAGACATAAAATACAAATTCTGAAACAAAAATGGCTTCTTTGTTAAAAGGCATGTTTTCTGAAAACGTTTGATGGTTAAAGGTGTTGGTTTTGAGAATGTTTTAAAAAAAGTAGCCCAATATTATTACGGTAAACATTTCTCCGTAAATAGGGAGTAAAATGTTATTTCTCTCCCAAGTATGTGAAAGCGACTTTAATGTCAAACTTTGTTGAATATTCTGCAAATCATGTCATCACGACGGTATGTCCAGTTCATGCGCACCAAAATATAACCATCGTGTACGGAATTCGATATCAAAAGACAAATATAACCATCGTGTATGGAATTCGATATCAAAAGTGAACAAGAGAGGTCCTATTCAATGCAGCTTTTCATTAGGGTTGTCGTTTTTGTTTTTAAAGTTACTTCTTAAAGCTAGTGTTGAAATTCCGTTTGCTTAATATTTTAATTGTTATACTGTCAGCCAAAGCTAATAGGCCATATACTGTCACCCTAAAGCTGATAGGCCATATCCTGTCAGCCTAAAGATAACAGGCCATATACTGTCACCCTAAAGCTAATAGGCCATATCCTGTCAGCCTAAAGATAACAGGCCATATAATGTGAGCCTTAAGATGACTGGTCATATACTGTCACCCTAAAGCTAATAGGCCATATCCTGTCAGCCTAAAGCTGATAGGCCATATCCTGTCAGCCTAAAGATAACAGGCCATATACGGTGAGCCTAAAGATGACTGGTCATATGCTGTCACCCTAAAGCTGATAGGCCATCTACTGTCAGCCTAACGATGACAGGTCATAGAACTGTCAGCCTAAAGCTCACGGGTCATATAATGTAACCCTAAAGATGATATGCTATATACTGTGAGCCTAAAGCTGACAAGCCATATACTAGCAGCCTAAAGCTGGCAGTCCATATACTGTCAGCTGCTGACAGGCAATATACTGTTAGGCCATATACTGTCAGCTTCTGACAGGCAATATACTGTCGGCATAAAGCTGAGAGGCTATATATTTTACCCTAAAACTAAATGGCAATTTACTGTCACCCTAAATCTTTTTGGCCATATACTGTCAGCTTAAACCTGACAGACCATATATTGTCAGCGTCTACACTGTCAGCCTCTAGGTGAGAGGTCATTTATTGTGTTGCCTTGCTGATAGACAGATTTCATTTCTTCTTTAATAAAACTTCGATATTTCAATGTACATGTGGATTTGAATTACTATACGAGTATTATCAACGCCCAGTACAATAAATATTGTCATATATTTACTGTTCAACACAATGATCCAATTTAGGTGTTCAATGGAACATTTAAACTCGACATAATACATGTCCTCTTTACATGGCGCGCTTAATAATTGTTTTTCTAAAAATATTTTGCTATTAATCTACTTCACGTACCTTAAGAAAGATTACATTTTATTTGTGGCTTATTAATGAAGTGTAAGATATTTCAATGCCTCTCTATTAACTTCATCAAGAAAATTTCCTCCCATCCAATCGCCCACTGGTCTATATCCTGTCATCGAACTATACAATGTTGTCTGGTATTTTGGTGTCATTAAATTACAGCATTTTTGTTGCTCTGATATTTTGCGGCATTGAATTTCAGCGAAAAAAAATGAAAAATTTTAAAGTATGCAATTTTCTGCAAGCATTGTTAAAAACATATTTGCATTTATCCCGAAGTTCATATTATATAGGTCGTGGCCTTACCCCGAAGTTCATGTTATCTAGGTCGTGGCCTTACCCCGAAGTTCACATTATATAGGTCCTGGCCTTACCCCGAAGTTCATATTATATAGGTCGTGGCCTTACCCCGAAGATCACATTATATTGGTCGTGGCCTTACCCCGAAGTTCACATTATATAGGTCGTGGCCTTACCCCGAAGTTCATATTATATAGGTCGTGGCCTTACCCGGAAGTTCATATCATATAGGTCGTGGCCTTACTCAGAAGTTCATATTATATAGGTCGTAGCCTTACCTTTTTACTTTGCTGTAGGATTTATCTATCTATTCATATATTCATATATCTTCATAGGTCATCAAGCTAATTCATCTGGATTGAAAACACTTTATTTCGGCATCATTGTTACGCTGATATAATGCCGGTATTGCTTTAAGAAAATCGAAATTACTGTTATTTATAGATGGCAATAATTAAAAAGCTACATCATTTGTTTTCTGGCAGTGGTGGAGTTCAAGCGTGAATTCGGCACCAACCGTTTATACTCGCTTATAAGACTGGTCCAACTGCAAACTGCACACACCCAGATCTGCCATCGCATCAGGCGCCAGCAAATCAGGAGCTGTACCGTTTGTTATGAGTAATCAGTAGAACAAAAAGCACAGATCCTGATCTGTAGGCGCATTAGGCTACGGCAGACTTGATCTTTGTTTTGGCACTTTGACTCAACTTATAAGCGAGTACACACGGTACGATTCTTTTCAGAAAATAAAAGACGAGATGCTGTATACTGGAAACTTATGGACGTTTTGTAGAATCAGAATCTATTGGCGAGTTATTTCTGTATAACCACGGTTTCCAATGTGATGTAAAAAGCGTCTCTATAGTCATTTGAGAGCAACTGTATTGGGTTTGTTATTCTCCGGGGACTCGTGACAGCAGTAAGGCATCGCAATTGCGAGGGGTGGGATGTGCATACTGTAGCATTGCTATGCATTTGGTACTTTTTAAAAGGACCGCCTGTTCTCGCTTATAAGATGAGTCCAGCTGCAAGTTGCACATATCCATATCTGCTGGCGCATGATGTACCGACAGACCTGGGTCTGTGCAGTTTGTTGGAAGCAATCAGTAGAACAAACAACATAGATCCTGATCTGCAGGCGCATTATGCTACGGCAGATCAGGATTTGGTGTGTGCAGTTTGACTAGGCTTTTGGTCGAGTTTATACGGTACAAGTAATATTTTTCACAACAGTTGCGAGTTGTGGTCTTCTAATTCCGGGTTCGAATATTAAATATGAGTTTCGTTATAGTTTACCTCAGTGACGAGTAATTCAGTCGGGCTGATGGTACCCTTGTTTGTGGACAGCTGAAAGATGACCGCGCGACGGGACAGTCCGCAATTATTAAAACCCATACTTTTGGTGTTGCTAGAAAATTACCAATAATTACCACCTCCTCAACAAAAGGACCTACAATAAGTTTGACCAGTCGTGTGAGGTATTAACACTATTGATACAATGCCTGTAATTTACGGTTTTCGTTCAGTTTATTTTGTGATTGGGATAATTGATTGCTTTTAAGCACTTGATGAAGTTTGACAGTTGCCAGACAAGGTGGCATCGGATTTTTGCAGCTGAAACGCGACCTTTGAACTTTAGACACCACGCAACAATACGGGTTCTTGCACAGCCTTTGAATCCACCATCCTTGCCTGTGATTTTCCACATGCACTTTGATACCAATAACTGACCACTTGTCTCTGACCAGCATTATGCGTGGCTGGATATTAACGATTGACAGATTCTCGAATACAGCACTTGAATATTACTATTAATGCAAGAAGATGACATTTTTCTTCACTGGACCTCAATGCCTAATTTGTACATATGCAATAAATGGCGTTCTTCTGCATCAGGAGACGACAACTGCAACTTCCGGTTAATATGAAATTGATTACGGCATGACAGCTCCGGAGTTGATTAATTGGTTTTTGTGTACGGAGTGCTGCAGTTCTTCACAAAACTATGCAAATGGTCCTTCGCATATGTGAATAGCCAGGGGGCGAAACGTCATATTCATTGCGAAGTTATGAATGAACCGTAGAATAAACGTCACATTTTGTAATAGATTCAGACGAAAAAACTTATTTATTACCACCCTCTTGCAAACACCAACTCTGTTTAAATGGAGGAGCGCGTGCAAATATGATAATGCACTTGAGACATAGAATAATCTATCTTTCTCATTCATTTGGAATGCCGGATGAAAGAAGTGTCTATTTATTCAATCAGAATTCATTCCTGTTGTAGCTGTAGAAAGAAACAAATGTCACCCTCTATTAAAATTTAAATTCACAGCCATCTTGGGGGAGTATCAGTAGTACCACCCGGTGTACGTACTTGAGAACTATTTATGACAAAACATTATGTCCACAAATTTTACAAGCTTATTAAGTTATTTAAAAAAAAAATAAGTTTCTTTGTCTTGGAACACGTTGATATTTTTTAGGTTTTTGTTTTGCTTTTGTACATTCCAGACAAGTTACAATTCTGTACATTTTTAATTAGCGGAATATATATATATATATATATATATATATATATATATATATATATATATATATATATATATATATATATATATATATATATATATTGTCTCTGACCAGCATTATGCATGGCTGGAAGCAATTATACACACAAACACCTGCGCATGCAGATCATATGTCTGTGTTTTTGTGTGTAGTTGATTCTTACAAATTTAGCCACGTCTAAATTATAGTGGAAACAAAATTCGCACAAAAGATCGTCAGTGCTTGGTTGAATTTCAGCATATGTAGCTTTGTGCCTGAGTAATTCACAAGCATTATGATTTGCATCTAAATGCACTTTTCAATTATTTAATTGTGTCTATTAAAAAGCAATAGAATTGATAATGCTTGATAAATTTCCCAATGCCTTTTGAACGACTTTTGTTTCTCCTTCAACTTTGAACTATAAATTTCATCTATATATACTATTTGTTTTTCTTTATACAGCTTACTCCTTTATTTTGTGGTTAACTTTCTCAGATTTTGATAAAGACTGTCACACTTACAAATTTTACTGACTCATCCAAATATTTAAAATTTGTTACCCAATCTGAAACTCCGTGACAGAATCCCTATTCGAAAAAATTATCCCTCCTTAGCGTTTTGTTCATTTATATCACAATACATGACCAATTATTGTCACACCGCCATGATGAGAAGATAACAGAAAGAAAATCTTTGAATAGAAAAACCCTGCTATTCATTCACATCGGAATGAAATTGGATTAATAATTAGCTTCACCGGGTGACAAGGTGCTACCGCCTTAAGATTGAAAAAAATCAACACTTTATCTTATCCCTTTAATATCTGTTTTATAAAGAATATTGAACTACCCGGGGTGAATCGGGGCAGGTCTATTGTACCGTACACCGGCTCCGGATGGGTGCGCTTGAAACTCCTCGGATTTTATCATACAGTCTTTTAGGGTGTCAGCTTTGCACCCAACGCACCTGCCATGAGAGAAAGAGAAGATTGCTTATAGAATTACTCGTTGCCATCTCAGATGATCTCTTCTCTATGAACAGAATGCTGTCACAATTAACTCCTCCTAATATCTGTTTACATTTCCGTAAAAGCAAGTTGAGTCAAAAACACCAAATGTTGTATCAGGGGTATTGTGCTCATTGCACTCTAAAAGTTCATATCACGATAAGATAAGAAGAACACAGTACTGGCGGTAATTCATGATAGTTGTTAAGGCGAGTTGTAGTGGTGCTAAATTATGTAGAATTCTATTAGATCTCGGTCTATTTTGGCTGACCTAATTTTAAATACATTTGTGTAGTAGATTCTGCCAGTTCATGTTATGGCGATTTTTTTCTAGGTTTCTGGACATCTAAGAATTTTAAAGTCAAAGCTACGTCTACCCGAGTGTTTTAGGGTTTTTTTTTTGGGGGGGGGGGCAAAATCTTTCAAACGAAGTTAGTGATAAAAAAGGAGAAGGTGATGATCCCGATTTGCATTCATTCTTTCGTACTGTACAGCTGAATCAAATATTTGTACATCAAGCACTGTGTCTGTCGTATGTCACGTGTTTGCCACAAGTATATCATGTGTTTGCCACTGGTATGTCATGTGTTTGCTACAAGTATGTCATGCGTTGCTACAAGTACAGCATGTGTTTTCTACAAGTATGCCATCTGTTTGCCGCAGGTATGTCATGCATTTGCTACAAGTATGTCATGTGTTTGCTACAAATATGTCATCTGTTTGCCACAAGTATGCCATGTGTTTGCCATAAATCTGCCATATCTTGTTTAACTTTTTCAAATTAAAACTTAAGGTAAAAGAAACATGTATGTAAATTGATGGTCACACCTTACAGCCATCATAAAAGGATATTTAAATCGGAGTACCGTGTTAATAAGATATTCTCGTCTACTGCAATGTTTCTAAACGAAATTGTGACGTCGGAACAATACATAAGGTTATGAACATAATTTCATTCTGCAATTTCAAGGCAGCTTCCAAATTAAGAACTGATTTTAATTAAGACAACTTTTCGCTCAGTTCAAAGTTGGCATCTGAATTTCTTGTTTATCTGTTATGTCCCGATATTAAAACAAATATATATATATATATATATATATATATATATATATATATATATATATATATATATATATATATATATATATATATATATATATATATATATATATATTTAATCCGATGACGACACAAAAGGTGGATATGGCTTATGAACACAGTCTATCTGAAGCATCACGGAGTTTTCACCGTGTTCTTCTTATGTACTTTTGAGAAAATAATGCGAAAAATGACGCTAGGTTTATATTTTATGTTATTTATGCATAGTGCTCTTCTGTTCGTGTGATAGACTTTCTCCTAAGCAAAGTTTTAGTTCAAAATGAATTATGCTCTACCTGGGAATCACAGAGGAGTAACTAAATCACAGAAATACTGTTTTTCCATTTCTTTTAAAGACAATTATGCACACTTATCCGAACATAATTCGGGTTATTCTACAAAAGAGTAAGGATGGGATACTTATTTATCAAAGAAATTTGTTTTTAAGAAAAGATGACCGTCGTCTTGAATAACAACAAATGTAATGTCAATCAGCAAGAACACGAGAATACGTGTCAGTGCCCATCTGGATCAAAATATGGTGTAATTCATTTTCTTTGACGATTGTCAACCGAAGCTGATGCATCATTTTTTTATAGTTTCCTAATGTCAGTGAAAACAATATTTCTTTTCTCAATATTTGTATCGTCTAAGGTAAGATTAGATCTAACAGAATTAACATGGCATTAATTGTTGTCATTCTAGAGAAGAGTTTTTTTTTTTTATCTTGGATCACTATGCTAGAGGAAGAACTATTGCTCAGATATAAGAAGCCGAACTTATTATTAATATTATTATTATTATTACTATTATTATTATTGTTATTGTTATTGTTATTATTATTATTATTATTATTATTACTACTACTACTACTACTACTGCTACTTATTTCAGTAATCTTCCCTTGTAAGGAAATACATTCATATGTTTGTTTCTGGAAGTGAGAATTTTTATCCTGGATGTAAAGCAAGAAGCGAAAAACAATGTACCACCTCAGATGGTGCTGTGTTAAACTCGGTCTCTTCTGAATGTCGTAAATAAACAGGTCACGTCAATCACCATAGCGCTAAAAAGCTACTAGCTTGCATTCAAACTTGTTCTTCTTGTTCTTTATTGGGCCATCTCTAGTGTTTTCTTTTTTCTTGTGTTATTTTGTTCCTTTTTTTAGTTTACACCTCATCATTTTTCTGAATAGTTTTGTTTCTCTCTGTCAAAGAGCAAATATTTATTGTTCTATGCATATCACTCTTTGTGTATGAGAGTGTCTTTTCCTTATTGTCACCAAAGGAAGTCCTTCCTGTAGTTCGAAAAACATGGAAACTTTGTTTTCAACCGTGCTCCGTTCTTCAGCTTTTGATATATATATATATATATATATATATATATATATATATATATATATATATATATATATATATATATATATATATAAAGAATACAAATCATATGGCGAAACACAGTCGTTTCAAGTGCACTGGATCCAGCAAGGGATCATGTTTGTCAGGGATTAAGATAAATGCAATAAACTGACAACGAACAGTGCAAAACTAGTATCTAGCTAGCCTGAGTGTTTTCGACTTTTAATGAGTCTTTTTCAAAGGCAAATACAAAACATAGACAAGACACATAAAACAGAAAAACCGTTGTGTTTGCAAAACTTTACATGGCTGTTTCTACAGGAATTAAACCTTTAAATGTATTATGTTTCAACTAGTTTATTTCAACTTGTTGATGGTGCTGGAAAATATTTTTATAGACCTAGAAATCAATGAGCCATAACGACATCTGTTATTTTATGTAAATTTATGTAAACGCAAATTATATCCCGGATATTTCATTGTTATAATAGTAATCATAGGCAACTAAGCAAATTTACAGAATTATTTAAAAGAAAACGTATCGGCTGCTAAAGATAATTTTAATTGTGCATGGCTGTCTTTTTCTAGTCTTCTTGGTATAAACCACTTGGTTTCAATGTGCTAAGGTGGTGTGTCCAGTAAGATTCGTTTTCTTTCCTGGTTTCGGAACTCCAGTTGGGGTTGTGAGCAATTCCGATAAGTGTTATATCACTGAAAGTGTGGTCAGGGGAGGAGAAGTGTGCTGCGACCGGGCTTCTGTACAGCTCTTTGTCGTCCAATCAGATGTATGAAGGTTGATCCTTTTGTGTAGCTTTTCAGTGTCTCCGACATACTGGATGCTACAGATCTTACATGTGATGAGATAAATGACATTCTCTGTTTAGCACATTTTGTTTGGACCATGTAAGTTTAATTTTTCTCTAGATACTGTGCTAGAAAATGTCCTCGTCTCAATCATATGTTGACAGGTTTTGCACCTTTTATCGCCACAGGGGCCAGATTGACTAAGGTGGTCTTGATTAGTGACTGGCGTTAGCTTCACCCTGACTAGGAAGTCATTGAGGATTTTTTGGTCTCCGGTAGTCTCAGGTTTGTTCGGGAGGATTAACTTTAGTGCGTCTGACGATTCCACGATGGGCCAGATTTTCCCGATGATTTTACCTACTTTGGGGTTGTCTAGATGGTAGGTCAGGTTATTTGTTTAGCCCTTTGGGTTGCCTCCGCAATTAGGTCTTTGTCGTAGCCTCTTGTTCTTATATATATCGCAAAGCATTTCTTCAGGAAGTATTGACTTCATATGTAAATGATGCCAGGTAATCATTTTGGTGTCTAAATTTCTAATATGTGTCTATTTTAATGCAAGGAAACAGATCTTCAAGAAATAAGAGCTTCTTGTAAGTGTTAATTTTCATTAATGAAAGAGGTGGGCGTTGTTATATTATATAATTCTAAAGTTCGATGTAAAGGAGCTAAAATATTTTTTTTATCATTACTTGGCACGTTTACCGTACCTTTAAAAAGACCAAACATTTCCTACCTTTTGCATGACATGTCAACTTTCACAGACACTTTTTTTTAAAAATTCCAGTATTATTTCTCATTTGAAAACAGAAAACATTAAGAAATACGTTTCCACAAATAGAGAGTATATATGTTTCTTTCTCAAATTTTGACAACATTATGATAACGAAGACAGCAAAAGTAGAGAAGACACAGACACACACATATACTCTCTCTCTCCCTCTCTCTCTCTCTGGCTTCTATCTTTGTGTAATAAATTTGTGCTTCGATAAAGAAATTGTATTGCTTATCCCTGGGGACCATACCAGAGGTGACTCACACACGATACCCTAGTTAATAGCCCTTATATCCTCTCCAAAGTATACATCAAACATATGTGGTGATTGATTCCCCATGAAATATTTATTTATATCTGACATATTTATTACTGCTGATAAATATTCAGATTTCAAATAAAATTCGGGCAGCCATCGCACTAGATACTTCTTTCTTCCAAACTGTCACTTTGCAAATTACTGATGGCATTTATAAGTACCCAAATGCTCGTTCCTTTTTGCTCTAATCGATGACTTTAATCAACCCCTCCATCTGAAAATAAACTCCAATGAAACACACTTCATTTAAGAAGTTATTATATTTCTTCCTTTCTTCCAATATACGATCAGATTCCCTTGAACTCACCGCGCGCCATCACTAGGCTGGGGACATTTAAGCTTGATGCTTCGATTGTTGTGGCCCTGTCCATTTAATCCAAGATCAACTTGACAAGCGGTTTATATCTTCATCAAAATCTCAGCCCTCTTTTGAAGCAACAGTACGAAGATGTGGAACAATATGATCAGAAGTCCATTAATGAACCGAGACGAATAAGAAATACTATCAAAATCTTATGCTTTGTCAACTTTTGAACAAGAACGACAAGTTAATATTGGATTCGAAGAAGACTCAATTAAATCCTTCACTTGTATAAAAATTCATAAACAGTCTCCTTTGACACTGTGTGGAACGGCCTTTGAAGAGTGCTGATTTCTTTTTTATTTTCTGAAATATGTTCAACAAACAGCACAAAACAAAACAAAAACAACAGCAGCATGAAAGAAGAAAAAAAAGGAAAAGTTAATATTTATTCTCAATGAAGATGGTTTTAAAACAGTAGGAAACTTGAAATCTGCACAATAAACTCACCAGTGAACAGATTGCATACGTCGGAATTAATGTATTAGAGGTAAGGCGTGCCGCATGACATGGCATTTCAAATCAATAACTGAAGGCGATGCGCATGACATGGCAACAAAATAACAACACTTAAATGTTTATTTAATTTTGTTATGTCTTTGATGTTTAACGAGACACATTACACAAATTTCAACATGACAAATGTACACGATTTACAAATGGAGGCAGACCATGTTGAACAAAAGTAAATCAGTCTCAAATAAACAATTTGAACGTCTTGATCAATATGACAGAATCTCTTTAAGATATTTCTCTTGCCGACTTAACTATGAGCGATAGATACATAAAGGAATAAAAATGTATACTTTCAACAAAGTCTCTACTTTGCATCGTGTATTCTTTACCCAGGATTCAAGTCCATGCAATCTCAAATAATAGGTGGTGGGTTTTTTTGGCCAATACTTTTCGAAGGAACAAAATACAGGGACTCTCATTTTGCATGACGCACAAAAATGTCATTTCACATAGTTCAAATCAATTAACAGGGGCAGGTGCGAGAACAAACGAAGAAGGGAAATTACAAGATAGAAGTAAGTATCTAGCCGATAACTTGAAAGATCTTGAGGCGGTTCAAATTCCCATTCTAACACCCGTGACAGTAAATTAAGTAAAATAAGCACGTGTTTATGGAAAGTCATGCGCACGGCGTTGGTCCGTGTAATATACGAAAAATACTTCCGTTAAAAAAACAAAAGCTTGAATCTCGGTAGTTCATTAATCGTACATGGTTAAGTTGATTACTGTCGTATGCGGTTATACATAACTGAAAAAATTATCTGGTTACATTATGTGATGTGTCAAGGTTTTCTCTGTTGGTTGACACACTGTTATATATAAGAATAAATAACATCATCAAACAGGTTAGATACTTTGTAATTTCATAATTCGTACTCTACGGAGATTCGAACCCGGGTCCGCGGGTAAACGGCACTTATCGTCTTGTCTGTACACATGACCATACACAGATCACAAAAAATGATGCTACAAAGTCGGTGGTACAGGTATTCGTGCGTAACAGACACGCTTGCATGTCGACCTAGTAATTAAGTCTTATCTAAGTATACATTCATTCCGGATTCCTAAGACAGAAATCAAGGTAGATAGAATGTATTATAGAGATTTACAAATATAGACCAAGCACAACACAAAGTGCTATCCATGGATTCTACAAGAGAATGTCTGATAACATTTAAGGTAACTTTATAGATGCGAATAAATAACATGATCATACAGGTAAGATAATTTATTATGATCGAGATGGTATATAGATTAGTGCGTAAAAGCAAGGCGATAGGTACCATTTACCCGCTGAACCGGGTTCGAATCTCCGTAGAGTACAAGTTAAAAATTCTCTTACCTACCAGGTAATGTTATTTATTCGTATTTATAAAGTTCTGTTAATGTTTTCAGGCTTTCTCGTACAGTCCAGGGAGATATATATATATATATATATATATATACAAAAACATTAGATTGCAACATGTCATATGTGCAGTTGTGGGGCGTAACCGCTACATACATGCTATGATGCACACGATAACAGATTGACTCTGTTCCCTAGTGCACATGACATTGTCATTGGATACCAACTGTTGTCCCGAAAATTTGTAGCTTAATTGCAACGTGCGCGTCTTAATTTGTCACATACAATCGAGAACACCACGAAAGCCGAGATATCAGACAGAATGTTTGTGGTTTGTAGGGTGTTGCAGCATCGTTTGATTTACATGCGAAGTTAGTTTCCCAAACGTCTTCGTTATTATCTCCTTTCCGTCTAAACAGAGGGTCAGGTCATGGCCCCAGTTTTGAATAGTAGTGCCAGGTGTATTGCACGTGCATGTGGCTCATAACACTGGTCAACAGTGAAATCATTACTAACTTGAAAAGGCCCTAATCTGTAGTATTTTGGTGTGCCGAACACGAATATAACCGTGAAAAATTTGTATTGGCTCTCGTTTTGAAGATATTCATATACCTCATTTTCTATGTTTCACTGTGTAAATTTCTCCAGTAGGACTGCAGCAACATCCGGAATAATGATGTAACATTGCATAATACCATCATGCTCACATCATCCACAGTTGATTGCATCATTTTCTGATGCAATGCAATACTAATGCCATGCGGCTGCTGAAGTAAGTTGACGTCAGCAGTGTACTATACATGTGTAGGCCTATTATACTAATGCCAGGCGGCTGCTGAAGCTGACGTAAGCAGTGTACTATATAAAGCCCAATCAGATAGGTTCAGCATTTAAAATATTTTAGACGTTGTGCGAGACAGTTCAAGCTACTGTTACATAAAACTTATTATTTTATCCATTTACGTACAATAAAGAACAGTAATGCCTCGAAAGTGTGTTAATACCGCGGACAATTTTTGCTATATTTGTGGGGAAGTGACATTTGCCAACCAGAAGAAAAGTATCAATTCTCAAGTGAAGAAGCATATCATCTTTACTTCGGATGCAAGGTTGGTGACCAAGACAAGCCTTGGGCTCCGCATATATGCTGTGCTACATGTACAACACAGCTTTCACAGTGGTTGAATTGCAAAAGGTCATCAATGCCGTTTGCAGTCCCAATGGTGTGGAGAGAGCCAAGCAACCACCTAAATGACTGTTACTTCTGCTTGGTTCCTCCTCTTTCCGGCGGAATAACGAAGCGAAAGAAGTCGAGAATAGTCTACCCAAACATTCCGTCTGCATTGAGACCAGTTCCACATGGTGAGGGACTTCCTATTCCAGAACCTCCAGCAGAATATTCTCTTGATTCATCTGACGAAGACAAAGGTGAGTCGACCTGTTCTTCTCCTGGTCCATCAGCATGCAGTGATCCAGATTTTCACTGTGGTGCATCATCAACCCCACACAGAATAACACAGGAAGAACTAAATGACCTGATTCGTGATTTGGACTTATCAAAGAACAAGGCAGAATTGCTAGGATCAAGACTCCAACAATGGAATCTTCTAGAAGAAGATGTCACAATTACTGCATATCGAAAGCGCCACCAGCAATTGGAGCCTTTCTTCAGAAAGGAAAGTAATCTGATATTCTGTTCCGATGTTGAGGGCCTCATGAATGCTTTAAAAATCACTCATGACCCACAAGAATGGAGACTATTTGTGGACTCTTCGAAACTGAGTCTCAAGGCTGTGCTTTTGCACAATGGAAACATTCTTCCATCTATTCCAGTAGCGTATGCTGTCCACATGAAAGAGACATACGATAACTTAAGGCAGCTACTGAATTCCATTGAGTATAACAAGTACAGCTGGCACCTCTGTGGTGATTTGAAGGTAGTTGCCCTTTTAATGGGACTGCAGCAAGGATATACAAAATACATGTGTTTCTTATGCGAGTGGGATAGCCGAGCAAGGGAAATGCACTACATGAGGAAGGAATGGACTCACAGGCAGAATGTAGCCATTGGAGAGAAGAATATCCAACACCCAGCTCTGGTTGAGGCTCAGAAAATCTTGCTACCACCCCTTCACATCAAACTAGGTTTGATGAAGAACTTCGTGAAAGCCATTGACCGGACTTTGCCAGCATTCCGATACCTGCATGAAAAATTCCCTCGACTCAGCGAAGCAAAGATTAAAGAGGGAGTTTTTGTGGGTCCTCAGATTCGAGAGCTTTTCAAAGATGACCGGTTCAACAACTTGCTGGAAGGTGACGCGAAACAAGCATGGAATGCTTTTCGCCTAGTTTCTACAAACTTCCTCGGAAATGTTAGGGCAGAAAACTATAAGGAACTAGTAGAAGACATGTTGATGAAGTATAAGAAACTTGGCTGCAATATGTCTCTAAAGATTCACTTCCTTCATTCCCATTTGGATTTCTTTCCTAGCAACTGTGGTATTGTTAGTGATGAACACGGCGAACGTTTTCATCAAGATATCGCAACAATGGAACAAAGATACCAGGGAAAATGGTCCACTACAATGCTGGCTGACTACTGCTGGACACTCCTCAGAGATGCTCCCGAACAGCTGTACAAGAGACAGGCGAAGAAATCTAAGATGTAGTCAATGACTTGATTTTTTATAGGTAGGCTATTACAGTTGACCTTTTACTATTGGAATGCATTTCGTTATGTAAACATTAATTTCTTGCAGATTACAAAAAAACTAGAGCCAATTTTGCAATTTGACTGTCATATTCGTGTTCAGCACATAAAAATTGATAAGAATTGACTAATTTTATTTCAGTAACATGACTTTTGTAAAAATTTGTTGTCCAGTGTAACAGAGAATGATCATATTATCTCACATTGTTTGCATTAATTCGTCTGATTTTTAACGACTTGCCGATGTTTATTTCTTGCATTTTTGAGAGGGGAATAGATACATTAGTGCTTAATGTCTGAGTAATACCTGGGGTGTACATATAATTTCGACATTTATCGCGCTTATGAATATTCTACGCTTGCAATTCTTTCAAAGGGTCCTGGAAACACTAACCGTATCGGTACGTATTAAGGGCAATCGTCTAGCTTGAACATGAGGGTTGTCCCTCGAACATAATACTTTTTCCTCCTAAATATTCCGGCTGTAAAAATCTGACATTTTGATACATGTACTTTATCGAATTCTTTCTAAATTAGAAAGAAGGAATTTGGTTTTAGTGATAAAAATGTTATACATTTTCTCTTAGGAAAACATGTTTGTAGTTTTTTTATTTTTTATTTAACGCACGTTTTCAGCACATTAAAGGCTATACACTGCGGCCAGTATATTTGATGGAGTTAGAACCCAGGAAGACCCCAGAAAGAACCACCGACACAATGAAATCTGCTGGAAAGTGTTATCACATACCCATATTGGTCGAGCTGATCTGTATAGGCGAGCACCTTGAACTACACTCGGCTTGCCGGGGCTCCAATAATAAACAGTTTTTTTCTGACAATTTACCTTTCTTGTTTTGGACATACACCGAAGTAGTTTGCAACAACATAAATAATGTATTGCTTTCCAAAAAAGAAACAAAACATATTAACTTGTTGGGATAATAGTTCCACTGGTAGAGGGAGAAGAAAGAAATCCAGTAAAATGACGAGGTATAGACCTGGTGAAAAAATTCTTTAAGCTATTTTTTTTAATCTCGTAAAAATGTATTCATTCTTCCTTTGCAGTTGACAGAATAAAAAAAATAATGGTTCTAATTTTGAAATCCTCAGGAAAAAATGTTGGAAAATATTAAGACTTTTAAATAAGGAATTTAGAAACACCCTTTATCTTTAATAAATTGTTCAATACACCGATGAAGACCAAAACTGAGGGCAGAGTAACTTCAAGCTAATAAAGGAAGAACGAAAAAGCTCGTAATCAACCGATTCATGGGATGTTTTATTATTAAAATCACAAATCTGTGCAAATTCCTTTTCCTAATGCACGTGATTTTAAGGAGCTCTTTGAGTGGACGAACGTTAGATATAAAGACATTGTAATTTAAGTCCAGCCAATACTAAATTTGCTTCGTTAAAAGTCACATTGAGCGTCAAGCAAAATCCAAAATACGTCTGTGATTCTCTTTTTAACATATTAAATGAGATTTGCGAAGAAAAAGTGGTCGAATATTTATTTCTCCTTAGCACAATGTTATCTGGAGCGTCACGACGTTACTATGGATAAATTATCGTAAAAATGTGACGTCATGTAATTCATTGATGTCAGGGGATAACGGCATTGCATATCTCGACATTGTTTCCAAGAGTTTATCTTGGATTTTACAGCTGTACATTTTGGCATTCGTCAATCAAAGAGGGAAAGAAATGAAAATGTTGATACCGCTGCGATGTCATTACGCTACACCCGAAGGAGAAGTAGTTATTCGATCAGTTGTTGACAAAATTATCGAAACTGTTTAAAACATTTGGGGATTTGGTTTGTTGTCAAGAATCTGTATTTGCGAAATTGTTATTCCCTAATTAACAGCAGTGCGTTTTCGTGCAAGAGTGTATGTGTTACTGTGTTTCACCGATTATGTTTAATAAACACAAACATAATTTTATGTAAAGTGTTGTCTCTAGTTGTCTATTCGTCCTACACTATGAGCTGAATGTAATATAAATGTGGTTTAGTTCCGTTCCATTCCATTCTGTATCATTTAGTGACAACTTCTGAACAAAAAAAGGCCTTCATACAATAAGGACTAAAGCATGTCATGCTAATGAAAAGGCCTATCATGCTAATGAAAAGTCCTACCATGCTAATGAAAAGTCCTACCATGCTAATGAAAAGGACTACCATGCTAATGAAAAGTCCTACCATGCTAATGAAAAGTCCTACCATACTAATGAAAAGGACTACCATGCTAATGAAAAGTCCTACCATGCTAATGAAAAGGACTACCATACTAAAAATGCCTTCCATGTTAATGAAAAGACCTACCATGCTAAGAATGCCTACCATGCTAAGGAAAAGGCCTACAATGTTAATAAAAATGCCTACCATGCTAATGTGTGTGTGTGTGTGTGTGTGTGTGTGAGAGAGAGAGAGAGAGAGAGAGAGAGAGAGATTTGGATTTTTAACGTAGTTTTAACAATTTTCAGTCATATCGCTACGATGTCTGCATTGTGACAGTTTATAGTGATGTCTAGCACGGGGGCATCATGCCGCAGACATGTAGCATGATGTCCCAGACATGTAGCATGATGTCCCACCCAGTCACATTATCCTGACACCAGGCCGACCAGTCCTAACACTAACCTCTTAATGCTGAACGTCAAGTGAGGCAGCTGTTAGTAACATTTTTGTAAGTCTTTGGTATGACTCGACCGGGGATCGAACCCACGACCTCCCGCATCCGAGACGGACGCTCTAACCACTAGGCCACCGGAGCGGTACCATGATAATGAAAGAGCCTGCAATGTTAATAAAATACCCAGTTTGTCTGCTCAGAACTGGGTTTTATGGGAACATTCACCAGTCATATTGCAAATATCGATTTTGGCGTTGTCAAAATGTAAGATTTTCGCATATCCAACAGATAGTTGTCGTGGTAAATTTCAAATACATGTAAACACATTAAAGCTTTTTCTTTGCATCGACTGTAGAAAAGGGTCATGTTGTGTCATTAATCAAAGTTAAAAAGAAAGGACTCTTTTTTAAATGCATACAATAGTCCATAAGTTAAGTACGGAAGGAATGAAGGAAAAATAAATATGCAAAAAAGGAAGTAGGCATATACGCGTATATTTATGTATGTGCACACTTATATAACAATAGGCATGCACGCACACATACAATGCATACATACATGGCAGTAACAGTATTTATAATTGGGTATAGAGAAAGAAAGAAATCATGTTTACATCTCAATACAGTATTGTTAAGATTGTATACTTATTTGACATTTTCCGTTGCAAAGCAAATTCTTGCCTTGGTTTTAGTCGAGACAACTCTTACGTCATGGTTTCTTGACTGAGTAGACTAATTTGGTCGAATAATTAAGCTCCTCTTTCTCTGATGCAATACGATGATCACACGAACATCCAAATGAGTAAGGAAGCCACAACATATTCATCGCAGTTTGTCCCTAATTCGATACAGTGATTTCCACCTTGATGATCACTTGAAACTCGTAAATTATATTGTTACCGAAATCAATGCTTTTTCTTCAAAAGAATGAACTAAATCATTTTCAATTTTCAAAAGAATGAATTAGATCATTTTCAATTTTCAAAGGAATGAATTAGAACATTTTAAATTTTCAAAAGAATGAATTAAATCATTTTCAATTTTCCAAAGAATGAATTAAATCATTTTAAATTTTCAAAAGAATGAATTAAATAATTTTAATTTTCCAAAGTAAATAATTGTCTGCTGTTTATTGTCAAACCTATGTACATTTGAACCTGATCGTATTTCTGATATAGTTACGTATTTACCTTAAATTGATTCATTCGAACTTATTAAGTTGTATATGTTCATATCTTTTATATCAAAATTGCTTATTTCTTGTTTGTTTGAATCCGTTATACTTATGGAGCGATATATTACATATATTTCTACTTTAGTGTCTTTCACCTGCCTACTTATTTTTTAAAATATACTTAAATTAAATGTTATATATAGATTTATTTCCACAGTTGTGGCGGCTTTCTTTTGCTGTCCGTTTATAATTTGATGATCTGTGTGTTCCAATTGCTACTTGATTTGTGCATTTGACAGTGAAGATGTTAAATTGTCACGGACAGAAGGTAAATGCACAAAATTATTCGAGTCCAATCTGAACTTGTATGATGTCTACACTGAAGGAAATAATGTATAGCGCTGACCGTATTAAATTTAAAAAATACATGAAAACTCACACTATCAACCAAAAAGATGAGAAATCACACAATCCCGCTGTGTTCTTAACTGGTTACAATCAAATTATACACAAAGTCGCTCCGTACATTAATGTAGTTTATTTTCCCTTGATCACTAACTACATTTTCTTTTACAGTTGAAATCAGGAGTACATGCCAATCTCCTTTTACTATAGGCTGGGTCCCCACAAAGGTTAAGGCTTTTACTGGATGATGCTCCATCTATTAGCGAGCCATTGGCTGTTTCTGGCATGGAGGCGGGGCGATAGTGACTCTTCAGCCAATAATTTGATGAACCGAAGCGTATCCCTCTTCACTACGCATTCCATTTTGTGTCAAATTAAATTATACTAGGTTTACCTTGTATTTTCAAATCCATTGTCATCTGACTGGGTGTCGGTTACACTAGCGTCGTAACGCAGATGTATGTGTGGTATATTGCCGAAGTGGCTTATCAGTAGTGCATTTAGAAGGACTGTAGAGACAGTTAATATATACCGTCATTTTCTCTTATTGCCCTTCACAAGGATATCTACCTATCGTATCTGAGACGGGATCTTTAGTACCGTATGGAAAATTGATATCTACATTTTTGAGATTTGTAATCACGGGTATGTTGCATTTCAATTCACTATTTCTACTACTACTACTACTACTGCTACTGCTACTACTACTATTACTAATACTACTACTACTGCGTTGGAAGTTAATGCTATCTTTCTATTTTCCTCTCCAGAACGGGGGTTAGGTTCAACATAATTCTCTTGTCTTAATGATGCTATTTTTATGCTGAAAATGAATGGACTGTATAAATACATATACAATAACGCTATGAAAGTTAGAGTTCAATTTCTTCTTAAACATTTATCAAACTTCAACCGATAAAAAGTTGTATATGCCTACAAATTATTGATGTCAATCCAGCCTGTATTTGAAATTGCTGATAAGTATCATTTGTTTACAGCAGTTTAGTAATGGTAATTTGATCACAGACAAAAAGGTGATAAAATCTCCATTCGTTGAAACAAATTTAACACACATTCCCAAAGAATACAACAATATATAGAAAAAGATACTACTAAAGGTGCACACAGTCACATGTAAAAATTTTATATATTTATATCTCGCCCTATAAACAATGACGTACATGGTATAACAATGGTATCATATTGTTTATTTACAGAAATACTTTGAAAGTAAAAACATTATCTCACATGCACCTATTCACGCGCACGTACACACACGGATATATTTATTTATTTATTTATTTATTTATTTATTTATTTATTTATTTATATAAAGAATGACTTAATTATTCGATAAATTAATTTAAGCAATCAGTAAATCATTACGTAAGAGTTTTCTCGACTAAAACCAAGGTATGTATATATTAGGTTTGCTCTTGCTACAGGGTTTGCAAATAATTCTTGACGGCTGTAATTTCGGATTAAGTAAACAGTGAGGAACTCATCTTGTAAAACTTCCGTAGCAAGACTGTAACCTGCATTACAGATGGAATAATATACGATTACATATCTAGTATAGTCATGTTAGAGTCATACTCGAGGGTATCTAAGATTTTATTTTTATTTTGTAGGAAAGATAGATAAGAGTGAAACGTAAGATGCTTATTTTCTTCACATAAACGTGGCCAAATGTATGTATGTATGTATGTATGTATGTATGTATGTATGTATGTATGTATGTATGTATGTATGTATGTTATTATTATTTTCGAATTATGAAAGAATAAATGAACCAATACAATGAATTGTCAGTCACAGTGAACTCTAAATTTGAATTTTAATCTGTAGCTTTAAAGGTGATGACATCTAGCTTGAGGAAATATGTAATAAGATAATTTGGTTGTAAAATTAAAGTTTGTTCACGTACGTTTTTATTGACGTAGCTTGATCGTGTGATTCTAAAACATTGCTATTCTTCTTTTAACAAATGGTAAGAATAATAGCTTTCCTCCTAGAATTATTTGAAAGACATTTATTAAAAAGATTTAATTGATAGTGGTATTGACTTGTCAATTTAAACCCATCTACCCTTACTTGAAACAATATTTCTCACCAAAAAAATCATTTTACCGATAATAATTTCTCACGTGAGCTCTGTTTTCTTGGGTTTTTTATTGCAAGAATATTGATGAAAATTACAATAAGACTGAAATTAAACATTGATTTATCGACCGATTCAAGCAATGAAGTAAAAGCGTTAACTCTTATCGACAATAATTTAAGTTTATCATAAGTAGATCGGGAAAAATTGCTATAGAAACAGAGTGGCTTCGTCAATGGGACTTTTTAAAAGTTCCGTTTTGTTTCAAATAGACCACACCGTATGCCATATTTATAATAACAGATGAATATGATAGCCTCTTCAGTGCTATCAACCATTGGTCACAATTTCTTGAAGACGCATTAGGCAGTCAGTAAAAGATTTTTTTTTCTTCAAAAAGGAAGCAGGGAAGGGATATAAATGCAGAATTCAGTAAATACAAACTCCCACCAACAACAACCAAACCTAACTCCAATAAATAAAAGTCCAATAAAAAATAAGAAATACAATAAAAACATAAAAATAAACATAAAATACAATACATAATGATAGTATATTTAAAAGAATAACTTATTAAAAAGTGTTAAATGGGATTGCAATTGAATCAAAATTCAAAATGAAAACAGCAGATAATACATCAAGTCTGTATTGAGGTAATGCATGCCATTAAAGCCTAAATTAAGTCAATACCATCTGATTAATTAATTAAATTAATAGTAAATCAAGAATGCCATTATTTCGGGAAACTAAGTTGCAAGTCACTGTATTATGTTACTTATAAAAAATAAATGCAAAATGCAAGTTGTTAATATTGTGCCGGAACGGTGTTCATACAAGTTACATTAAAATAGGCCAATTCGTGTTGTGAATTATGTATGTCACGATCTATTCGAATGGGAGAAAATGGGAAATCAAGCGACATCAACAAAACATTATTCTTAATCATCCTAAAGATATATCTTTATTTACAAAAATGGCTTTTATCTAATTTAATCTGACTGTACACACCTACTGGAACGAAAAAGAACGAGCCCTGTCCATTACAAGAGAAAAAAAAATGAATAAGATCAGGCACTAAACGTCGATAGAAATTTCAGACGAATCATATAGGGTACTCTGAACAAGATGCAAGGAGTTTCCTCCAGATTGTGTCATGGGTCACTGGAATTAAAAAATAAAAATAAAAAAGAACTAAAAGAAGTGTTGACGAAAAGAGATTGGATCCTAATAAAATAGCTAACTAGGCAGATGAAACAAATTAAACGTTGAGGGCAGAAGATCATCTTTTTTATGTCTAGAAATTAAAACTTTAATTAATTTCGAATGTCGTTTTGTTGAGGGTCTGTTTTCGATGTCAGTTTCAGTCTTAAAAACGATTGATAGTGCGATGTCAGTTTCAGTCTAATGAAGATCGATAGTGAGTAAAGTGTACATAATCAAATATTCTTTAGCGTACGTTCCCTTTGTGATAAGGATCCATCAAATGGATCACTGTAGTAAGTACCAGGATGCGATGTCAGATATATCATCAATAAATGCGGGTAGCAAGAAGAAAAGATAGGACTTGAGAAAATTGAATGAGAACCTATTAAACTGGTCACAAGCAATCGAGTTCTCACAATGACTCGGCATACTGTGCTATCCTAGTGTAGATAGGAGACGACATCTTACAGCCATATAATTCTTTCCCATATTGATTTAGATGCATTTTTACTGTTGTCTGGGGAAGTGTAAATGGTGTTACGGAATCAATCAGCGATATCTGAGTCACTTTTGCATAGTACGATTAATAGGTCTGGAATGTGTTTGGGAGGATACAGAAGTTTTGCTTGAATGATCTTTTTTCAAAGACTTGTTTGATGCTTTTTCGTATGGTGACAACGCACTTTTCACTCGTAATCGTAAAGTCATGGGTTTCTAATACTCGAAATCATGACAGAAACTATCACCATGACAATGACAATCGAGCCGGTACAATGATCCTTTGCAATATCGTCGCATCCGATATGAACTAAATGTAGGTATAATCTTATAAGCCATGACATTGGAATAGTATTTCTTTGTACGTACAATTAATTATACGGCATTGCAACAATATCAGAGCGTTATGGACAAAATACATTTACAATATTTCGTCTCATGAAGTGATACAAGTTTGTTACTGTTAACTAGTGATGACTGTTGAATCAAGCATAAAAATAGAAAAGCTCGTTTAATTATAAATATCCTAAAATCGATTAAAAATAATTCAAGTTCCTCTGAATACATATAATTAGGTGATATCTAATTATTTAAATGAGGAATGACCAAGCACAGAATTAAGACATAATAAAAGTTATACTTGAATGTAAATTATACCAGAACAATGAACAAGCTGTGTTCACTGTTAAATAAAAGTACCAAATTCAAACCCCTTTTTACAAAAAAAATAATAATAAACCCATAACAACAAAACGCAAGTAAAATCACACAAATTGAGGTACAAACCCAAATTACCAATTAAGCCTGTACCTAGCGTATCACCTGGACGGCAATGTATTCAGATTTTTAAATTTTGAAGAAAAAAGGTAAAATATTCATATAAATTAAATTTGTAAAAGATTCATGTAAAAGCCGTGAAATATAATACAATTAAAATGATTAATTGACTTGTATGTCAGTTGCATGATCGTCGCAAAGGTGGTTTGAATGACAGCTGCACGGGCAGAAGCGAAGCTCCCGGAGATATGGGGTACAGACGCTTCAGGGGGGCATGTCCCACAAGTCCACAGAACATGTCACAACTAACAGAGATACCCCGGGTGGGTATCTGGCATGGGGATCCCTATCAAATGTCGGGTTGAATGGGTGCAAATAGGGTCCACGTCAGAACATTGTAAGTTGATATGTTATTGTTTACATATGACTTCACACAATGGGACACTCATAAGTTCAAAGGCAGCTCGAGTATTCATGCCATCCTGGGACGCAATGTACAATGAAGGATTTCCCCATTTTGGAAGCTAATGTTGCATATAGTTTTGTGGTATGGTGATAGTACGGCATCATCGAGAGAGCACTGAATATTGTGTCCGCTCGCACGCTTTTCCTCACCAACTAATTAGGGGAGGGGCCTGCCTTTGTTAGTCATACCTGTCAAAAGTATAAATTACAATATCTTAAATGGGAAGCCGACATTTCTTTCAAGTGATTCTGAGCAAGCGGGCAGTAGATTCTGGAGTCCAAATTTGACAAACAGAATTTAGTAATATATGCTTGAAGAACAAGTTTGCTCGAATGTTGAGCTTGTGAGAAAATTCTTCAACATAGTGTGTATATTGTAAAATTCACGGGGTAACTTATTTTTCACAAAGAATCAAGATATTCAGTTATGCCGAGGGATTACAGTATAATATAAGAAGACAGAAACAATCTGAGAAAGATAATAAAAGTGTAAGTTTGATGTTATAGAATTCGCAGGAAGAAAAAAAAAAACGCTTTTGTTGAAAAGTAGTTGTTCTCAAGGCTGAGTAACGAATTTATATTTCGTTTCAATCACGCTTTAAAATGATATATTCCATACCAATATATGATTTTATTTAATTTAAATTAAATTTTTAGAGTATTTATTGCTTAATGAGAAATATTTATTTTCGATCTTTTCTGTAGATGAAAATGCTGTTGATTAAAGAAGACGTTTGCAGTGACGAAAACGAGAAACCTACATCAATTCAAAATGGTAAGTAATTTTGTAATATTTAATTCTCAGTAACCCTCTCGTATAGGGTTTATATCCTCAGAATATTACTCAATATTTGGAGAAGAAACAAAAATCATTTTGTCTGCTCTCAAGGATTCTTTTGAATAAAATAGATGTTTTCTTTATCACATGATATAATATTTTTAATGGAAATGCCTACTTTAGTGTTTTCATATAATCATAAGTGCTTGATGAAAACTCTTTTAAAACTTTACATTTTGCAATAGTTATACTTTATTCGGTAAGTCAATTAAAATCGATAGAGATCAAACGATAGCATATTTTCTTTGCTAGGTGTTTTCATGACAAATTATTAATATATATATATATATATATATATATATATATATATATATATATATATATATATATATATATATATATATATATATATATATATATATATATATACAACCTCCATGTAACTGGCACATTCTTTTCTCATGTTACAAGTTAATTATTTTCATGTTGGTTATGTCCGGATAATTACATATCAGCAACATTCGTTTTAGTACACTATTTCATCAACTGTAAATGAGTAAAATTGAGGTTATCATAATGGATCCTCGTTGTAACACCCCCTTTTTAGTACTTCGTCTGATTTTAATAATAATCCTTTCTGTGTATTCATTTTTGTTGTCTTAACCTTATCTGAGATATTACCTTTTATGCCGTTTATCGCAATTAATTTATACTTATATTCGCGTTTTATGTTGAAAATCAAATTTCGAAGTAATGTCCAATTTCTTTAGGACCTATATAACGTTTGTAGTTGGTGAAAAAGTAAATGTTCTCCTGAAATCACTAATCAAAGTAAAGCTAGAAAATGTCTAACTAAACAGTACAAAACATGTTTAATGGAAACAAATGACTCAGCTGTCATAAAATGTTTAATGGAAACAAATGACTCAGCTGTCATAACATGTTTAATGGAAACAAATGACTCAGCTGTCATAAAATGTTGAAGATGACAAAAATGTTTTCATGTGTCAAGGAAAATTACCCTCTATTACCCCAAACCTTTCTTACATAGTGATAACCCTTTTAATGTACATCTCTCATCTCGATCTCTCTTATTAATTCGTCAACCCTATAGAACTATATTTTTAAACAAACTCAGATACACCGAGATTATATACGAACCATACGGCTGACAGCATTGTGAGCATAACTTCTTTTTTGGCAAGATTAGATTTACGACTGAAACAGTTTTCACTAGAATGTCACTGCTCTGATACAGATGAAAGATAAAACCTATATATGACTATAGCGCTTACACTGCTTCAAACTTTATTTTGCCTTATTTACAATCGAAATACAATTATCTACCAAAGTCACGCTACTGGGGGAAGTCAGTGCGGGACAAAATGTTTTACGGTCCAATACAATAGAAATGTTCCGAATCACCCCCTAGTCCAAATCTAACCTTTGTATAGCGACTATTGAATAGGACAAGATAAAAGGAGCTTACTTTGGGGACAATATTCAAGTACTTCTTAACCTCAACTCACGGGACCTGAGATATTCAGGGACTGTTTGATTAGCATTAAGTTTTCAATTAACGCTGAGAATGTATGGACATTCAGTAGCTATATAGGGAAATCCTATATGGCTTTCTTATATGTTGAAGAGTGACATATGAGGAGTAGGAAGTGAAATAAAGAGATTATTAATTACAAGAGATAAATTTTAATGGAAATGTGTTTGTCAGCTCATTTTTACTCACTTAATTTATTGATTTTTCAAATGATGTCTGAATATAGAATGAAATAGTTTACAGCAAGCACAGGGCAGTGCTTAATAATAATAATAATAATAATAATAATGACGATGTTGATGACTATGATGTTAAAGAAAGTAATAGTAATGACGATAGTAATAATAATAATAATGATAAATAATATGATCTATTATAGAAAACAACATTATTTGTGTTCAGTTTATTTATGCTAGTGTTAAATGGAGTTTCCATAATATTTAGATTGGAGTTAGGTTGATCTAATGTGTAAGGTCTTATCAGCATCTTCATCTTGCGGTTATTCATGTAACTATTAAACACAGAACTCTGGCCACAATTCTCAGCTGCACTTTAGACCAGACAAAAAACCCCTCAGACAGATGCTGTTTCTTAAGAAGACATTGTTTAGTATCTAGTTTTTTTGATGCGACACATTATTGTTTAAACAGTATTGTGTTGCACCTAATAATGAGCAGATAGCGGTAGGGGCCTGACGGCTGCTGCCGCGGAATATTACCGGGCTTGCCATTCGGAAGGCAGGTGATAAACCGACAGCGATGGTCGGGCCATTATGTAATTTCCAAGCTTTCTGCCTGTTACTCTTGCTAAATCGTCTTGACTCCTGTATGTCTTCTTCCCGTACTGTTATCTGCCGCATCATACCACGTAACATGGCATCTGCTTTGATATCAAAACACTCGAAGCGGATCCGCGGAGCATCACCTCGGTGATTCTTCTCGGCACGATATTATTATTAAAATTCCCATTCTGCAAGATTGTCACGTCCGTTATTTAACGGTAACCAAACAAAATGGAAGTTTTCAAAGCAGTCGCCAATAAAATGAATTTTAATTAGCCTAAATGAGCATGCGCTTGCCTCTCAGTAATGTAAGAGAAATAAATCCATCTGTTTCACGCACCACGGTTCTTCAGTCATTTAAGTCATCAGGGCGATACCCCTTCGCTCTAAGTTCGCTTGATTACAAAAGATTTAAATTTTTCCTGCGCTAAACATTTAGCTTTATTTTTCTTCACGTTATCAAGTGGTGATGGCAACAGCTAAAATAATATCAGCGTTGTTCTGCGCATTTGATACTGAAGATAACATATAATTAGCTTAGTAATGGGTACACATGGAACAACATATATTGCACAGGACCACGGTGAAAGGGGTGATAACAGCAGTATTCATAAGGGTTCTGTTCCATGAACTCAATCACAATTATTATAGTACACTTTGGTCACGTGAGATTTCTATGTTCTCGCAAAGTCAGTTGCATTAGGATATGCGATCAGTCTATGTCAAACCAATGTTTGTAAACTGATATATTCCAGTTTTTGTAGGTTTATATAAGGGATTTATTTGTTCTCAGGTACAATGCTTGATGAAGAGACCGAGAGAACTAGATCAATGTTGTCCTCCAAGGCACAGCAACATTTAAATCAATCAGAAGTTCAGTACCGCCAGTCTCCCAATCATTATTTCACCGATGGAAACAAAGAAAGAGATATGTGAGTTTTCAAAGCACTTTTCTTTCCTTTTAGTTCTCTTGGTATGCTCTTATAAAAGACTTGCCTTCATTTGGAAAAAGATTTTCTCACTTTCAAAATAATCGAATAGCTAATAATTTGCATGTATTTTCTAGTCATGTAATTTGGGAACAATTAGTGTTGTATTTCCTTAATTTCAACGATTATGACAGGTTTTTGCCAAACATATTTGTGAGATGAAAACCGAAAAGATGAAAAAGAGAACTATTTCGTAGCAATTAATAGACGAGAAGATAAAAGTGTAGATCCTTTTGAGGAACAAAATGGAGAATAATTTATTTTAATTTTTATGCGTACTATTGGGATCGAGTTTAAATAATGACCACAGTTATATATATATATATATATATATATATATATATATATATATATATATATATATATATATATATATATATATATATATATATATATATATATATATTCAACAAGGTTATAAAATACAGAGGCATATAATTTTCTTCATGTTGGCACAGTAGATAGTTTATGTCTGTTATAATATAGCCCAGTCGATTTAATGCTTTTAAAATAAACGTATGGCAGCACTTATGAATTGTAAGGGGAAGAAAAAGAATACATAAACTAAAGGGCGAATTTTTAGACTGCTTTCAATGGACGTGGATAAACAATTTGATTGCATCATATCAGTTTTGCAATGCTCGTGATTCGATACCTCTTTTCAAATCTTGATGGCTTTGCCTAAGTCTTTAATACACACTGACGCCTTTCATCTGCAAGATTTCCTACATCTTCAGGTGCATGCAGTTGTCTACAGAGTTCCACGAATCTATACGAAATAAATGTTGAAGCTTTTAAATAACTTTCCGAAGCTTTCCAGATATTCAAGGAAGTTATTTTGTACTGTTTTGATCAAACTATTTTCTGCGTAAATGAACGTAACAAGATTTAAAGCATTGGTCTGTTATTGTACTCTTCGTTAACTAAATTAAAATTCACGTTGACTAAATTGAAAAATGAAACCTCATAAGTAAAATTAGTCATGGGTTCAGGAACAAATGGAACGCAGGCAGTTATGCATTTAATTTTATTTTATTCACAGATGTCTCGACGATGACTCAGAAAGTAGACAAATGAATGAAGTCGAAAGGAGACTAAATGTCCAGACTTCATCGCCAGAGGGAAACTGTGCCGATGATTCTCATAACCAACAGGTAACAATTCTGTACCTATCACGTCACTAATAGACTGTATACTTACAACACTCACATATTCAGCTTTTGAGAAATTTCACATAAAATAAGTAGCTATGTTGTATCCTGTCTTTCGAAAACACGAAACACTCTTTCCAAAGTAACATTATGCTGTTTCGATATATGATGAACCAATACATTCACTGACCTAAAACAAACACCGTATATATTACACGATTAAAATCTAAATTTATGTCGTCATTCCTATATAATCATTAAAATAGATCTTGCCAAAATTGAGCTTTGTCTTATCTGAAGCGCAGAGAATAAGAAGGAACAGCTTTTAATGCGATTGCATTTTTGTTTTTATTTTAGATTGGCAGAATTGGTGATCGTCGTTTCGCCTGTGAACACTGTGACAAACTATTTACGGATCCCAGCAACCTGCAACGTCATATCCGCTCTCAGCACGTTGGCGCCAGGTCTCACGCATGCTCCGAATGTGGCAAGACTTTTGCGACATCTAGTGGTTTGAAACAGCATCAGCATATTCACAGCAGTATCAAGCCATTCCAGTGTGAGGTCTGTCTGAAGGCATACACACAATTTTCCAACCTGTGTAGACACAAACGGATGCATGCCGGATGTCGTCAGCAGATTAAATGCAGCGATTGCGGTCAGGCGTTTTCTACTATAACATCTTTGAGCAAGCACAAGCGGTTCTGTGAGGGAGCACTAAGGAATGGTCTACACGTTAGTCTTCAGGGACTATCTACAAAAGCTCAAACCATGACCCCTCCCCAGAGTGGTCCGTATAGTCCAGCTATGTACATGGGAATGTATGGCACAAGACCTGATTATGCTCTTTTTCCTTCCATGGTCCCTAGCATTCCGAATTTTCCGTTTGGAAACTCATTAGAAGCTTTAAGGTGCTTACCTGCAGAGAAAGTTCAACCATCTGTAGACATATCAAAAATTAAGCGAGAAAGCGACATTAAGTTTGCAAGGACCGAGATGGAGCTTAGACTCAATACACTTTCGGATGGGAACCGGAGCGATGGAGAGTCAGACGGCGGATCACATTGTGATGGACTAAATAATTCTGAGGAGGAAACCGAATGCCATTCATTTAGAATGAAACATATCCTGCAGAAAGAAGACAAATTCGGGACCACTCGTCTAATAAAGCCAACAGCGATCAATCCCAAAATGTCTGGCTCGTTTACATTGTCCCAACTGCGTAGTGATGCTCCCACGTATGAATGTCCATACGACTTCTCCTTAAAAAGAGAGCCCAGTGAACTAAGAAGTCATATACATGGTACTAAGTCTGACAAAACTGTATCGTCTAAAGGAGAACAACCATTAGATTTAAGCAAGACAAAAGAGGAGCTGATGTCTGAAGATTCACGAAAAACGCACGTGTTTGGGGAGGAGGATACAAGGTTAAAGAATTCTGTGACTTCGTGTATTGATGCCACAATGCCATTATTTTCCAAACAGCAGTCGCTTATTGAGCAGGAACTTCGCCTGTATGAGGAAAGAAGAAAATTCCAGCGGTATCTACTTGAGACCAGCCAGTTTCCACCTTATCCAAGATTGCCTTTTCCGACACCGACGTTTCCTTATCCGCTCAATCCATTTACCCTCTCATTCCCTACCAGAGAAGGATCTCTACCACCGTTTACCTCCTTCATGAGCGACTACCACGGTGCACCTCATATCGCGAAGATGAAGGACCGCTATACATGCAAGTTTTGTGGAAAAATCTTTCCTCGCTCGGCAAACCTGACCCGTCATCTGAGAACTCATACTGGAGAACAGCCGTACAAATGCAAATACTGTGAAAGATCATTTAGCATTTCGTCCAACCTTCAGAGACACGTTCGCAATATTCACAACAAAGAGAAGCCTTTCAAATGCCCACTCTGCGACCGTTGCTTCGGACAACAAACCAACCTTGATAGACACATCAAGAAACATGAGACAGATGGACCTAATGTGAAAGACTCTCCTCCCTATGATGAGGAAGACGACAGCATCATGACAGAATCCACGCCGAAGTATTTAAATTCTACCGAGTCATCCGATGAAGATATGGTAGAGGATGGTGATCATCCATCCAACTCAGAGGAGGACGAATACATAACTTCTGAACACCACGGAGATGAGGAAGATGACAGCATTATCACCAGGCATCAACGTATTAGTAAAAAACTATCAGCCGATCCAGACAACAACCTGCTCGATTCGGAGAGCGCTGTTTCGTCCCAGTCAGATGATGAGGTAGAGTGTGGTGGTAGTACAACTTTACGAGGAAGAGGTAGCGAAGAAGAGGAGGATGGGAAAGTAACATCACGATGCAACGGTACCTTTCTTCAGAGGCAGACCTCTCTAGAATCTTGCTCTGGTTCCAATGTTCGAATGCTGGCTGACACAACATACTTTCACGCTTCGTCTCAAGTGTTATGCTCGTAATCCATAACTTTGACGTGATTAATAGACAAGTTATCTGAGATTCGTTAATTCCAGTGCATCCACGACAATCGGAAAAAATTATAACACAAAAATATGAATCATATGTATTGGCAGTATTTATTTTTTGAATGTTACTTTGCTGTGTTCATTTGGTGTTAATTTCATTTGGTGTTAAGGGTAATGATTTGATATCGGGAAATGACATTGACATTTTTGGTTCCAACAAGTAAAGATATCTTAATTGTTTTACATGTCAATGAATTAATTTTTACTTCCAAGTCATTTCAACATTGAAACTATGCAATAGACCAGTAACATTGCTCACATCGAAACTATGCAATAGACCGGTACCATTGTTCACAACCAAACTATATTATAGCAGTGATAGTTTTCCATAAGAAAACTGTACATAGAATGGTCATATCAATAGAATCAAATTGTATTTAAAGTATGTTTCCAATGATTTATGTCATATATATGAGTGTATATATTTTTAGAGTATTTAAAACAGAAACGAAGTCTAAACTTCGTTATGCAATAAAAGAGGCCAAAACGTCTCAGCAGTATACATTATATAATGTACATTAAGTTCTTTAGTGGTGGGGTGGGGCGGGGTGGAACACTGAATAATTTTTTTACATAAAGCATTTATTGTTCTTTTTTTTATATACAGATCGTATGATTGAAATCACCACGTGCTGTTGAATAAATTGTAAATTATTTATAGACTATCCATTTTGAATAACGGGTTTTTCTATATATTTATAATGTGAATATTTTGTGCTTCTACAATCACTGCCTCTTCTTTTTTTATGTTGTTAAATTTGTACACACATTAATTTGTACACACCTTAATTTGTACACGCCTTAATTCATACACACGTTAATTTCCTGTTTCTTTTATTCCGTTAAAGGTGTTCTTCATTAAAACGTAATGTCAAGAAAAACACCAATTAATTAACATTGATTATTTATTGCTTTCTAATTTTTTATTTTCTTTTGATGTCAATTACATTTTGAAAGATTTCTTTTGATTTTTATAAAAGTACTCTATTTAGTCAAATATGTTGCTGCATTAGACCCGTGAATTTTCGAAAATAAAAACTCGTTTATAGACAGGTGCTTACTTAGGTGCATTTCATTATGCTGATTGCATCCAAGACTGTCATACATTATGCTGATTGCATCCAAGACTGTCATACATTATGCTGATTGCATCCAAGACTGTCATACATTATGATGATTGCATCCAAGACAGTCATAAATTTCATTATGCTGATTGCATCCAAGACTGTCATACATTATGCTGCTTGAATCCAAGACTGTCATACATTATGCTGATTGAATCCATTACAGTCAAACGTTATGCTGATTGAATCCAAGACTATCATACATTATGCTGCTTGAATCCAAGACTGTCATACATTATGCTGATTGAATCCATGACAGTCATACGCTATGCTGATTGAATCCAAGACTATCATACATTATGCTGATTGAATCCAAGACTGTCATACATTATGCTGATTGAATCCAAGACTGTCACACATTATGCTGATTGAATCCATGACAGTCATACGTTATGCTGATAGCATCCGAGACTGTTATACATTATGCTGATTGAATCCAAGACTGTCATACTTGTATAATGTATGTCTCGTTTATAAGCCACTTATCAGACAGACATAATATTGAAGAAAAAACACAGACTAAATCGTTTCCTGATATAGAGACACATGAGAGATATTATATTATGATTTCATTTAACATTTTTATCAAAACATCGAATTTAAAAAGTAAGGAATTTGTTGGTTTTTGTTGTTGTATATTACATCAGTTGTCGTCTGGATCCGTAACCAGAACTTATTGTTTCTAATCTTCAGTGTATAGTGTCTGTTTGTCTGTTTTAGATTACTTTGGAACAAATTTATTACTTTTTGCGATACATGAATTTGAATTATAATAATGCTTCAAGCCAAAAAGATCTCTGTTCTGGAAGGGAAAGGCATACATTAATAAATCAATTAAAAAACAAACATGCATATAAATTCTGCCTGATTTTGTTATGGAGTCGAAATATCACGAATGACATCATATTTTAATACTAAATAAAAATAGTTCCCATCATCAACTGAAAAAAATGTATATGCACAACATACAACGTAACAGACATTCTCTAGTTTTCATACGAATGTAGATCAGATTTTCATGTGCTTTTAGTTCTGTCTCTCTGTGATACTTACCCCTTTCAAGTAGTGCTGAAAGATTCGTGTTGTAAATAGTAACCGTGTTGTAAATAGTAAACACGCCGTGTTGTAAATAGTAACCGTGTTGTAAATAGTACTTGTCAAGAATACGATTTATTTTTGTATTCAATATTTATTTTGTAAAATAAATCAATTTGATTGTGAAAGTTTGTTTCCTTTTCATTGTTTTCAATTTATTATTTATGGACTTAAGCAAAACGAGTTTCTAAGGTGTTTGTCTAATGCTACAGTGTTAATTGAGACATGTAGGAAACATACAATTTTACTCAGTTTATTGGATTTAAAGTCGCTAAAAATGTCGGTGTTGTTTAGACAACACGCATCAGTTATGAGTGTGACAACAGGCGGAAATGAAGGAGAGAGACAATAGCAGCTTGAGCACGTCTGGTTTATAATTCGGGTTTGTCCAAAGGAATTACCCAGTATTCATAAAACGTCTCAACCATTGGCAAATATTCAACTTTAATTTTTTAAAACATTATTTGGAAATTATGCAAGCAAATTTTAAGTATAGAAAATATGGACATATAGGTGGATGTTCGTCTGCATGAATGGATATATAGACTATAGATGGATGTTGGTCTGTCTGTATGGATACGTAGATTATTGGATGGATTTTTGTATATATGGATACATGGACGTTTAGATGGATGTTTTTATATATGGATATATGGACGTTTAGATGGATGTTTGTATGTTTGGATATGAACTTTGTACGTATAAATTTATAGATGAATGTTCGTCTGTATATATGTATATAAGGACCTACATCAGATTGTTTGTCTGTCTGTATGTATGGGTATGCAAACTTTGGGATGGATGGATAACTGGCTAAATGATGAATTAATGATAAATTAAAACATTTTTTTGTGAGTCGACGGATGATGGATCAATTGTGCAGTGTCTGTCATCTATTTTTTGTCGAGAATATTGTGCAAAACCTGTACAAATAAAAGTTTATGGTCGTTAAACAGGAGACGAGAACAAGCTTTATTACTTGATTCTGACGGAGAAAACACGTTATCCTTACATCTTACCTGTGTCGGTTGTCTTTATGGATTGGATGTTCCACCTTGTTATTGATTTGATATTAATATCAAGCGGTCTTGTTTTATGATTTTCTGTATATTAATTATGCCATAAGCACATGGACATCACGTACGTGAAAATGTAAAGAAGAAGGTACGTTATTACATGTAGCACGTAGCCAAGTTTAATTTTGTCCACATATTGCGTCACGTTCTCTTTTTCTTCTGGATGCCCCGCGTGGCCCAGTGGTCTAAAGCGCTCGCCGTTACGGATCACTGCCATCTCACCTCTGTCTGCGTGGGTTCGAGTCTCAGGCATGACCAATGTGGAAACATGGGAAAGCTTGCCAGTATCTTCTCCTGGGTCGGTGGTTCTTCCCGGGAACTGGCCGACATGTATAGCCTGTCTTGTGCTGAAAAATAAACCCGATAACAATAACAACAAAGCAACTTTTTTTTCTATCATCCTAAATCAGTGCCAAAGGGTGTCATCGCAAGTCAGAGCCAAAGGAGGCATGGATAGTGTGACAGCAACCTCCACACCTGCCTCCAATCCGTGAAGAAACAGTATGAATTAAATAATATAAATCAGAACAGTTTCTTTTTCTTAGAAAATGTAATCCTTGTTTTAGTAATGACGCATACGATTTTAAATTTAATTAATAACATTCATCGTAAATCATGCTTAGATCCTCTAGGTTCTGCCAAAGGGTCACGTCTTCAATTTATGGTTTCATAACTACATCGATTATAAATGACATCTGTTACAATTATGAAAACTTTACTCTTCATTAACAAAATATTAATTTTTGACTAACTAATATGTATGTATGTATGTATGTATGTATGTATGTATGTATGTATGTATGTATGTATGTATGTATGTGTGCAAGCTTTTTGTCAGGAGAATAAATAGCTTAACGATAAACACCAAATACTAAAAAAAAATGTACACAATATTTGGGATTCCTACATGTTAGACTCACTAGGGGGAATTTGCAATAAGAGATATAAAAAGTGAGACGTTGTGTAACAATAATAAACAAGCTGATTATTGTATTTGCAGATAGACAACCAAACCTTTTATCAGTTTCTTCAACATGTACAAATCAAGAATTTCTCTTGACTTTGTGTTTAGCGTTTCTTTTGTGCCTTTAACTTGTTTTTCTCCCCCAGGAAGAGGTAGTACGGCTGGAAACATTGTTAACTGGTAGTACTTGCGCAGTTATAAATTATATCATCTTCTGGCATGAAAGAAACCGGATTAAATATGGACGAGAGCGGGAATACATTTTAGGTATGACTTTTGTTTATATTTGTATTTTCGGGTAAATGGTTAAATTTCCAGAGTTTGTAAAGAAAGTTAGAATGTTACTCCATCTCATAATATTTACGCAAATGTTCGCAAATTGAAGAACTTCAGCATAGTCAGTTCGTCATTTATTTGTGGTTTTTTATTTGGCGATAGTCCTATCCCGTACCTATATCGTAGTGCCATAAAAGTGAAGAACATACGAACAAACTTGGCTGCCTTGCTAAAATCACGTAAAACGTTGTTCGCAAATATACAGTTGTTTATGGCACATGTCAGCAATGGCGATGTTATCACAGACAAGTGTAACTAAAGAGTCTTGACGGTAGGTATGCATAATCAAATTATTTCATTTAGAATACGAACGTCTTGATATAACAGCACGTGATAGCGTGCAGGTGATCCATTGTTCAATTCTCAAAGGCAATATCAAGGCCTTAGCAACGGACGCTTTTTGGTGAATATTAAGCAAATATTCAGGAAACAAAAATATCATTAGTGTAGCCAAAGTCAAATTGTATGTAAAAGTTTTATAATTTTTCAAAAAAGCAATTGAACAGCTAAAACAAATAGATCAATAGTAGTCCAACAACCAGTCCAACAAACAAGCAAACCAGCAAGTAAATAAACTGCAATACACAATTGAGAAGACTGTATTTGCCATTAGGGCAACTGGCCGTTGACCATACACTATTCATTGAGTCAAGGAAGTCACAGTACATCAATCATTAGAACGTCGTACTCGTGTTCCAACTGTGGCAGGTTCGATACCCGTCCAGGCAAGCCCAGTGTGTAATTGGAAAAGCACCACCACCATGAACAACAACAACAAAATCCCTCAGAGCGTAAATTATGAGTAACACGTTGAAAATAAAAGGGAATTATTGCATTATGTACAGTAATAGAAATTATAATGTTTGTAAAAGACATTGTAATTTGCTACATACGTTCCATGAACATCTAGCAATAAAGGATAAGTTCCATTAGACAATCCACTCATTTGAGGAAAGAAGAAAATAAGAAAGAAGATATTTTTACAATAACAGATGAATTTATTTCAGATTTTTACTCTCGATATTTTAGTAAGATATACGTCTTCTTTCAAATTAAATGTCCATTAGGGAACATTAGCGCCTCTTATGCATTCTGTCTGGGATAGAACGTGTATGGGTTAATTGTGGGTTACCTACCAATTGTCGTGCGAATGGTGCCGAAATCGAAATCAATTCATTCAAAATAGCGGCTATCATTTTTCGGAGACAGAAAAAAAATAGGGACATCTCTTCAAATCCCACCACATGTCCAGCACTTTCTTAAAAGACATTGTGAGGAAGACGGGTCAGTCTGACCCGAGGTCATTACATGTCAAATAAAATGCAAATTGATAATACACGCATCTGCGATCTAACCAACGTTTGTCCCATCTGCCGTTTTATAACGAATTGGATATCAGCAAAACAGCTTCCTCCTCTACTGTTTTGTTGGGAGCGGAAATTATTCAAGCTGGACATTGGTCTGTCAGGACAATGTATAGATGTGATTCTATTATACGAACATGCCTCTTCCAAAAGCTTCATGTTTCATATTGCACTTTCGATGACCCGACAGATTCCCAGTAACTCTCAGATTATAATATTTGCAAAATACTAATACAAGCATATTAATATTAGATCGCCCGAACTTGACCCTATCGCCCCGAACCCCATACGTCACCATCGAAAGACAATGCTTGACCATCGTCCAGTGGCACCTGATGTATCCAGATACCAAAAATAATTTGTTTTTATTTGAAATGTAAAAATGAATGGCTAATTCTTTTAATTGCTTCCATAGGACTGCAGTCATAAAGAATCTTGGCTTACGAATAGTACTTAACCCTTTTGTTCACCCGAGGTTCGTGTTGACACGACCCTGTCTTGACCGCGTGGGAGCCAAGATCGTGTTTCTGCTCAACATGACCAGTATAAGTTTGCTTGCGCTGATTTCTTGTGTAAAAAAAACAAATAAATAACGACAAATTATAAGAAAGTAAAACAAATGAAACAAGTTTTTGTTTTATGTTCTTACAACAATGAGTTTTAATAACAATAATGGTGGAGATGGATTTAATGCTGTCACATAAAACATTGAAGATAATCGTTATCGTTCTTGAATTTTCAGTGAAAATAATAATAATGATAATAATAATAATAATAATAATAATAACAACAACAACAACAACAATAATAACAACATTAATTAATTAGATAATAATAACATATTATTATTATTATTATTATTATTATTATTATTATTATTATTATTATTATTATTATAATATTCTTACTGCTATTGTTGTTGTATCTAGTAGTAGCACTACTGTTTATTGTTGTTTTTGTTGCTGTTGTTGATGGTGAGGAGGAGGAGGAGGAGGGGGAAGGGGGTAGTTTGTTCTTAAAGTAATGGCAATAATTTTATTAACACTAGTCATGAAAAAAGATACTTACTTAAAAATAAAATGCAAGACAACGAATTCGTTCTATCACGAGAATAAGGGAATTCGTTCTATCACGAGAATAAGGGAATGGAAAGCTGATTCTTCAGAACACGAAAATTCTTAGAAATCTTGATTTGCACATGCTGTAGATGTACTGTATTGATAATATTGAAAGCTCAACTGACCCTAGATCAGGGTCTTCTTTTTGTTATAGGGACAATAGACTGTGGCCTAATGAGTCAAATACATTATTAACAGTGGATAAAGAAAAGTGAAACCCAGTGCGAGATATATAAGGGTTACATCTTGTAGAAATCTGTATACGAAGAAAAGGTTGTCAGAGCCATGTATGAATACAAAAGTCCAATAGAACGATACTTTGACTTAAATTTTAAACGAAATAGGGTATGGTTAAGTATGGAGAAAGTCATCCTAAACTAATTAGTCCTTTTTGAAGAAGCATTTATCATTGATGAGTTCGAACTATTTGTTGCCATAGGAACCATTGTTAGCAATGCGTTACTTGGTATTCTTACACTCGTAGCCAAGTGCTATTGAACATGTACAAGAGACAAAGGCCAACTGCCAATGACCCCAGATGGAGGCATCTACAGGGTTAGGTGACCTTAACTGCCACTTTTGGTCAAGTTTCCGGTCAGTATGATGGTGACAGGCATTAGCTGGACATTCCCACGGTTTACTGCTTTTGACAATGTGTTGGCAAAATAATTTTATACTGTTAACTGGTCACATGTAAAACTACATGGAGAGTCAAGAAGCTTTCTTGGAGAATGTCTGTAGTGCTTCATAAATTGCTGAAATGCTGTTAATGATAGATCAGTGACCTGGGAATAATTGCAATTTGTTAACAGGAACCGCGCAAGCAAAACTATGTAGAGGTTGCAAATGAAAATGATAACAAAGGCGAAAAACAATAAACAACAACAACAACAACAACAACAACAACAATAATAATAATAATAATAATAATAATAATAATGATAATAATAATAATGATAATAATGATAATAACAATAATACTGATGACGACGATGATAATGACGACGACAATGATAATGAAGAAGAAAACTGAAAGATTTTCACATTCTCCTTTTAACAAAACTCCTGAAAGTAAAGGTGAAACTCATTGGCTGGTCATACACTTGACTGTACTATAGCCATACAGTTCACCTGGTTTACTGACGCAGGTACAGGCATTTGTGTAAAACTGGGCTAAAATTAGAGTAGCTTTCAAACAATACTAGTGCCTGTGATAATAATTGTTGTGCTTCTATTGCTGCTGATGAAAATAATAATGCTGACGATACTAAAATAATTTTATAATTGTAAAAGCCGCTACTCTTGTTTTCCTCCTGTTCCCAATTTTCTTCTTTAACATTGTCATGTATTTCCTGCTTAGAATCATCGTTTGCCTCGTAATAATAATAATAATAATGATAATAATAATCATCACCATCATCATCATCATCATCATCATCATCATCATCATCATCATTGTAATGATAGCTCCGGTGGCCTAGTGGTTAGAGCGTCCGCCTCGGATGCGGGAGGTTATGGATTCGATCCCCGGCCGAGTCATACCAAAGACTTACAAAAATGGTACAAAGAGCTGCCTCGCTGGGCGTTCAGCATTAAGAAATTAGTGTTAGGACTGGTCGGCCTGGTGTCAGGATAATGTGACTGGGTGGGACATCATGCTACATGTCTGCGGCATGATGCCCCAGTGATAGACATCACTATAAACTGCCACACTGCAGATAAAAATCCAAATCACATCACATCAATGTAATAATCTTTCCTTTAATACATGTCAAATACAAAATTATTGTGCGTCACATCGAAATGAAGGTGAGCATGCCTGTCATTGACAGAATGTTAGAATGAAAAATATTTAAATGAAAAGTGTTTATAAAACATTATAACTATGGATTCGTATTTTTACTAACGACACATATTTTATAACTAGGATATCACTACCTAGAATAGTATTAATTATAGCTTGAATTTCTTTTTTACACGTCTCCCATTAAATTTTCTGTAACCTTCAAAGCCTTAATAATAACAGCTAAATCTGACATCACCAGACTTGAATCATTGTAGTGCATATACAAGGAGCATTTTGGATTTTTATACAAAGATGTAGGCATGATCCTTTATTGTAGTTCATCAATAATATGACCAGTTATAATAAAGTGAAATTAATTTTACATTTCAATTGTACATAACTATCATATTCCATTTCGATAACAAACACATTCATGGCTTCCTACATTATATTCTTAATATAGTTACCATATTTTTCAACTCCATCATCTAAAGCATTTCAATAACTCTGACGTGTAAAATAAACCTTTTATGCACTTATAGAAACTAATCTAGCCATATCGTTTTCTTCACAATTAATTTTTGCATTAAAATATCTCCACATCGTTGTCCAACGATGGAATACACCCCATGGCTAACGTATTGTCACCAGCCCCATATTAAAAATCATTTTTGACACTATTTACACAGCAATCGTAGTTTGTCATTCCATTTCAGTTCAACGGTGTAACATTGTTCTGAATCTATTATCAGAGATTTCATCACTCTAAACTATTGTAATTTCAAAATCAGAACAGATCTAATATTTGCCATGTCAATTCTTCCTTATTCATTAAAAACTCCTTTGTAGTAGATTTTGATATTTCAAATAAGTCTCTACGAAATGACATTATTATTATTATTATTATTATTATTATTAGTAGTAGTAGTAGTAGTAGTAGTAATAGTAGTAGTAGTGTTATTATTATTATTATTATTATTATTATCAACGACTCCTGCTACATAAGACTTTAGATCAATATCACAAATCTTGCTCCACACAAGTTTTAGAGTTACCCTTAAATCCGTTTGTTTGATTACTGTGTAGTATATACTTGTATCTCACCAATATCCGAAAAATACAACAAAGATTATATTTATGTATATTACTTCTTATAAATACGATGTTCTTTTGTTACGCACTGTAACATCTTTTTGTGCCACATGTATGGATATGTATACTGGGCCAGTGGCCTATATTACCAATAAACACTATTATTATTATTATTATTATTATTATTATTATTATTATTATTATTATTATTATCATTATTATTATTATTATTATTATTATTATTATTATTATTATTATTATTATTATTATTATTATTATTATTTCTTTAGGCTTTACCGTTGCTGTTATTATGGTGATATTAGCTTTGTAATTGTTGCCTTTATAAATGTTTCATGACCAGTGTAGTCGAAAGCATTCCAAAATGTTTATGTTGCTGGATTGTCACAGTTACAATACATTTACTTACATTTACTTAAAAATTAGTCAAATGTCTCGTCTCCGAAAAGTGTGAGCAATAGGAAATAAAAAGGATGATGCACATTGAATAGAGCAGTATTTATTATACTTGGTTAAGTTTGTTGATCACGTTTCTAAGTATTCTTATTGTTAAGATTTTTATATAATTAGTTGAAGTAAAAAAATATTCAGGAAAGGAACCGTTGGATGAAATCTAAACAACGAGTTTTCTCTCTGTAAATATTTCGCCAATTTCTTTATTTTTAAGTTTGTACTCCAGTTTGTTTTATATTTTTAAGCAATATTCATTGTTTTTCGTTACGTATGAACGTACAAATTCAGGATAAAAATGTGATAAATTATTTTATAATTTATTTTAACTTTTCTGATATCAGGTGAAACATAATATTCATTGAAACTATTACCGTGCATGTGAATTTAAGATTAAACTAATCACACATAATTAATTTGTTGCACCACAAGAGTGAAAAGTGAAATATTTGTTTTTCCTTATTATAAGCTGCCGACACTGTTTAAAATACAAATGTACATATCAGTAAAATAATTTGATCAAAAATGGGCCTGTCTTTCTTTTTTAATTTTAAATTTGATTTTAAAGATAAAAAGAACATCTGCGAGAGAGACCGTACCCTATTGTCTGGGATTGATGTACTAACTAGCTCAACAGACTTCTTTGCGGGCACCTGCCCTCACTTTATCTAATCATTCACGGCAAAGTCAGGTAGCGCACCGGCTGCGAAACAGAAATAAATCAGCTTGACTAATATTAATTTAATAGAGCTTTTTTAAACCCTTTTGACAAAACCACCAGTCCTATCGGCCACGCCCACACATTGAAAGTGTCGAGAGAGATCCTAAAAAGTTCTTTCAGTGAACGCCATTGTGTTCATTTTCTTGATATATTTTTGTTCGAATTAAAACATGTGACCACCATTACAACCCAACAGTTCGAATTTGATTGTATTTGAGAGCTAATGTCTACTTAAACGGATGTCGAAAGAGTGACAGAACATCACTCTACGCTAATGTAGTGTGCTCTTTAAATGAGCTTGACTATCAGTGTCATAGAGAGGCATGGGATGCATATATAAAAATCATAGCGCTGGTATGACACAATAATAGTCTTAAAAGTCTGAACCTTAAGGGAATCATGGTACTAATTCATTTCCCAAAGTAAACCTATGCAAACACTATGATATTAAAAATTCGATAACTTTAAATTTCTGATTGCTCATGATCAAACCTATATTTATCATTATAGACGAAACTTGGATGACAGCAAATGTGTTGAGAAAATGATATTTTCCGCGGTATTTTCTGGACCTACAAGTTTTTGAAACACGTGCTTTCAATTCCGGACCAAAGATACGTGTGCTAATTTCACCAATGAGTGTTCCAATCTCAAGACTGTTCAAGGACTGAAATTCCACCAATAAAACAATGTCTCCATCTTTTTTTTCAGTTACAACTCAGATAAGCTCTCAAAATATTCTTTTACCTACACAAGAACTTTCATTATCAACCAATCTTGGCCAGCTAAAGCCATATATTCTCTATTTTATCTTCACCCATTTCCAGACTGGTTCGCATTTTGCATTCAATTTTTGTTGTGTGTCCTATAAGAGATTAGAACTAATGGCGGTTGAAAACATAGTAGGTTTTTCTATAGAACAGCAGTTCTTGCTATTCATTTCCTTGTATGTCACTCTAGTATCAAACCATTAAAAAGAATGATTTACGACAAACAGGACAAATCAGCTCTTCTTAACACAATAATACCAATAAAATAGACGAAGTTAAAAGTCAGTAATTTTACATGAATTAATAATAATTACTGTTGTCTTATTCTAAATAACATGCCAATAATTAATAATAATTAATATTGCTTTATTCTAAATAACATGCCAATAATTACTAATAATTACTACTGCCTTATTCTAAATAACATGCCAATTATTATTAATAATTACTATTGCCTTATTCTAAATAACATGCCAATAATTACTAATAATTAATATTTCTTTATTCTAAATAACATGTCAATAATTACTAATAATTACTACTTCCTTATTCTAAATAACATGCCAATAATTACTAATAATTACAAATGTCTTTTTCTAAATATCATACCAATAGCTACTAATAATTACTATTGTCTTATTCTAAATACCATATCCAATTTCTTTCATAAATTACAAACAGTTTTTTTTTGGTCCTGCCAAAACTAATAGCAAACATACATTTCAAATGTCGTGGATATTTAAAAATGGATGGCCGTTACTGATTTTTCTAAATTAAAAAAATTCTGAAGTCTAATAGGAAATGCTAATCGTCTTTAGTTCATTGATTTCAAACTAAGTGTTTTCAGTACCAAGCCGTTTAAATCTTCAAATGCATACGTCAGACTTGTTGAAATCATTTACTGTTTGGGTGACTGTACGATGGACTTACTGTTGAAATAATATTCTGTTTGGGTAGACGATGGACTTACTGTTGAAATCACATACTGTTTGGGTGACTGTACGATGGACTTACTGTTGAAATCATTTACTGTTTGGGTGACTGTACGATGGACTTACTGTTGAAATCATATACTGTTTGGATAGACGATGGACTTACTGTTGAAATCATATACTGTTTGGGTGACTGTACGATGGACTTACTGTTGAAATCATATACTGTTTGGGTGACTGTACGATGGACTTACTGTTGAAATCATATACTGTTTGGATAGACGATGGACTTACTGTTGAAATCATATACTGTTTGGGTGACTGTACGATGGACTTACTGTTGAAATCATATACTGTTTGGGTGACTGTACGATGGACTTACTGTTGAAATCATATACTGTTTGGATAGACGATGGACTTACTGTTGAAATCATATACTGTTTGGATTGACTGTACGATGGACTTACTGTTGAAATCATATACTGTTTGGGTGACTGTTCGATGGACTTACTCTTCATACACTACTAACCTGAAGATAACAAAATTCTTTTTGTAATAAAACCGTGTTTCAGGCAAGTGAACTTGTTGTGTTCATTAAATGTCAGAGAAGGACAAAATTTCTAAGTTGAGCACGTACAAATGATATGATATTTCATAAAGATATGAAAACCTTCTAGACAGCGTATCGACTTTTTTTAAAACAATAAATTTAAACTCAATAACTTTGTTATCTTTAAAGAATTACACTAGCACTGAGAACTTACAAAATATATATTCGTCAGATTTCTCCACTTTCCTCTCACTGTCTAAACTTCGACTTAAATATTACCCTACACGAATCTCTTATTTCTTAAAACGAAAAGGTTATCTTATCAACATTATATATTGCTAATATCTTATGGTATACCATCTAACTTTAACGAAACGAAATTCAAGCACTTTTTTTCTAAGATATTTACAGCATTATCTGTTATTTTAGATATGACTCAAATTTTGTATGGAGGTTTTTATGACCTTTAGGCAGCGTTTGAGGTTTTTGTGGCAGCGTTTGATTGTTTTGGTGACCTTAAAACAGTGTTTTGAGGTTTCTGTAACCTTAAGGGAGCGTTTGAGGTTTCCATGACCTTAAAGCAGTGTGTCAGGTTTTTATGACATTAAGGCAGCATTTGAAGTTTTCATGACCTTAAGACAGCTTTTGAGGTTTTTGTGACCGTGAGGCAGCGTTTGAAGCTTTTGTGACCTTAGGGCAGTTTTTAAGGTTTTTATGACGTTAAGGTCAGCGTTTTCAGTCTCCAAGTTAGTATTTCCATTTTCAAGTCGATCCAAACAATTTAACTGGCAAACGCAAAGGCATGTTAGTTATTCAATCATCGTAAAAATTTATAAAATTGAAGTTACATTTGGATTTATGACGAAAAATGAAGAAACAGTTGTTCTTACCACATTTACAATTTGACATCATTTGGAATACTAACGCTTTTCGTTGTTTAATGAATAGACTATAACCGCTATGCTATCTGTGTGTTGAATTAGGGGAATTTATTACATTAATTAATTATGTTCATTAGCACATAGTTCTGAAAGAGCTATTATTCTATTTCAGAAAGAAAGAACACGAAGAATAAAAATTGGGTTAGTTCTCAACGTAGTACTTATTAAGTCATAGTTAGAAAATGGACAAAAGGAATTTACTTATCCGTAAAATAACGTATGGAAGACTTAAACCAGTACTTAAATAAATGACAGCATCTACCTGTCACGAAGACAGATTAATTCAAAGTAGAAAGTTCTTCTTTTAAGTTTTAATTAAGAGCGGATCTAATTAAAGCACGAATAATTGGCGATAAAGATATACATCTCTTTGTCACACACAGACAGGAACCAAAGAAAGATTTATCCCTAATTATTTCGTGTCCATAAATAGCGGACATTAAATTTGCATATAATTGATATAGACATTCTGAGTCAAAAGAAAATTCACAAAAAAATAATTTAAATGAACTTTTCAAGTTCCATCCAGCACCTTTCTTTCAAGGACAACGAAAGATGGCATCTAAATGACTGGTAATTAAGAAACACAACACCATTGTCTCTTTTCCCTTTCAGCTTATCTAAATCGCCATCTTCCGTGCAAACATGAAAAAGGTGAAACAACAAACCCCTGATACGACAAAAATGACAACAGAACTGTCTCTTGTATGTAATTATCCGATGTTCGAGAGATACATTAAGCAAAAGCTCCATTAACCCGTAAAAGGAAGCGTTTTACTAATAGAACATAAATATGTTTCCACTGATGACACTGAGACGAAATATTTATTCTTGTCATTGTACCAAAAGGATCCAACAAAGCATATTGCTCCCACCATCTCTTTTGATGTTCCAGTCACTTAGAACAATTACCCATCGATCAGTGTTTAAATAAACGTACAAACGTTCTTACCCTGTCATTTAGTGCATAAACGTTTTACTAGCATCTTAACAAATGGAAATATTTTAGAACTGGAATATTCAATTTCTAACAATTTTGCATTTCAAGGAAAAGGACAAAACATTTACGTGAAATTCAATCTGTTTTCTAGTCATACTGGAAAGAAAGAACTAAAATAACATGATATAATGATGTAACGCTATATAATCATGTTTTCAAAATTTACCGCTTCATGTACGATCGAACGCTATAAACGTTAAGTCTATCACGAGTAGGTAAAAGACAATAAAAAAAAAAATATAATTGAACGATAAGAAATGTTACGTTAAGTAACATTTGCATATGTACACACGAGGCTGATCACGCCATAGCTATAATAGTCACAGAGCTAAACCTGTTTTAGGTGTTCGTAAGAATCGCAAGTAATGGTGAAGGTGTAATAACACCTATAGTAGTATCAAAATGGGTGCACGTGGGCGAGCGTACCTATCACGAATCTCCAGCAAATAACCTCTAGAAATTCCATATAAAATGTAGCCGAGTATCTTGATAAATTAACCTCGTGATAATCAGATAGCTTTGGAGCGATCACGGCAAAAACTCGACGAAGAATTTAATAAAACGCCTAAAAAGTCATTGTACGCTCAGAGGCGTAGCTGTGATATTTTGCGCCCGGGGACGAACTATAAAATTGGCGCCCCAGCCCCCCTCCCCGTTTAATCACATTTTTGAATATTACCCTTGTTTACTTATTATAATGTAACGTTGTAAGCCTCATTTTGGCGCCCCTGTACCTTGGCGCCCGTGGACATATGTACCCCCCTGCCCCCCCCCCCCAGCTACGCCTCTGTGTACGCTATCCTACAATAAAACTTTAAGTCGGTGACATTAATCGAGCCACATGTGAGAGAAGACAACGAAACTTTCAGCGTATACAGCGAAACGTCCTGCGAAGTCATCAAAGACACTAAAACGACCAGCAAAGACTTATTAATATACAGATTACATCCATGCTTACCGAGGAGAGGAAATACAACAAAGTCTACAACAATGCAGAAGAACGACGGCTGGTCCTATGTGATTATTACTACTATATGCAGGTAAACATACATTATTAGGACTTCCTACAGACGAGCCAGAACTGGCTTTAAGACAACTTCCGCCACAGCTACTTCTAAATAAAGCTGTAAATCACTCAAACATAACAGTGCCGATTATCACTTTCACTTGAGGAGCCTCGTCTGACCGTAAGGCAACATCATGAAACAGCAGCATAGTTATATATTAAGATTCCTCTTGGAGCCAGGTAGGCCAAAAGAGCATGTGTGGTTTCTGATGAGGAAACCCGCCTTCGTCATACCTCCTCAAGGTTATGTACTGTTTGGGTTGGTCTCGAATGCTCCCACCCCATTGATCTGTCTCGATTACTCCGAGGGCGGCAGCGTATCCTCCATGCAGCAATCCCCGGCTGACGAAACTTTGCTTCATTCGTATGGATCAGGCCGGGCACACGTTAGACATCCGCAGGAAGAATCTAACGATACAACTGTACATTAAAGATCTACCTGATATTTAATACAATGAGACCCTTTTAATACCCATGCGCACATTCAACGGTTGAAAACGCGACATATTATGGAACATTCTCTGGTGATATTGTCTGGGGATTATTCACAGGCGCACCAAAGGATCTCGCGGGCCTGGCCTCGAGCGCTGCACTGATCGCTTAACAACTTGAAATCTGAGTCGTTCAAAGCATTAAAAAAACAAAACAATGCTCAATTAAAAAACCTGTGACCGCAGGAGATTTATTCTATTCGAGATCCACTGCGACAATTAGTGACTTGAAGCCACTAAACAACTTCTGACACAAGCACATACAGATTCAATGATTGCAAATCTGTTAATATAAAGTATATTACGGTCGTCTCCAAAAAGGTATTAAACGAAACGGATAATGTGCAAAAGATTGCTTTGTTAAAAAAGTCAACAACAGAATTTTGGCATTGTTGAATTGAGCACTTTATTGCATTGACGGAAAGGAAATCGAAACCTGCTTGTACAAAGCTTATATAGCCACACGATATTAGGACCCGCTAGATACATCGACTATTATGCATGATCCGCTTGCCCGTCCGTGACCTTTGTCAATGACACAAGACACAAGCAACCATGCTGATCATATTCCGTATAACGTACATCAACTTGCGTGGAATACATTTATGGTCCCGCAACCGGCTGGAATGTTTGCCAGATCTGGTGCCGATGGCGCTCCTGTACTATACATAAACCAGACATTTAATGTTGGCTTTGCAGCGCGAAGAAAAACCCAGATTATCTAAGGCGGAAATTTGGCCTGTATGATTCAAATTTACCACATAGGTAAAGTTGCTGTAGATCCTTACAACAGTCTTGGCTTCATTGTTAGCAATCAAAACTAAATATCTGACATCTCTCCACATGCACCATTTATGCATTTCCTCACTGCGTGTTGGCAGGTATTTCGTACGACACTGTGTGCAGATTGTACTTTTGACAGCCATGCCAATATTTTGTAATACTTTGTTCCCAGGTTGTACTTTTGGCTGCCAGGCCAATATTTGGTAATACGTTGTTTGTTTCCTTTTTGCATTTTTGGCTGCCAGGCCAATATTTGGTAATACGTTGTTTGCTTCCTGGTTGTACATTTGATAGCCATGCCAATATTTTGTAATACGTTGTTTGTTTCCAGGTTGTACTTTTGGTTGCCAGGCCAATATTTGGTAATATGTTATTTGTTTCCTGGTTGTATTTTTGGCTGCCAGGCCAATATTTGGTAATACGTTGTTTGTTTCCTGGTTGTACTTTTAACTGCCAGGCCATTACTTTAAGACGTTGTTTGTTTCCTGGTTGTACTTTTGACTGCCAGGCCAATATTTTGTAATACGTTGTTTGTTTCCAGGTTGTACTTTTGGCTGCCAGGCCAATATTTTGTAATACGTTATTTGTTTCCTGGTTGTACTTTAAACTGCCAGGCCATTACTGTAAGACGTTGTTTGTTTCCTGGTTGTACTTTTGACTGCCAGACCAATATTTTGTAATACGTTATTTGTTCCCTGGTTGTACTTTTAACTGCCAGGCCATTACTTTAAGACGTTGTTTGTTTCCTGGTTGTACTTTTAACTGCAAGGCCAACATTTTGTAATACGTTTTGTTTGTTTCCTGGTTGTATTTTCGACTGCCAGGCCAATATTTTGTAATACTTTGTTTCCTGGTTGTGCTTTAGACTGCCAGGAAAATATTATGTAAAATACGTTGTTTATTTCCTGGTTGTACCTTTGACTGCCAGGCCAATATTTTGTAATACTTTCTTTGTTTCCTGGTTGTACTTTTGAGTGCCGGGCCAATATTTGGTACTACATTGATGTTTCCAGATAGTACTTTTCACAGCCATGCCAATATTTTGTAATACGTTGTTTGTTTCCTGGTTGTGCTTTAAACTGCCAGGCCAGTATTTTGTAATACGTTGTTTGTTTCCTGGTAGTACTTTTGACTGCTAGGCCAATATTTGGTACTACATTGCTGTTTCCAGATAGTACTTTTCACAGCCACGCCAATTGTTTCCAGATTGTAATTTCCTGACAGCACGATAAATATTTCAAACTATATTGTTCATTTCAAGATTGTTCTTTTGACAACCAGGACAATATTTTGTGCTACATTGTTTTTTTTTTCTTCTGATTGTACTTTGTACAGCCAGGTTAATATTTCGTACTACATTGATTGGTTCCTAATTGTATGTTTATGACAGGTAAAAATTTCATACTTCATTGCATATTTCCTGATTGTACTGTTCCATTGTTTTCGGATTACACTTTTGACATCCAGCTCAATAGTTTGGAATACGTTGTCTGTTTCCTGGTTGTACTTTTGACAGCCAGGCCAATATTTGGTACTACATTGCTGTTCCAGATGGTACTTTTCACAGGCAGGCCAATCTTTCGTACTACATTGATTCTTTCCAGATTGTAATTTTCCGACAGTCAGGTATATATTTTGTACTACATCGATTGTTTTTAGATTGTAGTTTCGACAGCCAAGCCAATATTTCGGACTACATTGTTTGTTTCCAGGTTGTACTCTTAACAGCCAGGTCAATATTTTGTACTATATTGTTTTTGTTTACAGATTGTACTTTTGACAGCCAGGTCAACAGTGACCGCTCCGGTGGTCTAGTGGTTAGAGTTTCCGCCTCCGATGCGGGAGGTCGTGCGTTCGATTCCTGGACGAGTCTTACCTTAGACTTAAAAAATGGTACTAATGGCGCTCAGCATTAAGAGGTTAGAGTTAGGACTGGTCGGCCTAGTGTAAACATAATGTGACTGAGTCGGACATCATGCTACATGTTTGCGGCATAATGCCCCAGTGCTAGATATCCTTATAAACTGCCACACTGCAGATATCTTAGCGATATGACTGCAAAATTGTTAAAGCTACATTAAAAATTAAAATCACACACACACACACACACACACACACACACACACACCAGCTCAATATTTTTTACTACAGTGTTTGTTTCCAGATTGTAATTTTGACAGCCAGGCCCATACTTCGCACTACATTGATTTCCAGATTGTACTTGTTTGACAGTCAGGCCAATATTTCGTACTACATTGATTCCAGATTGTACTTTTGATAGCCAGGACTATATTTCTTACTACATTGGTCCCAGATTATACTTTTGACAGCCAGGCCAATATTTCGTATTAAATTGTTTCCAGGTTGACAGCCAGGGGAATATTTTGTGTTACATTGTTTCCAGGTCGTATTGCTTTGACAGCCCCGACAAAATTTCGTATTACATTGTTTCCATGTTGTATTGCTTTGACAGCCAGGGTAAAATATCATATTATATTGATTCCAGGTAGTATTGCTTTGAGGGGGCCCCGAGTGGCCGAGTGGTCTAACGCGCTCTCCGTTACGGATCACTGGCATGTCACCTCTGTCTGCGTGGGTTCGAGTCTAGTATTCGGCCAATGTGGGTATGTGAGAAAGCTTGCCAGTAGCTTCTCGTGGGTCGGTGGTTCTTCTCGGGGTTTTCTCGGGTTCTTCCTCCACCATTAATACTGGCCGCCATGCACACACTATCGTGTGCTGAAAAATGGCGTTAAACCCCACAACAACAACAACAAGTATTGCTTTGACAGCCAGGCCACTATTTCGTATTACATTGATTCCAGGTAGTATTGCTTTGACAGCCAGGCCACTATTTCGTATTACATTGATTCCAGGTAGTATTGCTTTGACAACCAGAAAACTATTTGGTATTACATTGATTCCAGATTGTATTGCTTTGACAGCCAGGCCACTATTTGGTATTACATTGATTCAAGGTAGTATTGCTTTGACAGCCAGGCCACTATTTCGTATTACATCGATTCCAGATTGTATTGCTTTGACAGCCGGGCCACTATTTCGTATTACATTGATTCCAGATTGTATTGCTTTGACAGCCAGGTCACTATTTGGTATTACATTGATTCCAGATTGTATTGCTTTGACAGCCAGGCCACTATTTGGTATTACATTGATTCCAGATTGTATTGCTTTGACAGCCAGGCCACTATTTGGTATTACATTGATTCCAGATTGTATTGCTTTGACAGCCAGGCCACTATTTGGTATTACATTGATTCCAGATTGTATTGCTTTGACAGCCAGGTCACTATTTGGTATTACATTGATTCCAGGTAGTATTGCTTTGACAGCCAGGTCACTATTTGGTATTACATTGATTCTAGATTGTATTGCTTTGACAGCCAGGTCACTATTTGGTGTTACATTGATTCCAGATTGTATTGCTTTGACAGCCAGGTCACTATTTGGTATTACATTGATTCCAGATTGTATTGCTTTGACAGCCAGGCCACTATTTGGTATTACATTGATTCCAGATTGTATTGCTTTGACAGCCAGGCCACTATTTGGTATTACATTGATTCCAGATTGTATTGCTTTGACAGCCAGGCCACTATTTGGTATTACATTGATTCCAGGTAGTATTGCTTTGACAGTCAGGTCAATATTTGGTATTACATTGATTCCAGATTGTATTGCTTTGACAGCCAGGCCACTATTTGGTATTACATTGATTCCAGGTAGTATTGCTTTGACAGCCAGGCCAATATCTCGTGTTACATTGATTGTTAAAGTAATGCTCTTCTGCTGCTTTTTATCTTTTAATGCAACAATTCATAAGTCATACATGTGACACTATTTCGGGAATATGGTCATGTTTTACAGAACATTACACGAATCTGTTCTGTGATTGCTTATAACAAAAAGAAAAAGAAACAAAAAATCCCCCCAAAACCAACGTATAAATAGTCTTTTTAATCAATATTTTCTACATTATTCCAGTTGATCTCTTTTTAAAGTGATGCTAAGTTTTGGTTTTGTGTTATTCCATGCAACCATTTAGATTCATAGTGACAAAGTGTGTAATACTGTGTTTTATGACTGATGGGACTTTATGGTATCAAATATTGTTGCCAATTTAATCTTGGAGTGTTGAACAATTAAAATTTTCAATTAAAACTGAAAAACCTGGAATGTGTCACAACTATTCCGTCACCAAGTAGCGGTATCATTAATATATGACGTCTAGTGTTGGAAGCATTCTGTGAATCACCAAGTAGCGGTATCATTAATATATGACGTCTAGTGTTGGAAGCATTATGTGAATTACCAAGTAGCGGTATCATTAATATATGACGTCTAGTGTTGGAAGCATTCTGTGAATCACCAAGTAGCGGTATCATTAATATATGACGTCTAGTGTTGGAAGCATTCTGTGAATCACCAAGTAGCGGTATCATTAATATATGACGTCTAGTGTTGGAAGCATTCTATGAATCACCAAGTAGCGGTATCATTAATATATGACGTCTAGTGTTGGAAGCATTCTGTGAATTACCAAGTAGCGGTATCATTAATATATGACGTCTAGTGTTGGAAGCATTCAGTGAATCACACGATCATCTAGCTCATTCATCAACCATGGATATTTCTGGGTTTTTTTCTAAACACTAAAAGATCCTATACTATAAATATACGTGCTTGTATACGGTAGGAAATGTTTACACGCATGAAAAAAATAAAAATCATCTGTACATGTCAATATTGCATGTTATATTATGAAACAAGTTTAATACTGAAAGACGATATGAACTTTTCACATGATGCTGGTATAAGTTTATCTGTTATGTGAAATTTCATCAGCGCTATTGAACTAGCATTGTAAACATCTTATTCCTTTCTTTGAAGATCCGGAGTCCTTCCTTTGAAGACAATGAATCATTTCTTTAAAAACTCGGAGTCCTTTCATTGAAGATTCGAAGTCCATTCTTGGAAGACTCGGGGTCATTTCTTTGAACATCTACTTTTGATATTAAATGACAATTTGTGCGATACTTTTATGGATATTTACTTTTGATATGTCATGATAACTGACGACATACGTTCATGAAATAATTTTGGATATTTGCTTTCGATATTACTTGGCAATTCATGTTATAAACGAATGATGAAAAATTTGGCCAGTAACTTGAGGATGCATTGAGCGTTTTACAAAAGCAATAATGTCCATAGCAATAGCGTCCATACGGGTCATTTTTAGCAGAAATAATGGACAAGAGACATAAACATAGACAAATTTAATTATATTCATATATTCTACCGACTTGTGTTAACATATTATTAAAACACCGTACGATTGGCATATTGTATAGGAACAGACTATCGCATACACACTGACTAGAACTGCACAAGAGATAATACAATTACCGGTTATAATTATTATATTTGCACAGAGAAAGGACGGAAAGCAAAGCATTAGGAATAAAACTACAGATCTAAAGGTAAGCAGGCTTAGCATAGAGTGGGAAAAAATATATTCTCATGCAATACATGAAAATATTACATGAAAAAGTATACAGCAAGTAAATTTAAACTAAAAGATAATACTATTCAGATAAATCAACGTTACAATTAATACCAGTACAGATAAATTAACGTTATACTAATAATAGTCCATATAAATTAACGTCATACTAGTACTAGTCCAGATAAATTAACGTTTAAACTAATAATATTCAGATAAATCAACGTTACAATTAATACTAGTACAGATAGATTAACGTTATAATAATACTAGTCCAGATAAATTAACGTTATAATAATAATAGTACAGATAAAATAACGTTATACTAATACTAGTCTATATAAATTAACGTTTAAACTAATACTAGTCCAGATAATATACGTTTAAACTAATGCTAGTCCAGATATATTAATGTTATAACTAATACTAGTCTATATAAATTAACGTTTAAACCAATACTAGTCCAGATAAATTAACGTTTAAACTAATAATAGTGCAGATAAATTAACGTTTAAACTAAAACTAGTCTATATAAATTAACGTTTAAACTAAAACTAGTCCAGATAAATTAACGTTATAATTAATACTAGTCAGGATAAATTAACGTTATACCTAATACTATTCCAGATAAATGAACGTTAAAACTAATAGTAACCCAGGCAAAAAGAAGCAGAGAGTAAATGCAAAGAGGGTAAAGAAGAAAAAACAAATATTTCAATCGGAGATGGGAACTTTTGGGGACCAACTAAGCAAGTTCGAGGCAACCTCTGAATAGGACAGTTCAAAAGAGATATCACTGGGCTTGTGTAACATTATCTTAATCACCATCTTTCGTGAGAGCAAAAACCCAAATTGGACCTTAACACGTACCCAGTGCACGGTGCTAGCCAAGATAGATGGCGTTTGTAAAAAGATGATTAACCGACATGGCTATTTCAATAGGCAGGTTATGACATATGACCCTCTGTCAAAAGGTTGTGTCGAATTTAAATGGTGTCAAAATACAATATGACAATTTACCGTTCATCCACAACCTACCACCGAGAGCGTTATTCAGAACTTGCATGCAATAAGCAATGACGTTCCATAGGTGTAGTTGACCATTGTAAATTAAGGGAGCCAAATTAATTCTCCGAGTCATCTGTCAGAAAGAGACAAATATCCCGTGCCAATCACCGTAAAGGTCGACGATACTGTTTCAAACAATGATTTATCGCGTTCAGGTCCTGTTTACACGATTTGTCACCGCCATTGAAAAGATAAAAATGAAATACTGTATTTAAAATTATCAGAGACCATACCTTTTGACATTCTCCAATCATTATTCAACTAGTTGTGTCTAAACGATCTCCTCTCTTCAATTGAAAAGCGACAAGAATATCTTTATTTTATTTTTTTAAAAGATGAAGTTTTGTGACCAAGTCTTTCCATAATTGAAGAATGTTTTATTAAAACAAACACCATTCATAACAAAATGGTCGTACAGGATTCCTTGGGTGAATGTGGACAAGATATATAAATCTTGCAGCAGCATCAAAGTCGACTTTGTAACCTTTTTTTCAGATGTCGTGAAATACTGGTATGCACGCAATAGGATAGACCAAGTGGATTTTGAATTATGACGAGATTTTATATATATATATATATATATATATATATATATATATATATATATATATATATATATATATATATATATATATATATATATATATATATATATATATATATATATATATATATATATATACATGTATATATGTATATAGACATGTATATATTTATATAGACATGTATATATGTATATGTATATAGTCTTGTATATATGTATATGTATGTATATGTATAAAGACATGTATATATGTATATGTATATATATATATATATATATATATATATATATATATATATATATATATATATATATATATATATATATATATATATATATATATATATATATATATATATATATATATATATACCTTTGTATATATGTATGTATATGTATACATGTGTGTGATTAAATTTGGTTGTATTCTGACACCCTAGCTAAATTGTCATGTTTCGATCCAGTGCTTAGTTTATGTATACACTGATATCAAATTCTCACTTAATTAGTCTACACGATCACCAAATACTATATTTCAATGACATATTGATTTCACAGTCAAATTTAGAAGTCTTTTGCACACGTGATTCAGTTAACTATGTCCATAACGAATTTAAAATTCAGTATTTTGGGGATATTTGGTCTAAATAATAAACAATATTAATGCTTGCTTATTTAGCATCTACTATTACGAAGAACTCACAAAAATAAGGAAATATACACAGTTGTTGTTGTTGCTGTTATCATCATCATCATCATCATTATTAGTATTGTTATTATTATTATTAATATTATTATTATTATCATCATCATCATCATTATTATTATTATTAGTTTTGAGTGTGTGTTCTACAATCGATGTAAAATAAATAAAGATATGGCTATTCAAATATTACCAACATCTGTAGGAACATTTCGGCCAAATTTCACATAAACGTTTTAGACAGAAAATGATACTCAAGCTTACAAAATCATATAAGAATTTTCGAATACATCAAAGGGATTCAACAACAAAGTAAACAGTTTTAAAAGGATAGAAAATCCACTTAGTCTCCTGTTTTCTGTATTAGTCTACTGTTGTAACTATTAATCTACTGTTGGATGTAATAGTCCCCTGTTAGATTTAATAGTCTCTTGTTAGATGTCTTTGACTCGTGTTAGATTGATTAGTCTTCTGCAATATTTATTAGTCTACTATTATATTTGTTAGGCACCTGTTAGAGAAATTAGTCTACTGCTGGATGCATTAGTCTTGAATGAGATGTACCAGTATCCTCTTTGATGTTTTGGTCTCGTGTTAGATTGATTAATTTCATAACCACTCCGGTGGCCTAGTGGTTACATACATACATACATACATACATACATACATACATACATACATACATACATACATCCATCCATCCATCCATGCATGCATGCATGCATGCATGCATGAATGCATACATACATACATACATACATACATACATACATACATACATACATACATGTAAAAATATATTTCGACTCCAGAACCTGAGTTTTGATTTTCGTTCTTAATAAGTGTCAAAGCTATCAAGGTTGTTTAAATCACTTTTTTCTCAATCTAACAGAAAGGGTGAATAATTATTTAGTAAAGAGTTAAATTCAATGATACCATCAAATCGGGTTCCAATCTTAATAGGTGGGCAATTAACAGCTATGTGTGTGTGTGGGGGGGGGGGGGCGGTGACCTTTTCGTACAGGTGCCTTAAAACCGCAAACCGAGAGATATGACATATGTCAAACAAAGTTATTGTTCCTAATACAGATAATACATCCTCTTATTCAATTTTGCACTGAAAAACCACTGTACTTATTAAACTTAGATCTTGTATACGGGTCAGGGACCCTCAGGTACAAGAATTAGTCATATGGAGATAGGGTAAAACAAGCTACCTTATGTCCCAAACCTTGAATTCACACTTCAATGTTACATCAACGTCGTCCTTGATTTTTTACACTTGTCATATACGTGTATATATATTTGTACATACAAACATATAAAGAGAGGTAGGGATAGATAGATAGATAGATAGATAGATGTGTGTGTGTGCGTGTGTGATTTGGATTTTTTACGTAGTTTTAAAACAGTTTCAGTCATATCGCTACGATGTCTGCAGTGTGACAGTTTATAGTGATGTCTGTCACTGGGGCATCATGCCGCAGACATGTAGCATGATGTCCCACTCAGTCACATTATCCTGGCACCAGGCCGGCCAGTCCTAACACTAACCTCTTAATGCTGAGCGCCAAGCGAGGCAGCTGTTAGTACCATTTTTGTAAGTCTTTGGTATGACTCGACCGGGGATCGAACCCACGACCTCTCGCATCCGAGGCAGACGCTCTAACCACTAGGCCAACGATAGATAGATAGATAGATAGATAGATAGATAGATAGATAGATAGATAGATAGATAGATAGATAGATAGATAGAGAGACAGACAGACAGACAGACAGACAGACAGACAGACAGATAGATAGATAGATAGATAGATAGATAGATAGATAGATAGATATTAAAAAGTAAAAATATTGCTGTGATTGTTACAAAATTTTAAACTTTTCATTCTACTGTACTATTACTTGGATCCTTGGATGGAAAAATCTGTATATCATATAACGTTTGAGAGATAAATATTTCTTATGCAAATCGGCGAGCCCAGGTTTGTGGGAAAATGTTGGCAAAGATATCGCTCATGGATGATGTGATTAATAAATTAGTCACATATCTAATTACATTCCTCTCTTAGAGGTCAATCAGCGTCTTCCGCCATGATACAGTCATTCTTGATATATGAGGTATGTTCCAATGTGTAAGCAATGGCTCATTCGCACGACTTTTGCAATTTTATAAGTTCTGACGCAAGAAAAAGCATTTGTAATCTACGTACATAGTTGCTGATCCAATGTGGCATCGGAGACGATAGGGATAGAGTAGGACAAAAGGTGTAATGGTACCGCGCAGAGGATAGAAATAGGGATAGGATTAAAAATGTGATGGTATATTAGATTATATCGTAGAGGACATACCATTACAAATCACCTTATTCCTCAAAATCAGCAACATTCTTAGCCGATCCGTTAACTTATGCAACAGCCCACTGAGGCAATCGTGTGACAGTTCAACTGCTTAATTGATCTTATCGTGTGACAGTCTAACAGCCTCACTGAGGCAATCGTGTAACAGTTTAGCAGCCTCACTGATATTATCGTGTGACAATTTGACAGCCTCACTGACAGCATCGTTTGACAGTTCACATTGCAATTATTTCAACACGTTGTAACCTCCTTCTGCATATATATATATATATATATATATATATATATATATATATATATATATATATATATATATATATATATATATATATATATATATATATATATATATATATATATATGTGTGTGTGTGTGTGTGTGTGTGTGTGTGTGTGTGTGTGTGTGTGTGTGTAGTGAGGATATTCAGTTCTCTGAGGGATGCTAGTGTGAAGAAGAAGGAAACGATAATAATGATGGTTATATTAATGAAGAAAAAGAAGATGATGACAAAGAGGATAGACGACTGAAAATTGTTCATCAAATTTTAAGTAGTGGGAAGTTGTCTAGTGCATTTATCAGGCGCATCAGCAGTTAGATACGACAGTGTGACTGTTAAGGAGTTTCTAAGGAATCCGTGCTAGTCATTGCTGAAAATTCTAATGGGGTAAACTTTGCTCTGATGAGCGAGAATTTACACTAGTCTTATAGGTGAAATTATTTGGGGTGAAACCGTGACAGGATAATTTTCACAGTTCAGGGCTATGAAATAGACATCTGTCTATCAAGTAGGTCCATTAGAAGTATTGGCTGATGACATACATTCAAAATATTTCAATCATTTAAAGTCACAACTGTTCGCAAAAGCCTTTGAAATCAGGTCCGTTAATATGGATGCACAGACACATTAAGATACATACACACGGATGCACAGACACATTAACATACGTACACACAGATTCACAGACACAATATGATACATTCACATGGATTCACATATACAGTAACGTACACTAGGACACAAGTACACAAGGACAAACATCACGTAATGTCGCATCAGAAAATTCCATCGGTAGTTAAGTGCTTTTTTAAAATTGAAATTTCGTATTTCTGGGACCTAAAATTAAACGAAACTTAGATGTAATGCTAACCCGTAAATACCAAAAATGACTCAACATGCCGGTAGTTGCTGGCTCTAAAACAGATGTCACATGAGTATCGTAGCAAAGACGTATTTTAAAAATATTTCTAAGGACATAAATTATAAGTTTTCATAACTGACTACATTAGCATATTTGTATAAAAGTTAGATTATTATTATTATAATAAACATGAATTTTATACAAGTTACAAGTATCATGGTTTTAATGCATATATAGGATAAAGTTACTGACATTGAAAACTGAAACAGCATGAATTCCATAAATGTTTGCTACGCATGCGCGTTTGCCACAGTAATACGAATACTAATTGACTATATCGAGGAATTTGGAATTAGTGTATCACATCTGTATATGAAAACATTGTTATTTGTAATCGAAGAATCTTTCTATGCCTACTTTTGCTTTGTGCATGAGTGATATTCTAAAGAAACTATTTAGCGGGCAAAAATGAAATAAAGCGATTAAAGCTATTTAATGACATATCTGGGCTAGTTGTGAGATTAAAGATACACTGAATAAAGGGTCGGTGATAATCAATGTACCGGAATGGCTTTGATCAACATGCGGGTCAAGATAAAAGAGCTGCATCTTGCAGATGCTTATGATATATCTACACCTTACTCATGGAGACAAGGTGATAGAGTAGAAATCGACAGATATTGCAGTACAAGAGGGAACGGTGCCCCAGAGTTATAATGAATATTTTATATAATAAATACTCAAGTTTGCAGATCATTATGAATAAAATAGGTTTACGGACAGGTGCTTATCGCCAAAAATACGTCGGAGCTGGTAGACCACTACTTCAAAGGTGTAGTAAGAAATTCTGCCCCCCCCCCCCCGCACTATTACTTGGTATAAAGTTATCACTTGGTATAAAGTTATTACTTCGTATAAAGTTATTACTTCGTCTAAAGTTATTACTTGGTATAAAGTGGTAGAAAATTATTACTTGGTATAAAGTTACTACTTGGTATAAAGTTATTATTTCGCATAAAGTTACATCGATGCAATTAATGTCTCTACATCATTATTTATTTTTAAAACAAAGTCTGAAAAATATACACCTTAAGAGCATAATGAAAAAGGGGAGGGGGGGAGGAACCGGGGATATATCTCCGAACAATACTTTTTCATTTTAGAAAAGAAAATTGTTGTTTAAACAAGAACTAGGAGTGGCTCGGGTGCTTCTTACCCCAGGGCCCGTGCTTGCTCTCTAAGGCACTGGACAGAGAAAATGTCCAAGACAATATATCGATTTATCTTTTAGGCGATGATATGATAAAGTAGTCCTTTCATAGACGTTTGGAAATAAAGTAGACCTTGAGTTAATATTGTTTTGAAATAGCGTAGGCCACCATGGGCATCCGGATGAATTTTTCCGTGTGTGTGTGTGCACGCGAGCGCGTGCGCGCGTGTGATGATATTACGGGATGGGTGGGGTGCGACGCCAAAAATCAAAGAGATATATTTATGTACTACACAACTGTTCTCCACACACACACACACACACACACAGGATGCACATAGGCCTTACTTCAGTAAATTTTAAAGTAGCGTAGGCCTTATATTAAGGCCATTCGGAAATAGCACAGGCTTTATTTTAGGGATATTTGAAAATGGCGAGGCCTGGGACATTTACAAATGGCGATGCCTTATTGTAAGGACGTTTCAAATGGCGAGTCCTTATTTTAGGGACATATTCAAATATCATAATCCTTAATTTAAAGATATTAAGAAACAGCGTAGCTCTTATTTTACGGACATTAAGAAATAGCGTATGCCTTTTTTAATGACATCTGGAAATAATATTGGCATTATTTTAAGTAAGGCCAGTCAATCAAATAATACTTTATGCATCATTGCTAAGTCTCAACAGAATCAAACAAAATAAAAAATTTATGACTATATGGCTTCAATATCCGTTTGGACTGTTATGTACTTCACAGACATATATACATACATATGTCCATCAAGCAAGCCAGCCATACCGTACATAAAGTATTTATCTACCTAGTCATCAAATCATTACTCCATGCAACCATGCATTCATCTATCCATAATACAACAATATATGTATCGTCCAACAAAATCATAGCATTTCTGACCTGTCTTCCCATTTGACTATATAAAATAATCAGTGTCTTGACCCCTAGATAAATATTTCTTATTGAAATTAAAGAGATATTATTTATTTTAAAAAATCTGAATATTTATTTAAAAAGTGCCTCAATAAAGGTTGTTGTTGTTATAGGGTTTAACGCCATTTTTCAGCACAAGATAGGCTATACATGGCGGCCAGTATTAATGGTGGAGGAAGAACCGGGAAAACCCCGGAAAGAACCACCGACCCACGAGAAGCTACCGGCAAGCTTTCTCATATATCCACATTTGCCGAGCCTTGGACTCGAACCCACGCAGACAGAGGTGAGATGGCAGTGATCCGTGACGGACAGCGCTTTAGACCACTCGGCCGCTCGGGGCCCCCTCAATAAAGGTAGATAAATGTATATAAACTGACGACCAGTTTACGATAGGTTTTGCGACATGGATGAAACCGACTAAAATGCGTTGTAACGTTTACGTTAGTGTCAGAAAATAACTACAGTATAAATAAGGTGACTGTGCCTTTGAGATTAAAATAACATAAAACTGGCTATGAGTAATTTTGACACGTTGAAATATTTTTACTAAGATGACTCATTTCCAATATAAAGAGATTCATTTGGTAACTGGAGAAATGAAGAAAATATTCAGATCTGTATGTTAGTACCACCATTTCTTTCAGTAAACTTTTTAAACCATTACTTCCAACTTTTATTCCTCTATAGCATGATAACTGTTGCTGTAAGTTGATTTTAAAGCACGGTGACCTATGCGTTTCTCAAATGAAGATACCGATTCAGATATCTCTTCAAATTATTTGAAAAGTTTGCATACATTAAAACAAATGCTGTAAACATGACACTCTCGCAAAATTACATTTTAAAAAATTCTTCAAATTTAATTTAGGTGTCATATCGAAATGGTACCCACAGTAAAACAAATTGTTCGGTGCCCCTATCGGTTTTTATTTTTGTTTTGATGCAATTTTTACAATACAATACAATTTTCAATTTACTTTAATATGAACAATTTTTGGATAGTGACAGTCCAAAATTTCTCATTTTTAATTTCGTTAAATCCAATCGGATCGATAATTTTCACGTAACGTCGTCTGCTTTCATATTTATCTGCCTAAACATTAATGTCGCTTGTCTCTTGACTAGTTCTTCCGAATGAATATATCGCAATAATTGAATTCCAGAGAAAACTGGGATCCAAAAACCAATCTTTCAAACTTTAAATAATTTGCAACATTTTTTTCCTACGTTTCCCTTACAATTTTACGTAACTTTACGTCAAGTACCCGACAGCCGTTGTGCATGCATCTCTGGGTCTATGCAGTTTGTTAGCATTAATAAGTAGGAAACAAAAACATAGACCCGGATCTGCTGGAGCATGATGTGAAGGGAGATAAGGGTCTAGGTTGTCTGCAGTTGGACTCAACTTATTTGCGAGTATAGAAGGCAGTAAGTAGAAAGAGAAACTTGCGTCTTCATAGAAGAACCATCTGTTTGAAACTACACATAAAGCAACCATTTAATCATTTCGGAAAGCTCTGCCATTTTCTTCACCAACAATGAATTTAATGTCATGATATTAAAAGTAAATCACATTCTCTTGATTCGCAGAAACCATTTTCGTATAATCAATAGCTCGTTTTAGATCTTCCTCAAAATTAAGACGTTCCAGAAAAAAGACCATTAAGATAATTACCAATAATTACATATTATACGACTTACTGTTTAATCAATATGATATACGACTTACTGTTTAATTAACATATTACACGACTTACTATTTAGTTAATGTGACATACAACTTACTGGTTAATTTATATAAAATACGACTTGTTGTTTAATTAATATAATATACGACTTACTGTTTAATTAATATAATATACGACTTGCTGTTTAATTAACGTGACATATGACTTACTGTTTAATTAACGTGATATATGACTTACTGTTTAATTAATATAATATACAACTTACTGTTTAATTAACGTGACATATGACTTACTGTTTAATTAATATAAAAAACGACTTGCTGTTTAATTAATATAATATACGACTTACTGTTTAATTGATATAATATATGAATAACTGTTTAATTAATATAATATACGACTTACTGTTTAATTAATAAAATATACGACTTACTGTTTAGTGACATACGACTTACTGTTTAATTAACGTGACATATGACTTACTGTTTAATTAATATAAAAAATGACTCGTTGTTTAATTAATATAATATACGACTTACTGTTTGATTAATATAATATACGACTTACTGTTTAATTAATATAATATACGACTTGCTGTTTAATTAACGTGACATATGACTTACTGTTTAATTAATATAATATACAACTTGCTGTTTAATTAACGTGACATATGACTTACTGTTTAATTAATATAAAAAACGACTTGCTGTTTAATTAATATAATATACGACTTACTGTTTAATTAATATAATATACGAATAACTGTTTAATTAATATAATATACGATTTACTGTTTAATTAATAAAATATATGACTTACTGTTTAATTGATATAATATACGACTTACTGTTTAGTGACATACAACTTACTGTTTAATTAACGTGACATATGACTTACTGTTTAATTAATATAAAAAACGACTTGTTGTTTAATTAATATAATATACGACTTACTGTTCAATTAATATAATATACGACTTACTGTTTAATTAACATAATATACGACTTACTGTTTAATTAATATAATATACGACTTACTGTTTAATTAATATACTATACGACTGTTTAATTTGTATGGTGTGTGTCAATAGTTTATGCTTTGCCAACGTGTATCCCAATCTGAAAATGCATAATTACTTCAATGTGTAAGTAGTACTAGAAGAAAATATCAGTATCGGTACTTGGCGTCATGACGTCACTAATACAGGAATTGTCTAATTTATATTTTTCTTGTTCAATTATGTATTGTCTCCCTTTTTTCTAATCTTTCAAATTGCAATTTAAAAGGCTGCAACACTTAGGTTTTCCGGTCATCAGATGTTTACAAAAGGTAATTGGTCCTACATATGATGCGAATAATTTAAAAAAGCCCATCAAAACGGTGGTCCCTGACATTTGGAAATAGTGCAACATCTTTCGATGCCAGGTAACACCATAAAGGCTACTTCATTATAATGTCGCTAATGACTTTGTCCTTTCTTTGTATAAACTTGATCAGCTCTGGACTCTCATGTAATAAAGGGCATTTACTTTTGACGATACAAGTTCGTATTCAAAGATTCACGTTCTCTCCGATATACATTTGAATTCAATTTAAATGATATTTATAAAAACATAAAGATGGAAGCTAAAAAGGTGTAAATTTCAATGGCTCATTTTATGAGAATTAACAGTAAGTAAAACTACTTAAACCGCTATGACCGTTAACCCCGTGGAAAATTTATATGCTATGAAATTTTTTTATGTTTGGTGTTTAAATTCATGATTTAAATTTTATTATCTGCAAGCCTGTTCTAGTTTGTATGCTTCTTACAAAAAATAACGGCAGTATTTGAATAGTTGACTGCTATGTACTTGTGGATAAAAGAAATTATCCGAGCACGTAGCTGTCGTTTACATAGTTCTTCGTTTCTTTATTTCATCTAACTATCATTCTCACTGTAGTAAAAAAATTATAATAATAACAACAACAACAACAGAATTCACTATAACAAAGAAAGCTTTGTCACCTTGTAGTTACTGCATGCAGGGTATGGCCTCCCACATCTAAAATTTATAACCACAACCCACGAATACCTGCTACACGTTTGATTGTGTATGACCGAAGAACTGTGAAGCGAAAATTAGTTACTGATCAATGATTGATGCTGATTAAAGTATCACTTTATGATTCTTCAAAAAAAAATAATTACGTTTTGGAGAATATTATTGTGGTGTAAAAATGAAACGAAATTCCTTTGATACATATTAGAATGGCATATACATAATTTGACAAAGTTATTTTTTATGGCCAGAACAGCGTAAAAACAAAATATAAAGTGAACAAATGCGTGAAAAAACAACAATAGCAACAATCCACGTGTTCTTATATTTCTTTGTTTACTGTCAGAAAAACAAACATGTTCATAAAAATATGTTGGCAAGTGTTTGACTTTACTATTCTTTATTTTAGCAATTCAACATGTCATCATAGACTTTTCCTCACAAATAGGAATACATGAAACACAAGGACTACCTGTACCGATATATTTTTTTTAATTTTATTAAATATGTTGCCGTTGTGGTAGCATAAATCTCTATCCTCTATTACTTTTGGGCATTCTTAAAGGAAAACAAAATTTCAATATGAATTTTATATGAAAAGCATCAGTAAGAAATATTAAACGTGTTCCAGGTAAGTTGTTAAGACTAAAATTATCGGTTTCCAATTTAGTTCACTTAGAGCACGTTTGCACCAGGTAAAATGTTACCACTAACGGTTTCCAACTTAGTCCACAAACATTACATTGCTAGAGGTAAGTTGTTACCACTTATATTATTGATTTCCAGCTTAGTCCATGTACAGTACACGTGCACCAGGTGAAATTTTTCTACCAACATTATCGGATTCCAGCTTAGTTCATGTACAGTAGAACTTCTCCAGGTAAGTTGTTACCACCAAAATGATCTTTTTCTGGCTTAGTCCACGTATTAATTGCTTTAAAAAAAATCAAGTTGTATTATCCCTATTGGAAAATGTGACACTTGGCTCACCACATTACCTCTAAACACTTGCAGTTTTCACATTTAGAAAGGATGGGGCGTTTTAACAGACACCTACACCAGGCACGCACGCACACACATACGTACATACACGCACGCACACACACATAAACACGCAAACATGTACACACGTCCGCACACACGTGCACTCATACACACACTCACACGCACACACGCGAGCACGTACACGTGATAGATAAGACGAAGTGGAGAAAATGGTTTATTACCTGCAAATGGGTGCCCCCAGTGTCCGAGTGGTCTAAATCGCTCATCGTTACGGATCACTGCCATCTCACCTTGAGTCTCGGGCTCGGCCAATGTGGGTACGTGAGAAAGCTTGCCGGTCGCTTTTCGTGGGTTGGTGGTTCTTTCCGGGATTTTCCCGGGTTTTTCCTCCACTATTTATACCAGCCGCCATGTATAGCCTATATTGTGCTGAAAATGGCGTTATACCCCATAACAACATTAACAATAACAATTACCTGCAAATGTAACTGAAAATGTTTGACACAGAGAAAAGAATGGATGTGAATGTGTCAAATCTGTGGGACCGACATATACATTTTCTTTCATCAAATAATTTTAGGCCTAATATCGGATAAAATGTACGATTTTGTTTTATAAATGAGCAGTGTTAAGAGGGAGACAGGTGCTCGTGTTTGAGTCCTAAGTGTTTCATTGTGTTTACTATATATCTAAACTGCCTCCCTGACTTGTTTATTACCAAGGAAAATAATAACGTAACATATAGTTAGTATTTAAGAAACAAAATGCTTAATTAATTATTGGGAAGTTCTATAATATTGAGCCTACCGCATTAGCAAATTTAAGTTATGTTTAGATCCTGATTTAGCGAGTAGGGGTAAATAAGATATACGGTGAAAAGTAGGCGTGAATGCGGTTTGCATTAAACATCTTCATGAACCATCCACAGGTAAAAGGCAGACAGATGCCAGTAATTGAGTCCTCACTGTCTAATTGAAATCCGCCAACACAAGAAGAAAGCCATCTTGGGAAGGTAGTGCGTTTTCTCCATAATGGATGACGTGGCGAACTCAGTGGAATATCAAAGGTTTATGACGAGTAAAATAGCTCAAAATAACTCCATTAATAGCTGGCAAATCTAGGAAGGCTGGAGTACAAAGAAATTTGACAGTTTCATTCTTCAATAATGAAAAATACAAGCTATCATGGAGGCATGTTATCATTAATATCTCAGACACTAGGACTGATCAAAGCTGTACGAGATATAAATGGATACATCTACATTAGCTTTCTTTAATCAACAAAGTCGGACATTATCAGGTGTTAAAATTTTAATAATTTATGCATTCTTTGTCGGCGCGAATTCCTCTCACACTGGCAACCAAAACGCGTTTGATTGAACTTAAACATTAAAAACAGTTTTTAGTACAAAGATTAGTCCTCTTACTTTGCAAAACAAAATTAAATAAATTTAAGGAAACGGGTCTATACTTCAATCCATTTCATCTAGTATCACATCTAAAAAGGGCGTACGTATGTAACGGTACATCAGCACAATACCAGCTACATGATACCTACTAAAGGTTACGTTCTAAAAATGTAACGATGAAGACTTGCAAAATAAAATTATGACGTCAAATCCTTCCAAATAAGCATAAACATGTCGTATGATAAGAAGAAAGATACAGAGTAAAGGTCTTAAAAGTTTGTAATAGAATAAATTGTAAAGGTTGAAAAAATTGAAATACTTTAGAATATAGGATCACCGATTTTTTGTGTAAACCACATTCCACAAAATGTTCAAGGTTGTCTCTGGTGGTACAGCATCAAAATTTCATTGAGTTTTGCATCAAAATAGCGACTGTCTTACATGAAGAAGGAATGTAAAATGATAACTCAGAGATCATGATGAAAAGAAGAAGAAAAGATGACATATACCGTAGATGACTAGCTGCTATTTAAACTTAACGAGTAAAAATACTACAGTTTAAACAAGACCTAATTTTTGTGCAGCGAGGTATAATCATTTCGTTTTTGGGTCAATATTCTAATCATAATTTCATGGATAGCATCGTATACCTATAAGAAATTCAACCACATCCGCAATTTTACAATCTGATTCACCAGTGAAGCATTTAGAAGGTCAAACTACATAGAAAATCTATTCCCTACAAACGTTTTTTTATTTATTGAAATCGAGTTCCTAAATTTATCCAGTTTGTTCGCAAAAAGTAGTATCTTTCTCACGTTTAAACTTCAGTTTGCGTGTTATCTTTTGAAGTTAAATGCCACTGTACGGAAAAACCGTTAGGGATAAAATTTCTGATAAGATCGATAAGAAATCCGTATCTCTTCGTAATTGCACTTATTACAACAAACAAGGAACGTTATTTCTGATTGCTACAGATTGAAAAACAAGCAACAGAATAACAACAGAGCTATTCCGAGTGCTATTATTTCTAAGAGGTCAAGGTCACTATCAAGTATTGAAAGCAAGATTTTTTCGGGTCAAACTAATCCCAGTTTGATTTTGTTATGGACAATTATGAACCATTTATGTTGAAAAGTTCCGTATCGATTGATGGTAATTCTGCCAATCATATCCCTATTAAAATATTAAGAGGCTATTAAGGGACACAGGATTGTCTTATTGTCACATACATTTCCGATATCTGAGAACTTTTGCTCTAGTGAAAGGGTTCTTATTCAGTGAGTAGAGTGCGGCTTTCTTATTTCGACTTTGTTATTGCTCAGCTCCACTGTGAATTGTTTTCATTAGACATGGTCTCAGGACCCGTACTAGTAGGAACAGTATATTCATTACCCTTCGAGGTTATTTATTTATTATTAGGCTGTGACATAGCTGGAGATAAGGTTGTGGTTAATCCACTTCTTACTGACAAGCCTTGTTTGGATCAGAAATTCGATACTATTCAAAATTAAATCCCTGACGTATACCCTGCTTTTGCAGTTACTAGAGCTAAGGCAAAAGGAGCTCGTGAGAATGCTGTAGATCAGGAACTTATTGCTTTAGTTGACACGTGTACTGGCCAGGCTTTTGATGAGGTCACCTTTGCTTGTCGTATTGATAAATCATGAGGTACTGATCACAGTGATCCTCTTTTTACTAATCACTTTCAATATTCTAACCATGGCGAAAAATTAATCACTCGTTGTAGAACAATAAAAATATTCTGGAATCTCCTGTTTGTTTCGGAGGGATATTAGTGAAACTGAAGCCACACAAGTACCCATTTGTGATTTTTTTAAAAAGGGAGTTCTTGTGAGAAAATGGACACCATCTGTATACCCACAAGTGACGAGTGGTCAGTGAGCTATAAAAGTGTTGTTCCCTAAGTCTTATAGACCGGAATTTCTTTGTCAAGTCCATGAAAATCTTTGGTTGGTCATTTAGGAGTCAATAAGACTTATCAGAAAATCTTGAATCATTTTTATTTGTCGAAAATTAAAAGTGATGTTTCTAAATATTGACGTTCTTGTCACACTTGTAAAATGGTCGGAAAACCGAATCAGAAAATAACTAAGGATTATCTGACACATATTCCTGCATTTGACGAACCATTTAGCAGAATAATGGTAGATTGTGTCGGTCACTTACCAAAGACCAAGTCAGGGAACCAATACATGTTGACTATAACGTGTGCGTCCACCCGATTTCCAGAGGAAATTCCTTTGAGGAATATTAAAAACAAAAACACGGTAAAAGCTTTCTTTCACACTTCTCTGCCTTCCCAAATGTGTCCAATCGGATCAAGGGTAAGCATTTATGCTTGGAATGTCATAGCAACTTATGCATGAATTAGACACTCATCAGTTTAAATCTTCTGCCTATGATCGTGACAGTCAAGGAGCTTTGGAAACTTTTCACCGAACTTTGAAAAAATATGATTCGGTCACATTATTTTGATAAAGGAAAAGGTTGGGACGAGGGTGGTCATTTACTGTTGTTTGCTCTTAGGGAATCTGTTCAAGAATCATTAGGTTGTAGTCCTTTTGAACGTTTAAACTAGCTTTTGAACATATTTTTCGTGGATGACTGAAGTTTTAAAAAAAGAAACTTCTTTCAAAGGAAGATTCAGAAATTAATCTTCTTCACTATGTTTCTGATTTCAGATATAAGCTGTCAAGTCTTGTTAGGTAGCAAGAACTAATTTTCAGTATACTCTGTCAAAAATGAAATTAAGGTATGACAGATCTACGAAAGAAAGAAGTTTTCGGTGGGGTGATAGAGTTCTGACTTTCTTGCCCATATCTCAAAACCTCTTCGGGCCAAGAATTGTGATCCTTACGCAGAAGAAAGTAAGTGACTTAAATTACACCATTAGCAGTACTGGGAGGTGAATACAAGAACAACGTTGCCATATAAATATATCAAAGCATTATGTTGATAGAGACAGCGCTGTTAATCATTCAGTCATTTTAGTTGTACCTGTCCCATACAATGAGGATCTAAGCGATGGAATGCAATCGGACTCTTGTGACTCTGGTGTAAACAATTTTCGGAATTCAGACATATTGGATAATCTGAACAAGATACGTTCATATCTACAGCCACAAGAAAAGAGTGAACTAAAACACCTATTACTTAAGTATGATCATTTGTTTCCAGATTGTCCAACACGATAAATAAAACATATCATGACGATGAATTTGTAGATTTTACACCTGTAAAATAGCATTTTTACCGGATGAATCCTGTTAAGTAACAATGTCTGAAAAAAGAAATTCAATATATTATGGAGAGTGCTTCATAGAGACAAGTAAACATAACCGGCTTCACCATGTATTCTGGTACCGAAACATGAAAGTACGTTCTGCTTGTGCACAGACTATGGTAAAGTGAGCAGTGTGACTAAAACAGATTCATTTATATTGCCAAGTATTGATTACTGCATTGCCAAAATTGGAAATGCAAACTATATCACCAAGTTTGATTTTTTTGGAAAAGATTCTACTCACGAAAGGATCGAAGGAAATCTCGGCATTCGTAACTCTAGGTTTGATTGGTCTGAAAAGTATCAGGAGGCGTTTGATAAATAAAAGCCATCCTTAAGAGTGTATCAGTTCTTTCAGCTCCAAATTTCAATCAAACATTTAAAATGTCCGTTGATGCAAATCATGTTGGGGTTGGTGGAGTATTGATTCCAGAAGAAAAGATGGTGTAGGTCATCCAGTGTGCCATATTTAAAAAATATTAAACGAGCACCAGATAAATTGTTCAACAATCGAGAAAGAATGTTTGGCTTCGATATTGGCTTTGCCAAACTTTGAAGTGCATATTAGTTCAGCTTCTTTTCCGAGTGATGGATTCAGTGATCGCGAGGCCCTTATATAAGAAATATGAAAAACTAATGTCAGAGATTATTTAGGTGGAATTTGATGTTGCGTGAATACAATATTGACATCAGACACATAAAAAGATACGATAATCTAACTGCATTTGCATTTTCACGTGCATACAAGTACTACATTGTTTATGTATGTTTTGTATAATTCTTACGAGAATTAAATAATTTTAATTGTTAACGTGTCATATGTACTAATATATAAAATAAAGCTTTATTGTATAAATCTTTTTTGTCTTTATGAGGGGAGGTGTTATGTATATTTAGTTTGTATTGTGTGCTGGCTTTTCTCGAGGATTTCATGTTTTGTATATCCATATTGTGTGACTGACCTTGGTCAGTAATTGAATTTAGGGCATATCTGAGCAATGTCTCATAATTTTGTATAAAAAAACAACATTTTACATAGCAAATATGTCTTAATGGTTGTATAATATGTATTAAGATCATTATTTATTGGACGTAAACCTATTTACAGATGTTGAGTTTAAAATCAATTTTTCAGACAGTAAGAATGTATCTATAGAGCAAGTTGTTTAAGAATTTGATGGGAAAATGACCTTCATCCTAGTCCTGTTATTGTGTCTTAGCTTTCATATTTAATCTTGTTTACTTCAAAATTACCCATTGCTATCATAATATCGAAAGCGGAATCAGTCTTATTGCTGTGTTCAGTTTTAATTTGGAAAGATTTTTTTTGTTTATCTAAATTATTCACTGGAATTACAAGTGCTCAATAATTTCAGACTAAATCACTATCTTTGGATTAGTGTGAATCCATCCAAGGACATTTTGGATTATATAATTGTGATGCATCAGGAATGATAGCAAATAAACAATATTACAGGTCACTGACAGAGCCGCACATTCAAAATTGGAATTAATTCGGAACACCGCTGAAATTATTTCGGAATACTCTGTGTGTTTGGGCTTTTGATACAACTTTGAAGACTCTTTGGGATTTATTTCAAAACATGGTATTTTTTTTAAAATTTCCACTTTTTATATTTCGGAAAATAAATTATTTCTTGAATATTAAAAAAAAATTAATTATGGATTTTCGCTTACGAAGTTATCTACTGTAAGACCATAGAGTAGTAGCAAGAGATAATTTGGTATATTCCATGATAATTGGAACTAAACTTGAAAACATCAACAGCGAGGAGATGCTTAAAGATTTTGTGCGAGAAAGAGTTTAAATTGGCCCCAGAAACATTACATTTGAATGGATACATAAGAAAAGGGAGCCTCTTTTGATACCCAGCGATTGAATGACCCCAAGTTTCGTCAGATTATTGCTGACTCTCTCGCTACAAGGATCACGAAACAGTAAGACAAGTGAGAACTGAATATCTGAAATGGAAATCAAATGACATAATTGAACACGTTGTAAAAGAGGTTGCAGAACGATGATAAATGTTTAGCTGGTAAACTTCATAAACTAGTGAACGAGCAGAAAGCAACGTCATATTTGAATGAACATCTTCCATTGTTTTCAGCAAAACCTGCCCTGATTGACAGCAGATGTTAATAATGATACTGATAGAGGGGACCTGAGTAGCCGGATGGTCTAAGGCACTCTTTACATATCATTCACACATTTCACCTCTGTTTGCTTGAGTTCGAGTGGCCCGGGTGTTTCTTACCCAAGGGCCCGTGATCGCTCCATAATTGCCAATAGTTTACCGTGTGCCGGTGGGTCTTCCTCGACCAAATAAACTGGCAGCCATGTATATAATGTGCTGAAAAATGGCGTTAAACCCCAGAGAACCAAACCAAACCGAACCATCAATACAAGATAAGAATACCTCAATATGGCCCCCTTTTATGATCGTCACCAAGGCACGAACGAGGTAAATGTGAATTAGTCCACAAAGTATATGAACCAAGATTGACCCAGATATTGACACAGCAATCACATCAATGGTGTCAAAAGGTTATGTCAGTAACAATGTACCAGAACAATCGGAATGTTTTTTGATGTTGTGGGTATAACGTCATTTTTCAGCACATGACAGCACACGTCGGGCAGTATAGTAGGTGGACGAAGAACCCGGGAAAACCCCAGTAAGAACTACCGACACAAGAGAAGCTACTGACAATATTTATCCAATGTAGACTTAGGCAGCAAAAACCACGCGGACAGAAGTGATATATCAGTGATGTGTAAATCCAGGAGCCTTAGAACTTCAGAATGTTTGAAAATTGTTTTTGGAAATGTTTGTGATTTAAGACAAACACTCGCATCATCTACTTTTTCTAAAGTTTGTCTCAGTTTATTTATTCTTTTGATATTGTTTCATTTGCTGAAATAAAACTTAAGGACATAGACGAAACCAGTGTCAATCGTAACAACAACAACAAAAAAAAAAAACAAGCAAAAACAAAACAGACGCAGATGCCTGAAACGTTTTTTGGAGGGAGAATATCAATTCTTACTTAGGGTTCTCTCCCCTTCGGGTTATAAAATCTCTACACCTTTAATTTAATGTGAGAATGAATCAGATGTTGGTTATGGTCTTCTTTATGGACATCAAATCTCAATAATGATACAGGGAATTACATAAAGGGGACCGAGCGTACAAACACATCTGGTATATCCTTGGTCTGACGCTCACAACATAGAAATATAAATCGGTATGGTATACAAGAATACATTATGAAAGTAAAATAGATAGAAATATAAATAGGTATGGTATACAAGAATACATTATGAAAGTAAAATAGATAGAAATATAAATAGGTATGGTGTACAAGAATTCATTATGAAAGTAAAATAGATAAAAATATAAATAGGTATGGTATACAAGAATACATTATGAAAGTAAAATAGATAGAAATATAAATAGGTATGGTTTACAATACTACATAATGAAAGTAAAATCGGTGGAAATATAAATAGGTATGGTATAAAAGAATATATTATGAATGTAAAATAGATGAAAATATAAATAGGTATATTATACAACAATAAACAATGATTGTAATATAAAAATATAAATAGGTACGATATACAACATTACACTACGAATGTAAAATAGAAATATACATGTATACCTTATACAACAATGCACTATGAATGTAAAATAAATAGAAATAAGACAAATAGTACAACAACAACAACAACAAAGTCAACAGGAAACCATAACAATGAATAGGACGGAACAATTAGAAGTAAAAGGAAAAACGCTAAATCCTCAAGACACCAAGAAACAAAGTCAACAGTACCAACAACAACAAACAAGAAAAAACTTTACAAGCCTAAACACCAGTAATCTCGACACCACAAGGAAATCAGTTACCCAAGCCTCAAATGTCAATACCAACTGCAGAAACTCCAGAACAAAGAAAGGAAAGAGATAGGATAAGAAGAAAAGAATTGAGAAGACAAAAAAGGGATCAAGAAGAAGCAGAGGAATTTTTCTTAGCATTAGATGAATTTCTAGATTACAAAAAACAAAAAACTACATTTAAAAAAAATAATTAAAAAAACAAACAAAAAAATAACAATACATTTTATCCTATATAAAGGAAAACAAAACGGAAACAACACTTACAAGTTTAATAAACTATCTTATTATATAAATCAAATAAATACAGCAAACAATTACCATTGTTAAAAAAAACAATACAGTATAGCAAACACCTACAATTAGGGCAGGAGGGCCTCTTCAAATGGTCTGTAAAGATCAACCGGAGAAAGCACCGTCCCAAACAAAAAAAAAAAAAAAAAATTATAGGTACGGTATACAAGAATGCAATATTAACGTAAAATAGATTGAAATATAAATATGTATCATATACAAGAATAAATTATGAAAGTAAAATAACATGGAAATACAAATAGGTAGATTATACAACAGTAAACAATGATTGTAAAATATAAATATAAATAGGTACGATATACAACATAACACTACGAATGTAAAATAGAAATATACATGTATACCTTATACAACAATGCACTATGAATGTAAAATGCATAGAAATATAAATAGGTACGGTATGCAACAATACGCTTTAATTGTAGAATAGATAAAATGATTGCAGACTATCTCGAACAAAATTAGCAATGAAACTATTAGAAATGCAAAAATGAGGAACAGAGACAGGGAAATTCAGTAATTTAATATTAGAAAATGAATATTACTACATAAAATAAAACAACACTAACATAATTTTATGAACAATGGAACTTGAGCATTATGAAAGAATGGGAAGAAAGAACAAATACTAAAAAATATGTACACACACAAGAAAAAAGAGTGATAGTATAGAAAAAAATGCATGAACAGAGCGATAGTATAGAAAAAATGCATGAACAGAGCGATAGTATAGAAAAAGAATGCATGAAAAGAGCGATAGTATAGAAACAAAATACATGAACAGAGCGATAGTATAGAAAACATGCATGAAAAGAGCGATAGTATAGAAAAAGAATGCATGAAAAGAGCGATAGTATAGAAAAAGAATGCATGAACATAGTGATAGTATAGAAAAAGAATGCATGAAGCGAGCGATAGTATAGAAAAAGAATGCATGAACATAGTGATATTATAGAAAAAGAATGCATGAACATAGCGATAGTATAGAAAAAGAATGCATGAACAGAGCGATAGTATAGAAAAAGAATGTATGAACATAGCGATAGTATAGAAAAAGAATGCATGAACATAGTGATAGTATAGAAAAAGAATGCATGAACATAGTGATAGTATAGAAAAAGAATGCATGAAAAGAGCGATAGTATAGAAAAAGAATGCATGAAGCGAGCGATATTATAGAAAAAGAATGCATGAACATAGCGATAGTATAGAAAAAGAATGCATGAAGCGAGCGATAGTATAGAAAAAGAATGCATGAACATAGTGATAGTATAGAAAAAGAATGCATGAACATAGCGATAGTATAGAAAAAGAATGCATGAACAGAGCGATAGTATAGAAAAAGAATGTATGAACATAGCGATAGTATAGAAAAAGAATGCATGAACATAGTGATAGTATAGAAAAAGAATGCATGAACATAGTGATAGTATAGAAAAAGAATGCATGAACATAGTGATAGTATAGAAAAAGAATGCATGAACATAGTGATAGTATAGAAAAAGAATGCATGAACAGAGCGATAGTATAGAAAAAGAATGCATGAACAGAGCGATAGTATAGAAAAAGAATGCATGAACAGAGCGATAGTATAGAAAAAGAATGTATGAACATAGCGATAGTATAGAAAAAGAATGCATGAACATAGTGATAGTATAGAAAAAGAATGCATGAACATAGTGATAGTATAGAAAAAGAATGCATGAACAGAGCGATAGTATAGAAAAAGAATGCATGAACAGAGCGATAGTATAGAAAAAGAATGCATGAACATAGTGATAGTATAGAAAAAGAATGCATGAACATAGTGATAGTATAGAAAAAGAATGCATGAACAGAGCGATAGTATAGAAAAAGAATGCATGAACAGAGCGATAGTATAGAAAAAGAATGCATGAACAGAGCGATAGTATAGAAAAAGAATGCATGAACATAGTGATAGTATAGAAAAAGAATGCATGAACATAGCGATAGTATAGAAAAAGAATGCATGAACAGAGCGATAGTATAGAAAAAGAATGTATGAACATAGCGATAGTATAGAAAAAGAATGCATGAACATAGTGATAGTATAGAAAAAGAATGCATGAACATAGTGATAGTATAGAAAAAGAATGCATGAACATAGTGATAGTATAGAAAAAGAATGCATGAACATAGTGATAGTATAGAAAAAGAATGCATGAACAGAGCGATAGTATAGAAAAAGAATGCATGAACAGAGCGATAGTATAGAAAAAGAATGCATGAACAGAGCGATAGTATAGAAAAAGAATGCATGAACATAGTGATAGTATAGAAAAAAATGCATGAACAGAGCGATAGTATAGAAAAAGAATGCATGAACATAGTGATAGTATAGAAAAAGAATGCATGAACAGAGCGATAGTATAGAAAAAGAATGCATGAACATAGTGATAGTATAGAAAAAGAATGCATGAACAGAGCGATAGTATAGAAAAAGAATGCATGAACAGAGCGATAGTATAGAAAAAGAATGCATGAACAGAGCGATAGTATAGAAAAAGAATGCATGAACATAGTGATAGTATAGAAAAAGAATGCATGAACAGAGCGATAGTATAGAAAAAGAATGCATGAACAGAGCGATAGTATAGAAAAAGAATGCATGAACATAGTGATAGTATAGAAAAAAATGCATGAACAGAGCGATAGTATAGAAAAAGAATGCATGAACATAGTGATAGTATAGAAAAAGAATGCATGAACAGAGCGATAGTATAGAAAAAGAATGCATGAACATAGTGATAGTATAGAAAAAGAATGCATGAACATAGTGATAGTATAGAAAAAAATGCATGAACAGAGCGATAGTATAGAAAAAGAATGCATGAACATAGTGATAGTATAGAAAAAAATGCATGAACAGAGCGATAGTATAGAAAAAGAATGCATGAACAGAGCGATAGTATAGAAAAAGAATGCATGAACATAGTGATAGTATAGAAAAAAATGCATGAACAGAGCGATAGTATAGAAAAAGAATGCATGAACAGAGCGATAGTATAGAAAAAGAATGCATGAACATAGTGATAGTATAGAAAAAGAATGCATGAACAGAGCGATAGTATAGAAAAAGAATGCATGAACATAGTGATAGTATAGAAAAAGAATGCATGAACAGAGCGATAGTATAGAAAAAGAATGCATGAACATAGTGATAGTATAGAAAAAGAATGCATGAACATAGTGATACTATAGAAAAAGAATGCATGAACAGAGTGATAGTATAGAAAAAGAATGCATGAACAGAGCGATAGTATAGAAAAAGAATGCATGAACATAGTGATAGTATAGGAAAAGAATGCATGAACAGAGCGATAGTATAGAAAAAGAATGCATGAACAGAGCGATAGTATAGAAAAAGAATGCATGAACAGAGCGATAGTATAGAAAAAGAATGCATGAACATAGTGATAGTATAGAAAAAGAATGCATGAACATAGTGATAGTATAGAAAAAGAATGCATGAACAGAGCGATAGTATAGAAAAAGAATGCATGAACAGAGCGATAGTATAGAAAAAGAATGCATGAACAGAGCGATAGTATAGAAAAAGAATGCATGAACAGAGCGATAGTATAGAAAAAGAATGCATGAACATAGTGATAGTATAGAAAAAGAATGCATGAACAGAGCGATAGTATAGAAAAAGAATGCATGAACATAGTGATAGTATAGAAAAAGAATGCATGAACATAGTGATAGTGTAGAAAAAAATGCATGAACAGAGCGATAGCATAGAAAAAGAATGCATGAACATAGTGATAGTATAGAAAAAAATGCATGAACAGAGCGATAGTATAGAAAAAGAATGCATGAACAGAGCGATAGTATAGAAAAAGAATGCATGAACATAGTGATAGTATAGAAAAAAATGCATGAACAGAGCGATAGTATAGAAAAAGAATGCATGAACAGAGCGATAGTATAGAAAAAGAATGCATGAACATAGTGATAGTATAGAAAAAGAATGCATGAACAGAGCGATAGTATAGAAAAAGAATGCATGAACATAGTGATAGTATAGAAAAAGAATGCATGAACAGAGCGATAGTATAGAAAAAGAATGCATGAACATAGTGATAGTATAGAAAAAGAATGCATGAACATAGTGATACTATAGAAAAAGAATGCATGAACATAGTGATAGTATAGAAAAAAATGCATGAACAGAGCGATAGTATAGAAAAAGAATGCATGAACAGAGTGATAGTATAGAAAAAGAATGCATGAACAGAGCGATAGTATAGAAAAAGAATGCATGAACATAGTGATAGTATAGGAAAAGAATGCATGAACAGAGCGATAGTATAGAAAAAGAATGCATGAACAGAGCGATAGTATAGAAAAAGAATGCATGAACAGAGCGATAGTATAGAAAAAGAATGCATGAACATAGTGATAGTATAGAAAAAGAATGCATGAACAGAGCGATAGTATAGAAAAAGAATGCATGAACAGAGCGATAGTATAGAAAAAGAATGCATGAACATAGTGATAGTATAGAAAAAGAATGCATGAACATAGTGATAGTATAGAAAAAGAATGCATGAACATAGTGATAGTATAGAAAAAGAATGCATGAACATAGTGATAGTATAGAAAAAATGCATGAACAGAGCGATAGTATAGAAAAAGAATCCATGAACAGAGTGATAGTATAGAAAAAGAATGCATGAACAGAGCGATAGTATAGAAAAAGAATGCATGAACATAGTGATAGTATAGAAAAAGAATGCATGAACAGAGCGATAGTATAGAAAAAGAATGCATGAACATAGTGATAGTATAGAAAAAGAATGCATGAACAGAGCGATAGTATAGAAAAAGAATGCATGAACATAGTGATAGTATAGAAAAAGAATGCATGAACATAGTGATAGTATAGAAAAAGAATGCATGAACATAGTGATAGTATAGAAAAAATGCATGAACAGAGCGATAGTATAGAAAAAGAATGCATGAACAGAGTGATAGTATAGAAAAAGAATGCATGAACAGAGCGATAGTATAGAAAAAGAATGCATGAACATAGTGATAGTATAGAAAAAGAATGCATGAACATAGTGATAGTATAGAAAAAGAATGCATGAACATAGTGATAGTATAGAAAAAGAATGCATGAACAGAGCGATAGTATAGAAAAAGAATGCATGAACAGAGCGATAGTATAGAAAAAGAATGCATGAAAAGAGCGACGAGTACTAATACAAGTAACAGCAAAAAGGATGACTAAAATATACAGTAAAGTAGAACAATATAACAAAAATGGAGCAGAAGTAAGATTTGGTAAATTTGGGGATACAAACGCTTAAAGCTGGACAATTTGGGGATATAGACAGATGGTAAGAAAATCATGAAAGAAATTTATGAATATATTATAAACATTTATTAACTAAGCAAAACACTGTAAGAAACTATAAATGAATGTTGAGATGGCATAGAGTTCAAGACAAATAGTTTAATTAGCTAATCAGTTGTGTGATATTGATATAAACAGAAGAAAAATCAAACACGCTATAAAATAATTAAATGAACTGAAATCACTAGGATCCGATGGCCTTACAGCATAATTTTTTTTATTACAAAAATATTCGAAAGAGAAAGAAAACCAGTATTAGAAATAGTGTTTAATAATATTTCCGTAGAGGCAGAAACGCCATCTTCGATGAAAGATTGCATGATAACTTTATCATGTACAGGAAAAGAGAACTTATGAATCGGAGACCTATATTATTGATAAATCCAGACTAGAAAACTACTATTTAAATATAGGATAATAGAATCAATGCTTACATGAATGTAATAATACATATCCATTAACTCTGTTGGGAGGAAGGTAGAACGACACACATTAATGCATTAAATATACACTGTATAATAGACTTCATTAATTGGAAGGAAGGTAGAACGATACGCAGTAATATATTAAATATACATAGCATAATAGACTTCTTTAATTGGAAGGGAGAAAATATGCTGATGACCGTGTATGATCAAGAAGACAGAAAGGAGCATTGTTTTGCAAGTATGGCTCTGGAAAAAAAAAGTTAGGTTTGGAGCAGACTTTTGAAATTGGGTAAAACAATTACTCGATAAAAACAGATGTTCTCATATTCAAGTCAATGGAGTTAATACGGACAAGTTCTGCATTGCAAGGTTGATGGAGACACTCTACAAGAAAATAAATGAAAATAAAAATATTAGTGGCATTTCTATGTCGAATCTAGAGGAAGACATAACAATAATATAACACTCAGACACTACACTAGTTTCACTGGGCATGGGAACTCCATTACACATATGGAAAAGAAATTAAATTCTTTTGGTAAAACATTGGAGTCAAAATTAAATAAATCTGACACGGAAACAATTATCATAATAATTTGGAGAGACAACCATGTAGGGCTAAAACACATAATATGAAAAGGTGTTTAAACATTTTGGATTTTATTATGGAATAAAATGCTCGAAAGTTACATTTTATGAATTTACCAGAAAGTAATAAATATCATAAAGGAATATGGAAAAATGTGAAACTAAATCATATTGTCGTTATGGGTTTAACGCCATTTTTAAGCACATGATAGGCTATTCATGGCTGCTGGTATATTCGGTGGAGGAAGAACATGGAAAACCCTGGGAGAAACCACCGACCCACGGGAAGCTACTGGTAAGCTTTTTCAAACATGTACAATGGCCTACTTCGAGACTCGAACCCACGCGAAACATAAGTCAGATGTCAGTAAAGGCTATCGCCTTAGACCATTTCACTACCGGGACTCCTATAATAATAATAATAATAATAATAATAACAATAATAATACTGATGATGATGATGATGATGATGATGATGATAGTAGTGAATAGGGCCACCGTAGCGACAATGGGAATTAGCATTACAGACCCCCCTGGGCCACTCTAGCGACAATGGAAATTTAACATGGAGAAAAATCGTGGGCCACTCTAGCGACAAGGGGAATTTAACATGGAACTATAGTGTGGGTCTGTCTAGCGACAAGGGAAATTAACATGGGGAATAGAGTTTGGGCTTTTGGGATTTTTTTTAAAAAAATTTTTTTTTAAAAAGGGGTAGGCAATTGAAAGGCTATCTCTTTTCGAGAAATATGGCTGGCCCTGAAAAGGGCCTTTGGGTTTATGTTAATATGCCCTTAACATAAAGGGCATCTGCAACATCTTCTTCTTCTTCTTAGGCTTCGTCGAATGGTAGGTCCATAAACTAAAACTCTTTTCAGGCATCCTTGCCTCTCCACGTAAATTCTACGTATCCATAGGCTCGTGTCGGTCCTGTTGACAACGGTCCACTTGGATCGGACATACATGAGCATGTCCGTCCTGAACATCATCGTTGACACAAGGGTTGAAGATTCAACGTCTGTCCACATGTTGAGGCTCTTAGAATAGGTGAATCAATGCAGTGAACGGCGCTTATTTATAGGGGCGGAAAGGATTGAAACGGATTGAGTTCATTTACCAATCCGAACACGCGTTACAGAATTCAGTCAGCTCGCATCCAATCCGAAGAGAGCAGTCTGTGACGTCACGTAGTCAATATAGATTCGCTAGCGCTTGTGTGCAGTCAATCTATGCGACAGTGATTCAACATGACGGAAACTCAGAAAACGATCCAGTGGGGTGCACCAGCAGGGGAGACTGCCCAAGGGAACCCGGACTTACTTTCAGAAGAGGTGAATTGGGATTTTGTGGATTTTCTCTCCTCGCAAGAATTTGTTCCGGAACCTTCGTTACTTTCTTCATTACCGCAAGTGGAGAATTTTAGACAGAGACAGAAAGAAGAATTGGAGAAATTTATACAACGACAAAAGGAAGCGGAACAGACTTTTCTCCTACAGCAACAGCAACAAGAAGAAGAGGTAAGAAAAAAACAACAGCAACAACAGCAAGAAGAAGTAGCAGCAAAGAAACAAGAGGGTGAAAATCAAACGGTCACGGTACTGTTGGACATTTTAGCGGAGTTAAGAAGTCTGAAACAAATGTATCAGACTTCTTTATCACGACCGAAGAGAATACGACCTTCCCGAGCCAAACATGTCAACCCTGTGACTAAGCCTACCGTACCACCCTTAGTGATTTCAACTCAATCATTATCATCATTACGCAGTCCAGAAGTAGGCCTTGGCCGTGGCAAAGGCTTAAGGCAGTTAAAATTGATTGCTTAAACTCACCCCTGCACCATAAAGAAAAAGGCCCTTTTCAGGGCCACCCACATTTCTCGAAAAGAAATACAATTTCAATTTGCCAATAACTCAAAAAAAGTACGTGTCTGTGTATGAGTGCGTGAGTGTAGCTTCTTATTTTAAAATCAAAACTCAAAGACTCTTACCTTATATCATTCATTTATTCTTTTCTCCATTTTTTACAATCCAATTCACAATTCACAACACAACACTTTAATAAAAAGTTCATTGATTTCTTCTTTTCTCCTTGTTTAGTCTCTCCGTTTTTTGAATTTCTTCACCGTCACACTCTTTTCCTCTTCTTCCTCCTCGCTTTCTTCCCTTCTTCTTTTTTTCTCCTGTTTCTTTTTCTTCACCTGTCTTCTTTCTTCCTCAGAAGAATCCCTCTCTTCCTCAGAAGAATCCCTCTCTTCCTCTGAAGAATCCCTCTCTTCTTCTGAAGAATTCCTTTTTTCTTCTGACTCCTCTTGTTTCTTTTTTGGGCAATCTGGAGACCAATGTCCTTTTTCTTGACAATGATAACAGGTATCTTGACTTTTGTCTCTTCTAACCCCTTTTTTTCTTTTTTGACGGTCTGGACACTCTGAAGACCAATGCCCTTTCTTCTGGCAGATATAGCAAGTATCTTGACTTTTATCTCTAAAGGAAGGAGAGTAGTCCGTAGGCTGGTCTGAAGAGAATTTTCTAATGACCCCTCGCAAAGCTCTGACGAAACGTTCCATCTGGTCAGTCTCTTCCATCGTTGTGCTCGGCTCGAGAGTGAAATGAATAGTGAAAGGACAAGACACACACCCTTTTATATACGCTGGTCTGCTATGACTATAAAGTAGTTTATGGTGTTTGAACTTGAGTCATTTGACTTTTTGCTTTCAAGATGAAACGATCCCATTCATTCGAGAAGAAAGAAGAAAGTAAGAGGCAGAAACGTGATCTATCGCCTCGTACCAGGGCTGAGATCTTGGCACAAATTCATGCCAGTGATTTTGAAGAGGACATGAGTGAACCAGAATCCGAACCCTCTAAACCAAGTTCACCACCCTTAGTCAACCCTGAAAAGTACTATTCCATTCGAGAGACGGAAAAGCGCTCCTCTAGAAAATTTAGAACCACGGCTTACAAATACACGGTGAAGTTTAAAGATTTCAAGGCTGAAGTGCCGTTAGAGAAAGCAGAAGTGTTCATCACCGAGGTGTGGGATTCTTTGCTTACTGCACTCAAGCGACAATGTCAACCCAAAGAAGACGATCGCTTGAGACTTTCCATACAACACGACGGTTTGAAATCCCCTGTTTGGATCGAGTTTAGCACCCCTGCAGAATTGACTGCTTCCAAAGTCATGGACAAGATTCAACACGTACAACAATCTAATGATCAGTTTGACATCACCGATGGTAAAGCCACACTGGACATGACCCACGTCTCTCCTCCTCAAGGGACAGGACGCAAAAAGATGTTATTGGTGGACGACCTTCGCAACACCAAAACGAGTCTCGTCCGAATTAACAACCCTCATGACCAGATGTGTTTAGCTCGTGCCATCGTGGTGGGACGAACCTATGCCAACAAGAACGACACGGTAGAATGGAAAAGAACCTGGAAAACTATTCAACGATCCGATCGAGCCAAACAACGAAATGAAGCAGAACTCCTGTTACAACAAGCCGGACTGTCCAAAGACACACCCTGTGGCATTCCTGAGATGCAAAAATTGCAAGATACCCTAGCTCCACGATACACCTTGAAAGTGCACCCTCAAGAAGTGCGCGGACCTCTGTTGTTTCGAGGCCAAGATTTTAAGGATGGAAAATACATTCACCTTTATCATCACGATGAACATTTCGATACCATTACCAGTATCACTGGATTCCTGAGATACAGATATTACTGTGAGAAATGTGACCATGGTTATAATAATCGAGAGCAACACAAGCATTGTGGATCGAAATGCTCAGGATGTTTGGCCTCTTCACCCTGTCTGAGCGAAGAACCAGTGCCTTGTTCAACTTGTCTGCGCACGTTTGTCAGCCCTACCTGTTACCAACAACATCTGAAAACGCAAGGTTCACAGAAGAAATGTGCTTGTCAACTCCTGAGATTGTGCCCTACGTGTGAACAAGTCATATGTACCAATGCTGCCAAGGCACACGTATGTCGAGGAAAGAAAAAATGTCACATTTGTCACCACATCGTGGACTTGGAACACCAATGTTACGTGCAAAAATACCAACCCCCACCAGAGAAAGAGGACGGTCACAAGAAGAAAGGCAATTTCATCTTTTTCGATTTCGAATGCATGCAAGAGACCGGCATTCACATTCCTAATTTCTGCGTGGCTCATCGAGCGTGCGAGAAGTGCATTCAAGAACCTATCTTCAGTCATTGCCCTCACTGCAGCAAGATTCCCGGAGGGCGTGAAAAAATCTTTCGGGGACCTAACACGTTAGCCGATTTTGCCCAATGGGTCTTAGACCCCGTCGACAAGACGTGGAGCCAAGAGGACATCGAACGTTACGGAGATTGTCATCGTCATGCCACGGTGATGGCTCACAATTTCTCCGGATACGATGGACAGTTTCTTCTCAGATACTATACGGAACAAGGCACCGAACGTCCTAAAGTCACTTTGAACGGAGCCAAAATCATTTTCATGCAAGTGGGACAAGTGCAGTTTAAAGATTCGATGAGTTACTTGGCCATGCCTTTGAGTCGAATGCCTAAAACGTTTGGAATGACAGAAATGGCTAAAGGGTACTTTCCACACTTTTTCAATACGGAAGCCAATCAACATGCCGTTCTACCCCATTTACCAGAGGTTCACTATTACGACCCCGACAACATGCGTACCGAACAACGAGAAGCTTTCTACGCTTGGTACCAGATTCACGCCTCGGACCCTTTCGACTTTCAGGAAGAAATGCTAAAGTATTGTCGTTCCGACGTGGACATTTTACGGCGTTGCTGTGGAAAATTTCGAGAACTGTTCATGGAACACGGAGGGGTCGATCCTTTGAAAGAAGCTTGCACCATTGCCAAAGCGTGTTCCTTAGTGTACCGCCAACGATTCATGCCTGAAAACACCGTGGCTGTCATCAGTCCTCAAACGACCCACTATGTCAAGCGTCAATACTCGGTCAAAGCCCTACGTTGGTTACATTACTTGTGCGACAAGGAAGACAAATGGATTCAGCATGCCCGCAACGGAGGAGGCGAAAAGACCATCGGAACGTATTCGGTCGATGGTTGGGACTTAGAAAACCCCAAGATCGTGTACGAGTTTAACGGTTGCTTATTTCACGGATGTCCCGTCTGTTACCCTGACCGTGGCACTAAAAATCAGTTTTTGCAACGAACCATGGAAGACTTGTACCAGGACACTTGTCAGCGACGTCTAAAGTTAGAACAGCAAGGATACCAAGTGGTGGAAATGTGGGAACACGAGTACGATCACCGTTTGAAAACCGATCCCGAGTTTAAACGCCTCGTGGAAAGTTACCAGTTCATGGACCCGCTGAACCCGAGGGATAGTTTGTACGGAGGAAGGACCAATGCCACCTGTTTGCTGTACCAAGCCGATGAAAAGAAAGGAGAAGAAATCAAATACTTGGACGTGTGTTCACTGTATCCCTACGTGTGCAAATATTGTCGCTTTCCTGTAGGGCACCCACAATTGTTCACGGAACACATCGACCTGAAAAACATTCGACAATACGAAGGCTTGATAAAGTGCAAAGTTTTGCCTCCCACGAACCTATACCATCCCGTCTTACCTCACCATTGTCAAGGCAAATTGATGTTTCCCTTGTGCCGTACTTGTGCCGAAACGTGCAACCAGGACCAACCTTGTCAGCACAGCCAGGAAGAACGGGCCTTGACGGGAACCTGGGTCAGCGTAGAATTGTTCAAAGCTCTGGACATGGGATACCAACTGTTAGAAGTGTACGAAATTTGCCACTTTCCCAAGACACAACAGTACCACAAGGGTGACCCTACTCAGAAAGGCATTTTCGCTGACTACGTGGATGCCTTTTTGAAACTGAAGCAAGAAGCCAGCGGCTATCCTTCCTGGTGTCACACTCCCGAAGACCAAATACAATTCAAAGAGAAATACTACGAACAAGAAGGCATCACTTTAGACCACATCGAGAAAAACGAAGGCAGGCGATCGTTTGCCAAAGTGATGTTAAATTGCTTGTGGGGTAAAATGGCACAACGACCGTGTTTACCCAAGACGGAATATTTGACAGAACCTTCCCGCTACTTCCAGATGATTCACGACAAAACCAAATACATGAAACACGTGGACGTCGTTCGAGAGAATTTGATCTTGGTCAATTACGAAGAAGATCTGGACTTTGTACAAGACGACCCTTTTGGAAATGTCATCATTGCGGCTTACGTGACAGCTCATGCTCGCTTAAAATTGTACGAAGCTTTAGAACTGTTAGGGGAACGCGTCCTGTACTTTGACACGGACAGTTGCATTTACGTCCATCACCCTATTCAACATCACCCTAACATCGAAGGAGACCGTTTAGGAGCCTGGACAGACGAGCATCCCGACGACAAGATTCTAAGTTTCGTCAGTGGCGGTCCCAAAAATTACGGCTACGAATACCGGGACAAACAAGGAGAAGTGCACACGACGTGCAAAGTGAAAGGACTGACTCTGAATTATCGTACCAGTCGTGTGGTCAACTTTGGGGTATTGAAAGAAGCCTTGCAATCGGGAGAGGATGGAAACTTTAAAGTGACCACCTTTCAACCGAACAAGATTGTACGTTTACCCACTCACCACATCGTCAGTCGACCCTTGGAAAAAGTTTATCAAATCGTGTACCAGAAGCGAGTTCGACTTCCCAATCATTTCACCTTACCGTATGGACACGTTGGTATAAAACATTGGTTGTAAGATAGTTGCCCACCAGAAAGATGACTTCGCCACAGCAAGAATCGAGTGAGAAACCCGATGAGAACTCCAAGTTCAAACCCTACCATTTTCCAGTCTTCTTACCTGACTATTGTGATTGTGCCCGTCGATTGGACACGTTTCAGAAATGGCCTACGGATAGGGAAGGATTACCTTCTTCGCATGTTTTAGCTAGAACAGGATTTGTCTACTTGGGACCTGAGTCAGGATTGGGATACGAGGTACAGTGTTTTGCTTGCGGACTGAAGTTACGAATGGATCTATGTATCTATAAAGATTCAGCTATTCTGGAACATACTCGATGGTCTCCGCACTGCCCTTACCTTTCTATGACCTTTCCACCCATCTCACTACGGTACAATGTTGACGGTACCTTAGAGACGGTACCTTCCGAAACGAGACATAAAAAACGTAAAAAAGGAAAGATGTACAAGCTGGAGACTGCATTGCGACTAGTATAAAAAGGGGGCTATGGTCAAGATCGATAGTTCATTGTGACTACCAAGACCGAGCGAACAAGATGAATACTTTGAAAAAGACATCGTTTCAGTTTGGGGATTGTAAAAAAGTTGTATCTTCCTCTAGTGTGACTAATATTGGATGGATAAGACCCAGGCATTGCGACGGAAAATGTCCGGAAGGAAACTGCGATTGTCCATGTGGTTACCATTGTAATTGCGTAACGGAGTTTGCAGACGAGTGCGATTGTGAGCCTTGCGATGGGACCGATGCTGTACCTTGTGACCTGAGCGATGCCGTAAAGCATCATGGGAACTTTAGTGCCCCTACCCCTGTCATGGAAAGTGATGCTGTGCGTGTCAAACCTGTGGGATGCGAAAGCGATGCTGCTCGTCCTCTTGGACATTTTACTGGGTTTCTTTTTAAAGGGGAATGTCCACCTTCACGTTTACCTCCCTACGGATGTCATCCAGCCCTGAGCAAACTCCTGCCCATGTCACTCAACCCTCATCGAAACGAACCTGTGAAAAACGAATATTCGTTTCCTGTGCGTTTGTCGGAATACTGCGACTTTGAAAATCGTCTTCAATCGTTCAAAGGAAAATGGCCAAAGTATCTGGGAGGACCGACCCCCGAAGAATTAGCCAGAGCCGGATTTTTCTACTTGGGCGAAGGAGATAAAGTCAAGTGCTTCAGTTGCGGTGTGTCACTTCACCACTGGGAACCGCAAGATTCGGCCTACGTAGAACATGCTCGATGGTCACCGAATTGTCATTACTTACCTTTAGTGGGACCGAGACATTGAAGTAACTTCTTACCATAATCATCTGTTCATGGATACTTTACAAGAGAACATTTGTGCTTTGCCTGTGGAGTTGAGAGAACGCATTTACCGAGAGCTGGTCAAAATACAAGTGAAACGTAAAGAACAATTGCATCCGTTACGTCACCGGTGTTTGAACCACTGGTACCTGAAGGCTATACAAGGATTGATTCAATTGAAAGTGTTCCATCGGACAGACATTGATGAACGATCCTCTAGTTTTAAAAAGGATTGGTTTGGTATGGACGATTGTAGTTACATCATTGTAAACGTACTGCATCGAATTCCAGAGGAAGAGTTAACGAATTACCAACATCTTGAACACAATGTCAACTTAGTGAAAGAGGAAACTTCTGAACGAATTGTAATGTGTAGATTAGTGACTCAACGATTTAAATTTGACACTGAAGTGAAACCATGTTTGTGCAAAGAGTACATTTCTTGTGTCAGACCAAAGAGGATTTAGTATGACCTATTCATGGATACTTTGCTAGAGAACATTCGTGCTTTGCCTGTGGAGTTGAGAGAACGCATTTACCGAGAACTGATCAAAATACAAGTGAAACGCAAACTCAAAGTGATTCGTCCGTTTTTAAATTATGCTATGTTCCAAAGTACAAGAAGACTGATTATGAGTGGATATTACATTAGACACAAAGTTAAACGAGGCTATTGGTCGCCACCCAACGATTCCAAAAACAGTGTATATAATTATGGATACTTTACAAGAGTACATTTTGGGCTTGCCTGAGGAGTTGAGAGAAAGGATTTACCGAGAGCTGGTGAAAATACAAGTGAAACGTAAAGAACAATTGCATCCGTTACGTCACCAGATCTTTAACCACTGGTACCTGAATGGTATAAGAGGACTGATTCGTCAGAAATTTTTTCACTGGTCAGACCTTGTTGAATACTTTCAGTATATGAATGATGATGGGCTAGACGTTCTTAATTTTGGTTACTTGGAGATTCACTTACTGCAACGTATTGAGGAAGACGAGTTAAAGGATTACCAACATTTGTTACATGGAATCTGCTTAGAAAAAGACGAAACATCTAGACAAACTCTGACGTTTCAGTTACAGTATGTAACATTTAAATTCCCTACTGGAGAACGAACGTGTTTGGTTAGAAATTACCTTTATTGCTTCCGAAACAAAGACACTATAAAATCAAGTTGCCATGCCACGGATTATGTCACATATCATTCAACAGATTCCGTGGAAGGAACTCAATGACCATATTCAAACCGTGGATCATTACCATCGATTATTACAAGAATTGTATCCGTTCAATTTGGGACGACAAGTGGTGTGTGTCTTAGTGACTTGTTTTCTGGGATTTCGTTTACCAGCCGATTCTTTGTGGACTCTTTACGATCAGTACTTACCACCTCCATGGCCTTAAATGGTCACGAAAAACTCCTTTTGCTCAAAGCCTTGCGGTTTCATCTGGATACTTCTCGACCTCAACAGGAAAAAAAGATTCGTCAACTTTTAGCTACCCAAGACGTGTATGACGATGTGTGTGTAGCTTGTGACTTACACCCTCATTGGACAGATGTCCGTGCCTGGAAAGAATGGGGTTTTGAGGCTTGGACCCAAGAAGTGGCCCAGTATGCACGAGAGTTGTTCAAGGAAAAAAGTTACTTTTCATCCCGTGTTAGTGACGGTGCCAGAAGAACCCGTCACCCAGGACAGGACTGTCGTGGACAGACCTGAAAGACCCTTTCGGGAGGACACTTGTGTGACCTTACCCCCTGTTGAACTGGTTAAAACATTACCCAAAACATGTGGTTGTTGTACAGACACTTGTGTTTATTCCACGTTTATAGTTATCATGTGCCTTTTATTCTTGTACTTAAGCCTTTGGCTTTTATGTATTTTTGTCTTTCGTGTTCATGTTTGAAAAAAAACATTCAATAAACGTGTTCTGAAAAAGTATATAAACTCTTGTCTTGTTTGTTTTTTCGTGTCACAAGTGACATTTCTCGTACCATGGCTACCTCTGCTGTCTCTGCTCCCTCTTCCTCTACTGTCAAAGTCATCGACGAACACTTAGATCGTGCCAGTTGGGAGGCTTTGTATCTTCGCCATCCCTTTAACATGCTCATTGCTGGACCTAGCGGTTCAGGCAAAACCGAATTCGTCAAACGTTTGATCGAACATAAACATCATTTGATCGATCGGCCCCCTCAACGGATCGTGTGGTGTTACAAAGAGTGGCAATCGGCGTACAACCTCTTGCGAGAAAGTCAAGGCGATTCCATCGTGTTTGTGGAAGGCATTCCTAAAGAAGACGATGGCATCGTCTCTGACTCCCGTCTAACCCATTTGGTCATTTTCGACGACATGTTAGGAGAAGACGAAGAAGAAATTAAATTGTGGTTTACGCGCAAAGGGCATCACCGTAATGCCAGTGTCGTTTACATCACCCAAAATTTGTTTCAACAAAGTAAAGCCCATCGCACCATCAGTCTCAATGCGCATTACGTGGTCTTGTTTAAAAGCCCTCGAGATAAATCGCAAGTACAAGTCTTAGCCAAACAGTTAGGAACGCCTTGGCTGACTCAGGCGTACGACGATGCCACTCAAACGCCACACGCCTATTTACTCGTCGATTTGAAACCTACGACTCCCGAGGATTTGCGATTTCGTACCCACTTGTTTCACCACTGGTGCCAAGACGGAGGGCCTGTCCTGTACACGTCTCCGTCCTCGACTTCATTTCACTCCCCATGAAAAAAAATCTATAAAAACCTCAGACCCTTTTTCGTCTGTCTCACTCACAGTGTGAACATGACGTCCCTTCAGTCGCATCTTCCCGTCAAATTGATTCGTGCCTTGTATGGCATCAGCCGAGAAAAAGATCCACAAACACGAGCCCGTGTCTTAGAAGCTAGTCTCAAAGAAGTCTTACGATGGTTCACGGTGACGGCACGTCAATTACTCCAAGGAATCATTCAGATTCCTCATCAAACCCAACGCTTTTTCGATCGAAACAAAGTCGCTTTGGTCCAACTGGCCGATCCCCGCATCGACACTCAAACCAAAAAACAAATCATTTTGAAACCTGGAGGGAGCGGTACTCTAGGAGGGGTCATCATTCGCTCACTCTTAAGATGGGATCCTAATGCCCCCAAAGTTATCCCCAAGACAAAAGTCCAACGAAGCCCCAAGAAGAAAAAGAAAAAGACCAGGTCCCCAAGAAGAATAACTTCTCCAGTGGCAGGACCCTCCTCTTACCAGACACCACCACCATCACCCCGGAAAAAGAAAAGAAGCCCCCAGAAAAAGAAACAGAGAAAAAGTCCACAGAAAAAGAAAAGTCCACAGAAGAAGAAAACTAGTCGCAAGAGAGGCACTTCGGCCAGGACGCAACCTTACACTCGCAAGCCACGACCTGCCACAGCGTCTCCGGCAGCCTCACGTTTGTCCACTTCTCCGTTGATGTCACCAGGAACTGAAGAGTACTTGGAGACGTTGATCACACCAAGAACTTCTCCGTTGATGACCCCCAAAAGAACTTCCCCAGTGGCAGGACCTTCCAATTTAGCGGCAGTGGCTGCTGCTCACAAAGTACCTTCTCCCAAAATCAAAGTCCATGAAAGATCGGGCATGTTACAAAGTTTACTGGATTTGTCCAAGCAAGAACTGGCTCGATTTAGTCCGTTACGTACCCCTGCACGACGTGTCATGCCTGTCCTCAAACTGATAAAACGTAAAGACAATCAGTGGCGACGAGTTCCAGTATAAAAAGACCTGTGACCAAGTCGGGGGTATCAGTGAACTTGTAAAAGATGTCACCTCCAAGAAGCCACAAAAGAAAGAGACAAAGGCAGACGCGTCATCCGACAAAGCGCTTAGCCAAGCATCGACGTTACCCTAAAAAAAGACACAGTCGTTCCAAGAAAAAGAGGCGTCAACAAAGGGGAGGATTCCTTGGCGATTTTCGGAAAAACATTGTCACCTTTATGACAAAGCGATAGTCCCAGAAAAAAAGATAAAAGGGTGTGCGTTAAGTCATCGACGTTAGTGTCTGTTCGGTGAATGTCCCGGAACCCACAAGCAAAAATGTCACCCTCCAGAAAACCCCAAGGAAAAAAAAGGAAAGGACTGCCACCACGTTTAGCCAAACATGGGGACCTGTTATCTGTCCTGTCCAAAGCTTCTCCACCCCTACGAAAAAAACTCATTCAAACGGCCTCCAAAGAGGTCATCGATACCGTGTGCGAATGTTGTTTGAACGTTTTGAAAGGCACGATCCCTTTGTCCAAACACCAGAAACAATGCTTAGGCAAACATCGTCACGTTCTTCGGAAAATGGTTCAAAAGAAAATTCCCATTCGTCAAAAAAAGAAGATGTTGGTCCAACGTGGAGGCATTTTACCTCTCTTGTTAGGCCCCATACTAAAAGGAGTCTTGGGAACCATGTTGGGAGGACTGATGGGAGCAAGATAAAAAGGCCTTCGGAAGTCCCAAGATCTCAGAATTCATCCCTGACAACCCCATGGAAGGACGAAAACTAGCTTTAGTGCCTTACAAACGATGGATGGAATACCATCGGTGGCAAGAACAACGCACCCCGCATTTACCTCCCAATCCCAATTTGAGCGAGATGTCCCAGTTACAACACGAATTGCAATCCTTGATGGATCGCCAAGATTTGTCCGAAACAGAAAAATCGCAAAAGTATGGTCAACTCTTGCAACGACTGCAACTCTTTCACCAGAAAGCTTTAGACGAAACAGCTTTACCCACTCTAAAAGATTTTAAGACCTTGATGAAAAGTCCAGCACCATCATTACCACCACCACCACCACCACTACCATCCCCAAGGGTTACCAGAGATGCTACCCCACAAAGACCTGAGGAAGAAGAGATGCGCGAAGTGTTTCAAACACCGTCAGCAGCTCCCATTTCGAGTAAGATTGCAGGATCCTTGTTGACCCCGTCCCCCACACCCCAACGAGAAGAAATGAAAGCTTGGGTTAAAAAGATGATGTCCACGCCTTCTTCGACAGAAGTGAAAAAGAAAGAAGGGAAACCAGAAGTGAAAAAAGAAAAGAAAACCAAAGTCATTCCATTGCCACCTCCACCTCCACCACCACTACCTTCGACTTCTACTCCCGTAGCCCATCGGACACGTAAATCCGTTTCCAAACCACCCTTTCGTCCCACCCAAAGTAGCATCACCGAAGAGTGGGTGACTTATTAACACACAAAATAAAAAATGGAAAAAGTCTTAGCCAGCATTTACTACGATCCCTCGCATCCTGCAGGTTACGCAGGAGTTCAAAAATTGTATCGTGCTGCCAAAACGCGGCTGAAAAGTCTCCGTTTACCTCAAGTGCAACGATGGTTACAAGAACAAGCTACCTACACTTTACACAAACCCATTCGACGCAAGTTTGCCAGAAGTCGCACCCGAGTGGAAGGCATCGATCATCAATGGCAAGCCGATTTAGCCGATGTCTCTCACTTGGCCAGCTACAATCGTGGTTACAAATATTTGTTTTGTGTCATCGACGTCTTTTCCAAATTTGCCTGGGTCGTACCCTTGACTTCCAAATCCAGCAGTGAGTTAGTGCGAGCCCTGCAACGAGTGCTGAAACAAAGCGGTCGTCACCCTCTTCGATGGCAAACGGACAAAGGCACCGAATTTCTGAACCAAGCTTTCCAAAAAGAATTAAAGAAACGTGACATTCATTTTTTTACCACCGAGAATCCCGAAACCAAAGCCAGCATCGTGGAACGTTTTCAACGCACTTTGAAAGAACGCATGTGGAAATATTTTACGCATCACCACACTCTGAAGTACATCGACATCTTACCGCACCTGGTGCAAGCGTACAACCAATCTTACCATCGAAGCATCGGACGTGCCCCGCAAGACGTGACTCCCGACAACGAAGTGCTGGTGTTCGAGCGCCTGTTCGGTACGTCCCCGACGAGGGCTGTCCCCAAGAAAAGTGGAGAGTTGACCGTAGGAGATTGGGTGCGCATTGGCAAAACCAAACGCACTTTCGACAAAGGTTACTTACCTAACTGGACGACCGAACTGTTTCGCGTCACTGGACGAGTACATGGCCGTCATCCTGCCGTCTATAAATTGGAAGACATGAACGGAGAAGTACTCAAAGGAACGTTTTATTTGCCCGAGTTACAACGTGTCACCAAAAAAGAAGACGACGTGTACGACATCGAAAGCATTCTCGAACGCAGAACCCGTAAAGTGGGCAAACGACGTGTCAAAGAAGTCAAAGTACGTTGGAAAGGATATCCACCCAGTTTCGATTCTTGGATCGACGCTTCGCAAGTCATCGACTATAAAAAGAAGAAGTGACCATCATGCCCTTTCACACAGCAGCAGACGCAGCTACGTCGACCAGTCCTTCTTCCCCTAGTTCTTCTGTGCAAGATTTACAAAAACAACCCTTGTGGGTGTGGTGTGGAGAACGTGTGCCTAAAACGCAAATCGTCTTTTTCTGCCAAATCTTCGTGGTGTATTGTGTCATCGGGGCAGCCATCGCCAATTTGAGTTTGCAACAAGGAGACAAACAATTGTGGACCATTTTATTGAGCAGTTGCATCGGTTACCTGCTTCCTAATCCCTCCCTGAAATTCTCCTCGAACGGGAACGTTGTGTCCAGTGCCAGTGCCAGTCACCACTCCAACAACCACAACCAGAACCCCATTTTGGGCGGAGACACACCTCTGACATCCACTAATATTCCCTCGGACAGCCACAGAACTCTGGAATTATGAGTCACCAAAACCAATTTTACTTAACCTTACCCAGTGACAGTTCCATGGAGGTGTTTCCCCACAACACGTTGTGCTGTTACACGGCCAAATTACCTCAGGCCATCCCCTTAGATCACGAAGCCCATTGGGAAGTGGCTTTAGTGGAAATCATTCACCCGACCCAAGTCCTCAATGTCCTTCCCAATCAAAATTTTTTTCATGTGGAAGTTCATGACGAGTCATTGCAACAGGAGTTGAATAAGAAAGTCACGTATGACAATAAAATCTATAATGAGAAAACTCAAAAATGGACCTACCACTTTTTAATTCCCCCAGGTTATTATTTCAGTGGTCAACATTTGGTCAACGTCATAGCTGCCAAGTTTAATGGCGTGTTTGGGAAAGCTTTGGAGCATGCCAAAATAAGTGTCACCATGGAGTACCACAAAGTAGCTCGTCGCTTCTCGATGAGATTTGAGCGGAGTAAAATCATGTCCATTTTATTTTGTCCTGAATTGTTTGACATGTTGGGCGGAGACATGAACCTGAGAATGACCATACTCAAGAACAACGAATTACCCATCGTTTACGACAACGAGTCTTTTAGCAAGTTATTTCGTACCCCAGTAGAACTGAACCAAGGACTGAATTTGATGTTCGTGTACTCCGATGTGGTGGAATACAACGTGGTGGGACACACCTCCGTGCCGTTACTGCGTGTCATTCCTTTCAAAGTGGATTCTGCCGCAAACGCTGACGAGGAAGGTGGAAACACTTACCACGTTCACCGCGAATTTGTCCATCCTCATTATTTGCCGGTCAGCAAGTCGTATTTGGACACGGTCAACATTACTATAAAAGGAGATTTGGGACAAAATATTCCATTCACCAAAGGAAAAGTCACGGTGAAACTCCATTTTCGAAAACGGTTCTCTCACGATTCGTAAGCAAATCATGTATCCAGTGTACCAAGGGGTTGCACGACAGCGAGGACACGGTTTAGGAGATATGTTAAAATCGGCCTTTCGTTCGGTGGCCCCGGTGTTGAAACCGATGGTGACACGCGGATTGCACGCCTTGAAAGATGCGGCACTGACGCAAGGCAAAGAATTTCTCCAAAATGTCATCATCGACAAACAAAACCCTAAAGAAGCCTTCATGAGGGCAGGCAAAAATGTCCTGCTGCAAACGGGTAAAGACATTTTAGGCCGACGAGACACACCTATAAATGCCCTGCACGCTACCGAGTCAGGCATTCAGCAAGGACAAGGCAGAAAGAGACGACGAAGAAAACACCCTTTCACCAGACTTCAAGCTAGAAAAGCCAAGAAAAGAAGAACCGTTCGAGACTTAGACGTTTTCGATTATTGAGACACAGAAAAAATGATGCACCGAGAGTCATGTGCTTGTTCCAAGACGGAACTGGATATGTTTGCCATGCCCCCCACCATGATGACGATGCAAGAATCCCAGTGGGTGGAATTTCATCCCGTCTCCTCTTTGACGGATTCCGCTCCCATCGAGTTCGAAATCAAAGGACAACCCGAAGATTACATCGATCTGAATAGCAGTTACCTGTATTTGAAAGTCAAAGTGATCAAAACTGACAACACCAATCCTGGAGCCAATGATAGGGTAGCGCCCGTCAACAATTTCATGCATTCCTTGTTCAGCGAAGTGGACTTGTACTTGAATAACAAACTGGTCAGCAGCAGCATGGATACTTACCCATATCGTGCCTACTTGGAAAATCTCTTGACGTACGGAAAAGAAGCCAAGAATACTCATCTGGATGCTTGCGTGGTATGGAAACCTGACACGGCAGGTGCAGGCACGTTTAGCGACACAGCCCTGACAGAAGATGACAATCCTCACAATGTGGGGTTTAACACACGTAGAACTAAAATTTTGCAAGGACGTAGTTTAGAACTGATGGATCGTTTGCATTTGGACATGTGGTTACAAGAAAAGTATTTACTGAACGGAGTTGATATTCGCCTGAGACTGAATCGTAGCACTGCCGCTTTCCATTTGATGGCCCATGCCAACGAATACAAAACTGTTATCCAAGAAGCCAGACTTTACGTACGCCGTGTGGAAGTGTTACCTAAAGTGGGAAACGACATCAGTCAGACGTTGAGCAGAACGACCGCCAAGTATCCCATACGAAGAGTGGAAGTGAAAACGTTCACCATTCCTGTTGGACAGCGATCCATGATCGAAGATCATCTGTTCCAAGGACAGTTACCCAAGCGTTTGATCGTTGGTATCGTCAGGAATTCAGCTTTCAATGGACTTCATAACGAAAATCCTTTTGAGTTTCGACACTCTAGCGTGTCCAAAATCGAAGTCAGTCGTGACGGCAAGACCTTGTGTACACGACCCTTTGAGCCTAACTTTGCCCAGAACAATTACTTGAGATCGTACTTGTCCCTGTACGAAGCCACCGGACAGTTAGGAACCAATACCAGTCACGGTATTACGTACGAAGATTATGCAGGAGGCTATGCTTTGTGGGCCTTTGATTTCACTCCAGACCAAGGCAGCGACGAGGGACATTTCCACCCTATAAAATCTGGCCAGATTCGTGTGGAAATTCAGTTTGCAAATCGAGACCCTGCTGATCCAACGTTGAACGTGATCCTGTATGCAGAATTTGACAATACGATAGAAATCAACAGTTTGAGAGAAGTCATTCTAGATTACTAGAAGCCATGGAAGACTGTTATCCCTCTTTACCTAGTGAAGAAACTTTGGACATGAAATGTGAGGAGACCGTGGAAGGAGAATCCCAAGACAAAGACGAAGAAATTGTCATGAGGAAGTCGAGATGGCCAGAACAAGAAGCCCATTTAGTCTCCTGCTTTGCCAAACACTTGGTCGACAAAATGACGGAATTGATCAAGAAAAATTGTTATGGATGTCAAAACGATCATCCCAGTCAAATTCAACACGATAAATGCCTGATGTTGAGTCAAGAAGAAAAATTGGACGAGTATCTGGACGAAGCTTGGAGTCTCATCTCAAACAAAGACGTGTTGCACCAGTGGTATAAAGACTTGCGTGAACATTCTTGTCCACCATTAACCACTCAAGAGATCCATCGTATCGAAGCTCTCCTGAATCAGAGTGAGGAAACAGAACGAATAACCGTTTATTCGTCAGACATTTTCAAGCAAAAAGTCAGGATCGAATTGACGACTTATTATTACCTGTGAAGAAGAAAAAAACACAAATCAATGGATACCTGGGAACTTTATTACCTTTTGAACCACAGTTCGTATACGGCTTCTTGGAATCCTGTCGTCTGTGCTAAAGATGAACTCCCTCATCGCAAACCTAAAGACCATCAAGCTTACGTGATCAACACGGACGAAAGTCATCTCCCAGGAACCCACTGGGTAGCCGTCTACTTTCCTCAAGAAGGCTGTGTGGAATATTTCGATTCGTACGGATTGCCCCCTTTGGAAGACGATATCATCGACTTTATGAGAAGAAATGCTCAAACCACCCGATTCAATAACGTGAAATTACAAGGCACAGATTCCTTGGTGTGTGGACAGTACTGTGTGTATTTTCTGCATCATCGCAGCCTGGGCTATTCCTTAGAACATTTAGTGACTCATTTTGATCCTCGTTCTTCTGCTAGAAACGATGTGAAAGTAGATCGATGGTTTTGTGACCATTATGCTTATCTTTTGTCTCAAGCTAGGAAACGTAGTGTCCATCAATGGCCTAATGATTTCCAACAGTGGAAATCACAATTTCATTCACAACGTTGTCAGCCTTGTTTAAAGTAGGTTGTATTTGAAGAAAAAAATTGTTGGTGATTTGAAAAAAATGTTTAATGTTTAATGTTTAATGTTATGATGTTGGATAATTGTTAAAAATGTTAGAGTTGTTGTTTAGTGTTAAGTGATTTTTGAATAAAAAATGTTGTGTTTTGAAAAAAATGCCTTTGTCTTTTGTTTAGCTATAAGAATGTTGAATTGATGCTCTTTCATTTCTTACTATCCCTCTCATGAACGTTGTGGCTCGAAAACCGTGTGGGGGATGTTTTCCTTCACGTCCGCGCTTTCACTTTAAGAACCGGGTTGTTCCCAGTCTAACCATCCATTGTCGACTCATCCTCCTACGAAGATGTGCTCCAAACTAGCTAAGCTCAACGAAGCCTACGTGAATCTGCATAGGGTCAGACACAGTCTGATACCGAAACCAGAAGAAATAGAGAACGTGAGAATGTTAAAAATCACTGAAGACCTGATAGAAGAACTCTTCAGAGAAGAAATGAACAAGGAGAAAGAAGAATGGACAGAGAAGTACAGACTTCAGAGACAGCAGCAACAGCAGCAGCAACAACAACAGCAGCAGCAGCAACCTGAACCTGACAGAGGCTTTGTCGATTGTCGTATCGACACCAAAGAGTTCTTCTTCTCTTTCCGAAGAAGCAGACCTATTGCCAGAAGGTCTATAATCAGAGGACATCGCATTCTTAGAAACTAAAAAAAGAATGCCATAGCAAAACAAAAAACAGCCCTTTTCAGGGCTACCCAATACTCTAGAAAAGAAATAACTATTAATTTGCCAATGTGTGTAGGTAGAGTAGTGTGAAAATAAACACTAACTCTTTTTTATAAAATGTGAGGGTATGTGTTTGTGTGATTGTGTTTGTAAGTGATAAAGTAGGTTGGTGTGGATAGTAGATTAAAATGATGTTAGTTTTTTTTGGCTGCTTGAGGTGAAGATTTTGGGTTAGATTGGATTGCTTTGCGTATGTGAATAGTCTATTGAAGTGATTTATAAAAATTTTTTACAATAGTGATGGGTAGCATAAAAAAGTGAGTGAGTGTTTCTTTTAGGTCCGTGCGTTGTTGTTTTTTGGTCATGATCTAGGTAAGATGAATTTTATGTTATTAGGGGGATGTTTTCCTTCACGTACGCGCTTTCAGTATAAATTGAAACTCGTTCGGCAGTCCAGCTACCCTTGTTGATTGATCAACACAGCCAGAAGAATGAACACGAGACTTGAGAAACTGTTGGAGCTTCATGTGCATCTGGAATATGCCAGGCGCATATTAAATGAACTGGCCGCGGAAGCCATTGTAGAGGAGGGAAGGGTAAGAGAGGAGGAAAGAAGAAAGAAAGAAGAGGAGGAGAGAAGATATAAAGAAGAAGAAGAAAGAAGATATAAAGAGGAAAGAAGAAACAAAGAAGAGGAGGAAAAGGAGAGAAGAAATTTCAAAATCCCAGAGAGCGAAAATTGGGATTCTGAAGCGACATATCCTGCCTCTGCTCTCTGCCCCCAAAAGGTAAAAAGTAACTGGGGGATAAGATGTGTATGTGGCGCCAGGCCTGGAAGGTGCCACCATTAACCAGGTGTCCATGAAGTTCCAAACAAAAACAGCCCTTTTCAGGGCTACCCAATACTCTAGAAAAGAAATAACTATTAATTTGCCAATGTGTGTAGGTAGAGTAGTGTGTATATAAACACTAACTCTTATTTCAGATAGTGTGAGGGTATGAGTTTGTGTGTTTGTGTGTTTGTGTTTGTAAGAGCTCAGGTATGTTATTGTGAATAGTAGATTATGGGTTTCTTAGCGTATGTGAAGAGTATAGTTAGGGTTTTATTATATGAAATGAGAAAGTAGGGGGATGTTTTCCTTCACGTACGCGCGATGTTGGGTCATCATCTAGGTAAGATCCATTTTATGTTTTAGGGGGATGTTTTCCTTCACGTTCGCGCTTTTCGTATAAGAACCCACAGTGCTCGTTGTTCAAACCATTCTGCAAAGAATACAAAGAAGATGGCTTCTAACCAAATGGACAAAATGGAAAAATTGCAAAACGTTCTCGACAATTTAGGAATGATAGAGCAAATGTTGGTTAACCTAAACGAGGATCACTATTCATATAGTCCCCATCGAGTGAAGATGGAGATAAACAATTTACGAAAAATGAAGGTAATCATCAGTGATCTGTTGAAAGAAATAAAGGAGGAAAAGGAGGATGAAGAGGAAAGGATAAGGATGAGAGAATGGAATGAAAAAATTGAAAAAGAAGAAGAAAATGAAAAGAGGAAGAAAGAAGAGGAGGAAGAGAAGAAGAAAGAAGAGGAGAAGAAAAAAAAGAAAGAGAAGAAGAGTGTAGGAGATAAAATAAGAACTTGGTGGAGGAAAAGAAGAAATTAGAAGCAGAAGAAAACCCAAAGGCCCTTTTCAGGGCCAGCCATATTTCTCGAAAAGAGATAGCCTTTGAATTGCCTACCCCTTTTTTAAAAAAAATTTTTTAAAAAAAAATCCCAAAAGCCCAAACTCTATTCCCCATGTTAATTTCCCTTGTCGCTAGACAGACCCACACTATAGTTCCATGTTAAATTTACCTTGTCGCTAGAGTGGCCCACGATTTTTCTCCATGTTAAATTTCCATTGTCGCTAGAGTGGCCCAGGGGGGTCTGTAATGCTAATTCCCATTGTCGCTACGGTGGCCCTATTCACTACTGATGATAATAATAATAATAATAATAATAATAATAATAACAACAACAATAATAATAATAACAATAATAATAATAATAATAATAATAATAATAATAATAATAATATGTTTGATATGCAATATGCAGCTTATTAATGGAATATATAATTTCTGTAATTTTAAATAGACGAACTCTGCTCGTTAAAGATGGGGGAGGAAGGAAGCATAACCACGGGGGCGGGGTAGGTCTGTAGATATCATAACCACGGGGGCGGGGTAGGTCTGTAGATATCATAACCACGGGGGCGGGGTAGGTCTGTAGATATCATAACCACGGGGGCGGGGTAGGTTTGTAGATATCATAACCACGGGGGCGGGGTAGGTCTGTAGATATCATTCTCACTAGGAAATATGGTACACTCAGCCTGCCTAACCCCACCCTCACATGACGGAAAATTTCCACCCCCGAATTGAGGTAGCCCTACCTACACAATTGTTTGGTAAATAGGTCCACTCAAAGAGCAACGGATAAAATTGAAAATGTAACTTTTATGAAAACCAGAATGATTCGCATTCACTAAAATAATTCTAACCTAAATTGTGATGGGTACCACACCTTGATGTACAAGAAAAATAACAAGGGGTTATGTCCCCTACGTAGGAGGTGAGGATGTGCTCCATCAAGGCGCTACGCGGAGTAGACAGACTCGTACTGGAGGCTCGGAAAATAGGGGTATAACAAACAAACTATAAAAAAAATACACAAAAAACTCCCACAATACACAAGAAAACACCCACAATACACAAAAAAACACCCACAATACACAAGAAAACAGGGAAAACATATACATCTACTAACAACTGGGATTAAAAACTACATATTCCATACAGACACTCAGCACGATAAAGAACACACAGTACCACAAGCAATTTTTATTTTTCGTACAAGACAAAACATATTTCCGCTTTCCATCAATGTCTTTCTGCACATATACTCTAGACTGGGCATATGCCAAGAACAACCCGCATTACTAGGAAACTAATAATTTATCCTTACCCTGGCAGATTTATGTGTAATCTTAAATATTTTCGCGTATGACCGTGTAATGTCTGTGTAATGTCTGTGTAATGACCGTGTAATGTCTGTGTAATGTCTGTGTAGGAAGGCTCTTCAAATACAAGTTATGCTCGGGGACAGAACACTTCTTTTGATTTTAAAAAAAAATGCCCACAATGCGGGGGGGGGGACGGGGGACGGGGGCAAACATATATAGAAACCTTTTAACTTTCGAATGAAGGGGTCATCTAAAAAAATGCATGCTATTTCTCATGGTTAGAGATATCAGTGTCCACACAAATAAATAAAAGTACACTTCAAATTTTGAGAAGGTCACGTGTGTCAGTTTTCATATTTTTCAATCTGATATATACTTTTTTGTTGTTTTTTTTCTTTCGTCAGAGGTTCTGCAACAAGGAATCGTAAGATCTATTCGCTTTAAATTAAGACGTTGCAAGCCTGTCCGTCTCTTGTTGGAATATGATAGGTCCACCTCATGATGTTGTGGACAACTTTGGTTCTGTATTTATCACCTGACATGGAAACATGTGGTTATTTTGTACCAGACAAAGCTTGTAATCGAGCGCGCTTCATATGGGGTTATTTTGTACCATACAAAACGTGTAATCGAGCGCTCTTTAATAGTTTAATTCTGCTTCAAATGCATGTAAAATTGGAACAAGCGAACACGTGCAAAGTGGACAGGGGTGGATCCAACTTGACGCTCGACATCCCTTCAGCCATAAACTCTCCATATATTTCTTCAAGCCAGTAGTCAAAATGGTAGTCTTCCATTAAATTGACGAATACCATCCATGGTGAACAGGGTGCAAACAGTAGCCATCCGTATTTGTTAGATGGCCATCCGTATGTTTACAGTGCGCTGGCATGCATGAAATTGCCGGTTATAAAGGTTATTAGATATTTTGCCTACTGATTAGAAGCACGGTCACTCACTGGAAGAGTGATGACCGGTGGAGAGTATTAAAGATTCATCCTAAACATGACCGTACCTGTATTTATTTAATGAATTCTCTTGATTCCAATTGATTGAGAGCAAAACAAAATTCCCCTATCAAAATACATGGGTATGGTGGCAACGCTTCTTTTGAATAGGAAGACGTAGCACAGGAAACGCTCTTTGCATTTAAAATCCCCAATTCTTCATATAACACGAAAGTAGAGTTACACGTATTGATTGTCTTTTTAAACCATATAGCTATCACTATCAGAAAACACAGTTATGTAAAATAACTTAGTGTATGTATATTGATGATTGAAATCCATGCTTTTTTTATTGGTCACAAAAAAAACTTAGGTGGATAATCTTTACAATTTGTTATATGGGATGAAGAAAGAATTAAAGATGTTCATACGATGTAATCGAATATAAAATTGAAAAGGCTAGTACGATTGCACAGATTATAACTTTAACACAAAGAGGATATCTGAGTTAGCTGGTATTTCTTTATAAATGTTTGCCCCATTAATGTGCAATTTTGAACGGTTAAAATGTCGATTTGAACGTATTTATTTATTTATTTATTTATTTATTTATATTCTGTGCTAATATTTTTAAGTGCTATTCACTCATAAGCCATGGCACTATATCGATTAAACGAAGTTCTAATATTTTATAAAAATTTAGGACAAAAACATTTTCACAATTATCTACATAATAACTTTTACTTTTACACACTTATCTATACATGAACTTTTACACAAATATCTGCACAATAACGTTTGCACATTAATCTACACAATAACTATTACACACTTATCTACCACACTTATTTGCCTTGAATCCAACTGTGCGGATTGATACACAAACATTGTTACAGTGAGGGTAACATCACACGGCAGAGCAAGCATATGCAACTTCCTCCAGGGCGCGGGCGGGATAAGTGATTTTTAAAGCCACACCCTATGATGTAAATTAAACCAGGTGTCTGGTCTAATACGGCCTACGGACCGTTTTTTGCCCACACCCATGCTTTACAGTGTGGCATATAATTTCAAGGATGGGAGTTCACCTATGAGGGATTTGCTCATTTATATTGCTACTGCAGTATTCAAACGTGTCCTTGAGAAGCTTTCAACCTTGTTCGGTAACAGACGCCTACTTTCGGTTTGCAATCAACACTCACTCATACCCGATTTCTCTCTTGTTTTTAAACAAAGTTATTAGAATGGTGAAAATTAAAATTGCTAATTCACATTGTTTTATATTTAATCAGTAATTTTGCACTAAAACATTTAATGCTTTGTTGTCTAGTGTATGTGGTACATGTATGGGTGATAATGAATGGAAAGTAAAAACAGTTCTTGCTAAATTCGATCAAAACAAATTTGCACGATTTATGTGGAAAACTTTTTAATAAGCTTATATTGAAATCTAGTTTTAAATTTTTTATCATAAACATTGTCTTTATAGAGGTTTATTCAGTGGAGCCTCCTTATTACAGACATACATGCATTTTGTTGGCTTCTTTTATTTAATATATGTTCATCCTGTTTTGTGTAGGGGGTGTGAAGAAGAAGAAGAAGAGGAAGAAGAAGAAGAGGAAGAAGAGGAATTAATTTAATATGGAAATTAATTAAACACCAAAAGGAAAAGAAAGTTGTTTCGGCGATACCACTTTCAACGTCATTGTGTCGATAAAAGTTTATCTCACAGAATTATATTGAAGTTTTGGTACTTACCTCTGTGTGTGTGTGTGTGTGTGTGTGTGTGTGTGTGAGGGAAAGGTTTCATACATGTGGGGGGGGGAGGGAAAGGTTTCATACCTGTGTGTGTGTGTGTGTGAGGGAAAGGTTTCATACCTGTGTGTGTGTGTGTGGGAGGGAAAGGTTTCAGACCTGTGTGTGTGGGAGGGAAAGGTTTCATACCTCTGTGTGTGTATGTGTGTGGGAGGGAAAGGTTTCATACCTGTCTGTGTGTGTGTGGGAGGGAAAGGTTTCATACCTCTGTGTGTGTGGGGGGGGAGGGAAAGGTTTCATACCTGTGTGTGTGTGTGTGGGAGGGAAAGGTCTCATACCTCTGTGTGTGTGTGTGGGAGGGAAAGGTTTCATACCTCTGTGTGTGTGTGTGGGAGGGAAAGGTTTCATACCTGTCTCTGTGTGTGTGTGTGTGTGTGTGTGTGTGTGGGAGGGAAAGGTTTCATACTTTCTAAGCAGATTCACATTTCGGGTCAGTATCGTAAAGAAATATTGCACATTCATCAATAAATCATCAATCATGCAACCATGGGCGCTCGCAGCATAGGTCAAAGAAGGGGCGGATCACGGGCCCCCCCAAATCATACTGCAAATATATATATATATATATATATATATATATATATATATATATATATATATATATATATATATATATATATATATTCCGACAAGTTTAATCATGCAAATAAAGCTGAAAATATGTTACAAGATTCTGTTCAAAACGCTTAGTAAATATTAGCTTTTGTTTCAGACTGCTTACGCACGGAACTACGCAACTAACTATCCCTGCCGTGATTGACTGATCCCCTCCCCCCCCCCTTTTGCAAAAATTCCCGCGTTCGCCCATGCATAGAACAGTTAGTATGTAGGAAACAGTACCCATTGATTATTGTTTGACATCGTATTTCCATGTGTAAGGTCACTCAAAATTGTTAGCACTTATATGATTAACGAATGTAATAGTGAAATATTGAATACAAAATATTCTTTCTTTGTGCATACATGCCTAAATCTGTTACCGATTATCTTTGAATTTCTGTGTATTGAGGCCTAATCGTCGACGTTAAGAAGACCTCAGATAAAGAAGTAGCTCGATCTTTAGTGTGATTGGCTTTCGTGTCCTTGTTCTAGAGCCCCTGTGGCTGGTTTTTCCTTGTGAAAAGCATTTTACTCCAATTGCCTCAGCACTTATTAACCTATTTGTGCTGCTGTGCCGTACAGCAGCAAGCAAAACTAGACAAACCAAACTTGTCCGTGTTAAGAAGACCTCGGATACATTGTGTATCGTGGGTAGGCCTACTTGTCCTCGTTAAAACGACCTCATATGTATATCGATTATTAAAACGACCTCATATGTATATCGATTATTTTGGGGCTGCCTACTTGTCCATGTCAAAATGACCCCAGGTATACTAGTGTCTTTGTCTTGAAGCTTTATAATTATCAAAATTACAAGACAGTAGTCAGGTAAATCCGGACAATTGTTATTCAAACAGACTTGGTATGAACAGTATGAAAACACTGTTTACGAATTTAAATTTATAAAGACAATTTGGGTTTACTTTTATTTTACGTACGAATTATAATATGTCATAATTAGAACTTTAATGGACTCTGACTGTCTGGTGCAAAATTTAAGAAATTATATCTAGGACCTTATGTGACAACATACTTGTATTGAGTGATTAAACAAACAAAAAAAAATGATCAAGAAATTCCCGCAGTTTTCAATGAAAGAAAATAAAATGGTTATGTATCTTCCGATTCTAATTACGCTGTGTCAAATAAATTCAAATTATGTTGAATTATATCATTTAAGATATTAAGAAAACAGGTTTATATTAGTCACAGAACAAATTCAAAATTAAATAAACGATCAGCAGGAGCGCACACAGAGATGTTCTGTCCCAATGTTCGGTTAAATGACACGCATCACACCAGTATAATATGGATAAGTGTGTACTGAAAACGGATAGGAGTACAATAGGTAGGGAACATAAAGTGAACCCTTGCGTAACCCAGCAGCTGCAACTAATGTGCTGTGTCTTGTTTTATACATTATGTCAGAGCAGATTGATGTGATTATTCCGTTTAGTCCATGTATTATTTAAATATAAATATATCCGCTCCAGTCATTGACTAGACAACATTATTATCAGAACCGGATGTATTTTCTTATAAGTTGTTTAGTTTGAATGGTTTGATTCAAGTGCAAAGTTAGCTTTCATGTTTCTCACATGTTTAATTTTTCAAAGATGTAACGAACCTACACATTAATTTTAAGTGATTTTATTTTATTTATTTTTCAAAAATCAAACCTCATTTTTTAGTGATATTAGCCAGAAACCGAGTTAAATTTAATTCCAATTCGAAATTCAACTACTAAAGAAACAACAATAGTTACATATGTTGTTCCTAAAACATGTCGTGCCTGTGACAACACGAATTCATGAATGGTGCTGATACTACCATTGCTACTACTGCCCATGCTTGAGAAAGTATCGCTAAATAGTGAAAATATCGCTCGAGTGCTACTACAGCTAATACACCTTCTGTTGCTATTTCTACTGTTAGTACTGCTACTATAACTACTAGGGCCCCCGGGTTGGCCGAATGGTTTAAAGCCCACGGTGGCCGAGTAGTCTAAAGCTCGCGGTGGCCGAGAGGTCTAAAGGCCACGGTGGCCGAGTAGTCTAAAGCCTACGATGGCCCACGGCGGCCGAGTAGTCTAATGCCCACGGTGGCCAAGTAGTCTAAAGCCCACGATGGCTGAGTAGTCTAAAGCCCACGGTGGCCGAGTAGTCTAAAGCCCACGGTGGCCGATTGGTCTAAATTGCTGGCCCTTAACAAACACTGCCATCTTACCTCTTTCCGCGTGGGTTCGAACCTCGAGCTCGGCCAATGTGGATATGTCAGAAAGCTGCCAGTAGCTTCCCGTGGGTCAGTGGTTTTTACCGGGGTTTTCCTGGGTTCTTTCTCCACCAGTTATACTGGCTGCCATGTATAGCATATCTTGTGCTGAGAAATGGCATTAAACTTAATACAACAACAAAGACAACAACAACAGCAACAACAACTACTATTACCATTGCCGATGCTTGTGAAAAATATCACTAAAGTGCTACAACAGCTAATGCACTTTATATTGTTTCTTCTACTACTACTACTGCTGCTACTATTGTCGCTACTACTACTACTAGTACTAACAGGAAAAGATTGACATTGCTGTTTTCATTGTCTGTCTGATTTTCGTCTTTTTTTTAAAACCCAGTTCATGTTTTTGTTTCTTACAAAACCTGTCGATTGAAACTCATTGTGAAAAAATAATCTTATATTTTAATTGTAACAGTTAAATATCAACTAACAGTGGCGCTTTCTACTCCGTTGTAAATATTTTGATAGCTTTGGACTGATATGACCCTATGAAGTAATCACCTGTTGAAAATAGTGATTGTCGTGAGTTCAAAGCATGCGATTAGTGGCTTCTCTACTACAAAGCCCATAATGAGATGACTTGAAAAGACAACCCAAAGCGTGTACTAGCCATAAATTACCATTTTTCTGTACAAGGTCAACCGCTTGCTGCCCTCCCTGATCGGTTAATAAGGTATCATTAATATCCTGTGTAAATCATGGGGCTTTACCCGAACTAGATAGTCACTCCACACAAATATAAATCATGGGGCTTCAACCGAACTAGATAGTCATTACACACAAATTGAAAATATGAATATATTCAACTTCAGGAGAAGAGGTAGATAGATACCTTACCCATTCTTTTAAAATTTATTTAAGTCTAAAGATATTGTTTTCTTGACATTTAACTGACAGAGCCACATGAAGGGTATGCTATCCGATACAAGTATTAAAGACAGAACTATACTTCAGCACCTTTGTCTTAAAGGTTTCTACCGACATATGGCCTTGTCTCATGTCGTCAGGGCCTTTACACCTAGTGTCAAAATATGACTTCTTCCTTCAATAAAGGATTTGAACCTTGTTATCTCAAGGTATTGTCTTTTCATCTAGGCGAGACTGTATCGACTAGAACATAGCTATCTAACTAATGGCCATAACATCCACAAAACGATGCATAGCCACCGCGATTTGTTTATTGTCTTTCAGTGCAAACAACAGTCTTTTTCATTCTTATATTAAAAAAATATAAATGTAGTTACATGTTAAATGAATGAGAGAAGATGATAAGTATTAATAAATATTAATGATATAATGAGCCTGTTCCCATAAAAGTATAAATATGCATCCATCCATCCATCCATACATACATACATACATACATGCATTGCGTTTTCTTTACGTTTCTTGACATGTTTATATTTGTGTATATATTTGTATATGTGCATGTATATGTGTGTATGTATATATAGGTGTGTATGTATGTATATATGTATGACTATATGTATATGTGTGTATATATATGTGTATGTGTGTATATATATATGTGTGTGTATATGTGTGTATGTATTCATATGTATGTGCATATATGAATGTATATATATATATATATATATATATATATATATATATATATATATATATATATATATATGTAGTATTGTAAGTCCATTAATGTCAAGCTATGTACCTATCTTTTCCGTATTAACGAAAATTTAACTAAATGAAATCTCTTCTGAAGAGGACATAAAGAAAGTCAGTCAGTCAGTCAGTCATACACACGTACATACCTACATACATACATGCATACATACATACATACATACATACATACATACATACATACATACATACATATAGGTAAGCAGGGGTTATAAAAGAAAATTACAAATACGACCAAATAGAGCAAACGTGCTATCTCTGAATCCTATATGAGAATACTCGGTAACTTTAAGTGAATTTTTAAATATGAAGAAATAATAATGAACCTTTGCGAGTTTTACTTATCTCTTATTTCAAATTCTTGAAAGAAAACATGTTTTTGTTTCCAGTCAAACATACAATTAACGATATTGTACAATTTCGATCAATTAGATTTTGGTTTTGTTTGCGGCTGTAAAAAGTTCATAGATTGACCATAGAAATATATTCAAAAAACCGTTTAAAATGAACTATGATCTCGAAATCAATACAATCAGTTGAGCGATGCCTTCCGATTAAGCGAAATTCGAATCGGTGTACTAGTAATCAATCATATCACCTCATCGTTCGTAGTAAGTCACATCCAAAATCATAGAAAAAGTTATTCATTAAATATAGAAAATGTTGTTCTCTCAATTTAGAAAATTGTATTCTCACAATATAGAAAATGTTATTCTCTAAATATAGAAAATATTATTCTCTAAGTATAACATTTTTTGTTATCTAAATATAGTAAATTGTATTCTCCAAGTAAATATTTTTGGCTCCATGCGAAAAAGTCTTTGCAATGTTAAGTTGTCCAATGGCTTCTTCAGGACGCGTTATCTTGCTTGTTATCTTGCAAATAATGGGTAACACCAATGTGTATTTATGCACAAATTTGTTATTTATTTCTAACTAATCCGAGGGATATAAAATGATTTAATTGTTTAGATTTAGCAAGTTGTATTATGTTGACAATATTTAGAAATAAAATTATTACTTATATGAAACAGTAAAACTCACCAAGTTATTCAGAAGATGCCAGACTTTTGAACAGATCATTTTAAAAACTTAATGAAAGTCTTTATGGATAACTTGTTCGATCATCTATCACTGATGCTGGATTGCAAAGTAGCTTTATATTTCTAAAACAAATTGTATTTATTATGATAAGAACATAAAACCGATTTAGATTTATTCAAAACAACATGTCTTCTGAAAAAGTATAAAACGTAAAGAAAAACAAATAAGAAAAAGACAAGATGTTTGATGTCTGAAAACATCTGTCTCACAATAACTAAATAACTGTATATATATATATATATATATATATATATATATATATATATATATATATATATATATATATATGCGATTTGATTTTGCTCATCAATGGTGGTCACCAGTCACTCCTTTTTTAAGTTATAGAACGTCAGTCTTGACACAAAAAAAGTGTCGATTCATGCTAAACAGGAAAAGTAGGAATGTTTGCTGGTTGTGGTTTTTCGTATGCACTTCCGAATCCATCCCTGTCATTGCAAACCTTTTGTAATGCTAGATTTTGACACAAAATATTTTTTGTACAGGTGAGTAAACATATGCAAAGAAGCTCACATGCCTTTCATAGTTGTTTAATTAAAATGATCTTTCTCAGGTGCGCTTTTATAAACAAATCCTACCTTAAAAAGACAATAAATCCAAGCGATATCCTTTAACACCATTGTGAAAGGTAAACTACAGCGATTTTCATGATTAAATAAACCATTTTTTCATCTGTTGAACAGATGTGCTACCCATATATAAAGTAAATGCAAAAGAAGTTTAATCGAAGACAGGGATTCTTACAATCTTCTGATCGACTCTTCTGGAAATAAGCTGTTCTAGATTTGGAATTCGCCGATTCTCTCAAAGGTGAACTAGATTTTTTGGCTCTACTTATCCATTGGTAATTAGTTTCAATTTTCACTTTCCATGTGTGTGTGTGTGTGTGTGTTTGTTTGTGTAGAGAGAGAGAATCATCTGAGGAAACAAATATGCGAAATAGGTACTGACAATAAGATTGTTATTATTGTTTCTGTTATTATTGTTTCTGTTTCCTGATTAAACTGCAAGTTTTACCATCATGGATCCAGAGAGTGAGGGACAGACAGACAGAGACATGGCGTGATCTGGATCCACTGAGGTAAAATTGACATGCTGACTGACCAACCAACACAGAGAGAGAGAGAGAGAGAGAGAGAGGGAGAAAGAGGGGGAGAGACAGGCCTTAACACTGTTTGATTTTTAAAAATGGTTTCTATGTGAAGCTTAATATAGGTTTAAAAAAATAAAACTTCAAAATAAATTATATATCTGTGCCGCCTAGCCAAGGAATTTGCAGTACGATCTTCTCATATCGACAGAGAAGAGTCGCTTAGGTATCGTTAATATCCTAGAAATCTACAGAAAATTTCCATTGAAAGTGTACACAGCGTTATAACGACGAAGGTTAGTTACTACACGATAGCTGGTGTAAGTTAATGTTACAGATTTGTTATTTAACTCGGATAATTTAATCAATGTATATTTCTATATAGGTGTATGAAAGGCACATTATCGTATCTCTATTTATTAAATCATGAATATGTGTGTATCTAAGTGTATGAAAGGCACATTATCGTATCTCTATTCATTAAATCATGTATATGTGTGTATCTAGGTTATGAAAGGCACATTATCGTATCTCTATTCATTAAATCATGAATATGTGTGTATCTAGGTGTATGAAAGGCACATTATCGTATCTATATTCATTAAATCATGTATATGTGTGTATCTAGGTGTAAGAAAGGTACATACTCATATCTCTAATCATTTAATCGTGTATATGTGTGTAAGAAAGGCAGTTATCATATCTCTAATCATTCAATCATGAATATGTGTGTATCTAGGTGTATGAAAGGCACATTATCGTATCTATATTCATTTAGTCATGTATATGCATGCATCTGGGTGTATGAAAGTCATAATGTCCCAGCTCTGACCCTTAAATTAAAGTATATGTGTGTATCTAGGTGTTTGAAAGTCACAATATCACATCTCTGAACCTTAAATCAATGTATTTGTTTGTATCTAGGTGTATGAAAGTCACAATATCACATCTCTGAACCTTAAATCAATGTATTTGTCTGTATCTAGGTGTATGAAAGTAACAATAACCTATTCCTTAACCTTAAATCAATGTATTTGTATGTATCTAGGTGTATGAAAGTCACAATATCACATCTCTGAACCTTAATCAATGTATTTGTTTGTATCTAGGTGTATGAAAGTCACAATATCACATCTCTGAACCTTAATCAATGTATTTGTTTGTATCTAGGTGTATGAAAGTAACAATATCACATCTCTGAACCTTAATCAATGTATTTGTTTGTATCTAGGTGTATGAAAGTAACAATATCACATCTCTGAACCTTAATCAATGTATTTGTTTGTATCTAGGTGTATGAAAGTCACAATATCACATATCTGAACCTTAAATCAATGTATTTGTTTGTATCTAGGTGTATGAAAGAAACAATAACCTATTCCTTAACCTTAAATTAATGTATTTGTTTGTATCTAGGTGTATGAAAGTCACAATATCATATATCTCTGATCCTTAAATCAATGTATTTGTTTGTATCTAGGTGTATGAAAGTAACAATAACCTATTCCTTAACCTTAAATTAATGTATTTGTTTGTATCTAGGTGTATTAAAATCACAATATCACATCTCTGAACCTTAATCAATGTATTTGTTTGTATCTATGTGTATGAAAGTCACAATATCACATCTCTGATCCTTAAATCAATGTATTTGTATGTATCTAGGTGTATGAAAGTCACAATATCACATCTCTGAACCTTAATCAATGTATTTGTTTGTATCTAGGTGTATGAAAGTAACAATATCACATCTCTGAACCTTAATCAATGTATTTGTTTGTATCTAGGTGTATGAAAGTCACAATATCACATATCTGAACCTTAAATCAATGTATTTGTTTGTATCTAGGTGTATGAAAGAAACAATAACCTATTCCTTAACCTTAAATTAATGTATTTGTTTGTATCTAGGTGTATGAAAGTCACAATATCATATATCTCTGATCCTTAAATCAATGTATTTGTTTGTATCTAGGTGTATGAAAGTAACAATAACCTATTCCTTAACCTTAAATTAATGTATTTGTTTGTATCTAGGTGTATTAAAGTCACAATATCACATCTCTGAACCTTAATCAATGTATTTGTTTGTATCTAGGTGTATGAAAGAAACAATAACCTATTCCTTAACCTTAAATTAATGTATTTGTTTGTATCTAGGTGTATGAAAGTCACAATATCACATCTCTGAACCATAATCAATGTATTTGTATGTATCTAGGTGTATGAAAGTCACAATAACCTATTCCTTAACCTTAAATTAATGTATTTGTTTGTATCTAGGTGTATGAAAGTCACAATATCATATATCTCTGAACCTTAATCAATGTATTTGTATGTATCTAGGTGTATGAAAGTCACAATATCCTATTCCTTAACCTTAAATTAATGTATTTGTTTGTATCTAGGTGTATGAAAGTAACAATAACCTATTCCTTAACCTTAAATTAATGTATTTGTTTGTATCTAGGTGTATGAAAGTAACAATAACCTATTCCTTAACCTTAAATTAATGTATTTGTTTGTATCTAGGTGTATGAAAGTAACAATAACCTATTCCTTAACCTTAAATTAATGTATTTGTTTGTATCTAGGTGTATGAAAGTCACAATATCACATCTCTGAACCTTAATCAATGCATTTGTTTGTATCTAGGTGTATGAAAGTAACAATAACCTATTCCTTAACCTTAAATTAATGTATTTGTTTGTATCTAGGTGTATGAAAGTAACAATAACCTATTCCTTAACCTTAAATCAATGCATTTGTTTGTATCTAGGTGTTTGAAAGTCACAATATCCTATCCCTGAACCTTCATTTAATGTATTTGTTTGTATCTAAGTGTATGAAAGTCACAATATCATATATCTCTGATCCTTAAATCAATGTATTTGTTTGTACCTAAGTGTATGAAAGTAACAATATCCTATCCCTGAACCTTAAATTAATGTATATGTGTGTATCTAGGTGTTTGAAAGTCACAATATCCCATCTCTGAACTTTAAATTAATGCATTTGTTTGTATCTAGGTGTTTGTAAGTCACAATATCCTATCCCTGAACCTTAAATCAATGTATTTGTTTGTATCTAGGTGTATGAAAGTCACAATATCATATATCTCTGATCCTTAAATCAATGTATTTGTTTGTATCTAGGTGTATGAATGTAACAATATCCTATCCCTGAACCTTAAATCAATGTATTTGTTTGTATCTAGGTGTGTGAAAGTCACAATATCATATATCCCTGAACCTTAGATTGATGTATTTGTTTGTATCTATGTGTATGAATGTAACAATATCCTATCCCTGAACCTTAAATCAATGTATATGTGTGTATCTAGTGTATGAAAGTCACAATATCCCATCTCTGAACCTTAAATCAATGTATATGTGTGTATCTAGGTGTTTGAAAGTCACAATATCCTATCCCTGAACCTTAAATCAATGTATATGTGTGTATCTAGGTGTTTGAAAGTCACAATATCCTATCCCTGAACCTTAAATCAATGTATATGTGTGTATCTAGGTGTATGAAAGTCACAATATCCTATCCCTGAACCTTAAATCAATGTATATGTGTGTATCTAGGTGTTTGAAAGTCACAATATCCCATCTCTGAACCTTAAATCAATGTATTTGTTTGTATCTAGGTGTATGAAAGTCACAATATCCTATCCCTGAACCTTAAATCAATGTATATGTGTGTATCTAGGTGTTTGAAAGTCACAATATCCCATCTCTGAACCTTAAATCAATGTATTTGTTTGTATCTAGGTGTATGAAAGTCACAATATCCTATCCCTGAACCTTAAATAAATGCATTTGTTTGTATCTAGGTGTATGAAAGTCCCAATATCCTATCCCTGAACTTTAAATCAATGTATTTGTTTGTATCTAGGTGTATGAAAGTCACAATATCATATATCCCTGAACCTTAAATCAATGTATTTGTATCTGGGTACACGAAGGTCACAGTGTTGTGTCTCTCGAATCATTATCTTATTCCGAATCTGTATTAAATAAACTAAATACAGCCCATTCACTCCTTCAGGTGTTCAGTACATAGATAAGTTTTAGATAACGTTGTAAACGTTGATTGTTATGGAGATATGATTTGTTTTGTTGATTCTCAGACGTTGACACTTTCAGGGAGGCCTTGCATGACCACAATCAATACAATTGACTTGAATATTTAGTTTAGTTTTAATCAATGACTTATTCAAGTGATCCCAGGGCTATATTGTTTCACGAGAGTGAAAGGGCACATGCACTGTGGAATACCTGGCCTTTCACACCTGTGTGTCACTATTCAAAGTTTTCAGGTTAAGAAGTGCAGTATGCAATAGTAGAGAGGTAGATAGAATGTTGACATGTAATATAGACACATAAATCACACACACACATGAACTGATTCTTAGAAAAAAACACCTTATAAGAAAGCGTCTTTTTCTTTATCGCAACGTCATATTATCTATGTATCTAATACCAAATAAATGTATATAATTAGATTGTTTATTTATTTGCTTGTTTACTTATTTCTTTCTTCTTTTTAAGTTTGATCAATTGAAATAATTGTTTAAATAGATATCGGGGATCAGAAATATCGTCCATATTGTTGGCTAATTAACATCAATTATTGTACCGCGGGACTTTTCTAGTCAGATTGTTCTAACTTCTCTCTATCCACGATTAGCCCATGGTGTATCGGTACACTTGCAGACTATGAACATACGAAATCGTTGGAACCAATCGCGTAATTTCTTCCAAAAAGTGTGTCACGTGCTCATGACATCACACACAAAACCAAACTCAGCAGCTGTAAATATGGCGTCAAAAGATGAAAATCGACCATCAAGAATGAACACTGGCGTGCCCAGTACTTATGGAAGTACACATTATCAGAAGTTAAGCAGTGAGAGCAGTGAACAGGTTTGTATTTCAATTTCTTCAAAAGATTACACCAATGTGTGTATTGTAGACGTACCAAACAGTTGCCAATTATAAATTATCTTCTCATCCGTACCCACCCACCCACCCGAAATGGATGGTCTATTAAAGAAAAAAATATGTGATTTTATTCATAGCCGTTTGAAAGAGGAAATGTTTTAGAATTCTAGTAAGTTACTCTTTGCCCATGGATTCTGTTGTTCTAGTTTAAAACGTATATAACAAAAAACGTATATTAACAATTTGAATCATCCTTTAAAACACCGCACGGCTGCTGTTTACCGCATCAGGAAAGACTATAAACACTGCCGCCGTGTATATAATTTACGTAAAGCTATTCGTAGGCTGCCGCATACCTCGCAACACGATATACGTAACATACTCATTACCCGTATTTCGATATTTGCAAGTCATTGTTGTTAAAACTTTTACAAGGCTACACTATTCCACCTCTTCTAAAAATAAGAATGTTTGAATGAATATTGAGTGAATCTCATTGGTGGAAAGTTCAGTATTGTCGCCCAGTAATTGCACGTTATTAATAATTAACTCAGTTGTATGACATATTAAATTAAATTAATGAATTAAACAAGACTCCAGCTTCATAGTTTATTTTATAAGTTTTATTTAGTATAAGCGGTATATAATACAGTATATGGTATAAAGGTAAATTCTACGTAAATCTAAGAAAAGGAATAACATACTCAGACCAGTATACAAAAATGTTACTATATAGCCCTATTTTATGATCTTTTCCAGTGATAGTAATCACTTTAGTTCTCAATAGAAGAAGGTAAACAAATTTTTGCACCAAGATCAATGAGTTGCTCTGATAACATTTCCTTTTTTAAATTGGCAATCCGAGATAAATAGTCATACATTATTTCATTTGATATGAATACAGAACTCTGACAACCACTCAGCATACTTAGGAAATAATGAGACATATCATTTTAAATGTCATATTTATATCAAAGACAAGATTTAATGTTTGTTCCATCTTCTTCATCTTGTTTTAGTTGAGTTTAGCATCAGCTTCCATACCACAAATGGGGATATGAAACTGGTTAGTTTTTTCAATTATTTTTGACCAAATTAGGTTGGCTTTTTAAGGCATGTACTGGTGTTATGTTGAATACCCTCTCTCTCTCTCTACATACATACATACATACGTACATACATACATACATACACACACACACACACACATACATACATACATACATACATACATACATACATACATATGCTCAATGATTGTATTCACTGTCAATAGCCTAGTGGTTAGAGCATCTGCCTTGGATGCGTGAAGTCGTAGGTTTTAACCCCAGTCGAGTCATACAAAAGACTTATAAAAATGGTTCTAACAGCTGCCTTGCTTGGCGTTCAGCATTAAGAGGTTAGTGTTAAGACCGGTCGGCCTGGATTCAGACATAGCGATATGACTGAAAACTTGTAAAAGCTATTGTTAAAAAAATAACAAACACACATATACAGTCTCATATACATGTGTCCATACTATTCTTTTTTTAATTGGTTTGGTTAAATCACTACACGTAAACTTCCATCTCCACCCATCATTTTATGAAGGATATTATTTTCTTGCAGGTGCTTGTCATGGGTGTTCCATCAGACCGTCCAGAACTTGGTATCTACACAGCAACAATGCAGCAAAACAAAGGTAGTTCTCTAAGTGTGCATTGGTTATCCATTTCCATATGACTAACAGAAAAGTTTTAAATTACTAAGCAACTATATTTGCAGATTGTCCTTGATAACAGTTCTGATACATATAGTGCTTTCATTAGGTTTTGGTTTCTAAAGGCTGAAATAGTTTTGTTTCTGTTGTTTTATCTTCACAAAAGACACTTCAAATATTGTTCAAAGTGGAGAGATAAATGTGTTGTTAATATGATGAAATGTCCATCAATGCATACAGTGTCCAAGAAAATGTTTCTAAAATTAATATAAATGCTAGATTATTGTATGTTTAGATAAACTAACTTAAAATTGGTATGCAAGGATCTATCCCTCAAATCTCCAGGTGTTTCAAACAGTTTTAAAGTTAAGAATGTATAAGAGACATTCAGTGAATGGTGAAACACTGGAAACTCATAGTGAAAACCAAAACTTGAGAGGATATGACATCTTATTGTGACAATAAATATAATCATTTAAGGAGCTGTGACTGATTTAAAAAATGATGCAAATGCAGTGTTTTGTAGTCAAAACTTATCAAATCGTTGGAATCTTAGTTGTTTAATACCAGTAGTTTGACCCTGTGCAGGCCTGTTATGAATTGATTATACCACGGATGAGCGTGACCAAGTGAAGTATTGAATAATGATGTCAGACGCTGTCTCCTGTATCAGGTCGAATTTATCTGTATGAGAGAGAGAGAGAGAGAGAGAGAGAGAGAGTCATTTGAAGCACACAAAAAACCCCAACAACGTTAGATACTAAATACCGCTAATATTTACTGCGCCATCCAATATGTGAACAATTAAACATTAAATGGGAAAAGAAACATAATTAAATCTATTTACACTGAGTGAGAGTCTCGGAATCAAAATGAAAAAAAGAGGGGCATTAAAACTGATTGTATTTACAGTCCGTCCTGTGTATGAACAATACAAAATAACCAACACGAAAGTATTCAAGACGAGGACAAAGAAAAAGTAAAACAAATACAACACAATTAACCTTGTTAAGCAGCCCCCCTCCCCGAAATAAATCAAGAAATGAAATAATATTATCGCCCACATATTCATCGATATATGTTAGCAATATTTGGCAGGTATACATTCCGCATATTTTTATACAGTATGAATATGTTCAATAAGCAGTGAAATACTTCCCATTAACTGAGGCTGGGTTGCTAGAAAGTTCTGTACTTTCAATTCAATTTACTTCTCCTTCAGCAGATGAATATTTGCAGTGTTATAAGAAAGCAATCAAATTTACATGTCAAACTGTCCACAATTATTCCTTCAATACCACGCACTTTCTGTTTAAGCATAGGTAAACGTCCTTACTTTGTTCCCTGTCTTCAAAATGGTCGAAAACGTTATGCAAAATTATTTAAAACAGACTTCTTCAACATCACAGCACAAACGTTGGCGATTTGAAAGATACAATAGTGAAACACGTGTTCGTCTGTTCGTTGTGGTCGCTGAGGTAGTCGTGTTCGTCATGATCGCCGCGTTCGTCGTGTACATCATAATCGCCGTGGTAGTCGTGTTCCGTCGTGGTCGTCGTGATCGCCGTGGTAGTCGTGTCCTTCGTGGTCGTGGCGATCGCCGTGATAGACGTGTCCGTCGTAATCGTCTTCGTTCGTAGTCGTAGCCGCTGTGATAGTCATTGTCGTGGCTGATTTTAATATTGAAATGAGTCATATATCTAATGATAGTGAGTGGCTCTAATTTAACTGTTCAAAATGGTTTATTTTTCCCTTGAAGAGCACTGAGTAATTTGTAAATATCTTTTTGTGCATTATCGAAGGAAACATAATAGTTTAAAACGTTTGATATTTTGTGGGATCATTTCACAAACTTATCTTTTCTGGTTCACAACTGACAGATGGTAGACCTAAATTTGTAACAGTCCATTTCACACGTAAGAAGTGTTGATGGTACCCTACTATAATTCCTTTTATCGCTCCTAGAATCAAACGTATTGACATATTATTTACGTTCAAAAGGTCAAAAATATGGATGCGGCATTTTCCCTTCAGATGACACATCATACAGAGAAATCAGTCTCGCCGCATTAGACGTATGTCTAATTGGAAAGTGAGAGAGAGAGGGGAAAAAATCTTAGCATTCTATCAAGTAAAAGCATTACAGAAAAATGCTTTGTGTAATACATCTAATATGAAAAAGTAACTACTTAGTAAAATTAGTAGGTCGAAACCTGATGGAATTTTGAGTTTTCGACTTTCATTACTTAATGCATAGAGATATACTTGCAAATAAAATATTAAAAATGACGTCTAAAATGACGAAATGAAGTCAAGGTAGCTGAGCTGTCAAAATCGGGGTAAAGAAACATGTAATAGTGATGCAGGACAACAGATTGTGTGCGCATTGAGTAATGAAAGTCCATGATAAAAAGACAGCTCATCTTTGTTTCATGTCCGTCATTTTATCAGAAGCAGGCAGTTTTTGGAATAATACTGACCCAAGTAAATATTCCGAAACTCTTAAATGTATTATTATTATTATTATTATTATTTTGATTCGTGTTTACTATCTCGCTACACGATGCTCTTTACATATTTGTTGAATAACCCTGTACATTATTTAACCGGGATATAACTTTTTTGTACCTCTGTCCGTCTGTTTGTCTGCGTAATCCATTACAAATTAAAAATAGCATGGCTTTTAAAGTGTTGGTATGAAGCAATTTGGTATATCAGTACTCTTCGTATATCAAATTGTGATTCGCCAAATTCGCCAAATTTGCCAAATTTGTACAAACAAGCATAAAATCATGGTTTCAACGGCAGACTATTAATTGTTCCAGAGCAATGATAAATTTAAATTTCCACTAATTACAGAAATGGCATGGAGAGCTATATTAATAATCCCCGTTTTCTAACTGAATTAAAATGTCAAACAATTTGTTCAAAATCATCTTTGCTTACCCTTTAATCTCTCATGCCATGAAGAACACAAAATACACGTAAATCTGTAGAGTTAGAGATGAAAGAATTTTTGAGCCGTATGAAAACCTTGAACTTAACCTTACACTAAGTAACGCAGAGGAACCTGAATCGTTATAATGGCATTTATGCACCTTCCATGTGATTTTTTCTACTGTGCAATTTTTGTCTAAAGTTGTCTGTCGAGAGCAAAAGGACTGAAGATTCACTTGCACACACATAATATGATCTTTTTTAAAAGACATTTATACTAATATTCTAATACAGTTATTTTTAGATCTTAAATTATGAATGCCTGTCTCCCCTTCTCTCTCTCTCTCTCTCTCTCTCTCTCTGTATGGATACATGATAGTAAAACTGGCAGACTTGATGGAGCAACAGGGAGACAGGGAAAATGATTTTGAATGATCAAAAACAATCTTACGGTCATTTTACCATCCGTCCACTTCTGTTGCTGGGTCAGTCATTATATGCCTGGATCGTCGTCGCAGGCCGCCAACATAATTCCTGAAATAAAAAAAAGTGCAGCGGATTTCCACCGTTGCGAGCGATGATGTCTATGGCCTGGACTCGGATCCAAAATATTGTTCCTATATGGTCTTTACTTTGTTTCTTTGTACCGAACTTTCCACTGTGTCCAAATCCGAATAAATCAGACGTTGATCTAAAATATGTTCAAGGATGATTTCATGGTAAAGTTTTTGTCATAGGTTATCCGGATTTTGTTGAGTCTAAACTGTAAACGAAGCAACGTGCCGTTTGTCACAGATTTCACTTCCCGGTCAGCATCAAAACCTCATTGCTCACTGTGCACTGTCGCCGAAATACACACTGACAACCAGACTATTCTAATGACTAAACAGTTACCGTTAAATCAATAAAGAGAATGCCTAAATCTAATTCTTGTATCACCACGTAAATGGGAGGAAAACATGCTCATGCTCTACATTCGTGGCTACTGAACCGGAAGTAATAAAATTGTGACCGATGTCCTATCAGGCCAAATTATTTATTGGAAATATTAAAGCTTGTATATTTGCATTCCACACCTATTTCAGCTTAACACACGCAGTCTATTTGAATCTCACAGGAAACAAGGTGTGTGATAGCTGTCAGAAAGTGTGTAGTGATGGTGTTAAGCAGGGTTCTTCTTTTGGGCCAAGTGCTCTTGAGACACGAAAACTAAGTTTGTATATCTACCTTAATTATATGCATTTTTAAATGTAGTAATAATTTAATTATAATACAAGATACATTTTATCTGAAAATATGTTTGAAATATAAACATTGATAAATTAAATTTGAATAGAGTTTTAAATAAAAATTTAAATTTATAAACGTAAATATTAACTTTTCTAACATATTTTAAAATTCAAACTGAAAAATTTTATACAGCAAAGTTGGCTAATGAATGGTATTAAAACAAGCGGAAGATTGGATCTGTCCAACTTAAAGCATTTTTCTAGGTTTAGTGAAGCAGGACCGCTCACAGTGATTTTTGCAGCAAATTGCAATATACCTGTTCAAATGCATGTATGTGTACACACTAAAGAAACAAGGACAGGTGCTATGTTCCACATTTATTGTGTCATGTACTGAGCCAGTCGTTAGTATAAATAGTAGCGCGCTCGAATATCACATTTGGAAGGGACCGGTACCACTGGTACCATTTATTACGGCAAAAATGCATTTGTGTTTCAATGTCAGTAACCTCAACAGCTAATCAAACTCTTCCATCTTGTTCCAGATACCAAGCTAGACCTGAACAGATATAACACGTTTCACTTTATCTTATATATCGATAAGATGTAGGTTAATGACGTTAAAATGTGCTAGATACGGAGATTTCAAAATGACATTAAGAGTGCAAGGACAAGAATAAAACATTAAACTTGACACAATGACACTCCGTAATGTGAAGCAATGGGCATGTATTAGAGTGACTATTCTTTCCAAAAATATAGTGAGGTTTCTAGAAGTATGCTTATCAGTCTGTATTCAGTCATTTACTGGCTAAGTAACTAATTCAGTACACTAGGTATCATAACGTTTACGGCAACGTGGGGACGGTGACGTTTGAGTATTGGCGCGGCAGTTATTACATATCAGTATGTGTATGTGTATGTGATTTAGGTGTTCAACGTAGCGTTAACAATTTTTTCAGTCATATCGCTACGATGTCTGCACGGTAGCAGTTTATAGTGATGTCTAGCACCGGGGCATCATGCCACAGACATATTGCCTCACCCAGTCACATCATTCTGACAGCACGCCGACCAGTCCTAACACTAACATCTTAATGCTGAGCGCCTAGCGAGACATTTGCTAGTACCAGTTAAAAATTTAAAATAAGCCTTTGGTATGACTTGGCCGGGGTTCGATCCCGCGACCTCTCACATCTGAGGCGGACGCTCTAACTACATACCATTATACAGGGAAGTTAAGTGACAAGGTACTAAATTAAACGATATTACCATAGGTAAGCTAATGCATGACTGAAATAATAATTATGGAAATTTCAGGTGAATACAGTCAATTATGAGTCTCAAAGATCAGGTATAGGTACCTAGACAATTAATACCGTCAACTAAATTTGAAATTCTGATCCCCGAAACATATAAAAAAAATATGGACATTTGGATTATGGGACATGTACCATATACCAGTTAAGATCAACTGTATAAACGTATTTCAAATAATATTTAAAGAAACTTTCTTGTGTATTTTTAAGAGTGTCGGTCAATAACTATTAAGCTGAGTCACGCATTGCAATGTGATATCAGCTGATGGTAAAATATCGTGATATGCAATGTGATATCAGCTGATGGTACAATATCTTGATATGCAATATATCAACTGATAGTACAATATCGTGATATGCAATGCGATATCAGCTGATGGGACAATATCGTGATATGCAATATGATATCAGCTGATGGTACAATATCGTGATATGCAATGTGATGTCAGCTGATGGTACAGTATCGTGATACGCAATGTGATATCAGCTGATGGTACAATATCGTGATATGCAATGTGATATCAGCTAATGGTATAATATCGTACTCTGTAAAAGTATTAAATTTAAACACATTACCATAAATAAGCAAATTCATGATGGAACTATCATTTTTGGGAACATTTGAGTGCGTCCAGCCATGTATATGCATAACACATTAACATTTTACAGTGGGAGCCTATATGATGCATTGAATGCGAACTTCTGATCCCAAAAATTCTAAAATATATGGACATTTACTCATGTGGGTTATGTTGCACAAGATTAAATTAAAATTATCTGTTTGAACACTTTAGGTGTATTATTTAGAATGTCAGTTATTAATTCTTGTTACTAATTAATAAAACATGAAGTAAAATGGTTAATTTGCATGGAATATCAGCTGATGTCACAATTGCGCACTTTGTCAATGAATTTCTTAACCAAACTGAACAATAAAATGGAATGCATTTTGTTTAAGACTTACTACATTTTGCTGTTTTCTTACATCCAAGGTTGGATAGGTTAAGGGAAATCATATTTGATTCCTTTGACCTTACTTCTTTTGACAATTTTCATTTTCTGTCAGTTTCAAATGGCTTAGTAGATAACTTGACTAGGTTCTTCTATAGATTTTTCGTCTCCATGTTCGCATTAACTATGTATAAATACCGTTGTAAACAATTGCTGACAACCATGCAAACAGATATGGGTTACTCATATAAACACCCCATCATAAACACATCAATTAACTGCTAGGACCCATGATAAATAGTCTTAATAACCTAAAGGCATAATATCACCCAGAAAGATGTCTTCATGTGTTATGTTGATGTCATTATTGTTATGGGGTTTGACACCATTTTCAGCACAAGATAGGCTATATATGGCGGCCAGTGTAACCGACGGAGGAAGAACCCGGGAAAACCTAGGGAAGAACCACCAGCCCAAGGGAAGCAAATGACAAGCTTCCTAACTTACCCACATTGGACGGGTTTACAGTCAAAGCGTCCCCAAACCGAAACGTACCCAAATCAAAGCGTACCCAAACAGTAACGTACCTAAGTTATAACGTACCCAGACACAAACGTACCCAAGCCAAAACGTGTTCAAGTCAAAAGGTACTCAAGTCAAGACGTACCCATGTAAGAATGTACACAAATTAAAACATGACACACACTCGCTTTAAATAATGACATAATTTCGGTGTATTTTGTTTCTTGACAGTGAAAAGCCTGATGAGCAATGGAAATCGGCAGACGCTATGGAACAATCTTATCTTATAATCTAGCTTCAAAGCACATTAAGAAAAACGTCTTTAAGTTCAGAAGTATCGTTTGAATATATTTATGTTGTGTTTTTCCGTGGAGAAAATTTTACCAACTGATCTGAACCATGCTTGATGACTGATTCGTGTGTTTTAACCAGTAATCAAATGCACATGTTTCATGCAATTAGTAGGGTCAGTTTGACATTCATTTCGTTTTCTATTTCGCAATAGAAACAGATATGTATACATCTGATGACTAAAAGCTTGATTTTGACTTTTCATAATTTAAAAAAAATAAAAACACAAAAATGATTGCCGGTGCTTCTTTATTTGCGTTGCGTTCCATTTTTCCATTTCGTATTTTATTGTATTGCCATTGCGTTCCATAATTTCCATTGTGTATTTAAGTTATACCAGCTTCAAGCATCAGTAATAATCGGTTACTGTGACAATTAAGTGCTCATGATCAAAATATGCCGAAAATAACAAGAACAGAAGCACCATAAATTTAACTGGATTTAGGTGATTTTTTTCATGGGAGTCGGCAAATATTTCTAGTTCATTTGTCCGTATGCGATACATTTGATTAATGTAATAATTGCATTTTTTTAGGGCAGACAGATGCATTAGCATAGTATGCAAGAAAATTGTCGGCCAGTGAACATTTTTATGATAATTATCATCTCTGCCGAACGTGTCATTTGATTTGGGTGGATAACAGGTGTTACATTGGATTTGAGTGAATAAGAAGTGTTACACTGGATTTGGGTGGATAAGAGGTGTTACACTGGATTTGGGTGGATAAGAGGTGTTACATTGGATTTGGGTGGATAAGAGGTGTTACATTGGATTTGGGTGGATAACAGGTGTTACATTGGATTTGGGTGGATTACAGGTGTTACATTGGATTTGGGTGGATTACAGGTGTTACATTGGATTTGGGTGAATAACAGGTGTTACATTGGATTTGGGTGAATTGCAGGTGTTACATTGGATTTGGTGGATTGTAGGTGCTGAATTTTAAATTTCAGCTGATCTGATCAATCTAAAAGCGTGTAGGAATACATGGATTTTAATACAGATAAGTATTTTAATAATACTCCTATGAAATCATTAGTATTTAACAGAAAGAAGTAAAGTTGTACTGATGGTTTAAGATGGTTTGTCTAAAATAAGCAATGGAAAAATGGAACGCAAAGGAAACAAAAATAAAATACGAAATGGAAGACTGGAACGCAACGAAAAATAAAGACGTTATTAAAGCAGTCATCAATCATGGTTCCGATCAGTTGGTAGAATCTCCTCCACGGGAAAGCACAACATAAATATATTGATATTATACTTGGGTACGTTTGTGTCTGGGTGTGTTTCGGTTTGGTACGTTTTAACTTGTGTACGTTTTGGTTTGTGTACGTTTTGACCCTATTGGCCGAGCCCGAGACAGTCAGGAGTGAGATGGCAGTGATCCTTAACGATAAAACAACTCAACCACTCGGGGCCCCTCACGTGTTATGAATAAAGGCCTCTTTCTGACTTTGAAAGATATTTTCTTTGACAGAATGTTACAAATATTTACCATTGTAACTTGTAAATGAAATACTTACATGCTGATAGTGAGGAGTATCAAACACGCTGACTCTATACACGTGTATTTCGAATTATATTAAATTTATAAACCAGATTCAGTGCCGTCAGCATAACTTACAATTATATTACTACATTGTTAATTTAGCACATACAAAAAGAGTATCACACAAATGGCACATGAACTCGAACCGCGGTCTGCGGGTAAACAGCACTCATTGCCTGGCATCTAAGCACCACCCCTGTACCGACCATGCACACATCATAAAAATATTCAAATCTAAGTAGAGTACGAATTAAAATTCTCTGACCTGCATGAAAATGGTATTTTTTTCGCATGTATAAAAAATACGGTTAGTAGTAGTAAACATTCTCTTGTAGAACTGAGGATCCAAGGATAGCACTTACCGTTCTGCTTGGTGTACATTTGTAATCATCTACAATTATTTATATATTCTTTGATGTCTGTTTTAGGAATCCGGAATGACTGTGTACATATGCAGATGAGTTACTAGGACGACTTGTGGGTGTGTCTGTTACGTAGTGATGCATATACAACCGACTCTGTAACATCACTTTGGCGATGTGTGCATTTTCGTGATGGTACAGAGGTTGGTGCTTACGGACAAGTCGATGGGTTTGCGATTGATTTATATTTCACATGCTGTGGCCTTAACCGTATGGCTTGTGATATACTGTCTAGTCGTGATATATAACTGCTTACAGTGCATAAAGACGTCTTCATAATACAAGTCCAAGAACTACATTTGCCTTTGTCATGACCTTGGCCTTGATGCCGGTTGTCTGAGCCTAGGTTATGGTATGCGATAAGACTTCTTGTCATAAGATGTACGTTGGCAACGTTTGATGAACTTTTGCAATGTTATAGGCGGCACAAGACGGGTTAAGGGGCGGACGTTCCTAAAACATAAGACTTAAAGCCGATGTATAAAAATAAATATTTTAATGAGGTAGAAGAGTTTAGAGGTCTTCTGCGGTAAGGCCACATGGACCGAAAGGTCGTGTTAGTTGTCCATACATTGATTTTTCTGGTAAATGTTGATTACTAGCTCCTAACACATTTGACCAGAAATGCAAAGGCCGAATCGTGTGCGTGTTCCGGGAAATATTTTCGATGTTTTGTCTTTTTGAGGATTGATAGCGTCCACGAACAGGACTAATATGAACGTTTATGTTAACATCATCTATATCTTATCAGGTTCATTATGTCCGAAATTGTATTCCTATATTAAGTTGAGAAATTCTACCACATTAGCGAACTTCTGAGATGCTTCCAATGTTTTACATTCATTTCAGTTTGATAGGGAAGAACTTTTGTCTGACGTTCTCTCCGTTTAGTGAAAAGTTACATGCCTCACATCGCATGAGTACTTTTACAGGTTTTTTCACAGGACAGACAGTGATAATAGTTGTTATTGTTCTGGTTGTTGTTGTGGGTTCACGCCATGTTTCAGCACACGATAGGCTATACATGGCTGCAAGTAAAAATGCTGGAGGAATACCCCAGGAAAAGCCCGGTAAGAACCATCGACTCCGGGAAGCTACTGGCAAACATTCTCACATACCCACATTGACCAAACTAGAGTTTTGAACCCACGAGTATACAGGTGAAATGGCAATGATCGATAAAGACTAGCGATTTAGACCACTCGGACACTCGGAGCCCCAACAATTATAATATTAACACAATTATTGATAGATAATTGTGTCATTTATAAAGTGTGTATGTGTGTGTGTGTGTGTGTTTGATATGGAATATTAACGTATCTTAACAATTTTTCAGTCATATCGCCTCGATGTATTCAGTGTGGCAGTTTATAGCGGTGTCTAGCACTGGGACATCATGCTGCAGACATGTAGCATCATGTCCCCCGGTCACATTATTCTGACAGCATGCCGACCATTCCTAACCCTAGCCTCTTTATGCTGAGCGCCTATCGAAGAAGCTGTTTGTACCATTTTTTTGTCTTTGGTATGACTCTGTCGGGGTTCGAACAGCCGACCTACCGCTGTCGTTTATAAATTACCTGTGTTAAACTGTTGCAGCTCACTATGACCCTATGCACCGTTTCTGTTTCCAGAATGAAATGTTGTTTTTAGAGGTGTTTTCTAGTTATGACGAATTATTACATTTATATGGGTTTTCGCAGATTTAGTTAATTGAATACAGCCAAGATAATGTTTTGCATCAATAATATACAGTACATTTGGTAGTGATGTTAATTTAGAAGAAGAAAAAAAACCCACCAAATAACGATATACAGCCAACTAGACGATGACTTTAGGTCTCGTGTTCTATCTCTGGTGGCAGTTGTCAATATAACTAGATGAATGCCATTTTGTTTTTGTGAGTGTATCCTGAGTATAGGATGGGATGCTGCCACCTTGCATCTGCGTGCATCCTAAGTACAGGATTTGAAAATGCCACAGTATTATCTAAGTACATATTGTGTTTATAATGGGTTGAACCACCTTGCGTCTGCGTGCATCGTGGGTGCAGCCGTTTTTCTGAGTGAATTTTGAGTACATGAAGAATTGATGCTACTGTGTATCTGAGTGCATTATGAGTATAGGATGGGTAGGTGCCATAGTGTATCTGAGTGCATTCTGGGTATAGGATAGGCAGGTGCCATAGTTTATCTGAGTGCATTCTGAGTATAGGATGGGTAGATACCATTGTATATATCTGAGTGCATTCTGAGTATAGTATAGGTAGTTGCCGTAGTGTGTCTGAGTGCATTCTGAGTATAGGATAGGTATGTACCATAGTGTGTCTGAGTGCATTCTGAGTATAGGATAGGTAGGTGCCATAGTGTATCTGAGTGCGTTCTGAGTATAGGATAGATAGGTGCCATAGTGTCCCTGAGTGCATTCTGAGTATGGGATAGGTAGGTGCCATGGTGTATCTGAGTGCGTTCTGAGTATAGGATAGGTATGTGCCATAGTGTATCTGAGTGCATTCTTAGTATAGGATAGGTAGGGCCATAGTGCATCTGAGTGCGTTCTGAGTATAGGATAGGTAGGTGTCATAGTGCATCTGAGTGCATTCTGAGTACAGGATAGGTAGGTGCCATAGTGTGCCTGAGTGCATTCTGAGTATAAGATAGATAGGAGCCATAGTGCATCTGAGTGCATTCTGAGTATAGGATGGGTAGATACCATTGTATATATCTGAGTGCATTCTGAGTATAGTATAGGTAGGTGACATAGTGTGTCTGAGTGCATTCTGAGTATATGATAGGTAGGTGCCATAGTGTGTCTGAGTGCATTCTGAGTATAGGATGGGTAGGTGCCATAGTGTATCTGAGTGCATTCTGAGTATAGGATAAGTAGGTGCCACCATGTATCTGAGTACATTCTGAGTATAGGATAGGTAGATGGCATGGTGTATCTGAGTGCATTCTGAGTAGAGGATAGGTAGATACCAATATATATCTGAGTACATTCTGAGTATAGGATGGGTAGATACCACCGTGTCTCTTAGATTCTTTATAAGATGACTGCTTGAAGACTTTGTATAATGTTGATAGCTTGAAGACTCTTTATAACGATGACTGCTTGAAAAGACTCTTTAAAATGATGATTGCTTAAAGACGCTTTTAAAAGACGATTGCTTGAAGATTTCCTTATAAAGATGATTTTTTGAAGATTCTTTATAACAATGACTGCTTTAATAGTCTTTATAACGAGGATTACTTTAAGACTATAACGATGACTGTTTTAAGACTCTTTAATAATATGATTGTTTGAAGACTCTTTATAACGAAGTATAACTGCATTATTGTCCTGTATCTATAATGTATTAGTGAGTACTCAGTGAAACTACATTATTGTCAAGTATCTACTCGGTATTAGTAAGTACTCGATGTAACTGCATTATTCTCATACATTTACGCCGTATTAGTGAGTACTCAGTAATTACATTATCAAAGATTTACAATGTATTAACGAGTAATCATAACAAAGATTCTGAAATATGAGAGGCCCCTTTAGCATGCGAGGCCCTAAGTTGTAGCTTGTATAGCTTATGTCTAAATCTGTTCCGGGTGTGTGTGTGTGTGTGTGTGTGTGTCCGTCGATCTACTTTTCTGTCCATCACCCGTCTTTCCTGTCTTCTTTCATTCAGTTTTCATCATGTGTGTACTGTGGTTACAAGACAAATAAATCAGTTTATTTATTCGGTCGCTTACTGGTCATCTGGGCTGCACAATAACAACGCTAGATTTAATGACCAGAGAACGCAGATAACTATCTTATTTTCAGATGTATTTGCAAGTTGACATTTTTGAGGCAAGAAATTATTCAACAAAGGTTTTTCGCATGACTTTGGAGACTGCCATTTTATTGTGTATTGAATCTTCTAAATACCCTCCCTCCATTTATATGGAGAATTCAGTTTCTTTACTCACATGTAATTACAATATATACGTATCGTGACGATCATTTTTAATATCGCATGGGACTTTCTTCTCTGTTGTGAAAATTTAATCGCGCACCGAGGTATAATCATTTTATTATACCGGGTACAAAAAGAAGTCGTGCACGCTCTATTGAATTTGTTTACTTACTTTGTTAAAAAGTGTAACGTCAAGATCCTGAAATACAAAAGATTTCGAAACAGTAAACAAATGATATATATTAGTCTGGAAAGGTAGGTGTATGTAAGTAAACAAATTACATATATTAGTCTGGAAAGATAGGTGTGTGTGTGTGTGTGTGTGTGTGTGTGAAACTTCAGACATGAAATATTCCTATTTCATACAAGTAATGAATATATGGTTTTTGTGTGTTATCGAATGGACCTTTTCATTCCTGTCAGTAACGACTATATGGTTTTTGTATGTTATCAAATAGACTATATATATATATATATATATATATATATATATATATATATATATATATATATATATATATATATATATATATATATATATATATATATATCTGTCAGTAATGACTATGTGGTTTTGTGTTATCAAATCAACTTTTTTAAAATTCCTGTCAGTAATGACTACGGTTTTTTATTCCTGTTAGTAACGACATTACGTTTTCTTGTGAGTTGTTAAATGGACTTATTGATTCCTGTCAGTAAAATCAATGAGATTTTGTGTGTGATATCATCTGGACTTTTTGATTCCTGTCAATAATGTCAATACGTTTTTTGTATGATATCAAATGGACTTTTTGATTCCTTTTAGTATGGTCTATACGTTTTTTGTGATATTAAATTGACTTTTTGATTCCTGTCAGTAATGACTATACATTTTTGTGTGTGATATCAAATGGACTTTTTGATTCCTGTCAATAATGACTATACATTTTTGTGTGTGATATCAAGTGGACTTTTTCATTCCTGTCAATAATATCCATACGGTGCTTTTGTGTGATATCAAATCAGTAATGACTATACGGTATGTTTAAAAAATGGACTTTTTGATTCCTGTCAGTAATGACTATACATTTTTGTGTGTGATATCAAGTGGACTTTTTCATTCCTGTCAATAATATCCATACGGTGCTTTTGTGTGACATCAAATCAGTAATGACTATACGGTATGTTTAAAAAATGGACTTTTTGATGTTCTTTGAAAGAAACAATAGTGACTAATGATGATGACTGATGAACACTATTAGAGAATTAAACAACATACTATTGTATATGACTTAAGTTTTCTTTGCTTCCTTAGTAAAACCTCTATCGTTTCACTGTTGACTGAGAAATGAAATTGACTCTTCCAAGTTGACCTTTCGCTGCAGAAACCCCTCCCTCCCCCGCTCACACACAAAAAGCGAACAAAGAAACATAAAAGACTGATAGAAACAAAAACAACAACAACAAAAACAACAAAAACAAATAAATTTCCTTGATAGAACTTCTTAATAAGACAGATTATGGTAGTTAGAGGAAGCATTCTCTAAATTATACCTTTATAACTTTTACAACAGAAAAACACTTTTTAAATATTGTTACCTTTTACAAAAAGATCTAAGTTTGCGAGGAACCTTGTTAAGAAAATGTTGCATCCCGTTACCCTCCCCCGTCCCTTTTTGCTACAAAAAATGTTGGAATCAAATATACTGTGAATGCCAAAGTCGAAGTGGAGAAAGATGACGTGATTCTTTTCAAGAGTTTCACACATAATGATGGTAGAAAAAGATTTTTTTAAAAACAACAGAAAAACACCCAGCAAGAAGCAAACAAATTCCTGATCTGTATGTGTTGAGTGGTCAGACAATAATTGGAGGTGAAATATCCGTGGAATTTCATCGTTCATAAATTACAACACAGCATTAAATTATGTAGATAAATATGACAGAAGCGACAATTATCTGAAACTTTTGTAGATATTGGTCAGATATTGATGTCAGAGGGTGTCATTTTATTACCTGAATCTGATAGGAGTTTCTTCTTAAAACCCTGTCAGTCATATTCCATGGCGGTTCTCGGTTGGCCGAGTGGTCTTTGGTCCAGGGTGGCCGAGTAGTATAAGACGCTTAGCTCTACAGATCACTCATCTCACTCCACTTGCGTCCGAATCTCAGCTCGACCAACGTTGACATATAGTAAAGTTTACAAGCAGCTTACAGTGGGTTTGTGGTTCTTCCCGGGGTCTTAACATGTTCTTTCTCCATCAAATATATTGCCAGCCATAAATAGACTCTAATGTGTTGAAAAATGGCGTTAAACCCCACAAAGCCAAAACATGTTCCATGGCAACAATCGCTTTGGACTTCAGTTAATTTTTTCTTAGTGGAAACTTTATATATTTGTGATCTTGTCGCTGGATGTAGTTTTGATTTCAGATTGTTGTTCGTGCGTGATGCCCATACATTTTGAGCGAAGCCCTAGGACTTACGTGACGTGATATTTGGTTCACGTAATAATACCCTATTAGCTGATCGGGGCAGCAAGCGTTTGACGTTCCATGGATGAAGATAATTTATGACAAGAGCACGCTTTTGGTTGTCTGGTGAAGTCATCTTCTTATTGGCTTTGTAGTGGAGCAGCTATTAATCGCATTCCTTGAACCCAAAACAACGACATTAATCGCATGCCTTGAACTCAAGCCAACGAACATTTTGAACAGGTAGCTACTTGCTTGGGTCAAATCAGTCCAAAACCATCAAAATATTTACACGTGGGTAGATAGCACCACTGATCTATATATCCCATAAATGTTGCAAAGAAAGATAAATTTTATTTTGAATGCAGTTATATCAACGCATATTTTAGCATAATTCAAGAAACAAAATACAAGCCGGAAAAGGTAAAATAATGAGAATATCACATTTTTTCAGCAGCCATGCAATTCATGGAACAGTGATTGTAATTGTGGTATTAGTAATAGTAATAGTAGTGGTAATAGTGGTGGTGGTGGTGGTGGTTAAAACAATTGCAGCAGTAGTATTGATAGTAGGAGTGGTATCAGTTGTAGTAATAGCAGCACCGGAAATTGTAGTTGAAGCAACAATATTATTTAGAGTAAGAGCAATGGCATCCCAAGCATGTGCAATAGTAGTAGTGGTACTTGTAAACTTTTAGATAGTAGCAGTGTTTTTTGTTGTCATTGTTATCGTTTTTGTTATTGGTTTAGAAACTGACTTTGTTCGTTTGTAGTTAATAATGTTTGTTATTGTCGTTGTCCTGATATAATTGAATTGGCAAGGCTGACAAGCAACTGCCATCAGCCGGTGGCAATCCTGCCAGTCCCCATGGCATTTACGGCTTTCATTCCTAAGAAGAAAAATAAAATATAAGGTGTATGTTTTAGTTATTGAGCACTTTTTCGTTGCATTGAACAAGACAGAAATGAATAACTACTGTACTTACTTTATTTTCAATTAAAAAGTATGTACAATGCATTTTATAAAAAAAAATATTCCGATGTTGGATAATGATGAGTGCATGGATAGGTAAAACAAACATAGAGAACATTCAAGATCCCTAGCAATTTGTCTGAGCATGCATAAAAACAAGACAAAGTGTATCAGCTACAGCTATTGGATTACGTCAAGGGTCACTGTATTGTCTTTGCAAACTGTTGTCATATATATATATATATATATATATATATATATATATATATATATATATATATATATATATATATATATATATATATGCAAATATTCGGACAAGTTTATGTGTATACTAATATTTTTCCGTGATTTATGTCGGTGCCAATGTCGCACTGTACTTCTGTACTTCTAAAGGAAATCATCATTTTCACAATAAAGGCGTCTGCATCACTAGGTCTTATTTACGGTTATGCTCAAATCGATTCAGGGGCATACTGATATTTTAGTAGGAGAGTATGCCTTGGTTGACCACATATTAACAGAAAGCATGAACATTACCGCAGATCACACATGAAAAGTTATTTCGTTGACTTTCTATTGATCGTAACCGATCACTACTCATTGATCACTCATCAAAGAATCGAATAACTTACTTCCAGCATTTTCTTTTTCATTCCAAAGCATTGTGTGTATATTGACGGCTGCCTATCCAACACGGATGGCGTTTGTCACTAGTCCGTTGTACTGAAGATTACAATGCAGAATAATAGTCTAAGGATATTTACAGAATTTATGGTAAAAGAGATGTCGACTGTCATCTAGTTCCCGCCTATGTCCGTTTTGCACGCGTGCGCTGGTTCCCGTTTTACTTAACTTATAATGAGAAAGACATAAATGATGGTTTGATGACAACCCTACTTCCTTTATATTTGATATGCACCCATAAACCACTGGTATCAGATGAAATGCGTGAACGAAATCTCTTGAATAGGATGAAAAGAGATAAAACTGTCATAGGACATCAACAAAGGCTTACTTTTCAAAGCGGGCGCCTCGGTATCATGGTTGCTAGAGCGTCGGACTCGTAATCCATGGGTCGTTGGTCTCGATACCCGCCCAGGCCAGCTCGGGTCGGCTGCCTCGGTGCGTCATTGGGAAAGGAATTAGCTTTCAAATAGCCAATAATGTGTTAAAAGTGCCGTTAAAACCTACAAACCTTTTCATCTGCAAAGTCCGTTTTAAAAGCCAAATATATACCATGATCACTTATTGATGACTACATAATCAAAGATATACCATGATTTCTTACTGATGACTATACATAATGAAAGATATACCATGATTTCTTACTGATGACTATACATAATGAAAGATATACCATGATTTCTTACTGATGACTATACATAATCAAAGATATACCGTGATTTCTTACTGATGACTACATAATCAAATTTATACTATGATTTCTTACTGATGACTATACATAATGAAAGATATACCATGATTTCTTACTGATGACTACATAATCAAAGATATACCATGATTTCTTACTGATGATTATACATAATGAAAGATATACCATGATTTCTTACTGATGATTATACATAATGAAAGATATACCATGATTTCTTACTGATGACTACATAATCAAAGATATACCATGATTTCTTACTGATGACTATACATAATCAAAGATATACCATGATTTCTTACTGATGACTACATAATCAAATTTATACTATGATTTCTTACTGATGACATAATCAAAGATATACCATGATTTCTTACTGATGACTACATAATCAAAGATATACTATGATTTCTTACTGATGATTATACATAATGAAAGATATACCATGATTTCTTACTGATGACTATACATAATCAAAGATATACCATTATTTCTTACTGATGACTATACATAATCAAATTTATACTATGATTTCTTATTGATGACTATACATAATCAAAGATATACCATGATTTCTTACTGATGACTATACATAATCAAAGATATACCATGATTTCTTATTGATGACTACATAATCAAATTTATACTATGATTTCTTGCTGATGACTATACATAATCAAAGATATACCATGATTTCTTACTGATGACTACATAATCAAATTTATACTATGATTTCTTATTGATGACTATACATAATCAAAGATATACCATGATTTCTTACTGATGACTATACATAATCAAAGATATACCATGATTTCTTATTGATGACTACATAATCAAATTTATACTATGATTTCTTGCTGATGACTATACATAATCAAAGATATACCATGATTTCTTACTGATGACTACATAATCAAAGATATACCATGATTTCTTACTGATGATTATACATAATGAAAGATATACCATGATTTCTTACTGATGACTATACATAATCAAAGATATACCATGATTTCTTACTGATGACTACATAATCAAATTTATACTATGATTTCTTACTGATGACTATACATAATCAAAGATATACCATGATTTCTTACTGATGACTACATAATCAAATTTATACTATGATTTCTTATTGATGACAACCTAATCAAAGATATACCGAGATTTCTTACTGATGACAACCTAATCAAATTTATACCATGATTTATTGTTGATGACTACATAATCAAATTTATACCATGATTTCTTGTTGATGACAACCTAATCAAAGTTGCACCATGATTTCTTATTGATGACAACCTAATGAAATTTATGTCATGATTTCTTATTAAAGATAATCAACCAAATTATATATTGATTTCTTATTGATGACAACCTTATCGAATTTATACCATGATTTCTTATTGAAAACAACCTAATCAAATTATACCAAGATTTCTTACTGATGTTCACAAAATCAAGACGGCAATAATTAATATATATTAGAACCAAAAGTTTAACTTACACAATCATACCTTGCAAGTATGCAAAGTTTAAAGGTACTGTGAGGGAATGATATAAAATGATCTGTTTATGGACACGCATGAAATTATCTGTATACGAACTTGCATTAAAATTTTATGTATACGAACTCGCATAAAATGATCTGTATACGAACTCGCATAAACTTATATGTATATGAACACGCATAAAATTATATGTATACGAACTCGCATAAAATTATCCGTATACTAACACGCATAAAATTATCTGTATACTAACACGCATACAATTATATATATACGAACTCGCATAAAATTATATGTACATGAACACGCATAAAATTATCGGTATACGAACTGGCATAAAATTATATGTATACTAACACGCATAAAATTATCTGTAAGCTAACACGCATACAATTATCTTTATACTAACACGCATAACATTATATATGTACATGAACACGCATACAATTATCTGTATATGAATACGCATAAAATTAGCTGTTTATGAACACGCATAACATTATCTGTATATGAACACGTTTAGAAAATTAGGTATTTTTTACTGATATTTAAACTGCGTCATTCCTATCTAGTTTTGTTTTGTTTCTTACAATTCTTTCCCCGTGGGCTCTATTGCATGAATTCTGATAAGTATTTCACATGGATTTTATTGTATACATTATTGCACGTATTTCCCATATATTCTATAATGCACACAACTTCTTATACACATTTCCCATGGACTCTATTGCACAAATTCTTACACGCATTTCCCTTGAACTGTATTGTATACATTATTACAAGTATGTCTCATGGGCTCTATTGCAAAAAGTATTACACCTGTTTCCCATCGATTCTATTGTATACATTCTTACATATATTTTGCATGTACTCCGTTGAATAAATTCTTACACGTATTTCCCATGGACTATGTTGTATGCAATCTTACAGTGTAGTCATCGTAGCGATATGACTAAACAAATTGTTAAAACTACGCAAAAAATCCATCTCTCTCTCTCTCCCTCCTTCTCTGCCTCTCTCTCTCTCTCTCTCTCTCTCTCTCTCTCTCTCTCTCACACACACACACACACACACAGATAAGCCACAGTCACACAAACAATAATCAGGTAGGCCACAATCACATAAAGGATAACCTCCCTGACACAAGGAATAACCAGGTATGACACAATCACGCTGAGTAACCAGGGTGGACACAGAACACAAAGAACAATCAGACAGAAAACAATCACCCATAACAAGGTAGGATATTATCACACAAAACATGACAAGACAGAACACAATCACATGAAGAATAACAAGACAGAACCCCATCGTTACAAATGTTTTCTATGGCCAAGCGAAATGTAGGCTTAGGTTGTAACCCGCATTAGTCTGCAAATGTTAGTGTTTTGGTGTCATTTTATATTTGTGTATTGGAGTTAATCAGGTGCCATATGTGATTTTTTTAAACTCTTTTTCTACCATCATTTTGTGTGAAACGTTTGAAAAGAATCACGTCATCTTTCTCCACTTCGACTTTGGCGTTCACGGTATATTCGAATCCAATATCATTTTTGTAGCGAAAAGAGACGTGGCGGTAAGGTGATGCAAGTTTTTCTTAAAAAAAGATCCTTCGCAAACTTAAATGTTGTTGTAAAAGATTACAATATTTATAAAGTTTTTCTGTTGTAAAAGTTATAAAAGTGTAATTTATAAAATGCTTCCTCTATCTACCTTCGTTTGTCTTCTTAAAAAGTTACATCAAGGAGTTCGATTTGTTTTTGTTATATTTTGTGTTTCTTTGTTTACTTTGTATGTGTGTGTGTGGGGGGGGAGTGGCGTTCTGAAGATAAAGCTCGACTTTAAAGGGTCAATCCATTTCTCAGTCAACCGTGAAACGATAGAGGTTTTACTACGGAAACAGAAAATTTGAGTAACACACAATAGTATGTTGTTTAATTCTCTAATAGTGGTCATCAGTCATTATCATTAGTCATACTTTTTTCTTTCAAAGAACATCAGAAAGTCCATTTTTTAAAACATACATACCGTATTGTCATTACTGATAGGAATCAAAAAGTCCATTTGACATTACAAAAAATACCGTATAGATATTACTGGTAGGAATTAAAAAGTCCATTTGACATCACGCAAAACATTGTACAGACATTACTGACAGGAATCAAAAGGTCCATTAGATATCACACACACAAGACGCACAGACATTACAAGTATTTCCCATGGACTATATTGTATAGATTCTAACACGTATTTCCCATGGACTCATTTGAATTTTTTTTACAAGTATTTCACATGGACTCTATTGGACATATTCTTACACTTATTTCCCATGGACTCTTTTGGACATATTCTTAGACTTATTTTCCATGGACTCAGCTACACACTCCTGATTACACACTACACTCACTGAAGTCTAATGTTCACGTGCATCCATAAGATTTACAAAATAAAATGACATCTACCTTCCCACACTGTCTTTTATTTTCAAAAAGTCAATTTGAATTAAGTGCCCACTGTTCTTTCACTATTCACATTATTTTATTTTACATTGTGACAACGATTTATTTATTCAACAAGTGACAAAAGGACAAAGTTTTATATAAGTATTTTGTTACTAATTTACTAAAAATAGAATATATGCAACAGAATTAGCAACATCTTATGAATTTGTTGACCAGCTAGTGATTAACTTTGTTTCTTTGACTCTCACGAACCACCGAGTTACCTCTGATTCTTGCTCATGAAGAAAGCTATAATTTAGCTGCCACGAGTCAAGCTAGGTGATCCATGTATAAGTCTGTTATTGCACGAGACGTTGTATCCTCTCCAAATTAAATACTATCCATGACCTGACCATATTAGTAATATTTCCCCCTCCATTTGATTTGTCGCTGGTGTCACTTCAAAATTAACTTTTCTACCATTGGTTTGTGACTCTAAATAAGAGTTTATACCGGTGTGTTCCCTAGAGTGAACACTCATTGTTTTTAGATTTGCCTGACGACGAAACGTTCCGGATGTTGATTAATATGCGATGACGCGCGCAGTACACGTACCGGAAATGCTTTACCTTACTGTTCAGTTCAGGAGGTAGTGCCATTTTTTATGTACAAATGTAATGCTGCAATCAGCGACTTAGAATAAAAAAATCATAAAAATCAAATACACAAGTGGGGTCAAAAGGTCCATAATTGTAGATCCCTATATTAAAACAAAGCATAAGAATATTATCCACCTGACCAGAGAAGTCAATGGCAGTTCATAGCAGAAGAAATTTATGCACCACAACCCCAAATTTCTACCGGCAATTTTCATGTCCGAATGCTATTTTTGACACCATGTGATGCTCACAGTGCAAACACAAGCCCTTTTCCTAGATGACAAGTCTGCAAAACAATGTGCACTAAACAGGCTGGTGTAATTGAAAATAGTTGTCATACAAGCCGTTTTTGAGATATTCTACTTGCCCCAAACCCATATGTGTACTGCTATGGGAGGCTAGCTCTTCTTCCTAGCCGACTATTGGTATTTCACGATCTGCAGAGTAACTATGGAAGGTGTACATGTCTGACATCAATTTCAGGAACAACACATGCCCGAAACACCTAGTTCACAAATATATCCATATCTTTAAACAGTAAAGAATAATAGCTGAAAAAGTCACATCATAGCCTTAAGTTAAGAAATTTGCCAAGGGCCAATTTACGAAACTGGACCCTGCCACCTCAAATCAGCACGGATAATAACGGTTTAAGAAGAGGCTATCCACATCCATGAACAGGACCTAGACTGCTTTTCAATTGCTATACCCATTTTGATGCTAATTTACGTGGGACCGTATAATTTATTTGTATGGGGGGGGGGGGTTGACTTCACGTTTGTATGTTAAGATTTTTTTCTTCTTTATTTAGCATCGGTCGCATTTAGTTTGATATGCTTACGAACCAAATAGATGTTCCAATTATTAAAAAGGTCACTGTCACTTAAAAAAGATTCCATGTCTTTTTCATGTTAAATAAGAAGGATATTTTCAATTTTCATTGTTTTTGAAGAGTTAATTTTTCTTTTAGCCTTTGGATTTGACTATCAGCACGATTCTTCATTAATTTTCTACGTTTTCCAAACTATTCATGTGAATTTCTTCCTAAAAGGTTTATTTTGAGAAAGTATACTTATATAAAGACAACCTGATTTATCTGCAGAAAAAAATTCTTTACGTATTTATTATTTTGTTTAGTACTGGATGTTAATAATATTACTTGTTATGCCATTTTCTTTTCATATATATTTTTACGTTCCACATTAAGCGTCCATTTTGTGTGATTTATGATACGATGCTATGATGTGTTTGAAGCCAATTTAGAAAACCGTTTTAGTCTTGGCTTTTAAAGGACTGGGACAAATTCCTGTTCTTATGGCTTGAATAATAGAAGTGTTCGCAATCAGGATCAAATGGTTTCTGGGGTAAGAGGAATTTGAATAAAGATAGAATGTTTGAATGATTTTAATTTGAACACGTATGCAATGGAACATTGTAATGAGCTGCGAAGAATAATGTCTTGGGAGGCTTTGATCAGTGTAAGAAGTCAAATATTATTGCTAACTCGCCTCTGTGAAAGCTTGTATTTTTTCATAATGTGAGAATGAAACTGTCAAATTGTCTTTGTGGTGTAGTCTTACTAGATTGGCCAGTCATTAATAGAGCTATTCGGAGCTATTTTACTCATAAAAAAACCTCCAATATCCCTTTGAATTCACCACGTTCCTTTTTACAGGCCAAATGCACTACTTTCTTAAGATGACTCTCTCTTTGTGTTGTCGAATTTAGAATAGACAAAGAGGACTCGTTTATGAGCATCTGCCTACCTTTCTTACCTCAGGATGGTTTATGACGATGTTATAATATTGGCATTCACCTTATATGTTCGCTTAGAAGTTGGGCCACCTGCACACTGTTAAGGCCGAAATTTGCCAGCATTATCTGAGTATGTACAATTTATCAGGAGCAATCACTTGAACAAACACCATTGAACCTGATTTGCCGGTGCATTATGCGACAGCAAATTATGTCTATGTTATTTGCAGTTGGACCCGACTTCTGAAGCGCGTACATTATAGACGTACATTTTTTGTTTACCCTAATTGTTAAATCAAGACATTTGGAAAACGTTGATCCTGATGAACAATGTGTTGGTCTTTTAGTAACAGATTTGGAGCAAGAAAAGTCATAGTTGAGGCAGTTATAAATTTCTTATATTCTGATTTCATTATAAGCCTTAGAAAATGTGTCACAAGCCTTACAAAATGCGTCACAAGCCTTACAAAATACGTCACAAACCTTACAAAATACATGACAAGACTTACAAAATACCTTACTAGCCTTGGAAAATACGTCACACGATTGATACAACCTTGATAATTGGAAGGCATTTTGCTGTCATCCACTTTGTTACGTAGGTTCTTCTTTTATACAGCCTTGGCTGATTTTATTTCGAGATAAGGAAGATTTCAAGAAAGTATCACGATAGATAGATAGATAGATAGATAGATCAAAAGACTAAAAGCGTCCCCTTTATTGTCTTTAACTGGTTATTTAGGATCTTCTAACTGAATAGCTGTAACTTTTACTTCATAAGTGTAGTCTATGATCTTCAACATGTGCACATCTGATAAATTTTTAAGACATAAGCATTAACATCGTAACCAGCAATAGTTGTTAAAATGGATTGTCACCGTACATTGTAAATATACATAGTAGTTACGTTGGGTTGTTACCGTACATCCTAACTAGTATTAAATTGGGTTCTTACCGTACATCGTAATTAGCCATTTTAATTAAAATATGTTGTTACCGTACATAGTAACTAGCAATAGTAGTTAAATGGATTGTTACCGTAAAGCGTAACTAGCAGTTAAATAAATTAGGCTGTTATCATAATCATAACTAGTAGTTAAATTGGGTGATTAACGTACATCGTAAATTTGCATAGTAGTTACATTGTGTTATTACCGTAACTCGTAAATAAACATAATAGTTACATTGGGTTGTCAAGCATCATTTGATGCTAGTGTGTGTGTGTGTGTGTGTGTGTGTGTGTGTATCTGATTTCTAACGTAACTTGAATAATTTTGCGGTCATATCACTAAGCTGTCTGCAGTGTGGCAGTTTATTGTGATGTCTAGCACTGGGGCATCATGCCGCAGACATGTAGCATGATGTCCCACCCAGTCACATTATCCTGACACCAGGCTGACCTGTCCTAACACTAACCTCTTAATGCTGAGCACCTAGAGAGGCAGCTATTAGTACCATTTTTGTAAGTCTTTGGTATGAATACTTTAGGACATGGTTTTTAGAGCAGGTTGTTCCAAGAAATTATCGTTTGCAGTAGGTGTTTTAAGAATCTGTCATTTCCAGTAGGTGTTCCGAGAAATAATTGTTTCTAGCAGATGTTCCAAGAAATTGTCGTTTTGATACTAAAATGAGATAACTAAGACAATTTCAAAGCAAAAGTGCACCGGCAATGGCAGTAATATAAATGTATAAGCAATATAAATATATAAGTAATATAAATATATAAGTAACATAAATGTATAAATATCATTAAATGATTCAATCAATTTATTAAAATTGTAAGAATCTATTTTAAATCAGTATCTGATGTCAGTATTTCAGCACAATAAGTTTTTACACATGATGTGTAGCATTTCAAAGACATCTTGTTTGTACCGCAGACATTAAACCATTGACTACATGAAAACGAAGCGACTTAATTTGCATGTTTTATAATATAATTCCATTTTTCTGTGATTTTTGCACAATACTGAAACTTTTATCTTTCTTCCGTGTAATAGTGTGAACTAGCTCATGGATTATACATCTCTTTGCTTGTATATTGTGGACTGCAAGCTTTTACACTGCTTATATCTGTTTGAAGAATTACAAAGTGGTACTTGAGATAGGATCAATAATATAAGTGACTAATTAACACTTATAACATGTTCAACCATTGGAAATGTAACGAGAAAGAGGCATTCCTTGTACACACTACGTGAAGTTGATAAAGAAGTGGGAGTCTACATCTTTTGCGCTACGCGAATCTCAGAAAGATGTTGAAGTCAACACTTTATGTCCCACATCCAAATGAGAAGAAGTGGGAGCTTTCTACAACTTTTGCGCTAACTGAAACAACCGAATGAAACTGGCAACATTTGTCGGAAAAATGTTATTCGTCAGATTGCAAACATGAAGTTACAATTATTGCTTTATCAATCTTTCACGAATATATGAATCCAAGTTTGTAGCTCTTCTTGGACTCACAAGAAAATATCATTGTCTGAGATGAGAAAATATTTGCTGCTTTCAACTGTTTCGAACCGTGAATGTATTAACATTAATTATTTGATCCTTATTTCGCATTTTTTAATTGCAGAAAGTAACGTTTCTATTGTGATGGAGAGATGTTTGTTGGCTGATTGTTTATCATGTCTGCAGACGCCGTTTTGCACATATAAACGCCATGCTGAATGCGAGATGGTAATATTTTCCAACAAAGAAAATGAAGTCTATTGACTGAAGTGTCCGATCTAGACATAAAAAGATGTACAATTTTTGGCGTATTTCTGTGACTTTTTTCCTCCTTTTATTAAATAATTAACACATGAAAGGATTTCAGCGGTAAAAAGCATGGAGTTCACTTTTTTCAATTGCGCGTGCGCTCAAGCATGCACGCAACACTTATCATTCTTGACAAAATTGTTTTAAAAAATCAAGTATAATAAAATGAAATAAATTGAAGGCGAAATTGAAAGGAATTATTTACGTTAAGACAGGTGTATACACGTTGATATGCATGAATGCAAAAAAGGTAAAGAAAATGCACATTTAAAGATAATTGAATTTTGATAATTGCAAATATGAATTAGCCATTTCATGGTTGATGATTAATAACTCAGTACTGACATTTTATCTGCGATAATTGTGTACAGTAGTTTTTTTTGTGAGTAATAACAACAGCACACATGAATAACGTCTGTCAGCTGTATCGTCTATTAGCAGAATAATACGTTGGAAAAGCTAAACCGCGCGCGCTTGTGTGTGTGTGTGTGTGTGTGTGTGTGATATGGATTTTTAACGTAGCTTTAAAAAATATGCAGTCATATCGCCACGATGTCTGCATTGTGACAGTTTATAGTGATGTCTTGCAGTGGGGCGGCATGCCGCAGACATGTAGCATGATGTCCCACCCAGTCACATTATCCTCACACCAGACCGACCAGTCCTAACACTAACCACTTAATGCTTGGCAGCTGTTAGTACCATTTTTATAAGTCTTTGGTATGACTCAACCGGGGCTGGAACCCGCGACATCCCCCATCCGAGGCGGACTCTCTAACCACTAGGCCACCGGAGTGGTCCAGCCAGCTAAGCCTGGAAGCTACTGAAGTGGTGGAAGGTAAGATGCGTGATTATGCAGAATATTCAATCAAATGTGCAAAAATTGAACATCGTATTTGCAGACCCTGTCTCTTTTTCTTTGTCTAACTTGTTCTATATTTGAAATTTCTTCCCACTTCTTCAAATACATGAGGGTTTTCCTCCCCTAAGTGTTAGAATAGACCATGTGAAGAACAATACTACATTTCTTAGAGTCCACGTAATAAATTGATGGCAGATTGCATCCATTTTCGAGCGCAAGGTGTGGTCAGGTTGTACATCATATGCTGTGACGTGTTGATGTTCTATCGACATACTGGCACAATCGGAATTTACTCTCTAAACTGGCTACCATTTTGTGCCGGAATCCATGGAAAATCTTTGTCTACCTTATCATTCTGCATGACGGGTTTATTTTAAATTATATTTTCAGCAAATGAGTGAACAATAGAACCAATTATCTTATGCCTGGCCATGTTATTCAAAGAGTCGATGTTGTAAAGTAATACTGGTGAGGTTTTTAATGATAATGGTGAGGTTGTACAATGATAATGGTGAAGTTGTACAATGATAATGGTGAGGCTGTAAAATGACATTGATGAGGTTTTGTTATGGTAATGGCGAGGTTGTACACTGATAATGGTGAGGCTGTACAATAATAATGGTGAGGTTGTATAATGATAATGGTGATGTTGTAACATGATAATGGTGATGTTGTAACATGATAATGGTTGTTGTTGTTGTTGTTATTATAGGATTTAACGCCATTTCATCACAAAACAGGCTATACATGGCGACTAGTATAAATGGTGGAGGTATAACCTGGGAAAACCCCCGAAAGAACCACCGACCCATGAGAAGCAACTTGAAATCTTTCTCACATACTTTCTCACATTGACCGAGCCCGAGACTCGAACTCATTCAGACAGAGGTGAGATGGCAGTGATCCGTAACGGTGAGCGCTTTAGACCACTCGGCCACTCAGGGCCCAACATGATAATGGTGAAGTTGTATAATGATAATGATGAGGTTGTACAATGATAATGGTGAGGTTATAAAATGATAATGGTGAGCTTCTAAAATGATAATGGTGAAGATGTAAAATGATTATGGTGAGGTTGTATAATGATAATTGTGAGGTTGTAAAATGATAAAGATATGGGGCGATCAACTGAAGACTACCATAGATTTTAAAGAAAACTAAAAAGCAACCTCTTTAAAAATGTACAAATTACAAAGTAAGAAAAATAGAAAAGTTATGTATTGGAGTTTTTAATTCGAGCGTGTAAGCAATGTGATGCTACATAATTCACAAATTACCAAATCTAAAAAAGTGTTACTTGATTAGCCATCATTACTCCTCCCAGATGAGTGGCCATATCGACACTTTTTAATGTTTAATTGTAGAACTGGATTGTCTTGCCGGGCAAGCCTGTTTCAGGAACACAAGTAGCCTTCAATTTTCGCAGATTTTCAATATACTTTTTTAATGTTCTCAGGAGGTGGTGGGAATATTATGATGTTGAACAATGTTGTAGCAACATTTCAGAACGTTCACCAAATCACATTGCCACAGTGTAATATAAGAATGTTACCAAAAACCAATTAGAACGTTGAATTGATACCGGGATTGTTTTGGATACAAAATATAAATTTGTATTGTAAATAATTTTCATACGAGATTACCGTAGCAAAGCATACATAGGGTGTATTTAATTATTCCTCTTTTAATCTGTGTAAACAAATTACAGAACTATTCCAGTGTAAATGTTAATGTAAATATGTATGCATAACAACTGGATGAATAGAACAACCTTTACAGTGTTCACGTAGCGTTAAGTGAAAACGTAACATTTCTAATACATATATCCTGTATAAGACCATCATCGATCTCTCTATTAAACACATAAAGAGGACTTGGAGGTGTATGACAATCAGTAAAATATATCCCGATATACATAAAAAGTGATTATATCGCTATTTTAAGTGTCTGAGAGAAGCATTAGTCTTGTCCTAAATAAAGACATAGTACACATACTAAATGACTAGGTTTAAAAAAGAATCTGACATAGCAAATGTAATATGAAAACGCCGCCAAAACGTACTGATAAAATAAAAACAAAAGACGACAACTATTTCTATCTGATTAAAATTAGATCTACACTGTCATATGTGAAGATATGACAGTGACCGTTTGCTGGTGACCCATGTTATCACGATAATTGCTAATTTTATCAGCTTATCCTACGAAGTCTTATATCTTCGCTTTTGAGAGACTGGGTATAGCTGAAAAGCATCAATATGTGCCGAACGATTAGATTCACTTTCAGATTTCTCAAATCTGCATTTCTACTGGCTAATTCAAAGGTTACCAGAATATTATCCCTAAGCTGTTTCTGTCAGACAGTAAAGATATGATTTTATTAAGATTAACGACTATTTAAACAGTGAAAATGCCTGGTTTAGAGTGGTTTCAAGGCACATCAACATAGGATACTGGTATTAATATTGTTATACACAAGGGGTCTAATAACGAGCGAATTAAACACATGCGTGATTTTTGCTCGAGGACAATTGTTTTCCTCTATTTCTAAGAACCTCAAGACAACAGATGATGTTAACTGAATGCTACAGATTATTTTCCTCTTATCATCTAATGACCAAACCACAACTTTAATTTCACACTCGCGTGTTTTTGTTTTTGTTTTTGTTTTTATTTTTTGGCTGCTCTACATTGGTATGAATCATCAGTAAACCTTTCCAAGCCGAATATTAGTACTTCACACCATGCAATACAAAACGTCACCCAAACACCTTATACAAAGAATTATTCCTATTTCAAATTAATAAACACGAATTTCTAATAAAATATCAGCCGATACACCTGTTAAGAAATAATATAGGGTTCATTTGACGAAACAAATATATTCTATCATAAAGTCTGGTGAATAATTCTCAAGATGTGAAATATCTTTCCAACAACGACTCTCCATAAACAACAAATAATCACTAAAGCCTAACACGTGCCCAAGGTTTACTAAATATTTTCTTTTGTACTGAGATTAAGTTTCTGTGCGTAAGACATTCGCCTTTCGGTTTTAATGAACTTTGACTAGCTGTATTAAAGGACGTAATGATTGATGTATTGGCCACAAAAAATACAAAATATCAATAATTTGATTTGGGAAATAAATTTGTTATTTTAAGTTTTCATGTATAGGTTTTCAAAATAAATTAATTTTTCCATACAGTTAATTTTTGATGTGCGTTCATATATGAGAGGATGAGCCAGGGATTGTTGTCATTTGCTTCTAGTCATTTAAAATTACGAACTGGGGCGTTTTCATATAAAGGTGGAACAACTGGAAAACCTATTGTCGTGACTTTCATGGTACCAAGCAGGTGTTTGAATAGGTTTGCAAGTTTCAATATTATATCTAAATTCACAAGAACTGTTGATTGATTATAATCGCCGATCTTTCCAAATGTAGAACAAGGAATACATGAAAAGACACTATAGAATAAAAAATTAGTTTTATATGTTGTTTGTTTGTTTGTTTTTATTGTCAACGTTAAAGCTAAATGACTCACGATACTAATGATAAGAAAACATGGGAACTGGTATAGAAATGGTGAACATAAAATAGAGTATACATGGGTTTGGTTCGTTAGGATTGGTTGATAATGGCACTTAGATAATAGTAAAAGAATCTTTTGAGAGCTTATCCTAATGGTTGCTGAATAAATACAGTCAATGTTTTATTGGTCAAATTTCAGTCCTTTTACAGACTTGAGTTTGGAAGACTCATTACTGAAATCATCACCTGACTCCTTGGTACGGTATTGAAAGGACATGTTTCAGACACATGTAGATCCAGAAAATGCATCGGTGCAATTGGTTTTAGCGATGCAGAAGCTATCATCAATGATGTGTCGATACTGATAAATATAAGCTTGATCATGAACACTCAGAAATTTTGAATTATTGGATTTTTAACATTATGGTGTTGGTATAAGTTTACTATGGGAACTGAATTAGTACCGTGAGTCACATGGTGCCGATATGTCACCAACATTGACGGAACTCCGGAGAGGAATAGCGTGACCTCCTGTATGGCTGCGCCAGTCAGTTTAAAGCCAAGGAAGAGAAAACGATAAGCTTGGGTCTTGCATGAACAAACTTAGGTACTAGTTCTAATCCAGTGCATACTTAGGTACTTATTATAATTTATTGTCAGGCTTGTCCTAATATGTATGTGTTGATTCACGGTCATTACGTGATATTAGAGTTAATATGTCCTAATGAAGTTTCCTTGATGTTATCTCACCTCCGCATCACGTGACTTTTTCTGCCATTAACTCTGCTTTCTCGGCACACACAGTGGTACCTTGCCTTGAAATCCATTAGTTTACCACCGTTTACCGTTAAATTTATTATTTTGTAATTACATGATTTATCTTTCACACACATGTTTATTATCGACCTCTTGTTGAGAACTCTGTATATTGCAATGTTACCCATAGGTATTTTTGAAAAATATTTGACACTGATATGTCGCTATATTGGATCTTAAGGTAACACAACTGATACTCAGGGCATGAAATTGGCTTTCACATTTTAAAAAAATAGTCGGTCAATAATTGGTTTCAATTGTTGTTTACGTTCTCTTTTTCTGTCGGTCTGTCTTCACGTACAATTTTTGTCAAAGTATTGGAACGCTTTGTAAAAGTTGTTGTTATTCGTGCCGTTTTTGTCACATGTATTTAAACAATATATAGTTTTAAATTTTGATATTTTCATTGCCCCTTTTAAACAGCAGAGAGCAGGCCGAACCTTTTTCAACATTCATTGACAACGAATAAATTACCGTTTTGTGAATACTTTTTATGTGTAAATGTCGTCTATTTTATTTAAATGTTTCCTTTTTACGAAACCCTTTGGCTAAATCCTTCTGTTCTATTTTGACAAAAATATTTTTTTAAACTAATAATATACCAGTACCCTAATTTTTAATTTTTTATAAAAATTTATTCTCATGTCAATGATAATAAAAAATAATAAGTTAATCAAATAAATTTCCTATTATTATTATTATTATTATTATTATTATTATTATTATTATTTTATTATTATTATTATTATTATTATTATTATTATTATTATTATTATTATCAGTAGCAGTAGTAGTAGTAGTAGTAGCAGTGAAAGCAGTATTAGTAATGGTAGTAGTTGTAGTGGAGGCACTGATAGTAGTACTGGTAGTAGTAGTAGTAGTAGTAGTAGTGAAACATTGGTGCAATCGTAGTAGTGGTGCCACTGATAGTAGTATTAATGGCCGTAGAAGTAGTAGTTGTGGTGGTGATGGTTGTGGTTGTAGTAATGGTAACAACAATAGCAATGGTAGTAGTAGCATAGTTATTTTAAAAAAATGTGCTATGCAAAAAGATAATTGTCATTTTAGTATAACATTTCTGTGTATCCATCAACCTAGGATTCTACACTAATGCCAGTTACCTTAAGAAAAACACGTGTCCGTCAGAAGTGTGTAATTTAAGTTCTATTAAAAAGTCACCCAAGACTGAATGGGTTTGAACTATTTATATTTTTTCTACAGCTTGAGGCGAAACTCGCACTTTAAAAGTGTACTATGTTTATGCATGCTAGATAATTCAATCGAGATATTACGGGGGGTGGGTGGGCGTGAGCACGTGCCAACACTATATATTTAATGTACATACGATTCTGCGACATCGTTCATTGAATACTTTGATTCCACTAATATGGATACGATAAAATTACTGATTTGCCAAACTATATTTTATTCAGGAGATACCTGTCGCAGCTCGAGGCAGCATTCCCTGAGCTCCATCCTATCACTGGCTTTAAGGAGAAGACGCACCATCTGCAAAAGCTTTATAATCTATACCGGTATATTGATCAAAGTCGACTAAATGCATTAATTGTCACTTACTTTTTATTCAGGGTATCCTAATCTCAGAATTATAATGACATATAAATTATTGAGTTCGTTTTATTTCATTTGTACCCGGTAGAGGCTGTGTTTAGAAGACGGAGTCAACACATGTTCAATTGCCTTTTATAGATCAAGATGTTTATCGTAAATGTTATTTTCCCCAATGATACTCCAACCCATCATGTTCTTATTTATTGTTGGCAATATGTAGGCACACGCGCATGCGTCGTAAATATTGTGGAATCAAAAATATTTTGAGGAAATATTAGTGTATGATTCGAAAATGACATGGGACATTCTTTTTTTATTATTATCATGTACTGTTAGCATTGTCACCAAAATACATAAAACTGTAACTACAAAATTATCAAAATTTTAAATAATTTAATAATCAATTTTATTCTGTAATACGAAGTTAGACAGGAATTTATGAAGGAACTTAGCTACGAGTCACCTAAAAAAGAGCCTTTCCAAGTTAAAGATATTTTAATTTCAATTTAAGAAAGGACCTATTGTTCAATCTAGCTTTCAGTTAGACAAAATAACGAAAACTGTTTAAGGAAACTTTCTAATGTGACATTTTTCTATTGTTGTATCTTGGTATGCTTCCGTTTGAATGTTTTAGTATGTCTTTGTGTGAATGTTTTGGTATGTTTTGAATGTTTTGGTATGTTTTGAATGTTTAGGTATTTTTTATTTTGTTTTAATGGTTGGTATGTGTTGAGTGTTGTTTAGTGTTTTATTTATTTTTGTTTTAATGGTTTGGTATGTGTTTGAGTGAATGTTTTGGTACGTTTTTGTGTGAAAATTTGGTGTGTTTTTGTGTGAATGTTTTGGTGTGTTTTGTGTGTGAATGTTTTGGTGTGTTTTTGTGTGAAAGTTTTTTGTGTGTTTTGGTGTGAAAGTTTTTGTGTGTTTTGGTGTGAAATGTTTGGTAAGTTTTTGTGTGCATGTTAGTATGCATCTGTCTTGATGATCAGCGCTTAACGTTTGTGCCGCTAAGTTATCGAAATCATTCCGATGCTTTACATTAGCCAGAGATTTATCGAAATCATTCCGATGCTTTACATTAGCCAGAGATTTATCGAAATCATTCCAATGCTTTACATTAGTCAGAGATTTATCGAAATCATTCCGATACTTCAGATCAGCCAGCGCTTCACATGGGTTTTCTGATGTACAGAGGTATTTTTAACAGCTCTGAACAGTGAAATGACCTAAACAATCTGGTTTATCGCTGAGCATGAGGATAAGGTTTACTGCTCACAAATCATCAGCAATTATTAACACGGATTTCTCAGTTACTCATCCGTATCAGTCCCATGGATGCGTTAGTTGTAGGACATTTTATAAAAGATGGGGCAAGAACAAAGAAAGCCGTCAAATTGAAAAATACCCCACCCCCACGAAACAATAAAAAGAACCACACAAAATAAACCAACAAAATAAAATTAAAAGAAACAAACAAGCACCCCCCCCCCCGAAAAAAACACGAAACAAACAAAGAGCCCCTTTCCTCTCAGAGCTACTGCAATCGTTCTTCAACAAGCAATAATAATGTCCGAGAAGAGCAAATAAATCGAGTCTTATCTAAGTCAGGGCTCTTGTCTTTATGTTAAACGAAAGTGTTTATTTGTATTAATCCGTATTAATTATTAACAATTTCATACAAGTTATTTACAATTTTTTTTCACAATTTAGCTTAAAATTTTGCAGGTTAAAATATCTGTCTTTCTTTGTTAAAATTTATAGAGGGGACAAAATCTAATGTATGTTCTAATACTGTTTTTATTACAGTAAAATTAATCATCTCATTATACATAAATTATGTATAGGTTCAACTCAAAGTACCGATCCAGATTGTTTGAGGAAGAAGAAAAGGTGTTGCCTACCAATATATTTGTATAAGTCTGTGCTTAGTAAGAGGTGTGATATTATTTATCTGTTTTGAGAAGAAGAAAAAAAGCCAGAACGATTAAGAATATCCTTCAGACGCGGACTTTTTCACATTTTATTTTTTATTACATATTTATTACATATTCATTACATATTCATTACATATTTATTCATATTCATTACATATTTATTACATATTTATTACATATTTATTCATATTCATTACATATTTATTACATATTTATTACATATTCATTACATATTTATTCATATTCATTACATATTTATTACATATTTATTACATATTCATTACATATTTATTACATATTCATTACATATTTATTACATATTCATTACATATTTATTCATATTCATTACATATTTATTACATATTTATTACAGACCGTATATAGATTGGGCTGGCACGTCATGTAATGTCTATAAATACCACATACAGTGCGCATGATTTACATTCCTGTTCATATAATAAACAATGGTCATAACATAAGAAAATTAATAAGTTATTGCATACAATTACAAATGAATGAACTAATCAGGACTTTAGTTAAGGTAGGAAATACAGAGAAATGCAGAGAAAGATCAATGAATAGTAAAGGTATTGTCCGGATCTTTCCGATTAGTGTCATACTAATGTCTGTTTTGACGTCATAATAATGAATAATTTGACGTCATAATAATGGATAATTTGACGTCATAATAATGTCTAATTTGACGTCATAAAACTGAATAAAAGCATAACTGTAGTTTTATTCCTTAATGCATGATCAGAATGGAATCACAGTATGCCGTTTTCTTAAGACTGAAATGTTATACGGTACAATCCTTTTAAGTGGTTCATGCAACACCCACGCGGGAATACCCCTTCCTCCACATACATACAATCCTAACCGCCCCAAAAGAACTCTTTGTGTCTGTCTTCTTCAGCCTACTAACAGAAGGGAACGACTTAGATAAATATACCTTTTTCAACGAGTTATCCCCCAGCTGATTTATTCTAACAGACCAATGGTAATTGTATTAAAACAAAACTGAAGTCCGAATACACCTTTGTATACACAGTATATATGTATTGATAATATACATTATTATAAAATCTTACTTTCAATATATGGGACATGACAAAGTAGTAAACCTACACAAGAAAGAAAAATTAATAAATGACAAAATATATGACAAAGGACAAATACAAAACAAATGACAAAATACAAGACAAATGACAAAATATAAGACAAATGACGAAATACAAGAGATAAAGGGAATTGCTGCTGTAATGATGGGATTTAACTAGGTTTGTTATGCCACAGTGAGATTTACCTGGGTTTGTTATGCCACAGTGAGATATACCTGGGTTTGTTATGAAATCTTTATATAGTTACAAATGGCTAGTACAGTGTGTGCGTGCGTACTCGTGTGTCTATTACAGAATCATATTAGACTTGATAACGTCTCACTGTCTGATTTCATTAGGGCATGAAATCTAATGTTCCCTGATACTTAAAATCCGAAAAGTTGCAATTTTTTATTTATTTAAATTAATTTAATGTCAAAGTGACTTCCTCCACAAACAGACGTAAACTATTCTTTCATTTTTTTTAAAACCGCCTCTGCACCAGTGCCATGCCATTTTGTTTTTGGATCCTGTCATCGAGTAACAAAAATGTTATATAAGTAACAAAACTCGGATATTTCTTGAGGGATGCGATATTTCACCTTTGGGGTCTGAACTCTTTGAAACTCACTTGCGATACTTCAGACTAAAATAAGTACTCAATTTATTTTCTTTTTTTTAAAATGTCTCTTTCAACTTTATCTACGTTTCAATTTTCTCGTATTGTTTTGTGGAAATTGTGTACTGTAAGGACATATCCTTTTAATTACAGTATAGTTTGTTTTTCTTCCAAAACAAAATACTCACTAGTCAACTATATATACTATCGGGGAACAGACCGAGTATACATGTGTTAAATATGGTACCGAATGTACTCGAATATAAGTCCGGTCTAACTGTAAGAAGAAGAAGAAAAGAAAAAGAAAAAACAAAAACAACAAAAACAAATCATAGACCACGATCTGACGTCCTATAATTTGATGGTAGATCAGGGGGTCTATATTGATTGTTCTACTGATCATTGCTAACAAACTACACAGACAAAGACCTGCCAGAGCATTATACGAAGACAGATCATAATCTATACAGTATAATACCAACGTATACAGAAGTACCGATGGCTTGTTTTGGCTCTTCTGACAAGAAAAACGGTAAGGAAGAAATCACCATTTATATTCGTTTGGCGACCTTAGCTTTTCTAAACTATAAATAATAATCGGCCTAGGTTCGAACCCGCGACTTCCCGCTTCCGCTCTAACCACTAGGCCATCGGAGCGTTACAAATGAAGATGTACATGCAGGAAATATATTTACAATCCAGACTAGTATATATATATATATATATATATATATATATATATATATATATATATATATATATATATATATATATATATATATATATATATATATATATATATATATATATAGATTAGTCTCGATAATAGTAATTGTAACTGGAAAACAGGATGAAAAAGTTAATGATTTTTATGGACTACTTAAATTTTCAAGGCATCTTTATGAAATTATATACATACATGAATATTTATATTTTCTGAAGATCACACAGGGTTACCAAAGAGAGGTTATATTGTACGAGCTAAAGAGGAGGTGTAGAAAATGTAATCTCCCAAATCATACATTTTGGATAGTCCGAAAAGGTATTCTGCCGTGTCTGTTTCACCACAGTAGTAATAAATATTTTTAGGCAACTGATTCGAATATAAATCCTAATTTAAATTACTACACGTTGTTCTTAGCCCAGTACCCATGACCCGTGACATTAGATCAAAATGTAATGGCAGCAGGTAATGATATCTTTTTCGCGATTTATCTGTTTGACCACACACGCAAATAGTCATCATTAGTTGGGCGTTTTATCAAACTGATTGTACAACAGCTTGAGGCGGTTGTGCAAATTCGATCAGGAACATTATGTATGTTTATGGTGAATTATAAACATTTCTCTCCATGTTAAGCTTGTCATGATTTTCATTTCAGGTTGCTCCATACACTTTTTCAAATTGACCTATACACATTTTCACAAAAGTTGACAGAATAAGCCAATATGTTAAAATAGATATCAACACGAATATTGTGTAAGAAAAAATATGGAGGTGGGGCGAGAAGAAGAAAAAAATGTTGTATTTGACATGCGTCACAGGCGACTTCGGCAGCAAGTGACGTGTCCACGTAACTTTGTAGCTAACTAATTCATTCAAATTTAATTATCGCACATTGTTTAGTGATTGGAAAGCAATGATATAAATATTTATAAAACTTATCAGACTTTGTTTAGAGACTGAAAATGTCATAATCATTTAACTGAAAGTAGTTTTGAGTGAGCTTGGACTTTTCTTTATTCATTGCCACTTTAATACCGGGTAGGGTCTAGCTCGTAGCTGCATGTTTACAAAAGAATATTAATTGCATTACATCATGATAACAAACAAATAGAGAAAACCCAATCAAACGTCACAGGTCGAAAATCTATACAGGATTTGAGTAACAATATCACTTTATTTGTGGACACCCGCAGCCTCTTCCCAGCATAGAAAACTGGTTAGACCCTTAGAAAGGCCCCTCATTTTTCTGAATATAAAGGCTTTTATGTGTTAGCATCTCTGTTCGCCCTTTTTTGGTATATTCCTGAAAAAAAAAATAAGAATTTTGAAAGTAGAATTTGGATTTGAAATTTCTGCATACTTGTTGTTGTAAAGATTACCCAATTTTGGTTCTTATGTGTGTATACCTTTCCCTTCCTGCATATATCATGTTGGTTATACTTGACGGCGATCGGAGTTGATGTAAAAATACAGATTTCTTCCTCCATCGAATTAAATAGGCATTAAAAGAATTTAATGAGATAAGGGATACAACTCTTACTTTATGCATTAACTAAGCGATACAACTCGGACAGGTATACTCCTGGTGGCGGATTGCATTATCTAAGATATGCAACTTGCTCAGGGATAGTGCTCATACTGTATGCGTTATCTTGTACGCAGTGCAAAGTATGCGGCTTGCATTTGAAAAACAATTTATCAATAAAAATAAATTCAACATTAGTTGATTAAATGCTGAAATGGGAGATTACTCTGAAAGATAATGGAAAAAATGTTTAACCGATACACATTTTTTATCTCCCTTTTAGCAATTGCTTACGATTATAAATCGTACATCTCAAGATGCAGTATTCTGTATTTTACTAAATCTGTCCTCTGGTACGATGGGTAATGGGTGGAACATGGTAAGAACATGAGCAAAGCCAAATATAAAATAATACCCAAACACTAACATTTGCAGAATATTACGGGACACCGAAACACTAACATTTGCAGAATATTACGGGTTACAACCTAAGCCTACATTTTGCTTGACCATAGAAAACATTTATAATTGGCGCGGTTTTAAATTATAGGCTACTGAATCGCATTCGGATCGTTACGATAAATGGCGTTTCTAGTCAAACGTTTTCTTTTTCTAATAGTTTTTAAACGAACGTAATAGTATGTTTTCTTTGACGAGCGTCTACATGTCTGTTGTTTTACGTCCACGAGAAAAAGAAAGCCTGGGTATTCGAAAGTCGGCTTCTTCATGGAGTGGGTTGATTGAAGCATTCTGGTCATTCCCCGAAATCCTTAAGCGAAAATTCTCGTCGTTCTTTGAAATCCTCAAAGAAGAGACATGCTCATGCTCGTCAAAACCCGTGTAATCATCGGAGATGCGTCTTGCAAGGTACCTTCGAATCATCGCTTGTCGACGTCGTCTACAAATAAAGAAGCTTTAGAGTATGTTTTGTACTCGTTAAATAATAACATTAATAAACTCTGTGAAGTCAATAAAAATTTTTATGAATACACTTTGATAGAAAGAAAATCAGTAAATTTCAGATTAATCATTTTGCATTAATGTAGTTTGTCACTCTTGCCTGTCCGTCCGTCCGTCTCTATCTGTCTCTTTGCATGCGTATGTTTGTGTGTCTGTGTATATCTATGTGTCTGTCTATGTGTATGTCTTATTAAGTATATTACCTTTATGAGGTCTATGGATTGAATATAAAAGTTCACAATTCAGAATTGAATGACATTAAGAAGTTAATAGATAACTGCATTACCAAAGTTATTAGCTAATTGCATTACCAAAGTCAATAGCTAATTGCATTACCAAGGTTAATAGCTAATTACATTACCAAAGTTAATCGCTAATTGCGTTACCAAGGTTAATAGCTAATTGCATTACCAAAGTTGATAGCTAATTGCATTACCGAGGTTAATAGCTAATTGAATTACCAAAGTTACTAGCTAATTGCATTACCAATGCTAATAACTTATTGCATTACCAAAGTTGCTAGCTAATTGCATTACCAAAGTTAATAGCTAATTGCATTACCAAGGTTAATAGCTAATTGCATTACCAAGGTTAATAGCTAATTGCATTACCAAAGTTAATAGCTAATTGCATTACCAAAGTTACTAGCTAATTGCATTAACAAGGTTAATAGCTAATTGCATTACCAAGGTTAATAGCTAATTGCATTACCAAAGTTAATAGCTAATTGCATTACCGAGGTTAATAGCTAATTGAATTACCAAAGTTACTAGCTAATTGCATTACCAATGCTAATAACTTATTGCATTATCAAAGTTGCTAGCTAATTGCATTACCAAAGTTAATAGCTAATTGCATTACCAAGGTTAATAGCTAATTGCATTACTAAGGTTAATAGCTAATTGCATTACCAAAGTTAATAGCTAATTGCATTACCAAAGTTACTAGCTAATTGCATTACCAAGGTTAATAGCTAATTGCATTACCAAGGTTAATAGCTAATTGCATTACCAAAGGTTAATAGCTAATTGCATTACCAAAGGTTAATAGCAAAATTACCAAGGTTAATAGTTAATTGCATTATCAAAGTTAATAGCTAATTGCATTACCAAATTTAATAGCTATTTGCATTACCAGTTAATAGCTAATTGCATTACCAAAGTTAATAGCTAATTGCATTACCAAGGTTAATAGCTAATTGCATTACCAAGGTTAATAGCTAATTGCATTACCAAGGTTAATAGCTAATTGCATTACCAAAGTTAATAGCTAATTGCATTACCAAAGTTACTAGCTAATTGCATTACCAAGGTTAATAGCTAATTGCATTACCAAGGTTAATAGCTAATTGCATTACCAAGGTTAATAGCTAATTGCATTACCAAGGTTAATAGCAAAATTACCAAGGTTAATAGCTAATTGCATTACCAAAGTTAATAGCTAATTGCATTACCAAATTTAATAGCTATTTGCATTACCAGTTAATAGCTAATTGCATTACCAAGGTTAATAGCTAATTGCATTACCAAGGTTAATAGCTAATTGCATTACCAAGGTTAATAGCTAATTGCATTACCAAGGTTAATAGCTAATTGCATTACCAAAGTTAATAGCTAATTGCATTTCCAAAGTTAACACTAAACTGTAATACCAAAGTTAACAGCAAACTGCATTACCAAAGTTAACAGCGAATTGCATTACCAAAGTTAACACTAAACTGTAATACCAAAGTTAACACCAAATGTGCTACTGTGCCAAAGACCTGGATTGGGACGATGTGGAAACAGGCTTTCGATGTATCACAATAATATAATCCAAAAATGTTCTAATCTGAATTCACCATAATACCAATCAATGTTTTAGTCTAAGAATATATATTAAGCACTTTGTATATCCAGTGATTAATAATTTGAATAATGAAATCCACCCCAAATAATAACCAATTACAACAATAAGACTGATTATGATTTGATGTTAAGGCAAATATGATTAATATTTCAAGTAAACAATATTATATAAAAAGATTAGGGATTTCCAAGTGAAAAACTAATACCCTACATTCAGGCATAAGCAAACATATTTACTTACAATTATAATAATCTGAATATTTAATTCGCAATCACAGAGAATATTTTATGTTGTTTACAAAATAAATGTCCCAGGTCAGGTACACAATGAACTTGATTCTGGACAAGATCAAGTATAAAATTCAGATGTACATAACAGATAATGATTAGGAAAAGTCAACAAATGATACAAATTATGTATATATAACAATAGCAAAATGCACTACCTGAGAAGAACAATTACCACGATGACGGCAACAACGATTACAACTGCACCTCCGATGACAGCAGATATGATAACCACTGCAAGATTCAAAACGTAGCGTGATTTACAAACTACAGATTCTTAATTATTTAACCAGCGTCATTCATTAGATATTACAAAGTTTTACTATTTACTGTTGATTAACCAATTCGTACTATTGGGTATACCTTCGTAATAACCATGTACACTAAAATATTTAACCATAGCTTAAGAATAATGTAAGTTGCGTCAATCTAATTTTCTTCATACTTTCGCAATTTCTTAAATGAATCAGTGGGGTAAGTTTTCACATAATCAGTAAGGTCCGTTTTCACGTAATCAGCGAGGTCCGTTTTCACGTAATCAGTGAGGTCAGTTTTCACATAATCAGCGAGGTCAGTTTTACGTAATCACTGTGGTCAGTTTTCACGTAAACAGTGAGGTCAGTTTTCACATAATCAGTGAGTTCAATTTCACGTCATCAGTGTGGTCAGTTCCCGCGTAATCAGTCTTGTCAGTTTTCACGTAATCAGTGAGGTCAGTTTTCACATAATCAGTGAGACCAGTTTCACGTAATCAGTTAGGTCAGTTTTCACATATTCAGTGAGGTCAATTTTACGTAATCAGTGAGGTCAGTTTTCACGTAGTCAGTGAGGTCAGTTTCACGTAATCAGTGTGGTCAGTTTTCACATAACCATTAAGGTCAGTTTTCACGTAATCAGTGAGGTCTGTTTCACATAATCAGATTGGTCAGTTTTCACATAATCACTGAGGTTAGTTTTCACGTAATCAGTGTGGCCAGTTTTCACATAATCAGTGAGTTTAGTTGTCACATAATCAGTGTGGTCAGTTCCCACGTTATCAGTCTTGTCAGTTTTCACATAATCAGTGAGACCAGTTTCACGTAATCAGTGAGGTCAGTTTTCACATAATCAGTGAGGTCAGTTTCACGTAATCAGTGAGGTCAGTTTTCACATAGTCAGTGAGGTCAGTTTCACGTATTCATTGTGGTCAGTTTTTACGTAATCAGTGAGGTCGGTTTTCACATAACCATTAAGGTCAGTTTTCACGTAATCATTATGGTCTGTTTCACGTAATCAGTGAGATCAGTTTTCACATAATCAGTGAGGTCGGTTTGCACATAATCAGTGTGGTCAGTTTTCACATAATCAGTGAGATCAGTTTCATGTATTCAGTGTGGTCAGTTTTCACATAATCAGTGAGTTCTGTTTCACTTAATCAGTGTGGTCAGTTTTCACATAATCAGTGTAGTCAGTTTTCGCATAATCAGTGAGGTCAGTTTAACGTAATCATTGGGGTCAATTTTCACATCATCAGTGAGGTCAGTTTTCACATAACCATTAAGGTCAGTTTTCATGTAATCAGTCAGGTCTATTACACGTATTCGGTGAGGTCAGTTTTCACATAATCAGTGTGGCCAGTTTTCACGTAATTAGTGAGACCAGTTTCACGTAATCAGTGTGGTCAGTTTTCACTTCATCAGGGAGATCAGTTTCATGTAATCAGTGTGGTCAGTTTTCACATAATCAGTGAGGTCGGTTTTCACATAATCAGTGAGGTCAGTTTTTACATAATTAGTGAGGTCAGTTTCACGTAATCAGTGTGGTCAGTTTTCACGTAATCAGTGAGGTCAGTCTTCACATAACCATTAAAGTCAGTTTTCATGTACTCAGTGAGGTCAGTTTCACGTAATCACTGAGGTCGGTTTTCACATAATCAGTAAGGTCAGTTTCACGTATTCAGTGAGGTCAGTTTTCACATAATGAGTGAGGTCAGTTTCACATACTCATTGTGGTCAGTTTTCACATAATCAGTTCGATCAGTTTCACGTAATCAGTGTGGTCACTTTTCACATGATCAGTGAGGTCAGTCTTCACATAATCATTAAGGTCAGTTTTTACGTAATCAGTGAGGTCATTTTCCCGTTATCAGTGTGGTCAGTTTTCACGTAATCAGTGTCGTCAATTTTCACATAATCAGTGAGGTCGGTTTTCACATAATCAGTCTGGTCAGTTTTCACATAATCAGTGAGGTCAGTTTCATGTAATCAGTGTCGTCAGTTTTCACATAATCAGTGAGGTCGGTTTTCACATAATCAGTGTGGTCAGTTTTCACATAATCATTGAGGTCAATTTCACGTAATCAGTGTGGCCAGTTTTCACGTAGTTTCGACAATTTTCACGTTATCAGTGTGGTCAGTTACAACATAATCAGTGAGGTCAGTTTTACGTAATCAGCGTGGTCACTTTTCACATAATCAGTGAGGTTAGTTGTTTTACCTGACTTATAATACAACGTCAGTTTAACAGAAGCTTTTCAGGAACTAAGGAAACGGATAAAACAACAATTGAAAGACGTATTTATTTTGAAATATATGCAGTACTACGGAATAGGAGGCTGTTATCCGATAATTTGAACACCGCTATACATTTTGGAACCATGTACACAAGAGAAAGTGCAAGCATGCAGAGAGAGAGAGAGAGAGAGAGAGAGAGAGAGAGAGAGACAGAGAGAGAGTCAGTTTAAGGAAACGTACCTTGTTGCCGAGACTGTGCACCTTGTTTATTAATTCCGGACACTGTAACGTGCATGCTAATCTTGTCGTCAGACACTTTTGATGTTCCGGTAAATTTTTGTCTAGTGGAAGGAGCAGTTACAAATGATGAAGATCGTGTGTGCTTTAAGTCTGATGGGTTTTCCGTGCTTGCTGTTGTAGTTTGATTGTCCGTCTCGAACGGTTTAAATAAAGACTGGGAACTTCTAGTGTTGAAGGAAGTTCCAGAGAAAGTTGATAAAGGGTCAGTAACTAACTTTGAGATAACTGTTGACTTGCTCGAGTTTGTATATTCTGTAGCTGTTTTTATGGTAACTGATGGTTCGATTGTTTCTTGCCTAACCGAATTAAATGATTCAGAATGTGTTGTTTCTAGAAATGTTGTTTTGTGACTATTCGAACTTGCTGATCCTGTAGTCGTTTCAAAAATAGAGGATAGTCCTTTTGATTCTTGGTAATTCGAGATTTGCAAGTTTGTGGTAGTTTTTAAAGCAGAGGATATTTTGGTTGTTTCTTGGCTAATCAAAAGTGTTGGTCCTGTAGTGACTGTGACAGTAGATAATGGTCGTGTTTTTTGTTGCTTACTTAAGGTCCATGATTCTGTAGTTGTTGTCATAATAGACAATAATCCGTTTGATGTTTTGCTACTAGGTGTTGAGTCTGTAGAGGTCATTATAGTAGATGCTATTCGGATTGTTTGTTGTTTGCTTGAGGTCCCTGATTTTTTAGTCGTTTTCATAGCAGATAATGCTCCGCTTGATACTCGACTACTCGAGGGTGAGGAATATGTTGTCGTTGTCATAGTAGACAATATTTCACTCGAGGCTGTGGAGTCTGCAGTCTTTGCCATGGTAGAAAATAATCCATTCGATTCTTGACTACTCAAGACTGTGGAATCTATAATCGTTGTTCCAGTATAAAATAGTCCGTTTGATCCTTGACTACCAGAGGCTGTGGAATTTGTTGTCGTTGACATAGTAGACAATAATCCGTTTGATCTTTGACTACTCGAGGCTGTAGAATATGTTGTCCATGTCATAGTAGACAATAGTTCATTCGAGGCTGTGAAATCTGCAGGTTTTGTCATAGTAGAAAATAATCCGTTTGATCCTTGACTACCCGAGGGTGTGGAATCTGTAGTCGTTGTACTGGTAGAGAATAGTTCGTTTGATCCTATATTACTCATGGCTGTGGTAGAAGTAGTCGTTGTCATTGCAGACAAAAGTGCCTTTGATCCTTGACTGTTCGAGGCTGTGGAATATGTAGTCGTTGTCATAGCAGAAAATAATCCGTTTGATCCTTGACTGCTAGAGGATGTGAAATCTGTAGTGGTTGCCACTGTAGAAAATAATCCCTTTGATCCTTGACTGTTCGAGGCTGTAGAATATGTAGTCGTCGCCACTGTAGAAAATAATCCACTTGATCCTTGACTGTTCGAGTTTGTGGAATCTGTAGTCGTTGTCATAGCAGAATATAATCCGTTTGATCCTTGACTGCTAGAGGATGTGAAATCTGTAGTCGTTGCCACTGTAGAAAATAATCCACTTGATCCTTGACTACTCGAGTTTGTGGAATCTGTAGTCGTTGACATAGTAGAAAATAATCTGTTTGACCCTTGACTGCTTGAGGCAGTGGAATCGGTATTCGTTGTAATTGTGAAATCTAATCCGTTTGATCCTTGACTACTAGAGACTGTGAAATCTGTAATCGTTTTCATCGTAGACAATAATCCATGTGATCTTTGACCTGAGGGTGTGGATTCTGTAGTCGTTGTCATAGTAGAGAACAATTCGTTTGATACTTGACCATTCGAGGCTGTGGAATCTGTAATCGATTTCATAGTAGACAACAATCCGTTTGATCCTTGACTACCAGAGGCTGTGGAATTTGTTGTCGTTGACATAGTAGACAATAATCCGTTTGATCTTTGACTGCTCGAGGCTGTAGAATCTGTTGTCGATGTCATAGTAGACAATAGTTCATTCAAGGCTGTGAAATCTGCAGGTTTTGTCATAGTAGAAAATAATCCGTTTGATCCTTGACTACCCGAGGGTGTGGAATCTGTAGTAGTTGTACTAATAGAGAATAGTTCGTTTGATCCTAGATTACTCATGGCTGTGGTAGAAGTGGTCGTTGTCATTGCAGACGAAAGTCCCATTGATCCTTGACTGTTCGAGTTTGTGAAATATGTAGTCGTTGTCATAGCAGAAAATAATCCGTTTGATCCTTGACTGCTAGAGGATGTGGAATCTGTAGTCGTTGCCTCTGTAGAAAATAATCCACTTGATCCTTGACTGTTCGAGTTTGTGGAATCTGTAGTCGTTGACATAGTAGAAAATAATCTGTTTGATCCTTGACTGCTTGAGGCAGTGGAATCGGTATTCGTTGTAATTGTTAAATCTAATCCGTTTGATCCTTGACTACTAGAGACTGTGAAATCTGTAATCCTTTTCATCGTAGACAATAATCCATGAGATCTTTGACCTGAAGGTGTGGATTCTGTAGTCGTTGTCATAGTAGAGAACAATTCGTTTGATACTTGACCATTCGAGGCTGTGGAAACTGTAATCGATTTCATTGTAGACAATAATCCGTTTGATCCTTGACTACTCGAGGCCGTGGAATCTGTAGTCGATTTCATAGTAGACAATAATTTGCTTGATCCTTGACTACTAGTGGCTGTGAAATCTGTAATCGTTTTCATCGTAGACAATAATCTGTTGGATCCTTGACTACTGGAGACTGGGGAAGCTGCAGTCGTTGTCATAGTAGACAACACTTTGTTGGATTCTTTTCTACATGTGGCTGTGGAATCTGTAGTCCTTGTCATATTAGAAAATAATCCGCTTGATACTTGACTGCTCGAGGCTACGGATTCTGTAGTCGTTGTTATAAGAGATGATTGTCCGTTTATTTTAATACAATTCGAGTTTGACGAGTCTATGGTCTCTGTGGTATTATACAATGGTTCAGTTGCTGTTTGGCTATTATAACTTGTTGAATCTGTAGTGGTTGTTAGAATAGGTGAGGGTACGTTCAGGTTATTAGACGTGAGTGGGACCATAGGCGTTGATATGTTTGATGATGGTCTGTTTTGCTTTTGGCTACTCGAAGCTGTTGAATCAGTCGTTGTTGTTATGGCTGAATATAATTCAGTTATTATTTGGTTACTCGAGTATCTTGGTTCTGTTGTCATTGTTATAATAGACGTGGGTCCTGTTATATTTTGACTCATCAAGGTCTTCGAGTCTGTATATGTTATTGTGGTAGATAAAGGTTGCGGTCTCTCTTTTATATTCAATGTTGATAACTGTGTTGTCTCGGTTATGATAAATGGCTGACCGTTTAGTCTTTGACTACTCGATATTGCTAAATATGCAGTCGTTGTTACGGCAGATGATGGTCTTTTTGTTTCCTGTCTACTCGAAGTCGCTAATTCTGTAAATGTCATAGTTGATAACAATCCTGTTGTGTTGTTGCTATTTGAGATTGCTGGTTCTTTAGACCTGGTTATAGTAAATGGTTTTCCGTCTGGTTCTTGACTACTCGATTTCGATAAATCTGTAGTTGTCATTATGGAAGATAGTAATCCGATTGGTTCCTGGCTACTCGAGCTTGTTGAGGTTTTACTTGTTGTTATGGTGAATGAGAGATCTTTTGTTTCTTGGCTAGTTGAATATACTAAGTCTACTTTCGCAATGGTAGGCGAAATTCCTTGATTGTTTGAGTTTGACGAGTCTGTATTCGATTTTATTGCAGATGATATTCTACTTATTTTGTGGTTACTTGAGACTGCTGATTCCATAGTTGTTGGTATATAATACGATGGTTCAATGTTTCTTTGGCTATTTGAATGTACTGAATTTGTTGTTCTTCTTGTCATTAGTGTAGATGAAGGTTTGTTCGATTCTAAGCTACTCCATACTGCTGTATTGTACCCTTGAAAAAATGATGAATCAGTTGTTGATATCCCATTAGGAAATGTTGTCAGCATTCCGGTTGGCGTACTTTCTTGGATAGTTTCATTTGCTGTTTGTAAAACTGATGATGAGATGAGAGACAGCGATGTCACCTTATTCTCATTTCGTATCGTTATAGTTTGTTGTGATGTCCTTGGATTTGGTGCCTTAGTTGAAGAAACAGGCATCAAAGTGTCAGTCATCCCTAAACTCATCGAACTAGTTTCTTTTCCAAACAATTTGGTAGACTCTTTGGTTCGTGGCACCATGCAAGTTGATTTCCTTGCATTTTCTTCGCTATCTAGTGCTGATAGTTCAGTGGTCGAATGTATAGGAGGCACTTTTTCTGTGCTTTCTTTTGTCATTTTTGTACTATCATTTTTTTCTGTTGTTGATGTTGTTCTATATGGTGATAAAATCAATTTCGATATTGTCCGTTCTTTCCATTCTAAATTGGTTTTATAGCTTATTCTCGTATATGATTTTCTTGTTGACGATACGACAAAGGATGAACGAGCTGTTTCTTTTGTAAATGTCCCTTTATTGCTTGATGTGGCTGATGATGTAATAGGTGACAGTAAGTCTGTCCTTGGTGCAGTTGTGTTTTGTTTGTTGGAAGTTCTGGAGTCCGTCAGTGATGTTATAATGAACGGAGTTATTGTATTCCCTGTTGTTTGGTTCTCTAAATATGTTAGCTTTGTTGCTGGTGATATCGTTGATGTTATTGCGTTCTTTTCAAGGACGGACGAATTTCTTTCTCCGTTTGATGTTGCGATGGTTGGTGTTAACGTATTTATTGTCACTGCTTGCTTGTAAGTTGATATTGCCAGCTGAGATGAAAGTTTTGCCATGATGAACGACTCTTTTGTTGTTTCTGTCATGTTATTGTTAAATCTGTGTCTTATAGTTGACTGGATGTTAGAGGATATTGGTTGTCCTACCTTTGTTATGTTCTCGTAAAAACTAGATCTAGACATGGATGTAAACGACGATAAGGTTGATGTTGCTCTTGTCATTTGTTTCGAATTTGTCACGACAAGTGTATCTCGAGAAAAAGACGACGTAGATGATAAATGATACAACGTCGTTGATTGCTTTGGTGTTGTTGTAGCCATTAAATCTCCACACGTATTCAACCCAGTGATGCTCTCGCGTCTTGTTGGCCCTATACAAGGATGTATAAATTAATATTCAGCAAAGTACGAAAGACCTTGGTTTCTACAAACCACGATATTATAAACATTTTATAATAAAAATGTAATGAGTCAAGATTAAAAGCTACAAATATTTACAGAGAATATATCTAGTAAATTTTCTTCAGTCATTGCTTTTGTACTTAAAGGTGTCGGTACATTTTTGTTTATTATGATCTTACTATATCTTCAGTTATATCGATACGTGTTTACATCTATAGATTTTGCCAATATATCGAATAATAACTCAGAGAAACCTCACATGACCGAAATATCTCAGAAAAGAATTAAATTTTTGTGGTTTAGGGGTTTTCGGTTTACTTAAGTTCACTGTTTTCAGCTAAAATTGACATGTGATAAGTTCCCTTACCTTAATATAAATGTTTATGCTTACAAAACATCAATACTCAATCAACCAGTTTGTACGCTTTGTTTAAAGGACTGTACATTTTTCAGCTTTATCTTTTATTTGATATACATTTTACAGAATGTTTACATCATTACAATTTATATTTTATCTTGTTATACTCTATGTTTAAATTTATTTGGAAGGGCCTATCTTCCACTCTGTTTGGCAACTCATTTGTTCGTGTTTCGAACTTGACCTTTATTTCTTACAATATAGCCTCTACTGTGCTTAGGTACCCTGAAACGATACTACACACTATAATGAAAGTTATTCAAGTCATGTAGGCGCAATTATTACAATTCAAATACATTTTAATTTTTGTTCTAAAAGTTAATACTAAAATAGTTTAACCAAAGCATATTCATTCCTGAATGTTGAATGCCCAACACCTTAAATGCGATACAAAAGAGTCCAGACGAAAATTACGGACTTGTACAATGGTAGCTTGGTGTTAACCTTGGTCAAGAAAGAGAACGAATAATTTTCATTTAAAGGTATGTGCAGTTCAAATTCTACCAAATGACTCTCATAACTAATATAGTCCCTTCTGAATGCATGCATTTGTTATTTGACTTTTACTATGCATGCATACGTAACCATTTTTTTGGCAGTTATAAGTTACCTGGTCATATGTTTTTATTACATTTTGGGTTCATGAGGTTCGAGGGTTTTCGATTTTTTTTAATTCACTATTTTCACCTAAAATGGCATACATCTTTTGGGACCGAAAATTCCTTTCGGTATCTGAGTGGAGGGATTATTCTGTACTGAGCAGAAATTTGATTAATTTTCATAAGAAAAAAATTCGGAACAAGCAAAATTGTTTTATATGAATATATAATTAACGTCAGTTTCTCGGCTTTCTGAGCATGAAATGTTACTTATTTATTCAGACATTCCTAGGTTGAATGTTTGTACAGAAATATTTGCTACATAGTCCTATATCGTATACAGACGCTGCAAGTGTTCTACAAGGAATACCTGATGAAAACAAAACAGGATCTGATTGATTAATGGCAGAGGTTTGTAAATGCTGTTGAAAAGATATCGGATAGTTTCTATGAGGGCTATAAACTTTGGGTATAACTTGGTGAATTTTCTTTCCACAAAAACAAAGAGCTATTATATGCTTGTTGAAAGGGGATAAACGCAAGCAGTATATTTCAAATTGGAAACCCATTTCGGTGTTAGATGTATCCTGAAGAACTGCTTTCGTGTGTATTGAATGTACTCTCCAAAATTACACGTAAGGATCACCTAAAATACTTTAAGACAAAAGGTACAATATTCTTGGATTGTTTTTTTTAAAATTTTTTATTATTGTCAAAAAAACAGTTGACACAGCTGCATGGTCATATATTGATAATGTTCTGATTTCTTAACTTTTGAAAAACCAGTTGTAAATTGGATACAAGTTTTTTTTTCAGAAACAGTAAATATTGTGAAATTATTAATGGACAAGTCTGTAATTGGTTTAGTATACCGCCCTCCTCCTAGTATAAAAAAACAAGCTGGCTGAATCTCTCTTTTTGGAGCAGTTTCCGAATCTCCTGGAGTATGGAAATTCGATAGATGGCAGCCTGATTTTTCTTGGAGATTTCAACTTTCACTTTGACTGTCTCGGAAACCTAAACACATCAAAACTCATAGATTCCATCAATGTTTTCAACCTCAAACAGTCAGTTAACCAACCCACCCGTCAACATGGTCACATTTTAGACTTGATTCTTCATAGACCTGATGATAACATACTACGGTCCTCCCTGGTATCCCATTACCTTGCATCAGATCACCTCTGCATTATATGCCATCTTGACGTATCAGTCCCTAACCCTCCACGTTTATCTGCTACTAAGAGAAACCTCCGTATGATAAATAGAACCAAACTAATGCACGACATCCAAGAAAACCTAACAACTTGCTTACCTCCTACAGCAGAACAACTCGATAACTGCCTGTGTTCATTGCTCGACAAACATGCCCCAGCTACCAAGCGCAGAGTATCAGTTCTGAAGTGTTCTCCATGGTATAGCAGTGTTAGGGACCAGCTTCGCACTGCTATAAGACACCGCCATAAAGCTGAGAGGCTCTGGCTTTCCACCAGACTCACTATTCATAAGCAAATCTGCAAATCTGTGAAGCCGCTGAGAAGAATGTCACAAAGCGAAATCAGCCCACCTCACTACTAAGATCATGGAAAGTTCCAGCTATAAAGAGCTCTTCGAGATTACTAACAAGCTAATGTCAAGGAACAAATCTACACCACTTCCAAAAACTTCTCTCCAGTCGACCTTCCAGACATGTTTGCAAATTTCTTCCGTGACAAAGTACAAACCATTAGAGACAAGCTTGATACCACAATTTTCAATTGACTCGTCATCACCATACAGTAGGGATACAGAATTTGAGTGGCAACCATTAGCAGCATTTGAACCTGTCTCTATGGATTTCGTACGTACAATCCTGATGAAGAGTGCACCAAAGTCACGTGAACTTGATCCAATTCCAACATCACTGCTGCTTGAGTGCTTAGATCCAGTATTGCCTTCACTAACTGATGTTATTAATACCTCTCTCTCTCTCTCATCAGGGGAATTCCTATAATTTTTCAAAACTGCATTTGTAAAGCCTCTGCTGAAGAAAAGAACACTAGACCATAACGATTTAAAGAACTACCGCCCAGTTTCTAATCTCCCATATAAAAAAATCTTAGAAAAGGTTGTTCTATCCCAGCTTGTATCTCATCTGAATTCAAACAGTCTTTTTAGCAATGTACAATCTGCATATCGCCCTTGCCACAGTACTGAAACTACTCCTCTAAAAGTAGTTAATGAGATTCTCTCTGCGTTGGATAGCGGAAAGATTACAGTCCTCACCCTCCTTGATTTGTCTGCAGCATTTGACACAACAGACCTTGATATATTACTTGACCGTCTCAAGCATGTATTTGGCATTCATGATACAGCCTTACTGTGGTTCAGGTCCTACTTGATCAACAGGACACAAATTGTATCTGCAAATGGAATACACTCCAGCCCAGTTGATCTATGTTGTGGTGTTCGACAGGGGTCTATTCTTGGACCTGTTCTCTTCATTCTGTACACACAGTGCTCTCAAGTGGCATAGATCATCATCCAGTGTCTCACCAATTGTACGCTGGTGACACCCAAATATACAAATCTAGCCACCCAACTGAAGTTGATGCTACCATCCAAGGTGTAGAGAGGTGCATTTCTGATGTGAAATCATGGATGACATATAACAAGCTGCAGATGAATGATGATAAAACTGAGGCCATTCTGATCACAACACAAAGACTTTTTCATTGACATCCTTTACCTCAAACAATAAATATCAGCAACACCAACATTGAATTCACACAATCAGTACGAAACCTAGGTGTTATCCTGGACAGTACTCTCACATTGCACCAACATGTCATGAACATATGCAAGGCTGCATATCTTGAGCTGAGACGCATCAGCTCAATTCGCAAATATCTTTCAGTTGATGCCACTAAAACACTTATGTGTTCATTAGTACTTTCAAGACTGGACTATTGCAACTCAATTATGTCTGGTTCATCTCAATATCTGCTCCAGAAACTTCAAAAAGTTCAAAACACGGCTGCTCGGATCATACTTAAAGTACCACGATCAGAGCACACCTCCTCGCTGCTCTGTACCCTATACTGGCTATCCATTCGATCCAGAATCAAACACACAATTTGTTCTCTGTGCTACGTTTCACTGTCGGACTCTAGTCCAACATACCTATCCGACCTCACCCATGTGTATACACCAGCAAGATGCTTACGCTCCTCTTCTGACAATCGTATACTCATTATTCCCACTATGAAAACAAAGTCATATGGACAGCGTTCTTTTGCATACCAGGGCCCAGCAACGTGGAATGAATTGCCCACTGAACTTAGACACAAAGACACAGTTATCCCATTCAAGAGTGCTCTCAAAACTCACTTATTTGGACTGCAAGAACAAACTTAAAGACCTAATAATGTTTCCTACCTTAAATATTCTCAGCATGGTTTTTTATGTTTTCTAATTTCATGATGTTTGTTTTGTAATCGTATCATATATGTTTTTTTTTTATCTTATAGGTGTTGTCTAATTTTGTAAAGCGCTTAGAGCTTCTAAAGATTAGGCGCTATACAAATTCCTCATTATTATTATTATTATAGAAAGAGGCTCATACGATACGAAAGAAATAAAAACTGTTAGGGGAAGAAACATAGGTAATACATCATATTTTCTTTCCAGTATGCTGATGATACGTAACTCACTCTTGATGGTTCATCGAAATCTCTTATGTCTGCTTTACATTCTGATATCAGTATTACCAAAAATAAAATAAACTGAAAAAAATACAAAGGTATCATGGCTGAGAAATAAAACAGGTAGTAAAAAGAAACACTGTCCAGGAAATAAACTTAACTGGATGTAGTGAGTTTGTTGTTTTAGGTGTAAACTAGCTTGGAAACAGTATAACTTTTAATTATCCATCTAAACTTAGGGAAATTATAAACCTGCTAAAACAGTGGGAAACATGTCTTTGATTCCTATTACTATTGGAAGGATAGATGCGGTTAAATGTTTAACAATCTAAACAATATTATTTTTTTACTTGTCATTACTAAATTTATCTTAGTAGGTTCTTAGTGAATATCAAAAACTGATTTAAAATTATCCACTTATTTTATTTATGTATTAAATAAGATTAGATTTTCAATGCAATAAAGACCTGAAATTGTATTATCAGAAGTTGACAGCAAATTCCAATCTCATGTTAACAATATGACTGTGATAGTGGCGTAATAGTTTTCACCAAGCGAGAAGCTCGTGCACTTGAGGATACCTAACCAATAGCCTGTATAAAGCGACAATATGCAAGGTAAAACTTGAGCAACTGCATGCACTATTACTCTGGACAGGAGGTAAAACTTGGACTTTTAGCGCGGCCAGATTAAGGTTTGAAAATTGCTTTATTGCATCATTTTTAAAAATATCGGCAAAAGTGTGGCAACTGCATACGGTTTGGAAGTAGGCCTGTACTTTTCGTAGGTAAAGCCCTTTTCGTTTATACAGAACAGTAGTTGTTCTCGAGGATTATATTTTATTAATTACAATTCATTGTAGTAGATTGTATTTTCGACAATTATTTATTATAAATTAGTCACTGTGTATAGCTTTCAGGCTATTATGTTTATGAAATGTATTGTAATTCATATTCAAGTAGTCAATACCTAGTACGTTGAATATACTATTATGTTGTGATCTATTTGTATAGATCAGCTGCAAGGTAAATTTGTTAATATTTTCATTGTTTTCCATTCATAAAATGTTAGGTTGTCTTTAATTTAGTGTAGTAAAAGATAAGAACGTAATTGTAGACGTGACATAAAGAGGGCACTTTTTACATCATCTACTGTAGCAAAAGATACGACATTAGGTACCTCTGGATGCCAAGAAACGAACGCTTCCTCATCTATTGTAGCAACCACTACTGATTCCACAAGTTATAATAGCCAAACAAGAACTGCACCATTGTATAATACCACAAAGACGATAAACTCGTCAAACTCGACTTGCCTTAAAATGAACGGACAATGATCTAGTATAACAACGACTACAGAATCCGTAGCCTCGAGCAGTCAAGGATCAAGCAGATTTATTTTCTACTATGCCAACTAATACAGAATCCACATCCTCGAGTAGTCATGGATCAAAAGGCTAATTTTCTACTATGAAAACGGTTACATATTCCAAAGCCGCAAATAGTAAAGGATCAAAAAATTGTTGTCTACTATGACAACTTTAGATTCCACATCTTTGAGTAGTCAAGGATCAAACGGATTTTTTTTCTACGATGAAAACCATTACAGATTTCACAGACTCTGGTAGTCAAGAATCAAACGGATTATTTTCTACTATGACAACGACTATAGATGTCACGGCCTCGAACAGTCAAGGATCAAATGGACTATTGTCTGCTGTGACAAAGACTACAGATTACACTGCCTCGAATAGTCAGACGGATTACTTTCTACCAGATTACACGGCCTCGAGCAGTCAAGGATCAGCTTGTTTTCTACTGTGACAAAAACTACAGATTCCACAACCTGGAGTAGTCAAGGATCAAACTAACTATTGTCTACTATGCCAATGACTACAGATTCCAGTCTCGAGTAGTCAAGGATGAAATGGACTATTGTCGGCAATGACAACGACTACATATTCCACAGCCTCGATTAGTCAAGGTTTAAATGGATTATTTTCTACTGTGACAAAAACTGCAGAATCCACAGCCTCGAAGGAACTATTGTCTCCAATGACAACGACTACAGATCTCACTGCGTCGAGTAGTCAAGGATCAAGCAAACTATTGTTTACTATGACAACGACTACATATTCCACGCCATAGAGTAGTCGAGAAGCAAATGGATTGTTTTCATAATATATATATTACACTCTTCTAGCTGATACTTTGGTGGTGATTTCTGTGAACGAGCATGGTGTTATATGGTATACATACATGTTTGATAGTTGTCTTGTAGAAATGCTCTATTAGTTTCTTTTCAATAACCTTATTATGACACAAAATAATTATCTATATCTGCAAAACCAGAAGAAAATTGGCACCAGAAACATGACAAAGTTTCAAGGCGATTTCGCTTCAATGAGAATTCGGTCTTTAGAGGTTTCTCTGTACATAAAGATACTATTATAATCACAGTTGGTGGATGTATAAGATCCAGTGTCATGGCATGTCAATGAAGGTTGTTGTTATTGTTGTGGGGTTTAACGCCATATTTCAGCACACGATAGGCTATGCATGGCGGGTGTTCTCTTCATTCTATACACTCATTCGCTCTCAAGTGTCATAGATCATCATCCAGTGTCTCACCAATTGTACGCTGATGACACCCAAATATACAAATCTAGCCACCCAGCTGAAGTTGATGCTACCATCCAAGGTGTAGAGAGGTGCATTTCTGATGTGAAATCATGGATGACATATAACAAGCTGCAGATGAATGATGATAAAACTGAGGTCATTCTGATCACAACACAAAGACTTTCTCATTCACATCCTTTACCTCAAACAATACATATCAGCAACACCAACATTAAATTCACACAATCAGTACGAAACCTAGGTGTTACCCTGGACAGTACTCTCACACTGCACCAACATGTCATGAACATATGCAAGGCTGCATATCTTGAGCTGAGACGCATCAGCTCAATTCGCAAGTATCTTTCAGTTGATGCCACTAAAACACTTGTGTGTTCATTAGTACTTTCAAGACTGGACTATTGTAACTCAATTCTGTCTGGTTCATCTCAATATCTGCTCCAGAAACTTCAAAAAGTTCAAAACACGGCTATTCGGATCATACTTAGAGTACCACGATCAGAGCACACCTCCTCGCTGCTCTGTACCCACACTGGCTATCCATTCGATCCAGAATCAAACACAAAAATTTGTTCTCTGTGCTACGTTTCACTGTCGGACTCTAGTCCAACATACCTATCCGACCTCACCCATGTGTACACACCAGAAAGATACTTACGCTCCTCTTCTGACAATCGTATACTCATTATTCCCACTATGAAAACAAAGTCATATGGACAGCGTTCTTTTGCATACCAGGGCCCAGCAACGTGGAATGAATGATCACATTCAAGAGTGCTCTCAAAACTCACTTATTTCGACTGCAAGAACGAACTTAAAGACCTAATAATGTTTCCTACCTTAAATATTCTCAGCATGTTTTTTAATGTTTTCTAATTTCATGGTGTTTGTTTTTGTAATCATATCATTATATGTTTTTTATCTTATAAAAAAGTTGTCTAATGTTGTAAAGCGCTTAGAGCTTCTAAAGATTAGGCGCTATACAAAGTCTTCATTATTATTTTTATTAATGGTGGAGGAAGAACCCGGGAAAACCCTGGGAAGAACCACCGACCCACGAAAAGCTACTGGCAAACTTTCTCACATACCCACATTGGCCGAATCCTAGACTCGAACCGACGCAGAAAGAGGTGAGATGGCAGTGATCCGTAACGGAGAGCGCTTTAGACCACTCGGCCACTAGGGGCCCCTGTCAATGAAGGGAAATTTTTTTGTGGAGGCTTACTTACCTATTTCGCAAAGGAAGGGAAATTGCTCAGGAGTATTACAGTCCATCGGAAGCAGGTGGGAATTGCCTTCACGAGCATCAAGAGTCAATGCAGCGCATTGGAAGTTAGGCTGAGATGTTTTCATTAAGTCCCTCTCGAAACCACCAGTAATGTTTCCTCCTAAAGTCAATTCTTATATATATATATATATATATATATATATATATATATATATATATATATATATATATATATATATATATATATGCTACTGCCCCATGATACATATCCGGTAGAATAAGATGTTTTAGTGCGTAATAAAAGAACATCATATATATTGGATGTGATATACAAGTAAGTGATCATTAATGCATTTTTCGAATTGGTTGAGATTCAAGAATATATTACACAAGAATCACAGAAATTAATTCAAAGGGAACCATAGAACCTGCGTGGAGCAAGTTTTGATATTGATCCTAGAATCTTATGTAACGTATAAATTCTGTTTGTATGTAACGATACTTGGCCTGAATAATGTAGAGCAAGAACAAGTTCCATTTTAAATTGAACGATTTAGTTTAATATCTTTCTGCGGCATTAAAGCTGATATTTTAGCTTGAAGTTCCTCTCAGATAACATGTGAAGCATTGCCTTATATAGCTGTCTTGACTATTCCAAATACCTGACCAAGGCAAACCAGCATCGGCATATTTCAAACCTCTTCTCCGTCAATAGACAGATGGGTGTATCTTTAACCGATTGTACTAAAATTGCTGCTTCTGGTATCAACTGACACATTGAATACTGTCGATCATTTAGAGGCTCGGTAGTCACAAATCTCCGTCATTTAAGTAAAAAGAACCACACTCAATCTCAGAGTTACTAGTTTACAATTAATCATCTGGAATAAAGGAGATCTTGAAATGGCATGGCGTTTCGATAAAGATGCCTGATAAACATATACATTTCATATGTAACAATTTGCAGATATAAGACTATGTCAAAGTTAATTCTGAGTTTGAGTTGTCCACTCAGTTTGAGTTTTGTGAACACGGCCCTATTGATCGAAGGTTCCATAGACCGCTGAGAAATCGTATTGCGAACTATCACAGTAACAAAGCTTGGTCATGGCGTAATCTGACGTCGACTGCCGCTGGAAGACCTTGGGAAAGGACAGTGTAGTAAGTAGAGAGCGTTTACACTATAAAACATAACAATTCATATTGTTAGATTTGAACCATTTATCGCAAACCTTTGAATAATTTTGGAGAGATGCTGAAGCGTCCTTATCAGTAAAAGTAAAAATTTATTTCGAAACCAAACACGTTTAAATATAAAGATTATCATTAACTTGTGATAGGGAGTACCGAGCTAGTATTAGCTTGTAATTCATTTTAATATTAAATAAATAAATAAACAAAAACTTCCTCAAAGTGACCTAAGACTTTTCGCGTTTAGTGGGATAAGCAATTTTTCGTGGTTGCCATTTAATATCAATTGAGGGTCAGATATTTGTATATTCTTCTATTGTGAGTGTTCATGACCTAATACCTTGATTTTATGGTGTGTGTTCATGACCTAATACCAAGATTTTATTTTGCGTGGTCATGACCTAATACCAAGATTTTATTTTGTGTGTTCATGACTTAATAATAAGATTTTATGTTGTGTGCTCATTACCTAATACCAATATTTTATCGTGAGTGTTCATGACCTAATACCAAGATTTTAGGGTGTGTGTTCATGACCTAAGAACTGGATTTTATGGTGTGTGTGTGTGACCTACTACAAATATTTTATGGTGTATGTTCATGACCTATGAATTGGATTTTATTGTGTGTGTTGGTGACTTAATACCAAGATTTTATGGTGTGTGTTGATGACCTAATACCAATAGTTTATGGTGTGTGTTCATGACCTAATAACAATATTTTATGGTGTGTGTTCATGTCCTAATACCAATAGTTTTAGGTGTGTGTTCATGACCTAATACCAATATTTTCTGGTGTGTGTTCATAACCTAATACCAAGACTTTATGTTGTGTGTTCATGAACTAAGAACTGGATTTTATGGTGTTTAATCATAACCTAATACCTAGATTTTATGGTGTGTGTTGATGACCTAATACCAAGATTTTATGGTGTGTGTTCATGACCTAATATCAAGATTGTATGGTGTGTATTCATGACTTAATACCTAGATTTTATTGTGTGTTCATAACCTAATACCTTTAGATTTTTTCTGGTGTGTGTTCCTGATCTAATACCTAGATTCTATTGTGTCTGTTCATACTCTAATACCTAGATTTTATGGTGTGTATTTTGTGTCTTATGAACTGGATTTTATGGTGTGTGTTCATGACTTAATACAAAGATTTAATGGTGTGTGTTGATGAGCTAATATCAAGATTGTATGGTGTGTGTTCCTGACCTAATACCTAGATTGTATGGTGTGTGTTGATAACCTAAGAAAAGGATTTTATGATGTGTGTATGTTCATAACCTAAGAACTGGATTTTATGTTGTACACATTTCATGATCTAAAACCTGGATTTTATGGCGTGTGTTCATGACCTAATACCTAGATTTTTTATGGTGTGTGTTCATGACCTAATACGTAGATTTTATGGTGCGTGTTCATGGCCTAATACCTAGATTTTTCGTGTGGGTGTTCATGACCTAATAGGGAGATTGTGTGGTGTGTGTTCATGACCTAATACCAAGATTTTATGGTGTGTGTTGATGACCTAATACCAATAGTTTATGATGTGTGTTCATGACCTAATACCAATAGTTTTAGGTGTGTGTTCATGACCTAATACCAATATTTTCTGGTGTGTGTTCATAACCTAATACCAAGACTTTATGGTGTGTGTTCGTGAACTAAGAACTGGATTTTATGGTGTTTGTTCATAACCTAATACCTAGATTTTATGGTGTGTGTTAAGGACATAATACCAAGATTTTATGGTGTGTGTTGATTACCTAATATCAAGATTGTATGGTGTGTATTCATGACTTAATACCTAGATTTTAAAGTGTTTGTTCATAACCTAGTACCTTTAGATTTTTTGTGGTGTGTGTTCCTGACCTAATACCTAGATTTTATTGTGTCTGTTCATACTCTAAGAACTGGATTTTATGGTGTGTGTTCATGACCTAATACCTAGATTTTATTGTGTGTATTTTGTGTCTTATGAACTGGATTTTATGGTGTGTGTTCATGACTTAATACAAAGATTTTATGGTGTGTGTTGATGACCTAATATCAAGATTTTATGGTGTGTTCCTGACCTAATACCTAGATTGTATGGTGTGTGTTGATAACCAAAGAAATGGATATTATGATGTGTGTATGTTCATAACCTAAGAACTGGATTTTATGTTGTACACATTTCATGATCTAAAATCTGAATTTTATGGCGTGTGTTCATGACCTAATACCTAGATTTTTTATGGTGCGTGTTCATGACCTAATACGTAGATTTTATGGTGCGTGTTCATGTCCTAATACCTAGATTTTTCATCGTGGGTGTTCATGACCTAATAGGTAGATTTTGTGGTGTGTGTTCATGACTTAATACCTAGATTTTATGGTGTGTTTTAATGACCTAAGAATTCGATTTTATGGCAGACGTGCGTCTTTTAATTCCAGGTAATGTTAAAGGTGATAGGCGCACTAATAATTAGCTTACTTAGCCCTCAAGATTTCAGACCAAATAAAAATTGTTTCCCATAAAGGAAGACTATATGCGTGCAAAGAAGTATTTTAACCAGTGTCTGTTTGCAAACTGAACTGAAGTAATTAACTATCATTTTATTTTATTTCCTCAGAGCAATTACTATAATTAGTATTGTCGAATATATATACCACTTTCCAAGGTAATCATACCTCATAACCGAAATACAAATCAATTGTACAGCGTTCTCATTTATTGGATGGAGAAACTATAGTGTATTTGTACAGGTAGTATTTGCAAAAGCAATCATCTTTAAGTTTTGTTGCCTTATACATTTTTATATGAATTAATCACCCAATCTTTATGTTAAACTGTTGTGTATAAATATACATTTCTCCAAATTAAGCAACAAAATCATTTTGTGCAGATTTTAGAAATATGTAAAGGAATGTTATCTTCGAGGTAGTAAAGCTGTATTGAAATGGCATTTACTATCAATATATTGGTTCTTGTTAAGTATTATTAATTTGCAATCAGATAAGTCAAATACAACAAAAAAGTATATTGTATTTGACTCACCTGCTAGTTTTAAATTCACGTCCTAATCAGATCATGAAAAAAGGGGTGTAAAACTCATTTGTTTGAGTTGTATATACCATTGAGCCACTGCCATCTCGTCCCGTTAAATGCAGCTCCAACAAACACGAATGTGACATGTGCATCTAATATAAACTGTCCCAATGTCAATGCAACGTGCTCAAGCGAGGCTAAATCGCCTTCTCTTTCAAAACAGCTTTTTCGTGCTGAACACCAAGAGAACTGATTAGGAATCACGTAGGTGTAGCACATCTCAGTGGCCTGAGACTTGCCGGGAACACAGAATGTGTAGTGGTCAATATCTGAAAACATAATGAGGTATTTTAAAATGCGTCAATTTTCCTATATCCGTGTCATGGATTAAATGTGAACCATATTCTCTTTGCCTTTGTATCTAAAATAATTCAGTTTAATCCAGGGATTTACACCAATGGCTGGATATGTAACTACGAACATTACTGCATATTTTTACTCGTTCCCTCCTATATTACTATAGATCTATCTGTCTGTCATTTTATCCAGTATTAGAATTACTATATTTATCTAATTCTAGAAGATGCGACATGTTCCCATACAGTTTATCCGTTAAAAAGTTTTCGTTTATAAGACTGCGATTCAGATGCACATCTATACAAGCCACAAGAAAGAGCAAGCCATATTAGTATCCAGGTGAAATGACTTTTTCAGGAATCATCAGTTAAGAAACTAAATTGAGTTGGTAAAATAATACACTAAGTTAAAGAAAACTGCATGCACCATTGCAGCTCGTGCTTATCTGGGTAGATGCACGATTACATTTATTTTTATTACCTATAACTTTAGTAAACAAATAGAGCTGGGGGAAATAATTAAACGGATTAAGGAGTAAGTAAATATAATTCGAATTTACCTTTGTACATAATTTAATTAAATACATTAACTCTTATCTTTAGATTTAAGCCATACATGCTTCAGAAACCAGAAGGATTCGTAAAAAGGCCTTAATATATTTAAAATATGATTCAATGTTCCTTTGAAGAGTAGAGCCTCTTCCTAAAAAAAGCGAAAACTGAAATTTTATTACTGTTTGACAACAAACTAAATGCAATTTGAAAAATAAATTACCAGTATGAAATCCCGAATATTTCACACAACTTAAGATTTCAACTCGTTCTTTTGAAAAAAGAAGCATGTACATACAAATATCTGCAATGGATTTATTACTTTGCATATTTTGAAATTGTCAAGACTCCATAGAATATGTCAAGACTCCATGGAATATGTCAAGACTCCATTGAAATTGTCAAGACTCCATAGAATATGTCAAGACTCCATGGAATATGTCAAGACTCCATAGAATATGTCAAGACTCCATTGGAATATGTCAAGACTCCATGGAATATGTCAAGACTCCATAGAATATGTCAAGACTCCATAGAATATGTGCCCGAAAAACTCGTGAATTAAAACAGAAGCAAAGTATTCCGATGTAACTGACAAATAAAAGGTTAAAACATATTTGTCTTGCCAGACAGCAAGACATGTGACTTGGTTGGGTTTTTAAAAACAATCCTTCGACGAGTGGAAACGGGATACAGGTATCAGTCTGCCATTATATATGATTTATATAAATGATTTATATAAATTTGTGTTTTTATTATAACTTAAATTTTATTTAATACGACTTTAACCAGGAACGGTATACAATATCAATAAAATACGTATCTTATTATTCTAGCCTTTTACGGGAAGTATTACCTCATTCTTGATAAACTTGATTGGATTGAGTGATATAAGGTGTGTAAGATGGTGGATTTGACAAGATTTAGGTGAAATAATTTAGTTTTCGCTAAATACGAGCTGTACAGTTCCTTCTTCAATACAAAACGGTAAAATGACATTGTGTGCGGAAGATGTTAGTCATTGGTACATATAAATGATAGAGATGCTGCAAAATCTGGAGGCATATTTTCCAAAAATTTGTTCCCATCACTAAGTTAAATAATTAAGTCCACATCACATACAAACTTTTAGTGCCAGTGATGATGCTGATTATAAAGACGATGACAACCATAATCATGATATTAATTTTAATCGTCATCATAATCATCGTCATCAATTTCATCATTCGTATCGTAGGCACCGACAGAAAACGATTTTATATTATTTTATTTAAAAGTATTAGATCGCTATTATGTATATAAAGTTGCAGCTAGAACAAAATCAGGGTATGTTCACACATGTAAAACGAACTTGTCCTTGAATTCATATATTTACTATAATACGAAAGAGGACATTACTGAATTGGCAAATAAAGGTTCTGTTATAGACACAACCATGATTTACTATCATCTCTGCTTTTACATTCAACATCACGCAGTCCCCATCTCCTTTGAGCCATTTATTCTGCGTAATGTTATGTCCTGAAAAAGAAGTAGAAACAGTAAGGTATGTCGGGTTCATATGTACATGTAATATCGTTCAATTTATACGTGCCATTATCAACGGTATTTTGTTCAAAAATTTATAAACGCATAAAATAGGGCTGTAACATAGTACTGATAAATTACCATACAAAATCATGCTTCGTTGACTGATTCCAATGTGATGTGATTTAGATTTTTTTAACGTAGCTGTAACAATTCTTCAGTCCTATCGCTACGATGTCTGCAGTGTGGCAGTTTATAGTGATGTCTAGCACTGGGACATCATGCCGCAGACATGTAGCATGATGTCCCACCCAGTCACATTATCCTGACACCAGGCCGACCGGTCCTAACACTAACCTCTTAATGCTGAGCGCCAAGCGAGGCAACTGTTAGTACCATTTGTATAAGTCTTTGCTCTGATTCGGCCGAGGATCGAACCCCCGACTCCCGCATCCTAGACAGATGCTCTAACCATTAGGTCACCGGAGCGGTCGACCGATTCCAAGCTGCTGTTTTATTTTCGCCTGAAAAAGTTCAGTTCGTCGTTGTTTGCTTAGGAATATTCGAATCTAAAGCCTGCTGAAGGGTATCAAAAACTCTTAGGTGAATGCTTGTTCAAACAAGAAAACAATTTATAGTGCGCACAGTCTGGTCTACAATTAAGTACGTAGCACTCAGCAGATTTTTAAAACATACTTTTTAGTACATGCTGAAAATGACTTACCAAGTTGCAATTTTTTTACTTAACACAAGTTGAGACTGAATTGTTAATCAGCAATTTTGACCTTTATCCTTCTCAGGAGAAATGTGTAGGAAAAGCTCTATCAAATCCGTAAAGTCAAATCGTATGCCACTGCGAGTTGTTTTCTATTCAGAGCGAAGCTATCAACCAGACTTACCAGGTAGCAAACAATGCTATTGTCTACTATATATTTAGAAACTTTAAATTGGAACTGGGTATATGTGTGGCAGATCAACTTCACGCCATCCAACGTCCGTTTGGTTTACTATATTAAATCGGTTTTCCAACGAATAAGAAAACAATAATTGCATTGGTATTTTAGAAAAGGACAGATATATGTTGCAAGTGATAACGCAGACAAATAATTGCTGCTGTGTTTTCCGATATAGAAAACAATCCCAGTTGTTTTCTTCTGTTCGTTCAAGCTCGTAACTGATAAAAATATAAAGGTCTGTGCTAAGAATACAATATAAAAATTTCTTGAATCTTCGCGGGTGCTTAATCCAAGCATTTAGCATAACCACTAGGAAAATAAGCTGCATGTAAATGCAAAACTGAAAATATTAAATGGAACACGGAACGTACACGTGGAACACCTTTACCTACTTGCACATTCTGCCTGTAGTTATTTGAAATGCGAATATAAATAATATTACTATCAGACTGCTTACCTGTCTCCATACTGAATGACTGTATATGCAGTTGTATGTGATAATTAGTAGTACCCTCGAATATACCATTCAGTTTCAATACTGTGCGTACAAAAATGACAGAGACACAGAGCGAGATGCAAAACACTAACGTAATCAATGGAATATGGAAAGCAGGTAACTCTTATCAATTTGCCATTAACTTGGTAGCATGTTCCACGATGAATGCAGCCATCAAGTTTTAGAGCAGTTCATAGAACAGTGTCCGGGGGGTGGGGTGGGGTGCGGAGGGCTAACTGCAAGAATTAAACGTATTCACTGAAGCGTGAAATATATCTGACTGTGACAAACATTTCCATGTTATGAAGTATACTAGGCAAATTACAAGAATAATACATATAAAAAGTTTCATTAATGTACATAAAGCCATGAGCAAAATGTAGAAATATAAAGTGTACGCCTGTAAAGACCTTGTTTTCGGAATAATGACGTGTGTACCGAAAAGGCTGTTGAAAAAGTGATACCTATATCTGGTCTATACTTCGCTGAGGAGAGAAAATTGTTCAACGGAAAGAATACAGTTAATCAGACGCAGATTACGCGTTTTCTTTATGAAACTGATTACTGTTAATTCAATTTTATTATTAAGGTTACATTGTGGAAATTTTCTTTGATTCCATGGCCGATTAAAATACAACTTGTATAGCTCATTGAGCTAGCTATTCATTATGGATTTTATACTTAACATTGTGTCTATTCAGTCATTATGGATAAACATATGCTGCAAAAATTGAAATATTGCATAAGGATCAATAAACAAGTTACTTTACTTTTGAAGATGTCACCTAAGCCTTGCTCCTTTAAATGAGGTTTGTTAAATATTTCGTATGCTATACCGACAGCTATTAGAACAATTGGAATTACATTGTTCAGTAAAACATATAGACAGATACGTTAGATGTTCTATAACTGTAAATGATATACGAGTTGCGAATACATCGTTGTAAGCATGGAAACACTGATTGTAGCCGCGTACACTGTTATTTATTCAAATGTTGCACCTAAAGACATCAGAGAAGCAGTTGCTAAGGAAGAATTCTTTCGTGTCAGAAAATGCACACAGCTCTCCGAAGAAAGTAACGTAAAGAATTTAAAAACAGAAACACTGGTGTGATTGCCGGATGCAAGTTATTTTTTTTAAAGATCAGCCAATTTTCTTTGAGTACTAAGTGTAATGATGCGCAGGTTCTGTACTTTATAATTTAAGGAGACATACGAAGCAGGAATTCGATTGGACTTCACACGGGCATTCTGAGCATCCTCGGCCTTGCCCCCCTTCCCATGTGTCGCAAGGGCTGCTATTTTTATTTTCACTCCCGACAACAATGGATCACATAAAAAAATACTAGTCAATGAAAACTAAAGTACTTATTTATTTTGAAGAAAAGATTCAGATTTTTTCTTTCCTTGAAATCAAGGTTCCCTCTAAGCGAATGGTAGATGTGCGAGCTATGCGTACTGCATTTTTAGATCTTCTTCGATTGCGATGAGCGGGCATGTCTGAGCAACTGCGTGGCCGCGCGCGTGCGCGTCCTAGAGGGAACTTTGCTTTAGATCATATTTCTTCTCCTAATATATTTAATTGTCCTATCATTTATATCCAAATGCGTTGTGGAAGCAGATCATAGGCTGTGTACTATTTTGTTGTGATTGAATTTTGTGATGTCCCTCCCCCCCCCCCCAAAAAAAAATGGGTTAATAAATCCATCATATACATCCGATTACAACTTTAGTTTGCCAAAAAAGGCAGAAGTTGCTTCAATTTAGGTCGATGCTGTTCCGTTCGTATATATCGATAACCGTGCTGGTAAGCATTATATGGTTATTGGCTAAAAACAATGCTTGTCTTTTTAAACCTTTTCAGTCGAAAATTCACAAAGGCCTGGTCAACTCGAAAAAATGTAATGCAGTGTACCGATATGCATATTGCACGTTTGATTTGAAAACTAATCGTCTGATGTGTTTTGATAAAGGGTATGTCATCTAGTTTAAACAGAACACTAACATTTATCAAATTGGCGACATATATTGAAGGATGCGATGAAGCAATTTGCTTCTGTTCTTGAAACTTTAGAGGGAGCCGTTCTTCTTACGAACCACTTTTTGACTGCCATTTCTTAGTGCATATCGACTTGTACTCACCATTCAACCAGATAAAGCCACTGTTGTTTCTGTATCCACCAACCCAACATGTATCCGCATTTATCGTAGCACGATTTAGTGACGAGTTTATTTTGGAGGTGATGTCAGTATTTTCTAGTACTGCGAGGGTTCCGTTCCTTGCCATGCAGTAAGAGCTGGCATTCTCCCATGATGCATTTATATTTATATACGATAGGCACTGTCTTGATATACTTCCCGAATCGAAGCATGTGATGTGCAACTGTCCTAAATAATAATAATTATAATAATAATATGAAGAAGAAGAAGAAGAAGAAGAAGAAGAAGAAGAAGAAATGTATACAAAGGTTAAAAATCTACTACGATACGCACTGCATCGAAAGGCTGATGTGAACAGATTTAACCTCTAAAGGAAGATGGGCAGAAGAGGCGAGCTAAGCTGTGAAAATTGTCTGTAGTTAAAGAGAACAAAGAAAGGATGGGTTGTCAGTAGAGAAAACACATAGGGAGAGCATCAGAAATGCGGCACGCATGCGTCGTATGAAAGCACAAGAACCAGTTTTAAAAGTACACTGACCTAACCAGAGAATATGAAAGGTATGGAATACTCAGATTTAGACTGTACCAGCTGTGCTGGGAACACCATGGGGTAATATTCCACAAGTTAGAAGACAGCCTAAAAAAGCAATATTACTGAAGCGCAAGGTTTACTAAAGAATGATGCAGATGAATATCTGACATGTACGGATTATTACACATGTTTATCTTTAATTCATCCAAATATATAGATCAATTAAACACTCGACTACTACTGCTACCAAAACGACTACGACTACAAGTCCTACTGCAAATGCGACTGCTGCTATTGACACTACTATTTTATTAACGATATCTACAAAGTTGAGCAAAGTGAGTTCTTCGATATATTAAAATATAAAATTTGAAAAGAGCTCTCATTTCGTTATGCATACGTGTTATTTCTAGAGAGAGAGAGAGAGAGAGAGAGAGAGAGAGAGAGAGAGAGAGAGAGAAAGAGAGAGAGAGTACCTATGGAATAGACGATGAGCGGAAGCGCGATGATCAGCCGCAGGATCATGTCACTACGTTACAACATGCATTCAGAGAGGAGTGTTGAAGTCTACTATATTTCAAACATAATAAGCCTAAGTCGAGAATTCATTTTGACTCTCACTATCGAGCGCATTGTCTCATTTATCAACATCGCGCATTGACTCATTTATCATCAACATTGTATTGGCTTATCCTATCAGTGGAGTTTGAACTCTTATAATCCTGTAGGTAATGACTATCAGAGAGACAAATATAGTACCGACAGTGGCAAAGGGGCCAACAGCTAGAAAACAACTGGCGGTGCGTGATTATGCGACAACACAATCAGTGTAATCATATTGCGAGTTTACCATAAAGTGCATCGTCAATTTCGATTTCAGTCTTTATTCTCTGGACTTTCTGTGATATATCGTCGATATTGAACTCAGAAGTGAAAGTAGGATTATGATTTGTGTGGTTTCTTTGAACTCTTGTGCGATGCGAGTAACGAGTCCAAGGGGTGGTATGTCGTCCTTTTCCGATATGAACTGTTCAAGTTATCACTCTATTAAAAAATTTAACATTCGTTTAAGACAGTGTCCAAGTCACTAACTCAAAATGTGTTTATCAAGACAGCAATTTACTGTTGCCAGTTTTGTCAAGAAAATAACACTATAGAAAAGCAAGAAAAAATATTTCTCGCTAATGCATATAAGACAAAAAATACTCCCGATATTTCTGTTAATTTTCTGGTAATTATTCCATGCAAGGGAAATCACCCGAGTGACTCAAGAAGAAATACTCTCACCCAATAAAGACTGACATTCGTGCAGATATTTCGAAACATTGTGATACCTAATCTTTACAAGGGAAACCACTCTTCTAAACTACTTAAACTGATACCTTCCATAGTTGTGAGCAAACAAGGTCGATGTTATCAATCCAATAACTCGTAAGTATTCAAGGACCGAATAACAGACATACCATCTCGATGAACTGTTTTTTATACTTCACGCATATTGAAACATAATTTACTATTAAACAGCATAGTTCTAAAAATGTCACAGGGTTTCTTCTTTTTTTAGTTCTGCGATAAACATTTTGCAAAACAGATTTTGAACAACTGAGCAACACAACTACACATTTATCCTCGTATTCAGTAACAGCCTTAGAACACGCGGGGCCCGATTTGGATCATTCGGTTACGACCTTGATAATAATAATAATAATGATAATAATACAGTAAAAATTTCAGACCTGCTGCTTTACTGCCTGTTATCTACAAAGCTGTTGAGAAATTTATCATGGACGATTGGTAATTTGGCTAAAAATACCCTTTCTAGTATTCCTAGTTCACAGCAAGATGGTTACCAAAACGGTTTAGGTTGTACAACAACGAGTTTCTCTTTGCTGCAAGTAGTGTGCAATATAAAGGTAACATGGATTCACTTGCTTTTACTGCTGTTCTTGATGCAAAAAGGCATTCGATACCGTGAGTAATAAATGGTTACTTTTTCAATTATTCACGTTGAGAATTTGGTTAAATCCCTTTTAATATTGTTAAAAATGTAGATCACCTTACTTAGCAAAGTACTTGTCAATGGGCATTTTTCCTACAGGTTTCCAATTAGCCACGGAGTGAGACAAGGAGGAGTCTTGTCAACCTTGATATATGATGCAAAATTTATCGCTATTCATACTGATCCAGTTAGAGAACAGTGGATTTTGAAGAAGAACTGGGTCCATAGTTTTGAGAAATCCAACGATTGCTGATGATATTTAACTTCTAGAGACTTGTCCTAACATTATGAAAGAGCTGATACACATACCATACCCCTACATTAAGACGTGGCAATTTGAGCTTAGTGTCACAACGTCATACGTTGCTATCTTCTAACCGCAATACAAGAATTATGTCAAATACGAAATTATATCTTCGGTTATCATGTTTGCCGGTTACTGATTCTGCAACACAATTGTGACACCGAATTAACTTAAATCTTACGACACACAAAGCAATAGTCTAGGCATGAAAAAGGGATAAACTTCTTTGTACGGTCTGTTGGGTACTTACATTAAACCGAATGGCCTAAATCCTTTGGTTGCTACAAATGTGATCGAAAAGGTAACATTTCCTTCAATGTGTATATTATTTGCTGGTAAATTGTTACAGCCATGGCCGAAACGGTCGTACCTTTCGTGACGACCTTCGCTTCTCTCTCTCTCTCTCTCTCTCTCTCTCTCTCTCTTGACGACATAAAGATTGGTGTTATCCAGCCCTGAAGATGGATAACACAGGAGAACCTGTAGCAGGCCAGTCAACTTGAATCGGTTAGAATCGACACTGTTGTTTCCTCTAGATGGACTCGATTACATGCACTTTCAGTCTTATTATCCCTTGCTTGGAAGATATGACACTCTATTAGGATGAGTCATATTCCGTTTTACTGAGATTTCACATTGTGGGTAAAGTTAGAGCTCTTATTAGAAAATTAGTCATGATGACATTTTTTCTTAAAAATAAAATAACTTTTGAAACTTCGTGGTTAGAACAAGTAAACCAAGATATTTAATACTGCCTGTCACTCAACAAAAGTTTTTTTTAAAAGTAAGGAATTATGAAATTGTATGGTCCAATCTGATTTCTATCACGCGATCTTGAGACTGTATTGTTAGAGTTTAACGGCTATGTTGTATCTTAGGATTCGCTTCTGTTGGTCCTACCATGTACCACTATTCACCTTTCGATTAATATTTCTGTCCTGTATTTTAGTAAACATAATTTATGATCGTTGAAGGTATATAGCATCGGAGTAGGGGACGAAAATAACTTGGTGATGCATTATATAATTTTTTACATTTACGAATACTGAGTAATAACTGTAATCTCGTTGTAGATCGTTTGCAGCGAGATACTCATATTTTACGATGTTCACTGATATTTTAACCTCGGGTCCTGAACTTGTTTTTGTAGTATGTATATGATATACATGCTGTATGAGGACACAACGATTCCGATATTTTCTCAGGAAGTGCCTACTTTACTGAACGTTTTCTATAGCCACATGGGGGGGGGGGCCTACTTTACATCATACACTACTAAGTTTACTTTATACTATTACTAAGTTCTATCTGTAACTTCGAAAGTCTCGTCTGGATGTAGTTTCAGCTTTTATGCTTCATATTTGGATTTTTGGTAATTTATACAAGGTTTGGGAAATGAAGAATAGTCAATTTCTCTCTTTAACATTTACCTTGACGCAAATAAGTGTATTTCTGTTATATTTTGGGTATGATTGAACAGATGCGTATATTTAGTTAATTAGCACTGACGATTATTCCATATAATACGCTAGCAAGTTTGGTTTATTTGTAGCTGCCAGCATGGCAGCTTAACTAGCAAAAGGAGATATATTTGGCAGAGTGGCCTCGCAGTAGGAAAAAGGGCAACACGAGTGGCAGTATGGCCTCACTAGGTAAAGGCAACATTGTTGGAAAGGAAGCAAATTGGCAATAGGGCAAAACTGTTGGAAGCATATCAACATTGTTTGGAACAGAGTGAAATGGTTGGCAACAGAGCACGATTTCGCAAAATAGCAGCAGATTCGGTAGCAAAGCAACACAACTGGAAACAGAAATATAGTGGGCAACATAGTGGTGTGATCAGAAAGAGGATGGATGAGCCAAGGATAAATTCATTCAAAGGATGTGAATTTTGATCTGTGTATCTTGAATTTAAAACTTTGGATTTGGATTGTTGACAATAGTTACGTGAATACGCTTTTTCATCAATATGTTAACGTTTTGGTGAATACAAAACTACATTACTTGAATATGACGTCAGAATATTTCATCGGTGAATGTTTGCATATATTCATGGGAGGTTCTAACTTCAGCTTTTGTGTTAATATCATGATATGATGTGTAAGGCAACGCATGTCGTGTTTCGGTTTTAAGTCTTATTAGAATATTCGTGTTTAGTTTTTTCTCTTCATTTGTTCTCATTCATTATTGCATTATTTATGGTGAGGATTTGTAGAGGCTCTCATTTCTCATTATCATGAACATTTTATTTGCAAACATTGTGTCCGGGGTTTTCAGTTTCAATTTTGTTACGAAGATAGTTGTTTGATTTCGATGAAAACAAAATTTGAGCAATCATTTCGTTGTTTTTAGAATATATGCATACATAACCGCATGTCATCACGATTTTCTTGTGAAGAAGCTATTCGCATCGATATGAAGACCTTTACACTATTCAGAAACTTTCCCCATTCTGCCTAAAGACATTTGGTTTCGATGTTTCATTTGCTAAGGAAGTCAGTGTTGAAAACAATATTGTACCCAACAATGTGTCGGCGAAGAATAACAGGGTCATTTACCTTTATCCATAGCGTTTCAACATTCTGCTATACACGAATTGAACGATCTCTGTATTGAGCAACAACCTGTCTAAAAAAATTATTTTACAAGATTCCGAGACCAATTTATTGCAGAAATGAACTCTTATTAAGAAATCATGTCTTTAAAGGCTACTTCATTCACTTCCCAAAGGTGACTGCTCAACACAGGTTGACTGAGTTTTTATCTCATAGAAATATACTTTCTGCATGTACGAATAAGTGAACACTCAATAAAACTGCTCATAGAGGTCTTTGGTATAGTTTAATATACATAGACAGTCTGCAGTATTCTTACCACAATATCATTCCGTTTTCACTGACATCCAGATAACTTCATCCTGTCATTATTAACCTATAGCATAACTTTCGTTTTCTACTTTTTTTAGATCTTTCTACCGATGATCACAAAAACAGCAGTGAAAAGATAAATAACGAATTTTCTAATCCTAAAATACTCGTAGAATAAAAACAAAACAAACAAAAAAATTGGTGCATGCTGTAAACCATTTCTGCATCCATTACTTGACAGGCAAGCATTTATTTATACGAACTCTTGTTCAGACGTTGTATAAATGTGAAAAAGATCTCGATAAAAAAACATCTTTTTTATGGAAGCATCTTGCTGAATCCCCCCTTTTTTAATGTAAACTTTTCAATCATTATAATGGACTCGGAATGTTTTGTAGGAAACAGTTTCTGATCAACACATTTTTAGAATATTAAAATTTATTTATCGTGCTATATAAAAGGATACCAAAGTCTGATAAGTGATAATCGTGTTTTTATTTCATACAATTTGCCATTAGAAAGGAATCAGTTGGGTGTACATTTTTGATATATTCAAAATATAATTAACAAAAGCATAAAGGGAGCATAGCACAGGATTCTTTTTCCAAGAAAAAATCCATGCAGTAGTCTGTTACAAAAACTTCTCCATATTTCCCAGTAGCAAAAATGTATAAAATCCCATGTTCTATTTTTCCTGGATTGATGTGTTGACGTTGGTCCCTTCATATAAAGGATTTTCAATGAAAGTCGGTTCCTGTTCAAGGTTACGTGATAAAGCCTCCATTGAAAACTCGTGTGTACTCTTCGATAAATCCTTGCTGCGGACTGAACGTCTTTTTGCAGAAAGCTGACGTCGTCTACAAGTAGACCAATATAGATATGAACTTATATTAGTGTTATGTGTTTAGGCTCTCATAAACCGTAACAAAGAAAAAGTGAAGACAACAAGCTTTGTAAAATTAATAAATTATTTATTTCCCTAGAAAAACAAGGTAAAAATAAGGCAAAGAACTTACGGTTTTAAGAATCGAATCCAAAATTAATCCAAGAATAATCCAAGAATTAAAAATTAGAATCCCAAGTAATAAAATGTTCTAATGAATTTGAGTTCGAGTCCCGACGAAATTCAAAATGGAAAGCGATGACGTATACTGTAGCCAGTATAATATTGACGTGTCAACAGTTCTTTGGGGAACCACAGTAAATAATTTTCCGGTGTTAGAATTACAAATAAAATATCAATAAATGTCTTTGTCGAAGAATTCTGTATGAGTACTTAAATATTCCCAGGGAAAAGAATTAATAATTCCATAAAATAGAATTTCAACTCAAAACTGGTCACAACAAAACACCTTTCAGTGTCAAAGGTAAAAAGCCAAACTGGCTGGTTCATTTCAAGAAAACGATTATACAATCTAAGTAAGACGCAAAATAGATACCCGAATGAGAGTCACGTGATCACTTTCTAGAAGAAGATCGAAGCTTTAAATGCTTCACATCACGTACTCCCAGTCAGCCTCGATTTCACTCTTATCAATCCCACACTAAGAATGAATTAAAAAAAGAAGTTTACTCCAACTTTGAATCAAGGCCAGGAACTATGTCAGCATTAAGATACAAAGTTTCAATAATAGGTGTTTACGAAAAACAGTCAGGTCAAACTAATTTCTGGAAAATGTCAAATTCCAGTAAACAAATTTACATTACTTTAACATGTAATGGAATAAAAAAAAAATAAAATTAAAAAACAAACTGATCAATTAAATCAAATATAAATTATCACATATACGTAAAAATTAGTTATATTGAATTGCACCATAAGACTAATTTTTTAAAATTATATTTAGTTTTCTATTAATTTGAAAAGCTTTCTCCCACCAATCTGCGCTGTAAGATACGTTTTTAAATTTTCTGCTTTATCCTCAGTTAAGGGGAAATGACTAATATAAAGCCATTTCCTTTCATGTAGACATAAGGTGGCAGGGTATAGTTTCGTAAGTTGGCCCCTGTCAAATTTCTTAACTGAAGGCTCTGGTGTGACTTGCTCTGCTATTATTGTTTACTGCTTAAATATATGGATACATTTGTGGATATAGCGTACGGGCTTGTGTTGTTCTTGAAATTTGATGTCAGGCATGTACACCTTCCATAGTTACTCTGCAGTATGCGGAAAGTGAAATACAAATAGTCGGCTAGGAAGAATAGCTAGCCTCTGCATCACCAATTCGAGCTTTATGTAATCGTATATAAGTCAGATCAGCAGGGTCATAACGTGAAAAGATTTTGCGTACTAGAAGCTTGAACGCGCGTAGTCGAAGGTCGAATATTCGATCTAGAGGAAGCTATTAGGATAAGTTATTTAGCAGTCGCTTTCGTGACAAAAGAAATTCACGTCTTGAGGCTCGAATATGCGATATGACGTAAGTTGATACTAATCATACGATCTCTCCCAATATAGACTTCTTAAATTGGTTACAAGTGGCTTAATATAATGGCTAACCCATTTTTATTGCATGATACTGTTGCGATGTCACCTTTTCACACTTGTATATTTAAAATTCTCATTTTTAAAATAAATACAAAATTGCTTAAATGATAAAGGGTCGTGAAATGTACTCTAAAAAATTTCTTGCTCACAGACCACTCTTTCAGAGAATTTCAAAACGAATCTATGTGTTCACGTTACTAAACAAATACTTTTGCCGGTGACCATTTTTTTCGCACAGGAAGTGATATTTTCAATAGTAGATTGTACATATATATATTCGAACGTCCTCGGCAATTTCCACTGAATAATAGAAAAAGAACCCGGATGTAAATAATAGCAAATTTTAAACTGATATAAAATCCTTGGTTGTTATACAGAGGATATTTGCTTTCTCCGAGTAAATAACGAATGTATTCCATCAAGTGGGTGAAAAAATTGATATATTGTATATCCTTTATAACAATATAATTATATGTATTACTGTTTGTCTCTATTTTATTTTATTATTTTACTAATTCAAGTTTCATTAGAGACTCGTGTATCTTTTAGATCCTGTCATATATAATTGTTAAAGTGTGTTGAAACATTACAAAAGAGGTAGTTTCTCTACGCGATAACACTAACTGCATATCAACTGATGTGATTTATTTAATAACCTGTAACAAATGTAGCATGCAATATGTTGGACAAACACTACACTAAGTTTCTAAGAGAATGAATAATCATCGCTTTCATATAAAAAATTATAGAGATCCTCAGTTTTCCTCTAATGTTTCAACACACTTTAACACCAATAATCACTCTCTACTTGATTTTTCGTTCATGCCAATAGATATTGTGCATGGTGACATGAATAGACTCATAAAAGAAACTTATTGGATTCATAAGTTAGATACTCCGTATCCTAATGGACTTAATGCGAATGCACTATATAAAATTGTATAATTTAAATTGATATATTGTATATCCTTTATAACAATATAATTATATGTATGACTGTTTGTCTCTCTTTTATTTTATTATTTTAGTAAGACATACATGTAGATTTTGGAGATAGGAAGGTGGTGGCGGCATCCAAGTTAGGTATCTCATTTGTCTGAGATCTGGCATGCAAAGTATAGGTTTTAATGAAAACTAGAAACTGAAAATAAACATTAAACGACATTTTAACTGTCAATAAAACACCTGCACTTTAAATTCAAATGCAATTTCTTCAATGTTTTGTCATCGAACAGTTGTGACGTCACAAGATTTTACTGTACAAAATGGCCATTATTTACGTCCGAACTTTTTTATCGCATGCACTGGAAAAGGTCATTTCGTTACCTATTTTGACGGAAACTTAGACCCATTTGCCTCAACTCACGTCATACAGTAACTTATAAACAAAACAAAACAGAGGGGATGGGGAGGAGATGGAGATTTGCCATGACATTGCGGTCATGTGAAGTACTACTTTTAAACGACAATATCAGTGCAAATACTATTTACTTACCTTTGCAAAATTATGAATAAAATCGCAGCGATAACAAAAACTCCACCACCAATAGATGCCCCCAGAATGATCGCTGAAATAATGAACTTAATGTGTAACATAGAGCATAGACTTGACAAATATAATAATGTTTTAGGGGGAACATTTAAAAGTGTTCGTAGAACTATCATAGACTGTATAAGTCAATTTCAAGCAAAAGTAAAAAGCAATAGTAGGTGACATTTTTAAAAATATTTCCGCCCTAATTATATTTTTGGACAACTTTTGTTTGAAAATAGCAAGAAGTTATTGGCAAACACCTTTGAATTAAGCTACCTAAATATAATTAAAAAGTTCTTCAGCGACTGGGATATATCAGTGTATATTATGCTAATATGTAAAGAAAATATTTTCCTCAATGTTATATCAAGTTATAAGCGACATTAAAACTGTATTTAGTGCCTTATATTCAACTATACAAATGCATGAAATATGGTTTAAAATATTTTATTTTAATCCATTAATTTTCAGAATCATAATTTTCCCAAAAGTTCAATCACATATTCAAAGAAAACATTGCACAATGTAACTACATCGCTTTTCATTCTAGATAATCAGGCAGAGCATTTGTCTTTCAAGTTTTCTTAGATGTTCAATTTGCATTTTTTGCTCGGACAGCTCCTGTGTGGCCTAAGTGGTTAGAGCGTCCACCTCGGATGCAGGGAGGTCGCAGGTTCATACCAAAGACTTATACAAATGGTACTTGCAACTGCCTCGCTTGGCACTAATTATTAAGAAGAAGTTATGATCGGCGAAGTGGGTGGGATATGATACTAAGTGTCAGCGACATGATGCCCCAGTGCTATACATCACTATAAACTGCCACACTGCAGACATCGTAGCGATAGGCCTGGGAAATTGTTAAATCAATGTTACAAATCTAAATCACACACTCACACACATTTTTCCATGTGAACTTTACGACATACTACAGGAGAACCCGTCTACCACAGGACTAAACGTTCCTCAAATATACATTTATATTTAACTACAATTATTGGATTTGAAACTAAATAATGAATATTGAATATTGAATACATTATAGAATACATTACAAACATATCCAAGGTGATTGGAAAGAGAAGTTATATATACTCAGAGAGACAGAGACAAAGAGAGAGACAGACACGGAGAGAGACGGAGAGAGACAGAGACAAAGAAGGAGAGAGAGAGAGAGAGAGAGAGCGAGAGCGAGAGACCTTGTTCAGATTTTCGACTTGCTCGCATTTGGGAACTAGCACTTCTATTAGATCCCTCAGTCACAGTCTTGGAAAGCTGAGGTGGTGATTTTTCTGTGGAATTCGTCAATGATGATGTGAGCAAGGAGACTGTCCTTGATATAAACACCGCTGAAAATGTCTCTGGTACAGCAGTTTGGGAATTATTAAGGGTAGACCATACCGGACTAAGCGAAATACGTTCACCGTTAGCTGTCATATTCAACGATTTGTAGCTCTGTGTTGGCATTTGCGTCCATTGAGTACAAACTGATGTTGATGATGTAGACCCCCAAACAGTATTCTCTGGCTCTTGAAGCAGGTTTTTGAAAATGGATTATCATGGTATTAGCAGGTTTTTGAAGGAAAAAAAAAGATTATATTGTTAAGAAAACAAATTGTAATGCATTACATTTATTTATGTATTTATTTTATCTTTGGCTCTAAACACAAGGTTCTCGTAATATTATACAAATACAAAGTTAAAAAGACGAGATGACCTTTTTTAGAAATTAAAAGGTAACACAGCTATGTTTCAGCAAAAAAGTAACATTGGAAAAACAGACTTGTGCTCTGTAATGAGGAAAAAGAAGTCTACTTGAGTATTTTGTTTCTAAAAAGACACTAATTCCATCAAACTAATAAGAATGAGTGTTGCTGCACGAATGGATAAAACAAATATTACATTAACTGGTCTTGTGACGCTGGTTGAGTTTCATTTGGTTTATGTTATGTAGTGCTGTTTACAAATTAAAATCATATTTTTTCTCAGTTTCTTCATTTTGAAAGTTAAATTGAATAAAATCAAATAACGCAAATCATAGTCTCTTATGAGTTTTGTTACTAACCATAATTAGTTACAAAAACTTTGTTTTAGTAACGTACAAATTTTAGGCGAAATTGAACTTGATATCAAATTTATGAGCCTCTTATAGTTTCTTAGTTGGAAATTTATATACTGTTTCTACAACACCTAAAACATCCACATCACAAATTTAAAATTACGGAAGAGGATGAAGATTTTCCCGCTCTGGCATTATTACCGAATTATATTTGGAATCATGGTTTATATAATAGTTATTATTATTATTATTATTATTATTACCTTTCGAACAAAGAAATGGCTGTTTTGTATCTGTACAGGAATCACTTGTAATCACCTTTACAAAGCTAGTGTAAGACAAGACGGCGCACTTCCCCTGCCCGTCAATTAAACCTGCATCGGTATGCGATAAGTTCTTCCCTGAAATATAAATTAAATAACATTTCTTTTTACCACACACACACACACACATGCGCATACACACAAGCATATACACACGCATACACACACACGTATATATATATATATATATATATATATATATATATATATATATATATATATATATATATATATATATATATATATATATATATATATATATATATATATATATAAGATACAATTTTAAAATTTGGCATTTGTCAATTTAAATTACATTGGGTCAGTTTTCGTATTACTCAATTATATGAATGAATGAAAGAACAAATTGTTCGTTTTTTGTTCCAGGACGAAAGTAAGTTTAAAAAAATATTATGCATTGAAACATGTAACAAAAGAAGAAAAAAAAAGACAGCAACGAAAGCAATACAATGAGAAAAAATTTTATTGTTAAAGAGGCAGAGGTATGTTTTGTGTAGATCTTACCATTTAGCCACATCCATGTCACATCCGTTTTTACTGCTCCAACAAACACATTGGGCGAAGTGGTATTGAGGATGTCAAATATTATTTTTTTCAAGCCTCCAATGTCACGATCAAGCGAAGCTAAATCTTCTCCGATCTGAATACAGGTTTCTCTTGCTGAGCACCAGTTAGTCCTTTTACCAATGTAGTTGTAACAAAGACTATATTGTTGAGACTCATATGGAATACAGAATGTGTAGTTCTCAATGCCTGAAATAAAAATGTAACAGCCCTTAACAACAATGAGGAGGGATCGGAAACAACTGAAGCGATTGCTGAAACGTTCTTTTTCATATGCCAATTTATGAAACTAAATGTTATGCACATCTCTCATTGTAATGATACAGGAATGATTTTCGTGGGTCTTTCTTGATTTATGAAGACTCCTTTCTACGCTTAATTTGCCTTGGTCGTTCTTGATTTATGAAGTCTCTTTTGTGACGTTACATTTTTGTCACGTGGGCTTTCAATATAAGTTTATATCTTAAGCTGAATTTCCTCCAATTACGAAGGTAGCAGATCTGCATTCGGAGCAAACATTCTGACTTAGTTCTGAATAGGAACTATTAGACATGAATAAAGTCCAAATAAGACCGACCACTGTTCTCTATCCGAAGAACATTCCTCTAGTTGTAGCCAATGACTTTATATCTATGTGGTGCGTACGCATTAATATGTCAAATGCAAACGAGTGTACTGATAGTTGTCTATAGTATGGAACGCTGGCATAGACTCACACCACAACTTGTGTATATCCACGATAAATAGTTAAAGAGGATTACGTCTTCCTCATGTTCCCTTAGAATAGAAAGTGTAAGGGTGCAAACTTTTGTAGAATATTTTCTGTAGAGATAATTTCGCTGTGCATTCTGTCGGGGTTAGCGTGAAATGTAAACATTACGTTTTGACGTATGGGTTAGGCTCGCTATAAATTGTTGACAACGAGTGATGGAATCTGTTCTGCTTAAGGGTAGAAACTGGATTTTAATTAGGACTTGCGCGGTTAACAGTTAGGCCAGATAATAATGCTTCGTTAACGCAAAGTCAATAGCGGTAAAGGCCAAGACTCTGATAAGCAAGGGAAAATTTTAGGAAGTCGTGCGCCATTTAAAACAGATGTCAAAAAATTATATGTTCCAGACTAGTTAATAATAAAGGCGAAATAAAGAGGATTATTCTAAATTCTATGGGACTAATACAATATTGTATCGATTAAAAGAGTAATCCTGATTGGCTAAGCGAAAAGAATGGATGTATATTGTCACACGAAATTAAGGATTTTAAAAGTAATCTCCCTCGCGATATTAATCAGCCAGAGCTTTTCTGCCAAAAGGGGAGACTGGCTTGGAAATCAGTAGAAAGTATTCCTCTAGTTAAATAAACCTTCAAAGAGACAAAAATGTCAGGAAATTTGGAAGATCCATATCCAGAGAAGAGACAAGGGGAATTTTCTGATGATAAGCAAGCGAAGGCACAAAGGTATTTTCTCGATTGCTTACAATATAGGTTTATTGATGTGAGTTTGTAATTAATTGTTAATTGTTAGATGCATTAATTTTAAATTCATACCTTAATTTTTCATTGAGTTCAGAATTTAATTGCTTGCATGTATTCTCCTGAAATGTTATACGACTCATGTATCATAACGATTTCGTGCTTGATATAAGGTGTATTGATAACCGATTTTTCCGTGTCTGGAAATGTATGTCAGTGAATCCATTATTAACAAAGTAACGTAGTTACGACAAGGAGTGAAGTTCACTAATTCCTGTGTAATTAAGTTGTGAATTCTCCTCAACCGAGAATCGAGGAAGGTATGCCGTCTGGTACTGATCAGCTGGTAATTGATAGACACTAAGGGGCAGTAATATTATGTGAGAGGTTTAATTAAACCATGGCCTCAGTAGCAATGCCAGGTAAGCTAGACAGGACATCAATTCACGTATAAATGGTATGAGTGTGTATCAGGCTGCGAAATGACCAGTTCTGTTGAATTTCGCTAGACGATATCTGACGCAGAAGAGTGGGAATATTGATTGATCCCAGGGGAAGAAAAACCTCCAAACGTATTCATTTTTATTGAAAGGAATAGCTCCATACCTAAGTGCAAAGTGGAACAAAGATCGCAGTCTGCAGCCATGGAGTTGATGACCCGACTGGACGAGAGAGAGAGAGAGAGAGAGAGAGAGAGAGAGAGAGAGAGAGAGAGAGAGAAGGAGCGAAATACGGTAATATCACAAGAAGTGATTTGGGAAAGACCGGAAGCAGCATGTGATTCTTACATGCCGGCAATTTGAGTTCGACCAATTACTCGATCATATGGTGCAATTGGTTCTATCAGTATAACAGAACGGCTAATTGAATTTCGTATCAATTTTGTAACTCTATTTCTGAGAGAAAGCGAATCATTCAAATGTCATGTTCGATTTAATTTTTATGTGACTGATTAAATTGTTATATTTTAAACACGGGGGCTCGTGTTATTCTATTTTATATCTCTATATCTATGCTCAGACTGCTATCATTCAATCACTTAATTTCATATTTATTTTTTTTTACTCGATCTGGATAATAACAACGTGGTCGATCATCTAGACAACGATAATCCACCCCCACCCACCCACCCCAAAAACCATAAGTGGGCGAGATAACACATCTCCACCACATCATGCAGAAAGTCTAATTTTAAACTGCGTTATATAAATCTAAGAAACTGAACTACAATGTCTAAAATGCTAGATGATTGTGGAAGACACAATTCCGTACCACTATGTTGACTTATCCTTACTGCCATATCGCTCTTTGGCTTTACATCTCGTGGATTGAGGATAAACAAATGAGTCGAGTAGGCTACACTTCATGTCCAGTAACGGTAAACTAGCGAGAAACCAAGGATTGACCTAGTTTTAAAAATATTACCCACGAACAGGTCTAAAGCGCTCGACTTTACCGATCACTGCCATCTCACCTTTCTCCGCGTGTGTTCAAGATAGGGGCTCGGTCAACATGGGTATGTGGGAAAGCTTGCCAGTAGCTTCACGTGGGTCGGTGGTTTTTACTTGGGTTTTCCAGGGTTCTTCCTCCTCCATTTGTATTGGCTGCCATGTATAGCCTATCACAAGCTGAAAAATGGCGTTACACTTAAACCAAAAAGATTACCCACGAACAATCTCCAGGGACTGTTGATGGAGGAATCAGTTTTAAACCATGTATATTCTTCTATTTAGAAGTCTAGTAAAAGTATTCAGCATGTATTGTGAAGCAGTCACGTTTATAGGTTACTGCATTTGTATGGGAAAATATGAACGAGTTTTTCGGATGGAAATACTGCACGACCTTTATACTTTTGGATTTTATATATAAAAAAAAGACAATCAAGAAACATCAATTGTGAAAAGAAAGAAAGAGCTTGCATTAGTTGCTTAATAAATATTTGTATTTCAGAATCTTATAATGGTTTTAAGGTTCACTTGAACCAACAAGCTCTCTTATTAAAAATTTCACACTTAAATACAAATTATATGCACATTTAACAAAAATGGTATGGTTTGGGAAAAATGGGAAATGTTTCAAATAAGCTAAAGCAACTTATTGGAATAAATATTTTTCAACCAAAGTACATATGTCCATCCGACAAAACGAGTAACAAATGCAGTAACCTTTTTATTACATGCTCATTTTTGCTTAACTACCTAAGGCTTACTAATAAAAATACATTACAAGAAATAGTGTATTGATTTATGCTTTATTCCAAAATAAATTCACAAACGTAGATTCTGAAATACACAATAACAGTATTCATGCGCTTATAGCTCAGCCCACCGACCTTTTAACTTCATAGAATAACGCGCGCTCAGTCACTCATTTGAAAAGGAAATCTCATTTTGCTGTATCTACAATTGAAATTTAAAGTCATATTATGAATGACTGCACCATTGAACAAAGTTCCCAGCTGGTCAGGAATGGAGGAATTGAGTTGTTCTGTCAATCCAGCTAACTTCTGATTACCTCCTATGTGTTTCTCGCACGATATATTTATGACTTGAGGGACTGGCGTTGACAACAAGCTGCATAAATGTTTCTGTTCTGCCATGGATAATTTGGAATCGTAAGCTGGAAAAATATGAAAGTTTTTAAATTTAAATTCTCAAGAATATACTGGATTAATATCGTTTTTAGTGAACAGCAAATTCTTTTCGTTTTGGAGTCCAGTACAATCTACTTTGGAATGAGGTTTCGGTTTCAAAAATGTAGTCTGAACTATAGGCCTTTATATTACAGTACATTGTCCGATGTGGATCAGTATTTGGAAACCACGTAATTCGTATTAGTAGAAAGAGCCCACAAAGTAAATTTTGATGAGATTAAACATGCAAAAAGGCAAGTAGATTTATTTGCATTATTATTACCAGTTATAAATGACATATTTTTATGCCCAGTCACTTGCATAATCTTTGTTGGAGGGACCCCAGATTTTGACAGGGTTGTCACAGTAGTCTTCCTTACTGAACGGTTGGTAATTCTTCCTGGATTTCTGTCCTTTCTGCGGCTCGTGTCATTAGAGTTCCCAGTTGATTAGCCCCCATTGGTCTCGGATAATATCTGCCATATTTAATATTTTGTCCAGAAAGTATATTTTATTTTATTTTTCAATCCACACGTTCATAAAAATCTATTTTCTTACATTGATGCATTTCATTGTGAACATAGTTTGGTATGTGCAGAGTACACAATTTATTACAGATTTTTCCCATAATTTTTGGTTTACTTTGATAAAACTGTATTTTTATTTATTCTTTAGATTGTCTGAAAAAAATTTACGTATATTTTATTCTTTATTTTTATTTTAAATAAGAACATTAATTTAATCTTTAGAAATATAATTACCATATCTGGGAAGTTTCTGTCAGTTTCTGCATTGGAAATGGTGTCAAATAAAAGGGGCTGTCGTCATCCATCATTTTCAAGGGCCTTCGTTTCAAATATTGCTGGTAAATATTAATAGGGTCTCGTTCCAGTGTTGTTTCGGTGGAACAAATGCGAGGTATTGTTGATATGTAGACATTCTTCCACGTACCATCAAAGGTTTTGCTATGCCTAACAGCATATGGAAGATATTTGGTACTGGTGGAATCTGTGAAAACTGATACATCTCCAAACTTTAATTTTCTGTGCTCGTCTCTGCCTCTAAATCCAGACATTTTCTACAGAAAGTAGAACAGGGAAAATTGCAAAGCAGCTGGCGTGTTAGAGCCCATTTCACCGGTTGAAAATGAAGCTTTTTCGTCATTGTGGTTTTTTGGCTCTGATGCTCTTGCTTTTCTTCCAAAACCAGCCTTCTTCAGTTGTATATTTTAAGAGTGTAGTGCTTCGATCGATTTCTGAAATAGACGGTCTCTAAGAGAGACGGGATACCCTTTAGCCTTAAGATGCCGTTCTATGCTGTTTCTTATGGAATCTAAAGAGCATGGCTCATACTCAGGACAACTGGCTTTGTGAATCGTTATAAACATCTCGGCTAAATACGTGTTTAAATGATCTGGAATGATATTTTCAATGCAGCGTGTCACACATTCGTTATCATACAGATATCGCTGCACATTTCTGATATCACATTCAGTCGCTTGTTTGGCATCTCTACTTTCAAATGGCTCTAACAGACGGTTTACTTCATCCACAGACAAATAAAATAAATCAAAAGTGCTGGCGTCTGCGTCCATTGTTTGTTTGCAATAGAAAGTAGTTCCTTTATGCACGTGAATGAAATATGAATTGCACGCGAGTTCAATATGGTAAAATACTGCACTATTCTGACAATCTAAAGTTAATGGAGAAATATTTAAAAAAAACGAGCATATAATGAAAACCGGATTTCTAAATTCCTAATGATAATGTAAGATAATGGTTCTGTATCCTCATTACATACAGATTTTAAAGGCTATGCAGACTTCATGATCTTCGGCAATTATGATCAAAACTGGAGTTTTATTTCAGAAACCTTTCTGAAAGTTAGTAATTACGGTCTCAGAATTATTTAAGGAGTTGAAGTCATTCGTATTAACATAATGCAAAAAATGAGTTAGGTTTCAAACTGGTCAGACAAATGAAAGAAAGAAAGTTAGAATTTTCGTTAGGTTATTAGTTATGAAAAAAATGTTAGTATCGAATGACAGAGAGTCATTTTTTCTTAAATTTTGAAAGTCCTACAATGCAAAATTCGTATACGAAAACAAATAAAGTGATACACCGGTTTCCGAAGAAAACGTATGTTCTTATAATTCATTTCTACATTTTGTGATCTAAGTTTTATTAATGGTTGCATGTGTCACTTTTCACAAAGAGGACATTATACAAATCATACTCCTGTGAAATTCAATCACAATTGTTCCAGGTTGTTAAGAGGACATTTTTGTTTTGCGGGAGTAGGGTGGGTGGGGGGCCATTATTAGTCATTACCGTAGTTTTGAATGGTAGATAGCGAAAGTGATCGTGGTAGGTAAATGGTGAAAGGCCATAATACCAGGTCCTGCGGACCGCTCCGTTGGCCTAGTGGTTAGAGCGTCCGCTTCGGAAGTGGGAGGTCGTGGGTTCAGACCCCCGGCCGAGTCATACCAAAGACTTATACAAATGATACTAGCAGCTGCCTCGCTAGGCGCTCAGCATTAAGAAGTTAGTGTTAGAACTGGTCCGACGGTGTCAGGATAATGTTACTGGGTGGAACATCATGCTACATGTCTGTGGCATGATACCCCAGTGCTAGACATCACTATAAACTGCCACACTGCAGATATCGTAGCGATATGAGTGAAAAATCGTTAAAGCTAAGTTAAAAATCCTAATCACACACACACACACACACACGGTTCTGCGAAATACGCGTGGTTATACCATGACATAAGCTCACGTGGACATACGAACTACGGAATATATACCATGTCACGAGCTCACGTGCCAATACGAACTACGTAGGGCATACCATGTCACGAGCTCACGTGGCCATACAAAATACATAGGGTCATGCACGTTTGTGCAATGCCTTGGGCTCACATTGCCATACGAACTCAAAAATTAAGGGAAGGTGTTCAAATTAGGGACTATACGTGACCTCTATGAACTAAATAAGCGTCAAATCAGGATGAAGTTTATTTTGAACCTTAATTCCTTATGCAACGGAGCAATGTTTGAAATTAGTCATCACACAAGCTTAAACACGGTAGAGCAGGCAAAAGATCGTAAACTTACTGAATTGACAGATGAAGGTTCTTATGGCCTCGCAATCATTGCTGAAGATTTGGTTAATTTTAGCAGCATAATAGGTACACTCTCCACCCGTCTTGGATACATTTTTCACAACTTCTTCACCTGACAACAAATAAGAAAACAACATAAACAATGAACACTTTGACCAAGAACACCACTAATCAACCAAAATTTTACTGTACTTTATAATACGGTTAATATTGATATGACAATGGCAGATATTGTTTGAACACATGCAGTAGTAGGTTATTAAATACATTAGTACGTTATTAAATCTGGAAAGAAAAAAGTGATGACAGCCATTCTAATTATTCTGCGGAGTCTCCAGAATCAAGAATAGTAAATTCGCTGTAAAGTTTTCAGTGCGGAGCTGATACTTTTAGCGAAATATGGCAGTATTTGGATTCAGTAGGACGAGTACGTTTGACAGTATTAGGACGAGTAATTTTGGCCATCTTGTATATCAATTTTAACTAAGTAGGACGAGTTTTATTTTGATGGAACTCTTGTGGCCTTAAACTGAAAATTAAGGTAAAATTGCGGAATTTATGAACCATAGGTGACTTGTATGAATTAGATACGAGTTGGATACAGTAAAGAAACAACTGGTACTGACTTTACAAAGAAGGTGAATCAATGTGATGGTTGATTTTAAATGCTAAACAATGAGTGTTTGTGTGATTTGGATTTTTAGCATAGCTTTAACAATTTTTCAGTCATATCGCTACGATGTCTGCAGTGTGGTAATTTATAGTGATGCTTAACACTGGGGCATCATGCCGCAGACATGTAGCATGATGTCCCACCCAGTCACCTTATCCTGACACCAGGCCGACCAGTCCTAACACTAACCTCTTAATGCTGAGAGCCAAGCGAGGCAGCTGTTAGTACCATTATTATAAGTCGTTGGTATGACTTGACTGGGGATCAAACCCACGACCTCCCACATTTTAGGCGGACGCTCTAACCACCAGGCCACAGGTGCGGTCGCTAAACAATGACAGTACTTCATAAATTGTATATCTTGTGTAACAATGTACCTGTAAACTATTAAGAAACGCAAATATAAAGTTGTTTTGACATTTTAGATAAAGTGATCAATCGTCTCTGAACAAAATAGCTGAAATGAAGGTTTCAGCGACCTATGGATACTGTACATTTATAGAGAAAGTCAAAGTTGTACGTTCTTCCACATTCTCGTTCGGAATAAATTATGTAAATTTTTGTAACCTATACTACAGAATTAGTTATTTCTCTTTCAAGGCTCCATATCTACTGTGTCAGCTTAGCCAGTAACAATCGTTTCGTATTAATTTAATGAGGTTGTTTGTCAAAGACATTCACCACAAGCCATTTTGGCACTTTGTTAAGGGAACATTCATTAGCAGTTTGACAATTTACAACAGGAAAAAAGGTTAAAGTTACAGGGATTTTGCATTTCTAATATGGTACTGTGAGCGCAAATATTTTGGTTTTAAGATCCTGCCGGTTACAACAATAAATATCTGTAAGCAATTATAGATGCCAGCAGCCTTGCATTATTAATGTTCTCCTTATTCTATTTTTATTTTAAAACTCTTTGTAAATACTTCTTGACGTACATAATCGTTACTTTGTTGGCAGAAACTTTATTTTGAAATTACCTGTACTTTACAAAGTAAAATTTCAAAGTACTTAATGGTGAAAAGCGTTTCCATCTTCCTGCTGTACTGATTATTGCTTGCATTTGCAGTTCTCATCAAAGGAATATTGTTAAACGTATTACTTCAGACGTCTTGAGTGGCTTTGTAGAAGCTGTATATCTGTGAGTAGTTCAAAATCTCATCAACAGGTAAATTTGGCTGCCAATTTAATAAATACACAAGTTTAGTTTGTAATTGGCCCTTTTTTAAAGTTACAATACATACTAGTTCCGTAGAGCTATCAGTTTAACAGGCATATCTTGACATCTGCACTACGTGTTTTATTTCCTAGTATATTGTTTGTATTAATGTATTCTCAAGGTTCCCGCCACGTGTTTCGGGAACCAATATCTCAAGCCATATTGCTTATACTAGAATATATCTTGGGCTCTTGCCGAATGTGTTTCTTCGAGAACTCGGCAAATTAAAATAACGTCGAATGTCAAAGTCATTTACATGCGGATACCCATTGACCACTGACCAATGCTATCGCTAGAAAAAGTATTCAGGCAAATAGTAAAACTGACCAACATTCCGGTCAAAAGTATATCACCTAGGTGACTGAGACTATATAAGAAATAAAGTTTAAGTCATTTTTAGCCAAATTTAATGAAATTTCTGTATATGCATAGGATCGTATTTTTCATATTGGTTGTTACGTGGTGGTCGGTTCGGTTATCGTAATCTAGACAATGATCTACCATGGTGTTACTGCCAGGAACAAAAAAATAATACAATAACATAAGAAATTTATGATGGAATAAATGGAGACCTGAGGAGAGATATAGAATAGAACAATACGAGAAATCTTATGAAGAATACAACAATTTAATCAATTGCATAAATAAAATGAAACTGAACATGACATTTGAAGGATATCTTCTCTTATAAATAATTGCCAAGGACATAAAGATGCAATTAACCTGTCTGTTTATACCGATAAGACAAATTTCATCATGAAATCGAATGAGCGATCAAATTCAATTGCCTAGTATACCTGCATAACCTGGCTACTTGATGCTCCTTCAACATGCAACGTTGGTGACAGGTTAGAGTCGTCGTATTCCTTCTCTCTCTCTCCCTCCCTCTCTCTCTCTCTCTCTCTCTCTCTCTCTCTCTCTCTCTTCCAGCCTCTTTCGGGTCATCAACCGTAATTTGGTTGTCTGCGCTCTGCCCTCTCTGTATAGGGGTATATATATCGAGTTATTTCCCTTTATAACAAACAAATACGCAATCTAAATATTTGTAAGGCTGTAACTTCTGAGATCGAACATTATATCCTCTCTCGTTACGTCAGATATCGTCATATCGTAATTCAATATAACTACGGCTAATATAGGCCAGTTCGCAGCATGACAGCTGATATTCAAGTCCTAGTACAGTAAAAATTAGTGTCTCTCCCTAATGAGCTATTCAGCATACCTAACTGAACTATAACATGAATTAGACACAAGAAACCCGTGCGCCCCGCTGTGGATTATACATTACTAACGGGACAAAATGTCGGCCGGCAGGCGCTCTTAATGCTAATACCATTAATTCTCGTTTAAAGAATTCGCGTCTTAATTATATAAATGAATTAACGAAATTCACATCATGTCTTAACTACACTATATAATAACTAACAATTCATGGGTTTACCATTTCCGAATATAGTAATATCAGTTCCTAGCCTAGCTGATCGCATTACATATCAACGAATAAATTCAACAACTATCTCAAAATTCATCTCAAGAAAATAATGTGTGATATTCTTAGAATAAATGTGTAATTTAATATTCAGGACAAATGAATGCGAACAAATATCTTCCAAACTCATATCAAGGGAAAATTGATGTACGAATTTAAAACAAACAAATTAAAAGAAATAATTATCAACTCATATCAAAGAACAAATTTTGTTAGACTGAGAAAACACCTTGTGCTTTCGAGACTCGCTTGCTTCTATCGTAGCAGAATCTTTCTCTCTATCTTTAAGGTTCCGTGTCCCTTAAACTTCCAGGCAATTTATTTAATTTATTGAACGAAAACAAAATTGGCAAATTTCTCGGAAATAAGACATCGCTCCTTAAAAAACTTCGACTGACTGATCTTATGATGTAGAATACATAAAACATTGAATTTCCTATGGGAAGCTCCCTTACTTAGCTTAAGTTCCAGTCACCCGTCACTTGGACAATTTTAACGAGAAAGTACTTCCTACTAATCTCAGAATCAAAACCTTCCCCTTCCACGGACAAACTTGGATTGAGTAATTTTACTAGGAGAATACTTGAAATATTCAATTTCATCTGGGAAACAAACACTTCTTATTTAGCTTAACCAGTTAGGATTAAATTTATTTGACAGCCGAACTTTAACATACGCCTATTTAGGTTCGAGTAACTCCTCATTTTCCGCGCTTTCTTAATAAACCGATTTCTGGAAAGTTTCATCTTATGACACTTATTTCAACTGGTACAAACATTGTCTCTGCATCATTTGCCGCTCGCTGTCCTAATGGTTAGAGCGTCCGCCTCGGATGCGGGAGGTCGTGGGTTTGATCCCCGGTCGAATCATACCAAACACTTACAAAAATGGTACTAACAGCTGCCTCGCTAGGCGCTCAGCATTAAGAGATTAGTGTTAGGACTGGTCGGCCTGGTGTCAGGATAATGTGACTGGGTGGGACATCATGCTACATGTCTGCGGCATGATGCCCCAGTGCTAGATACCACTATAAACTGCCACATTGCAGACATTGTAGCGATATGACTGAAAAATTGTTAAAGCTACGTTAAAAATCCAAATCACATCACAACACGCTGCATCATTTCAGCTCTGTCATTTTTATGACACTTAAAGCCAGATTCAACTTGCCTCGTCCATCGGTCTTGTAGTTATTGAACGGACTCTAATTAAAAATCAATCACACCCCAAACCGGAGACATCAAAACACATCATCTTAGCATAGGCCCTCGCCTTAACACGTTACCTAAACACATTGTTCAACTTAATTGGCTACATGTCACGCTGACCCTGCAACACTCATTCAGTTACATGACCATAACATCTTACAAAATTCACACTGTTACATAGGTGTAATTGTGAAATGACGCAAATCTGATTTTCTAGGATGTGGTATGGTAATGAATAGGCGTGTTCATCTCTGTTCTTGCGATAGGTCACGAAAACAAAACACGTTCTTCTGTCAAAAACACTCTGGAACGCATAAGTATATTTGTATTGTAATTAGTAGACAACGGATAAACAGGCAAAATGGAGACCAAACTTCGTCTGTGAATCGAAAGAAAATGCAACATACATCGTCATTATCCCTTTGAAAATGAAGATGGAGGTGGTACACTGTTTTGAATGTTTGTTCGTTCGTTATTTACTTCAGACTAACATTAGCATTTAAATCTGAGAAATCCACAAAACTTTGTTTTTTCAAGCACCCGTACTATTCCCACAAACATTACATAGATGAGGTATCTAATATATTTACTTTTGGAAGGAAAATGAAATCAATGTTACTGAAAACGTCTTTGTTAGGACAAACATTGATCCACGTCCTTCTTACTGCTACGGTTATATCCATCAACACCAAAAAGAAACGGGGCCCCGAGTGGCCGAGTGGTCTAAAGCGCTCTCCGTTACGGATCACTGCCATCTCACCTCTGTCTGCGTGGGTTCGAGTCCAGGATTCGGCCAATGTGGGTATGTGAGAAAGCTTGCCAGTAGCTTCTCATGGGTCGGTGGTTCTTCCCGGAGTTTTCCCGGGTTCTTCCTCCACCATTAATACTGGCCGCCATGCATAGCCTATCGTGTGCTGAAAAATGGAGTTAAACCCCACAACAACAACAACCAAAAAGAAACAGACACATTGCTAACCTTACATATATGGGGTCATTGTCGGCTTATCAGGCAGATGACTAGACTTAAACAATATTTAAGCATGCATATCTTGTTGCTGTGTTCTATTCCTCGCGCATAACGCACGCCAATTGCTAATTATTTTCACGATAAAATTCACACGGAGTGCGACCATACCGGCGTGCTCAACGCATTTAAAGATTAAATTTATTGAATTTTTTTTTTTCATTTTCTCCGCTGGTTATCAAAAGACAGTTACAGTACTATACTAAAATAACAATAAACTCCTAAGCTGCTTTTAAAAATCTACAAGAGTCAATATAAACATTGCCAGCATCATTTATAACCTCTCAGTAACTATCAGCATTACCAACATAACGTATAATATCTGCGAGTCAGTATAAACATTACCAGCATGACTTATAACCAATACGAGTCAATATAAACATTTACAGCATCAGGTACAACATCCGAGTAAGAATAAACATTACCAACGTCAATTGTTACCTCTGAAAATCAGTATAAACACTACCAGCATCACTTATAACCTTGAAGAATCAGTATAAACATTACTAGCATCACTTATGACCTCTATAGATCATTATAAACATCACCAGCATCACTTATCACCTCGATGAGTCAGTATAAAAATTACCAGCATCACTTGTCGCATCAAAGAGTCAGTATAAACATTACCAGCATCACTTATCGCCTCCAAGAGTCAATATAAACATTACCAGCATCACTTATCACTTCCAAGAGTCAATATCAACATTACCAGCATCACTTATCGCCTCCAAAAGTCAGTATAAACATTACCAGCATCACTTATCGCCTCCAAGAGTCAATATCAACATTACCAGCATCACTTATCGCCTCCAAAAGTCAGTATAAACATTACCAGCATCACTTATCACTTCCAAGAGTCAATATCAACATTACCAGCATCACTTATCACCTCCAAGAGTCAATATAAACATTACCAGCATCACTTATCGTATCCAAGAGTCAGTATAAACATTACAAGCATCACTTATCACTTCCAAGAGTCAATATAAACATTACCAGCATCACTTATCACTTCCAAGAGTCAATATCAACATTACCAGCATCACTTATCGCCTCCAAAAGTCAGTATAAACATTACCAGCATCACTTATCGCCTCCAAGAGTCAATATAAACATTACCAGCATCACTTATCACTTCCAAGAGTCAATATCAACATTACCAGCATCACTTATCGCCTCCAAAAGTCAGTATAAACATTACCAGCATCACTTATCGCCTCCAAGAGTCAATATCAACATTACCAGCATCACTTATCGCCTCCAAAAGTCAGTATAAACATTACCAGCATCACTTATCACTTCCAAGAGTCAATATCAACATTACCAGCATCACTTATCACCTCCAAGAGTCAATATAAACATTACCAGCATCACTTATCGTATCCAAGAGTCAGTATAAACATTACAAGCATCACTTATCACTTCCAAGAGTCAATATAAACATTACCAGCATCACTTATCACTTCCAAGAGTCAATATCAACATTACCAGCATCACTTATCGCCTCCAAAAGTCAGTATAAACATTACCAGCATCACTTATCGCCTCCAAGAGTCAATATAAACATTACCAGCATCACTTATCACTTCCAAGAGTCAATATCAACATTACCAGCATCACTTATCGCCTCCAAAAGTCAGTATAAACATTACCAGCATCACTTATCGCCTCCAAGAGTCAATATAAACATCACCATCATCATTTTTGTTCTACAAAGAGATTCCAACCAGGACTTATTGCGAAGATATAGCGGTACATGTGTCTTCATAAATGGGAATTTTACCGGCATCTTAAGATGTCTATAAATCTATATCTATAAATACGTGTAGATTTAATGGGTTTCAGATAAAGATCTACACATTAATCTCCTGTTATTTAGAGACAGGGATTTATCCACAAAATTCACCTAACTACATTACTTGCAGACGTTCTGTACACTACAGGCAAATGATCAGTAGATCTTTCACATTCTTAACAATCATACTTAAAATAACGTTGAATCTTCAAAAGAAACACCTAGGTCTGGAAAGTGAAGTACACATAGTTCGATTATTAACTGTGAACTTTTAATTTGGTTTGATACGTATAGTCCCCAAGTATTTGTGGTTTTTGGCCATCTTTACAATGTTGTCTATTTTCTTCTGACGGCAATCAAGGGTCTACACTTTTGTGTGAAGAGTATATATATATATATATATATATATATATATATATATATATATATATATATATATATATATATATATATATATATATATATATATATATATATATATATATATATATATATATATATATATATATATATATTACACACACGCACACTGTTACGTGTTTAGGGGTCGAATAAACAGCAACACAAGAAAGAGTGAAAACAACAAGCTTTCAAAAATTTAACAAATCATTTATTTCCCTGGAACAATACTGTAAAAGAAATAAAATATAAGAACGTACGGTTTTAAGAATCAAATCCAAAAATATTCCAAGAATAATCCACGAATACAATTTTAGAAGTCCTAATAGTGAAATGTTATAATGAAATCAAGATTGAGTCCCGACAAAGAATCCAAGAAGGAAGGCGATGACATATGTTGTATCCTGTTCAATGTTGTTTTCTACAGTTTCTTGTAGAAACACAGGAAATAATCCGGTGTTTGAATTAATGAAATTTCTTTGTCCAAGAATTCTGAATGAGCACTCAAAATATTTCCAGAGAAACAAGAATTAATCCTTTAGAATCCAAATAATTCGAATAAACATTAAAATGTAAAATGATACAACAAAAGAAACACCTTTACTTCACAGTGTTTAGAAGCCCTACTGAGAGATATTTCTCTAAGTATCACTATTAAAACTAAGTAATGTGCAATTTTAGAAATGCCTAATTGCGAAATAGAGGATCACGTGATCATGTTTACATGTGAAAAAAATACGTAGCCCCAGTATGACCGTAGCCCCAGTATGAAAAGTTGTTTAATTCACTAAAAATTATCTACTAGTCGAGGGTCACGTAACCAACACAGCCTCGATCTCATCCTTATTATTCTCACAATAAAAATAAAAACTAAAATCTTGTTCACGTGACTGTTACTAAATTTGAATTAAGGTCGTGAACTAGGTCCATCTTATGTGTTTACAAAAATGAACAGTCAAGGTCAAGCTCTTTTCTGTAAAGGACTGAGTTCCTAGTAAACAAAACTACATTACTTTGACATAATAAAATTAAAAATAAAAAGATTTTAAAACAATTAAATCAGATATAAATCAATTCAAATATACATAACAACACAAATACACACAGCACACAACACACACACACACACACACACACACACACACACACACGCGCGCACACACACACACACGTACGCACAAACACACACGCACTTCCAAAGGACTGCGTTACTTTCGCTGATATGCGATTTGACATTGATATATGATTAGACACTATCATATTGACACTATACAAAGATTGGCGGATGATGTGTGAGGCGCTTTAGCTAAGGTCTCCCATACAGTGTTTCTAAATTACGGAAAGACTAGCAACTGTTTTTCACTTCAATAAATGTACAAGGGTATTGCAACTTTTGATTCTATGAGCATGGACATTTCTAGAATCTATTACTTACCACTGATCCAGAGCCATTTGCTAGTGGTGTTGTCCTTATAGCCGCCAATCCAAGAACGTTCAGACCCAATCTTGTTCTTTATTGTCTCGTGTAATTCGTCATTTTGAATTGAAGCCAGTCGTCCACCCTTGCTAAAGCAGTAAGATTTTGCATCTGTCCATGATTTAGTTATATTGATGAAAGACAAACAGTATCGTCCTCTATCTTCTTTGGAGTTATAGCATGTCAGATGCAATTGACCTGAATCAAAGATTATAATGACTATATTGCTAATAATGGAATTAGTGGTGATGGTCATGTTTGCGTTACCGCCGCCGTTCCCATAGTAATAAATAATAAAAAGAAGAAAGAAATCAATAATAACATAAAACAGAAAGCATTTAATTGCTTAATGTGAAGTTAAATTTCGCGAGATTTACAGTTACTTATTTAGTTTGCTAATTATCGCTTGAAACAGTTGTGAGAATATTCTACTTAAATCAGAAATTATGACAAAAAATCGGACACTACTGCAATTTTATGTACAATAAAGCTGTACGAAACTTACATGTTCTCAAGATAAAACGAAATTATACTTATCATATATATATATATATATATATATATATATATATATATATATATATATATATATATATATATATATATATATATATATATATATATATATACCTTGCACAAAGCCTAAATAAATGATGACTGTAAAAATTACAAACATCCTTTACACTCGTTCAATCATTTAGGTCTGAAATTCTCATTAATACTCTACATAGGTACTGAGGAATGTATATCACATTGTGACGTCATTTTATTTACATTGTCTCTCTCCTTTATTGTTATACTTGCCATTGTCATTGTCAATATATTTCGTGTTATCATCTAAGCGGGATTTATTCATTGTTCTGGTCGATTCATAGTGACGATTGTTATCATAGTAGATGGCAGTAACTTTATGTATGTTAGTGAATTTCATATATGATAAAGCGAAGTTCGTATGGAAGGCAGTGGTACAGACATAAATACACCCCCCCCTCACGTGCATATATATATATATATATATATATATATATATATATATATATATATATATATATATATATATATATATATATATATATATATATATATATATATATATATATATGATGTTTAAAATGATATACCTTATTGACTGAGATCATGAGATACCGTATATTTTGCTTTTAACACATTAACCACTGGAGCTTTTTGTCATTTTTGCCTAAAAATCGAGTTGGAAACACATTTTGAAAGCTATTTCTGAATAGACCCGAAAACACTTTATGCCCAATCATCTTTCAATAACATACTGCTTAGTGGTGTTAGAAACATCGATTTTCTTTGGCCATTTGACTCGCGCATGAGCAGAAGGGTAAAAGTTGGACCTTTTTTTTTTGTTGCTAAACGGAGCCATTATTTTTGTATGGAGACCACTCTTTATTCCAAAAGCCCATCTTATCCTACTTGCAAAGGCTTATCTGTCTGTTTGCAGTTCATACCAGTTTGCCTTAGATCCGAGACCAGAAAGTCTAAAATCCGGACACAAAATCCGATTCCGACCACGGGCGAATTTTGGGTAAAAAAAAGTTGGGTCCAAAAATGAGGTTTTTCTATCTGTATTTTGTAGTGCAACTAGATATTCCAGATTATTTTGTATCATTGTAGAGCTACATCTGTCTACCTTTCTATAATACCACCCACTTTAGTGTATCCTGCATGACCATGACGCTACAGAGCTCGGCAGTAGGCTACTACCTCCTGTCCCGTGAAGTCGTCGCTAGGGGTTAATGTGTTAAGACTAATGTTGTCGTGAATGTCAACTTTTCTTCGTTACGGTTTGGTCCAAATATAACCAAATCATGCTGAAAGATTCGTTACAAAAGAGTATGTTTATCAACTATTATCGTGATCATTGGGGTGTCCTACCTACAAGGTTTTCCGGATAAAAGGGTAAAATTCCTTTCGGAATATCCATCCTCTTCCGTGTCTTTTTCTCATAGCAACTCAGTTCCATGGTATCACATTGCAACAAACCATTAAAAACATCTTTATTTACCTACAAGAGTTATACGTCGTCCATTATATTTCTCACTGATTTCTGTCAAATATATGTGTGTGGACGTGGGTATGTGGGTGTGTGGATTTATATGTGTAGTCTTGTGCTCTGCATTATATGTCTTGTCAATATTTTCTATAATTTAATCAAATTTGACAACTGGCCATAACTGAGCAAATTAAACACGTGTTTTTATTCTAGCAGCGCGTGGTCTTTATTTAACGAAGGTATCACTATGGAGATTTATACTGTGATTCTTGTGAAATTAAATATGCTTCCTTGTTCATTCGTACCTAATATCCATTTTGTTTTCCTTCAAATTATGATGAGTATATCCAAAAAATCTAATGAAACGATTGGTCAATGAAAACCATGTGACCGCAAGAGGACAACCAAGCTTGCTCTGTTAATTGTCATAGTATGTAGACACTTAATTTAACCGCACCATGCTTCTCATAAATGTACTTACAGATAAAACAAGAAGAAGACGAGAGGCAGACGTACAGGTTCTCATAACTACAAGCACAGATCACAGCTTAGAGATGCTACGAAAAAAGACTGGAGATAACGAAATGAAAACGTGTTATTGCCTGTCATAATTAGTGACTTTAAAAAGAGCGTATGTTGATGTCGAAACGAATAAAACAGTATACAATGACACTGATGAGAATTTATAGTGGCATATGTTTCATGGAAACAGTTTAGCTTGAAATCCGAGTACATTGCAAACATCAGAAAGTTATTGTGCTGTTTTATTTGGGACTCAAAGCATGGCTGCACGAAGAGAGTATCTCTTTCTTGGCACCTCCAAATTAAAGGTGACCCGCACGGACATATCACAAATTCATGAATCTGCATGAGCTACAAAAATACACAAATTAAGGAACTAGAACATGAAATCTTACACCACGAATGCATATTTACGTAAGGCTCAAAACACTTATAATAAATATATTCAACTTGCTGTCGAACACCAAAATCAAGCAATGCATGCAAATTCAAATAGCACAAGTGCAAGAATTGAGTAAATAGGAGACGACGTTGTTATCAGTCTTCTACTATGATTCCATGCATGCATCTAATTCTAAATAGTTAAACTAGGAAGGAATTTGCTGATATACACCTGCTAATAAAATCACTCATTCAAATGTTTAAATAAGACAAAAGTATTGCATTAAACATGATATTGTTGACAGACTTGTACCACTGATATTTTCCATGTCACTGTTATAATAAGGTTTGTATCATAACATTCTTCTCATTTCTTGCTATGAGAAGGAATTACTCATAAGTTAAGAAATGTCTTTGCCCATGGCAAGAGACAGAGAGACAGAGAGACAGAGAGAGACAGAAAGATAAAGAAAAAGAAGAAGAAGAAGCGGAAGAAGAAAAAGGAGGAGTTTAGTCTCTCTTAACAAGGGTGTCACCCAAAACGGTATAGATACGGCTACATCTTGGGGAATGAGATACGTAATCGCTGTAAAGAAAAAGACAACGCTGTTCTGACTCGAGGAACGAACTTTTTATTGAAATGATTGATCTGTATCATACTACATTCTTGAGATACATCAATGACGTCTTTAAAATATATTTAAAATATACGAAATACATATAAGATTACCCTTTTCCTTCGAGCTTTACAACTTCATACATTTATATAATTTCTGCCTTTTAGAATACATTACAGATAATTAAATCTCGTTTAACTTCATGATAGCCAATGAGTATAAAATTCAATAGTTGCGATTAATGCAACAATCAATTTGAAGAAAGGTATTTTACTAAATTTAAAATAGAATAGTAATTTGGAAAAGGTTACTAAACATTACTCATTATTACTTAAAGAATCTTTTGTTTCCAAATTAAATCTAAACATGTTGTTGGTGGAGAATTCATCTTTTACAATAATACATACCATAAATACAATTAAACATTCCATTTTATTATAACATAAAATATAAAGAACTCGCACAAATGTTGAAAAATATGAACTTTACCGTTAAAATTTCAAATAGTAACAAGTGCCCATTCTTTAAAGAAGCTTACGAACACAGACGATTCTTGCCTGTAAGGAAAAGACAGAGCTGTTCTGACTCGAGGAACGAACTGATTCTGCGTAAGTCTGCTTCTTTATTTATAAGTAGTTTTTGTTTTCGCACAGTCCAGTCAGAACAAGGCTCTCGACTTTTTCCAGGAAAACTGCGTGAATTATCTACGTAACTGATTCATTATTGATTTAATAATTTGCCTGTTTAGCTTCCCACCAAATCTAAATTGCTGACCTTTAGATACAAGCGAAATGTATTTTATGGATTTCTGCACCTGCTCGTAAAGCGCTATCTTTATAAAATACCATACAGTTATATTACACAAGTAGATACAAATAATCTCAGTATGTGTTAGTGGAAAATTACTTTCAATATAATTTAATGAAAACTTACTTTTAATACAATTTAGAGAAAATTGCAATCTTAATACTTTTACTCAAACATTCTGTCATAATATCAGTAAAGAAAATATAGTCCAAGACTGTCTTAATTGTTAATACGGTTCTAAAACAAAAGTAAGAACAAGTCTTTCACTGTCCCGTAAAGTGTGCTTGTTTATAGTGATGTCTAGCACAGGGGCATCATGCCGCAGACACGTAGCATCATGTCTCACCCAGTCACATTATCCTGACACCAGGTCGACCATTCCTAACACTAACTTCTTAATGCTGTGCGCCTAGGGAGACAGCTGATAGTACCATTTTTATAAGACTTTAATAAATCTTTGGCATGACTCGGTCGGGCTTCGAGCCCGCGTTATTCTGCATCCGAGGCGGACGCTCTAACTACTTAGGGCACCGGAGCGGTACTAGCGTTTATGCATGCTCGCTATTTATGAAACGTTTGCAAATGAGTTTGTATTAAAAAAAAAGAGTTGATGTTCAATCTTTGCTGTGCACATAACCTATTGCAGAGAAATCTTTCAATGTAGTAGAAACCGCATAATTCCTGTAACAGGTTTGAAACGAACAGGGCCATATTTGTAGCTGCATCTGTTACCGTATAATCAAAATGGTAGGTAATAATGAAGTTAAAACATGGTTCCATCTAAGTCAGTAGCCTCAGTCTGTTAATGACTGGAGAACAAGTTCTGGTGTTTTTGTCTGCATAGGATGCTGGATGGAGAACTATTTTCTCCTGTAGGAGAAAAAGAGAGTCAGATAAAATGTTCTCAAGACCAGGGATATGACGGAATTGGAGCAGAATATTCATAAAGAGGCATAAAGGGATAAGACGATGAATTAGAGGAGTCAGTAAACAGATTAATTATATTTGAGTTTAACCAGCCACCTGGGGCACAATGGGACCTACCATTGAAAATGGCGCGAAAAAGGTATAGGGACAATGGGATTTTAACATGGGAAGGCCACTTGGGGTACAATGGGAATTTAACATGGGTGACGTTACGGTATTGAGGCCACTGGGGTTAATGGCAAGAGTGTTACAAGCGGCAGCCTCAGTTGATCTCAATAAGTGCTACTTTTAGAAAGTATGGGAAACTTTATGTTAAATGTTTATAGGGTAAAATGGGTTTATAGGGACAAGGGGTTTAATTGAGACAAACAAAACACACACAAACAAACAAATATTTATACAACACAAAGACTAAACATTTTTGGCAAGAGTAGAAGAGAATATATTTTCTAGGCAGGCGAGTGATCCTGAAAAGCGCTGTTTGGGTTCTTCTCTTGTGTAAACTCCTGTGGAAAAACCTAGTATATATTTATAGCCTCGACTTGTGGGAAAATCCTATGGAAGATTCTGGTATATATTTATAGCCTCAATTTTGTTTGAAAATCCTATGGAAAAACCCTAGTATATATTTATTGCCTCAACTTCTTTTAAAATTCAATGGATAAACCTAGAGAGAGTGTGTATATATATATATATATATATATATATATATATATATATATATATATATATATATATATATATATATAGACCTGCGGGCTCTAAACCTGTAATATGATGAATGGGGAGGATGTTTTTTATGTCATAAATTTAACATGTTTGTCATGTCAATGAATATAAACATGGTTATGTATAAAGAAATGTATAGATCATGACTAACCTTGATATCTGTATTAAACCGTTCATGTTGTATGTCAAGTGTGATTGCCGGTTATGTTGCAACAAATGTCATCGAATTCAACCTCGCACATCGTTAAATACTCACAAAATCTTCTGGAATCTTATTTATATTAATTTGTCACACCCAGAAATATATTTATCACACTTAAATTCCCATCGAAATCATTATTTGAATAGCACTAAGCTCGATGACTCCAACAACTGACATCACGAAAATACGTCTGCAAGCAAGATGGCCGCCACTAAATCACATGACCGGTTCCACACAGTCAATTTGTCCAAGTTCACATTTTTTATTAAGTTTCACTGGTTGATTATAAATGCTGGCCTTCTTTTATAAAGTATAAATATGTTTTGAATATTTAATAGTGTATTCTTCATTTGTATGCAGGTCAATATATTATCAGCGTTCATCGGTAGTTGTGTACTCTTCACCCAAGCTTAACTGTCTTGGTTACGACTTCAAGTACATTGACGTTTGACGGACACTACATAATACGTTATGGTTATATATTTGCTAATGACAGAGTGTAAACGGACAAGTGATGATAGTTAAATTGTATATTAACCCTCGGTTTGTGCTGCTGGTTGTAGAGTATCTGTTCGGCACCATCATACCTGTTCGGCGTCCCGGACATGCAATGATTGGTTAAATTGACGTCATGACTATTTTCCGAAGAGTATAGATGGGAGCGAAATTCGAAATTCGGCAGTTAGCTATCAACATTAGCGCCTCTATCAACATCTCTCCACCAATTAAAAAGAGCAACTTTATTGGATGACATCACAAAGCTCATAGATACTTATAAAAACAAGACAAGTCTACGAATTTTAATTTCTTTATTATCAAAAATAGACTAGAATTATACACACACACACACACACACACACATATTATAGCATTTGTGTATTGCATATGTTACACATAATCAAACACATACATTCATGTTTTAGTCAAATTTCTTGTATTAAGCATCTTATCACAATTTAAAAGTCAAAATAAAAAGGTCCTGACTTTGAGCATTATATATAATATTTATAGCCTCAACTGGAGGGAAAACCCTATGGAAAATCATAATACTATATACTCATAGCCTCAAAACGTAGAAGTGTTGGAAGTGGCTGATCTCGATTGGTCGGTGACTTAGTAACAGTGTTCGAGTTGACCTCAATATGCGCTAGTCAAGGTAAATAAAGGAAGTTCTTTCTTAAATTGGCCATATAATTGATATGTGTGGGGACTAAATTGCCTCAGAAAGGGTTGATATTGTGATTATTGAGCCTATTAACCTTTTCGACAAATATAAACCATTTTTGTGGCTAAAGAGTGTCCCACATAATAACTCTATGCCCGATTTAACAGTTTCCTATACTTACCGAGCGCATTGAGGTCAAATCGAACACTGCTACTAAGTTTCCGCCCAATTGAGGTAAGCCACTTCCAACACTGATACGTTTTGAGGCTATAAATATATACTACGATGATTCCAGAGGATTTTCCAACAAGTTGATGCAATAAATATATACTAGGGTTTTTCCATATTACTTTCCCAAATGTTTAGCCTATAAATATATTAGGACATAATTTTTTAGTACAAGTAATAAGATTGAAATTTTCTCTAAATTGTATTAAAAGTAAGTTTTGATTAAATTATATTGAAAGTAATTTAATCAAAACTTACTTTTAATACAATTTAGAGAAAATTTCAATCTTATTACTTGTACTAAAAAATTATGTCCTAATAAATATATGCAAGCTTTTTTCCATAGAGTTTATTCACAACAGAAGAACCCAAACAGCCCTTTCCATGGCCACTCACTTGCATTGAAAAGATACAATCTTCTACTCTTGCCAAAACAGCTTTGTTTTTGTTTTGTATAAGTGTGTGTGTGTGTGTGTGTGTGTGTGTGTGTGTGTTTTGTTTGTCCCCGTAAACCCCTTTTTCCTTATAAAACCCTTCTGTCCCTATAAACTATTTTGTCACCATAAACCCTTCTGGTCCTATAAACCCTTTTGTTGCTACAAATCCATTTGACCCTATAAACATTTAACATATAGTTTCCCATAGCTACCTCGAGTAGCGCGTATTGAGGCCAGTTGAGGTCAGCAGCTTGTAACAGTTTCACCATTCTACCCAGTGAGAATGTCGTGTAGAGCAGTGGTGCAGAACCCCCGGCCCGCGAACGTATTCTGTCCGGCTCTAAGGGCAAATTAAAACAACATAGAAATCTGGCCCGTGAACAGTAATTAGAAAATGCAATCTGGCCCTTGGCCGAAAAAGGTTGAGCACCCCTGGTGTAGAGGTTGGAGTTCTGTTCTTGACATTTGTCCTGGAATTGACGAGCTGTACACACTATGCATGTTGTCCCTTCTTCCTTTCCTGAAGCCACACTGACTCTCAGGCAGGTGCCCTTGATTAATGTGATGCACAAGGCGATTCAGCAGAATTCTGGCGAGGATGCTGCCAGCTATTGATAGAAAGGAGATGCCCCGATGGTTGTCGTAGGATTGTCTGTTGCCTTTTCACTTATACAAGTGAACGATGGACGCATCATTGTTCTCCTGTGGTATAGTTCCTTGCGTCCAAAGTGACTTGAAGAGTGCAGTCCATTTCTGTAATATGTGCGAGCCTCCGGCTTTGTAGACTTCTACTCGTGAAGCATATGCTTTGCCATTTAACAACAACTCAGTTGCCTACTCAGTTTCCATCATAATTGGAGGATCAGCAAGTGATATGTTAATTTACTGGTGGGGCCGTCAATCAACAGCCTCATCACTGACAGATGACTTCTGAGTGAGGATGTTGAAGTGTTTCGCCCATTTTTTCAAAATAGTTTTCCTTTATTATTAGGAATAAAATACTTATATGAAAATATTGAAAACAAACAATAATTATACTTGAAAAATTGTGTGACCAGTTTAATTAACACTCTATAGTCATTGCTCGTCGAGGTTCAGTTGAAAGGGGCCTAAATACCATTCAGTTAATCATGCGCATAGCTAGTCTACTGCAACAATTGAATATTCTAGCACGTGTGATAACAAGGGTTCATATAATTACTATATTGTTGTATTTTTACATACGGGGGCTCGTGTTATTATATTATTTATCTTTGCTCAGTTCTCTGTTAATCCATGCCTTAATTTAATATATTATGCTATTAATTTACTCCATCCGGGCAATAACACCGTGGTCGATCGTATCCTAAATAACGATAACCAAGAGCCTTAATTAGTGTGGGAAGATCTAACAGACCCGAAATGTGCAAGCCTTCCTTTGTTCACGCCCATTTTTATATTTGTACATAAAGAATATAATGAGTTTTAATATAATAAAGCTTTTTGTGAGTTTACATACATTTAGGCTAACTCATCTTCATAAGTGGATTTTGAATGTAAACAAATGGAAGAATCTTAAAAGTCAAAATGGTCAGCTAGGTAAAATTGTGTAAGTTTTTTGTCAATACTGTGCAGTTTAGTCAGTGAGTTATATATTGTGTTTTCGAAAACTATAATCATCAATTAAAGAGGTACTAAATACTTTTATCCCTCTCGACACATGACACGTTTTGCACAACTTTTGTCGCCTTTTTTCGAAACCTGTGTTTTATGTATTAAAAAAAGGATTAAAATGCATAAAATTAAACCTGATAACAGGGCTGGATTAAGACTTTAGCGGGCCTGGGGCACATGAGAAATGGGGTCCATATAGATCTACAAATACACCCAGAATGCACGCCTTAAACTGAACTTTAATCTCTGTTACGTTCAGTAATAGACGGTATATATATATATATATATATATATATATATATATATATATATATATATATATATACACACACACACACAGATCTGGGGATGAGCTGGGCACGTGCCCCCTGCCATCTTAATCCGACAGTGTTTGACGACATCAGCATTAAGCAAGTACAACTAATCTGAATTACCATTATTTCACTAATCACAGACATAGTTACAATGTTGATTTACCTCTGACACCTGATTTTCTTACCTGGCCAGACCTTATCATAATAACAAAGCTGTATGAATACACACATCTCGGTAATTGTGAACAGCGTATTATCGGGGATTTACGACTGTTTAATATAACAAATTATGCGCTCAGTGAGCTACAGACTGATTACGAACCTCTCATTTATCAATATACTGTAAATAACATACAATACAATATACAGTTCAAGAAGTTTTGATTGGACAATCTATTGCTAGATAATAGGTACCAAAATACGACCATAGGGAAGATTCCATTGAAGAGCAACAACAATAATATGGTTTAAATCAAGACAACTTCTTATTACTTCTTATCATACTGCAATGATTTTGAATAGTATTTTTGTAGTTCGAGAAAGTTCCTCTTTGCTGTAGGTATGGTTTTAGTGGTATTTCCAGTTTTCTTAGAATGTCTCTGATTGAGAGGGTAATACTCCTCCTCGTAGTAGTAGTAGTAGTAGTAGTGATAGTAGTAGTTAATGTCTTTCATATGCTGTGTATTTACCGGAAACTACGTTTGAAATCAACCGGAAGTTTCGATGTAACAAACCTCAGATTACAACTATGTTTTTTTTTTTTTTTTTGTTTTTTTTTTTTTAAATTAGTCTCTACATTTAGTCTCGGAACTTTCCGCTGTGTCCAGATCCTAATAAATCTTGCACTGATCTGAAGTATTTTCAAAGATGAACTCACGGTGATGTTCGTGTCATGGGTTAACGGGCATTCATTTGAGAGGATGGACTCTAAACAAAGCAACGTGCAATGGGTCACAAACTGCACTTTCAGAACAGAGCTAGTACCTCATTAATCACTGTGAACTGTCGCCAAAAAATATACACAGACAACCACACCATAATGCTTATATTCTAATGAATAAACATTTACCTTCAGTGCCAAGAATGCCTAAATTCAACTCTTGCATCACCACAAAAATGAGAAAGGAAAGAATTTTCCAAAATATACTGGGCCTACACTCATAGGTGCTGAACGGGAAGTAATAATTGTTACCTGCCTCTAAGAGGACCACAACCGTAGTTTCTTTAATTCTACATTACTCTTGGGTTATCTCCCTTACCTGAGTCATGCAAAAATGGGGGTTCTCCACATATGTTACGTTCTACTGATAGTGTGACAGATGTAAGATGAAGTTACTTGCTTTGCAACAAGTACAAGTTAAAAGAATGTTGGCATACCTCTATCCCAGCATACTGTACTCTGCCTGAAATTTCTTTACAGGTAGGAAATCGTGCATGATTTAAGCACACATCTGATCAAAATGGCTGTCCCCATGTCCTCGAAAAATTAGCCTGAATTTAGTATAAACTACACTAGCTTTGTCCGGTACTTTAAGAGGGAAAGCTAATATTGGCAGTGCAGTCAATACCATCTTCTGAAAGTGCAATGAATGTATTATAAAATATAGAAAAAGTAAAAAAGTATCTCTTTTTTATTTATTTTTATAAATACAATTTACCTTAAAAGTCCAAAACAATGACCAAGAGGAGATAGCAGTATTTTGATAGGTGCACATATGATGTAAGGCAAAGTTGTGTATTTTAAAATCCGAATTAAACCCATTAACCTCAAATAAAGGGAATTAAAATTTCTATTAATAAAACCTAAGATATACAAGATCTTTTGTTCCAAATACAATAATAACTAGTGAGAAAAACCAGGAAAATATTTTACTTTCAAAATTAAACTCTTTGCATGTTAAAAAAAATATGTCGAGCGCCACGAATATCATGCATTTTACATGTACGCTGGTAAGTGTTCGGCAACGCGTAAAATATTCTCATGGCAATACTACATTCAATCCAGATATCACCAGTGTTGCAAGTAGATTTTAACTCTTACCGGTACTGTACCGACCCCCCACGACCCGGTCTTTCTGGTACGACATTACCGGCAATAAATGTCTTAACGGTAGGGCGTACCTGACCATACCGGCTTACAGGCAACACTGTTTACCACTAATGTGATAATTGCCATTATTTTAATATTGGTAAAATCCGAAGGAGTATAGTCTCAGATTCAGTTTCATTACTACTACTGCTGCTGTTGCTACTACTACTGCTACCACTACTAAGGTTGGTTTGCGAAACAGATGCCAGTAGCTTCACATGGGTCGGTCGTTCTTCCCGAGTTTTCACGGGTTCTTTCTCCACCAGTTTACTGGCCGCCATGTATAGCTTATCTTCAGCTGAGTATTGGTGCTAACAACAACAACAAATGAATTAATGTCTCCTCCAGTCACAGTACATGTATAATCATTTGTTAGATTTAAAATATTGATTTTATTTAAGAAAATTCTGGGTTGTCTCCCTGTTGGTCCTTTAATATAACCAAATAGGAATCTATATTCAATTGGAGTTATATCCACAACAAGTTTTCTTTCTTCACTTAATGTAGGCTAAATTGTAAATAATTGTTCAAAAATAAACTAAACTTCTAGAGTTAGTGGAATATGATCTGAATAAGATCTCATATCCCAACGTAGTCCTTAAACTGTTTGCCTAATATCCCAACGTAGTCCTTAAACTGTTTGCCTCATATCCCAACGTAGTCCTTAAACTGTTTGCCTCATATCTCAACGTAGTCCTTTGCCTAATATCCCAACGTAGTCCTTAAACTGTTTGCCTCATATCCCAACGTAGTCTTTAAACTGTTTGCCTCATATCCCAACGTAGTCCTTAAAACTGTTTGCCTCATATCCCAACGTAGTCCTTAAACTGTTTGCCTAATATCCCAACGTAGTCCTTAAATTGTTTGCCTATTTTGAATGGGATGGGTGTTTTGTAGACAATAAATCCAATACTACTTTCATGTAGAAACTTTAGAATACCGCCTTCCCTTCTGAGATCTCCCAGTCACAGCGAATTAATACTGGCTCAGGTATTTAAAAAATTACAATTTTAGTTTAATTTTTTTTAAATTGGGTGTATGTCGTTAATCATTAAAAGGCTGTACAGTGTGAAAAAGTAACTCCATGAATGTACGGTCTTCTGGTGCGAGAAACCGTATGGAAATTATGCAAAACGTGCCTCATAATAAGAAAAACAGAATTATGGTTTACATTTTTTAAAAAAACAAAAAGCAAGAACAAACACATATTACAAAAGGAAATTGATAACATACACAAATGTGGCAAAAATATATACATGTATAAAATACGGACCTTCGTGTGTTCTTTTCCATACGGCATTTAAAATTAATATTCGAAGTTAAAATGGGCGTTTATCTAAATCTCATCTTATTTATATTGACCATATATTGTGAATTGTCTAATTATACACCATTGTAGCGCATATATATATATATATATATATATATATATATATATATATATATATATATATATATATATATGTGTGTGTGTGTGTGTGTGTGTGTGTGTGTGTGTGTGTGTGCCTCTGTGTGTGTGTGTGTTATCTATTTCCACAATACATAAAAAAGTTTCGACCTAATTAAGAGATGAAGTCAAACGTAAAATGAATATGTCTATTATTGCAATATCTGTTTTATAAAAATCATTGCATATTCTAACAGTCTCCATGTAGAAGATTATAATCTGGTTATCCATTATGTTGATTATGTACAGACAAGAGTTAATGCACATGCCCTTTACGGATTATTTGGAGGTGAGTTGTTACGGATTATTTGGAACGAGTTGTTACGGATTATTTGGAGGTGAGTGGTTATTGATTATTTTCAGGTGAGTGGTTACTATTCGTTTCGAAGTAAGTGGTCAATGATTATTTTGAGGTGAGTGATTACTGGCTATTTCGAAGTGAGTTCTTGTTGATTTTTTGTAACTGAGTGGTTACTGATCATTTCAGGGTGAATGCGTTATAAGAGTGTAGACGATAAGTTCGTTCCTCTGATCTACACTAGGGAACTACTGTGTTTCCTCGAGCTGTTGTCAGGTTATCTAACTATTTGCTTTTGCGTTATTATTTCATAATTAATTCTAGTAACCTTGAAGCCAGCTATTAATAACGATTAACATACTAACGAGTACTGGAATTTATTCAGCATAGGTAAGGGAGAACACTTGCCAGAGCACATGTCCAAACACTTTGTATTGCAAACTTTTCGTGCAGCATAGGTAAGGGAGAACACTTGCCAGAGCACATGTCCAAACACTTTGTATTGCAAACTTTTCGTGTTTTTCAAAACCCATTACTTACTTTTAAACATTATGGCATTGTGAACTATTTGCAAGATTTACCTAACTAAAAATTGCAAGAGTTTAATAAAGGTAGTGGTCCAGTGAACATGAACACTTTTACGTTTTATCACTCTTCTATCAAGGTTTTAGCCGACTTCATATTCCAATTAAAACAAATTAGTGTACCTATAGCAAGCTATAACTAAAATTAAATGGATCAATTGTTTCACTATTTGACTGGGACATAGCATACATATGTATCTCTATTGTAAATTATATTTTGGTGGATTGCACGATTGCAGAAGACTTGACTCCTCAGTAATAGTGGTGAACGAATAAGATAGGGGAGATAACCCAGCGTGAAACAAGGCACGCTAAATCTGAAGATTATCTCTTCAACAAATACACTACGGCTATGACATCCTGATCATGCATTGCGAATGGTTCTATAAGGGTCTAATAATATCCAATGCCATCCTTTTTATTGGAATTCCGGACTTACAGAGTTGCATCGGAACTATTCTCTTTTTGCCTGGTGACTTTTTATTTGCACATACTTCACATGTATTACGCCTGTCCATAACATTATGCCGTAGTCAAACCGAATAACATCCTTGCCTGTTTTTTATTAAGAAATTATAAAATCTTTAGCTGGCCTCCAGTTTACAATGGTGGGAAAATGTCAGTACACTTTTCCAAAGATTTAGGGGACAATTGCTTGATAACATCCAGCTTTACCATCACATGTATCTCCGACAAAGCTGTCTATTGTGGAACTCAGTTTGCTCCCATTGGACCCATTAGCTTTTAACTTCATTGCTTTGACCTGATACCTCATTCCACCATGGTCTTATGCCATCACTCACCCAATATCTTACTATGGTAGGGTCATTATCACCGCACTGAGAAACAAGCAGCCTTGATACCGTATATGCCGATACAATTGTGATAATTTTACGAACATCACGTACTCATAGCAACTGTTTGTAGCACGTTTTTTCTCATCGTCGTTTCCAATGTCTTCAACATTCGTTTGTCTCCAGCACTGTCGGCACGGCTTTCTTTATAATGCATCCACATTTCTACGACTCAAGACTGGTCGGTGTATGATTTCAAAATCATACTGAGCCAACATCTCAAGCCATCTGGCCTGTTGACCTTCTGAATCCTTTTGCGTCATGAGCCAATGAAATGCACTGTGGTCAATAGATTGGTTTGTCTAGCTCTTCCATTTTTACTTGCCAATATTCACTCATTACATTAAGGGTAAAAAACGAAGATATACCGGACATCCGATCGAATGAATCGTCTATACTCAGTAGGGGATAAGTGTCCTTCATGGTCATTTAGACGACTGCCCTCTAGTCAACGCAAAACCGAGTTGTACCATCCTTCTTACGTACACGCCTATGGGCGATGCACAGAACTTTGACGACGGCTCTATGATGCCTTGAGTCAACATAGTTTCTAAATGATCTCCAATTTCATCTCTTTCATGAATCGGAATTCTACGTAGCGGTTATTTTACTAGTCTTGAATCCCCTTTATTTATTTTGTGACGTATTTGATTGGTTCTGCCAAGGTCATCTTTTGATTTAGCAAACAATCCTGAGAACTTGCATAGAAGTTGGTCAATTTTCTTGCATTGGGCGGATATAAGACCCGTTTTCGTTTCTTGAGATAACTTTTTCAGGTGTTCAGGCAATCGGGTGGATCCATTATAGCCAATAATCTCCAGAACATCATCTTTGTCACAGGTGCGTAGAGACACGTAATAGTTTTGTTTCGTCGGTAACGTACATGATCCTTAAAGGAATGAAATCATTGGGTGTAGCCCTAGTGAGTACTTTTACCACCAGAAGTTGCTTATTTTCAATAAACTGGTCATCAAACTCCACAATCCCGGTCGATCCGAGTGAATTGTTATTCCCAACTTTTGTAATTTACAAAGGATGTTCATTCCGTGCCTTTCTGGGAGCTATATTGTCTCTGAAAATACAAATCTAGCGCATTCCATCGAGTTCGATTTAGTTGCATCATGTGACAAAATGATGTCTTAAATAGTCAATTTATGATTCATAAAATCAATTTTGTTTCCTACTCTTTCCTACTCTTTCTAGAAAGATCAGGCCTAACACAGCTTCTGCTGTCAATCCCATCGTTGCAAAGATAACACTATGCTCATGACGTTTCCATCCGAATGACAAGGTAAATTTTCCTTTTCAGACTACTTCTAGCGGTTTTTCATTTGCACACAGAACACTTCCAGTAACCTAATGTAACCGAGGTCGATATTCCTGCGCCATCCTCTCAGAAACACCCTTTGCAATTGGTTGTAACCATATCATCTGTATCTATCAAACAATTTACACCCATCCGTGTACTAATACCGTGTACAGATACCGGACGGTACATCCTAGCATCTTTCATCGCTGCCAGGCAAGTTATATTCCTACACCTGGAATCACGGTCCCACCCCTCGCCCTTGGGGTGGGCCGGCTTAGTTTTCCCCGACTGTGAATGTTTAGGCTTACTTTTTGAGCAGTTAATTTTGAAATACCATGTTTCTCCGTACTTGTAACAACACTTTCCTTTCCTTCCAATTTTCCATGCAGATGCTGCCTTCACATCGTTAAGTAAAAAGCCGCTAGTTTCGCAACTTCTCTCTTTAGTTCCTGAATCTCTTTTAGTATCAGACATCATCGTGTTGCGTACGTATCTTCCCAAATCCGTTCGCTGCAGCTCAGCTATGGTAAATATATCGAGTTCTACACCAATTTCAAGTGCTTTATCAAGGGTTTTAGGTCGTGCATATTCTATTCTTAACCAAAATTCACTGTCAATTAAAGAATCGATAAATTGTTCCTTCGAAGTGTTTCGAGCCATTCGTCTGGCGCTTTGGGATACGCTTGGCGTATCGCTCTTCCCAATTTTGAGAGTGTTTTATGGTCCCTTCAAAGTCGGCTTTGAAGCTGCACACTGTAAATTTCTGTGTTTTTTTTAAAAATGCAAATGTTCTTGCGAGTCAGTCCATGATCTTTTTGTAATCTTGACTTTCGGATCCAAGCAGCTGTTTAGCATAGGCTCTAAGACTCACTGCCAGATAAAGCCCCTTCTTTTCTTGTTTATATCATGCGCTTGAAAGTCCATCAGTGGTTTGGTACCGTCGAACGTGTTTGGTGTCACGAGTTGCCATTTCACTTTATTTTGTTTAGAAAATTCTAGTCTTCTTTTGGGTAGCTTGATTCTTTCGTGGGGTCTCGATGGCGTCTTTTGACGTTCAGTTTCGAAAAGTCTGCATGTATTCTTTCCGATTTCTCTCTCCATTTCCCAAATTTGCTGTTTAATTATTTCTTGTGCATCATTATAGAAGATACTGTCTGTGATTGCGCCATTTTCATTTATTCATAAGATTTTCCAGGGTTTCAGCTGCTTCTCAAAAGAATAATCCCGCCGCTGTCACCCAATTGTGTTGCATGCAACCTGGTCAAGATATTCAGTGGACTCTATAACACTAACCAAGCTTCTAGATTTACTCTAATGTCTTTATCCTCTCTGTATATTTTCCTGACAGTGCCATTTTACAACCCCAGGCAAGATCACAAGGTCGTTGATTTTAAATCTGAAGCCAATAGCCCAGTTCGATAATATTATTTACCTCCCTTAAAGAGTAACTGCAAAGTTATCATTCTTGCAATGAGCGTGCATAAGTCACTTCCGTCGAGCATTGTATCAACGGATTTACACAAAGGAAGAAGCGATCCATCAAATTTAAACGTTAGCAATGCTACAATTCTCGACCTGAGGCTATTTTTAAGAGACCTAGGTGTACCCGTGTCAGGTACTAAAAATGAACTAACTGAGCGAGTGAGAAGTGCGCAAGAAATAGGAAAAACACGGTTGCAAGATGTTGAGGAATCGCGACGAAAATTTCGCAAAAGAATGTAAGCTTGAACGGCTGGTGTCGCCGTTAGCAGAAAAAATTCCAGATTTGTCGGCGCTCAAGTCCGGGTGGTCAGACGACATAACATCAATTCCATGTGTTACAAACAATGACCTTTACAATTATTAGCAGGACATTTAATAATAAGCCACTTGGTGCAACAAGGCAGTTAAAAGCGAAAGTGAAAAATGCTGACAGACATTTAGAGTCAGTGAAATTCTATGAAATAGAAAGGACTTTGTCTTACTGTTATGTGGAAACCCTTGTGATGACATCAACTCCAACTCAGAAAGAGAAGAACAATGACTATGTTGTGTGGGCCTGTATGTCCAAAATAACTGGTCATGTTCATGCAGCTGGTTGTGATTGTGAGGCATGGTAAGTAGTATTACGTATGTAGTCATTTCTGGTTAAATTTGTACAAATATTTCATTTATATCTATTAATAGACATTTCTTGTATATTAAATTAATATTTACTTATCGTTCTGGTCTTTACTTGTAGCAGGAAAACATGAACAACAATCATCACCGCCTTTTCTGAGTTTATTGAGGTATGTTTTAGCTTCAGCTTAAAGAAATAAGAATACCATTGTGATTTAAAAACTATAACATATTGATGGGAGAGTTGGAAATATAATAGTTAATCAATACAATTGGACTGGAAGAATGTGAGGTATATATTGTATCATGATTCTTGATTCCTTCTTCAAGTTTTCCACTAAAAGCTCAAATTGTTGTGCATTGACACTACCACGATAGTGTACCACATGATTAACACTGTCTCTGGACATGAAGAGTATGCATATATAGCACCACTGAAGTCTGCCACAGGCGATACCATCCACAACAAGGGCAAGCAGATGGAGCGTTGGGTGGAATACTACTCCGAACTGTACTCCAAAGAGAACCACGTGACCAATGACGCCCTCAACGCCACTGAAACCCTCCCTCTCGTGGCCGAACTGGACGAGAAACCTACTGTAGACGAACTAAAGAAGGCCTTAGAGAAACTGTCCCTAGGTAAAGCCCCAGGGAAGGATGGCATCACAGCAGAACTCATCAAGTGCGGATGTAGCGTGCTGCTCACACACCTGCACGACCTCCTCTGCCAGTGCTGGGACGAGGGTGCAGTGCCTCAGGACATGAGAGACGCTAACTTCATAACCCTGTACAAGAACAAGGGCGACAGAAGCGACTGCAACAACTACAGTGCATTTCACTTCTCAGCATCGTGGGTAAAGTTTTCGCACGAGTCATCCTGAACAGACTGCAGACGCTTGCTGACAGAGTTTACCCAGAGTCGCAATGCGGGTTCCGCGCAGAGACGTCCACAATCGACATGATTTTCTCTGTCAGGCAACTGCAGGAAAAATGCAGAGAACAACACAGACCCCTCTTCCTGGCCTTTATGGACATCACCAAGGCATTCGATCTGGTCAGCAGAGACGGACTCTTCACAATCCTGGCGAAAATTGGTTGCCATCCAAAGCTGCTAAGCATGATCCAGTCCTTCCACGATGACACGAAAGGCACAGTGCAGTACAATGGCTCAACATCCGACACCTTTGACATCCGCAGTGGAATTAAACAGGGCTGTGTCCTTGCCCCCACGCTCTTCGGCATCTTCTTCGCAGTCTTGCTCAAGCACGCCTTTGGGACGTCCACAGAAGGGATTTACCTGCACACACGATCAGACGGCAGACTGTTCAACCTGGCACGACTGAAGGCAAAGAGCAAAGTGCGTGAAGTAACCATCAGGGACATGCTCTTCGCAGACGATGCTGCTCTATCCACCCACACAGAAGCTGAGCTTCAGCGCCTGATGAACCGCTTTGCTAAAGCATGCGATGAGTTTGGGATAACCATAAGCCTAACGAAAACAAACGTGATGGTTCAGGACGCGGACCCCCCCCCCCAAGCATCATCATCAACAACTACGAACTTGAGGTGGTGAGTCAGTTCATGTACCTCGGTTCTACCATCACCAACAACCTCTCACTCGATGCTGAGCTCAACAAGCGGATCGGAAAGGCATCAACAACTCTCTCCAGGTTGTCGCCGATAGTGTGGAACAACAGCATGCTGACCCTGAACACTAAGATCACCGTGTACCGCGCATGCGTTCTAAGCACTCTCATGTACGCCAGTGAAACCTGGACTCTGTACGCCTCACAAGAGAAAAGACTGAACGCCTTTCACATGCGATGCCCCCGACGCATACTCGGGATCACCTGGAGCGATCGAGTAACAAACAACGAGGTGCTCGAGTGTGCCAAGATTCACAGCATGATCACACTCCTGCGCCAACGCCGCATCAGATGGCTGGGCCATGTACGTCGGATGGATGACGGACGGATCCCAAAAGACATTCTTTATTCGGAACTCGCCTCTGGCAAAAGGTCGATCGGACGGCCACATCTCCGCTTCAAGGATGTCTGTAAGCACGACATGAAATCCCTTGATATCGATGTCAACACCTGGGAAGAGCTCGCTCTAGACAGATCAAGCTGGCAACATGCTCTGATCACTGGTCTGAAAGCCGGAGAGGACAAGCAACGCTTGCTAGCTGATGAAAGACGATCGCAGAGGAAGAAGAAGCAGCTCCAACTAACACCTGACGCAACCTTCAAGTGCAGCAAGTTCAGCATGGACTGCCATTCCCGCACTGGACTACTTAGCCACAGCAGACGCTGCACAACCACCAACCGGGACTTCTCTCATGGGCGCAGTTCCATCGTCTCTCGAGACTAACGGATGCCAACTATATATATATATATATATATATATATATATATATATATATATATATATATATATATATATATATATATATATATATATATATATATATAATCTTATCTTGTATGTATATACCTTGACAGACTACGAGTACGACTGAAACATGTCACTTAACTTACCTGACAAAGCTGAATCCTCAATAAAATGTTGAAAAATTAAGTAATTCTTGTTTATATCGCTCAACACTATTGATATCATGGGGATATAATTTGGCCTGAGGGGTATGAATTGGCCTAGGCCATAATATACCCCAGAGGTATAAATTTTCCCAGGCCATAATATATACCCGGGTATAATCTAGCCTAGGCCGCTTTAACCCCAGGTATACTCTGGACTGGGGGTATAATATTGCCTGTTACACCGGTACTCGCCATTTGCGTTAATAGTCACATGACTTTACAACTGTCAAACAAAGACATCGGAAGTCCAATAGTCATGTGATATCAACAACAAACTCCTTTTTAATGCCTTTGTACAAAGTTTAAATTATATTAAATTAAAGTCTCAAACCTTTCATAAAAACCAGAAAGAACATATAATTATCAACATATTTATTTCGAGAACAACTACAAGAAACTTGGCCAGTCTGATTCATCAACAGAGTTGTCTGGTTGCCTGCTTCGTATGCTTCCTGCGTGAGAGAGCACATGTCAACGTGGTAGTCACGTGATACAACAAAACTCCGGAAGTAGGTCTCGGAATAAATATAGAGAATTTTGTGCTCTTTCGTTTTTGTATTTTTATTGCAACCAGTATACGACTTTCATTTAATATTTTTTTCTACAATATTTGAAAATGACGGATGTGAGATTATGTGTGCTCGTGCGATTAGCAATCGAAATCGCTAGTACCAGCTCAAATTTCATCAGCGCATTAGTTTTTTCGTCTTTCAGCAGATTGAAGACATAACGATTTAATACTCGCATTTTCTGAGAAAATAAATAATTTTCATCTAAATTTTATGCAGGTATAACTCGATTTAAAAACGTTTAAGTTTGCTGGCCCATCCGCCAAGTGGCTATGCTTTAACGCCACCATGTTCTCTTCTTGTGATGCTAGACTGGTTTTCATACCTTCCATATAAAAAAAAGATACGGATATCGTAATGTCTCTGAAACAAAAAGTCTACGAGAGAAATCTAATCCTCTGAGCGTTTGGATTGTCTCAACAAATATATTTATGGCAAGCACCCAAATGATCTATACTGTAACCTCCTAATAATGTTCTGGTTAGAACTCGATAAATTTAACTCACGATCAGATCAGTTACGACACAATTACGTAATTGTTTCGGGCGTCAAACTGTGGAGGAAAATTCCCTGGATTTTCCCGACTTTCGTCAATATTTGCAAAATTCAAGGACTTTTCACGGTCGGGAAAAAAATTATCATTTCTTCCGACTTTTGTCCCGATTTCCTGATTATATGTATGCATGTATGTATGTATGTATGTATGTATGTATGTATGTATGTATGTATGTATGTATGCATGTATGTATGTGTGTGTGTGTGTGTGTGTGTGTGTGTGTGTGTGTGTGTGTGTGTGTGCGTGCGTGCGTGCGTGCATGCGTGCGTGTGTTTTATATAAATAAAACAAAATTTATTACAAATGGAAACCTGTGTCTTAGTTCAAAGGATTGCAAAATCTGTGAGTGTGTCATGCAACTGTTGCTCTGTTTCCTTTATTCGTTATCTGTTATTCTTCTTTTTTCCAGTGATGGAGAAGCCTGAAACCATGTAGCAGCCTTACTCTACGGAAAGTTGTCATGACAGAAAAAAGAAAGACAGACTTGATGCTTCAACCTCAAAAGGGTGCCTCTGGAACAAGCCACGAAGCCAGAAAGTTAAGTCCAAAACAAGACCTGATATTCAGGAAACAAACATTCTGTGGATCCATCAAAGAAAAAAGCTTTCAAACTTCTGATGCACAAATATGAAACATACAAAATACACCAAAACCTGTAACTATGCAGACCTTAAGTGATAAACTTCAAAAGTGTAATCCACATGCAGGATTTTCAGTTGCTCATTCTGAAACACTTGAAATATATAATTTTATGTACCATAATGGTGTTAACTTAAACATTTATGAACAAACAGTTGCATTTTAAAGTTACCTGTAAAAACTTTCTGTAAGTGCAGATGACTCCAAAGCTATTGAGTTAAGAACGAGAAAACAGTCCAAGAGCACAGAAAGGAATGTTGCTAGAAGTGGCCCATTAACTTCGTCAAATTTTTGGATGATTTGTAAAAAGCTACCCAACACTCCACCCAACTCCGTCTTAAATATAGTCATGGGATACTCAAATTTCACATGTGATAGTATGAAATAGGGCAACAGTCATGAAGCAGCTGCACGTAGGTTTTATGTTAAGGACTGACTCTCAAAGCACAATGGGATATCGGTAAGATTGTCTGGATTTATAATCAATCCCAAATTTCCACACCTGGGTTCAAGTCCCGATGGACTAGTTAATTGTTCTCTTTGTGAAGATTCAAATAGAATTTTAGAAATTAAGTGCCCTTATAAATATAGGACCATGTCACCAATTCTGGCAGCAAAATGCAGGGACTTCTTTTGTACTGAGCGTGACAGACAGTTACTATTAAAAAGAAGTCATTCATATTATTATCAGATGCAGGGACAACTTGCAATTTCACAATATAAATGGTGTGACTTTTATGTGTGGACCGTAGAAGTACGTTAAGTTGAACATATTTTTTTGACATTGAATTTTGTGAAAGTATGGTGGCCAAGTTGAATGAGCTTTACCTCTATGCAGTTGTCCCTGAATTATTTACAAGACGTATTAAACGTGGGAAGGATTTAAAACCATTTAGGTGATGCATAATTCAGTACTGTCAAAACAATCAATGTCTGTGTTAGTTGGATACTTTAAAAAAAAAAAAGAAAAAAAGAATTGAAACAGTATTTTCAGATTTTGTATGCTGTTCAATTTATGTTCCCTTAAATAGTGATTTCTAGAATAAATTTATGTGTGCATTATATTAAAAACCATTAAGAACAAGGACCTGTTGTGAGATGTGGTTACTATCAAGGTGCATGAATAGTACTACTTCAATACATCTTGCACTGAGTAAATGTAGAGAGGGATATTCATAATAATACATTTTACGTACTAATTAAATCAAAGTTATGTGCACATCTTTTCTAATTTTCATGATTATTTCCACAATAACCTGACATAAAGTTCATACCGATATTGCTATATTTTATGTAAGAATCCATTTATATAAAAATTAGCTATTTTAAAAGTTTAGTCTTGATTTGGAGTTTTGCGCTCAGGAGATTGATAATTATTATTCATGGTTGCGGCTGAGAAAGCATATAACTCGTATTGCTTCACCTCCCCCTTTAAATGGGGATGTATGCCATGCGTTCCTGTGTCTGTCTATCCACAGAGCACATACAAGAAATAGTAATCCATTCAGTAAGTAATTATCCTAGTAAAACGCTTGCCACACCATCATGATATTAACAAATAAATTTGTAACAATGTATATCCTTTTATTCATATAAACAACAGTAAATTATTAAAAATATTTAATTAAGTACTTAATGGATACAGTTAAATTGCATCTAAATCACATGTAAACTATTTATTGTCATCTTTGGTATTTTTTCATTAAAACAGGTATTATAATCATCCAGTATCGGTGGTGGTTGTAGATTGGACAACTCAGCACATAACTTATATATCTTACTTAGTTGTCCAGACATTGTTATTGGTATAGTACCCTGCAAAATCTGAAGATTTTTACTCGTTCAATTGCCATTTCAACATAAATCCTAAGGTTGGCTATTCGCCGAGTCTCCTCCACTTCTCTACGTGTAAATCTTTTGTGTTTAAACAGTGGTATTATCAACTGGAGTCCTCTTGGTGTTGTCATATTGGCAATTACAAATCCTTTGTCTGCTATAATGGCATCTCCACGTTCACAGAGGTCTAGAATTCAACATGATCGTGTAATTTGCTTGTCACTGATGCTTCCAGCCCAAAGCTCAGACACAAAAGTTATTATTCCAGATGAACTTATTCCGAGCAATACTTTCTATGTCATGTGAGATTTGTAGTGTGAGTAAATTAATGATTTGTTGATCAAAGACTATGGAATTTCTGTATAAAGTTCAGTGCAGTCAATGATTACATGTGTTTGGGGATATGCTGTTCTAAATTTATTAAGCATTGTTCTTTCAACCACTGACTTGATTGGCCGGGTTAATAGAACTGACAACTTTACGTGTAGGCAATCTATCCATTTATTTATGATAACTGAGCATGTTTACTTAGAGATGTGAAATCTGGCAGAGATATCTCCAACAAGAAGTCCCAGACGTAACCACATCAAGACTACAACAAAATCATCAATTACTCGAAGTTTTCGCGGACGTCCTTTTTTCTGTCCAGAACCTGTTCTTGTTGTCTGAGATTATGTATCATCCATTTCATCAAACAGTGCATGATATGTACCAGCATTAGGCAGTCCATTATAAAACAGTACAGCTGAATCTTTGTCAGCAACGTCCTCAAAAGCAATATCTGGCAGTTTACATTGAATTCCGACATCAAACTTCTTGACCATATTTGAGTGCTGATCAAATAGCTCAGTCAGAGTTAGTGTTGACACAGTTTTCACTGTTGTTTGTGCTGCTGGTTCTCTTTTAATAACTTCCCTGATTGTATTTCCTTCATTAACTAACTCTGTTGTTTGCTCACATTTGTCTAACAATTTGGACAACTGGTCATAATTATATTATCCACAATAGTCATGTAAATGCAGGGACACATAGGGTAGATTCATATCTAACTTTAAAATCCTTGACTCAGTCTCATCACTGTCATCAATCTCCATTTTGATTTCATGTGATTGTGTAATGTCATCCTTCAAAATAATACTTTCAGTTTTTGTAGGAAAGTACAACTCAGTGTAATCTGGCTTGTCTGTTGACTCTGACATATGTGAAAAGAATAAGAAAATACTTGTGAACAAGTTTTATTGAAGAAATATCTATTATACCAAATTATTGCAGTTTTACTGCTTGACAATCCAGCTGAAAAATCCTGGCCATCAGCTTAATTCATCAGTCATTTCTCCCCCCCCCCACCCATTGTTGTCCAAATAAGGAGAAATATAAAATATGTAGCTACATTAAAATGAACTATTCCTACAAAATGACATTTTAACATTAATCCGATTTGTCCTTAGCGTATTGACATTTCATTTTAGGCACGTTTTGATGTTTTATCGTGAATCAGCCTAGTTTTGGACATAAGCATATAAGCATAACCATATATCGAAAAAACAGAACATTTATCAAACTTACAGATGATGTTCCAAATAATGTTTTGTTTGAGTGAGTCTGGAAGACTGAAGGGACAGTGTGTTGAGAAGTCATCCGACCATTCACCAAGTGTGTTGAACAAAGCTGGTATTGGCGTTGAAATGGAAGTATTTCATCACTTTTTTTTTACACGTTTTATCCATCTTTTCCGAACTGTTACATCTAAAGGAAATTTGTGCAGAACAATTGATTGCCCATCAATTATTTGTCCGCGGAAATTTGAACAAACGGAGCAGCAATGCCTCTTTTTCTCGCATGATATTGGTACGCTAGCCACTGTTGGAAATTGCTCCCCGAAAGTAGCGGTTTATACTTTTCTTATCGTCGGCAATGGAGAGCACGTCGTCAAGGGACGTAATTTCAAGATGCAATTGCCGATGAATATGTTCCTGCCAGCTTTTGTTCTAATCAGATCATTTTCTCCAGTTTGCGGTGCTGCAAGATAAACACTGACCTCGTGTGACCTCTATCACTTAACAAGCTAGCTGTGGGAACTAATTACAATGTCAACAAAGATACTTTGCTACAAATGTATAAGACGTTTGTTATTAAAATGAACCAATATGGCGGAAGGTCTGTAATAATTTTTTTCTGTACATAGCAACTTTCCTTTCTGTAAGTTATTTATCGAACTCCTCTACAGCAATTCCAGATGCAAGTTTGTTTCGGTGTATAGCATCAGACCCATCTGGTTTAAAACTGCCGTTTAAGTCAAATCTCTTGAATCTAACCATCGAATAAGACGACATTAAAAAATGAACAATAAATTCACTTATTTCTCGAAATAGGACGTTACAAAACAAATAGGCAAACATTCAACTGAACATTAAGAAAAAATCCAATTGAACACCTCCTCTAGAATCTAATCCTTTTAGGCGCCAATTTTCTTCAAATCCATCATTGTCAATCTGCAGATTAAAAACTAAGCTTATCTGCTGAATTATTACAAACAAAATAAATAATAAAAATTTTGGGAAAAAGATAAGCGTAAAGATTCACCGTTCATGTCATAAAATGTGAATGCATTTCTGCGTACACAGATTTTAAATTGGTTTGCAGTGATAGCGTTGTTAAAGATGCTGGAAAGTAATATCTGGGTGCATTGTTCTAATGGAAACGAGTCGAGGTATATGTCCGATTCGGCATTCCAAATTGCTGCCTGCGCAGCAGCTTGACGCCAGCTTCGTTAGAGTGATGACTAAGTTTGCATTATACATTTTTATTTAACTCTTTGTTGCAAGAGTTATGCGCGTTACATACGGCATTTTAAGGAATATTAATTGTCTGTTTCTTTCTTCTTTTTCTCTTGCATTCCATATCAAAAATCGTGATTATATTTTTCTGAATAGGTAACATATAACATTTTAGTGTGTGTGTGTGTGTGAGAGAGAGAGAGAGAGAGAGAGAGAGAGAGAGAGATCTTGCTGGGAAAATACCCTAAATCCTGAGTGTTAACAAAAACGTAATCTTTACACACATTTCACCTACATATTTCGCTGTTCGTTTTCCGACATGCAAAGGACAGGTAGGACATGGTTATAACACTAATGGTTTGGGTGTTGGAAGAATTAATGACTGCAATAAAATGTTTTGAATATAGTCTTTTCCGTGCAATGCAGATTTTGCAGGCAAGATATGTAATTTATCTACAAGCTTCCTTTTATAATATGTCTCTATATGTATATGTGTGTGAATGTGTGTGAGATAGAGAGAGAATTTTCGTCTAAATTATTTGTTCTTTTACACATAACAGATTTATGCACAAAACTATCCAGTTTTATTAACACTGAGACCTATTTTACATTCTTCATACTTTCATTACAAGTTTTGCATCTTTATGTTTTCTTTTTTCCGCCATTTCCATTGACTGTTTGGGGAAAACAAAGATCCCAATTCAACTGATGTCAGTCGGGCATGAACATGAATATATGACATACATTTTGAAGTGTTATTAATTATGTAATACCAAGTAGATGGTGTATTCCTTTTAAATCAATGTGCATTACCAATAAAATAAATAAAATATTGAGTTATGAATACACATTTTCTGTACCACTGGCATATCAGTCAGAATTGGTATCAAAGTTGTTACAGGTATTCGTATCTCTCTTGAATATATATGTGTAGTTGTGTTCGATCGATCGATTGATCAATTTCTGATGTAAATATATATTTCGATTCAATATATGCCACACATATCATTGGTATCAGAGCTGAGTAAATGGGAAAAATCACAACTGATCAAACGTAGTATATAAAGAATAACAAAGCAGCAACACTAAACAAACAATTTAACAAGATGAAAATGCTCCAAGCACGCTATCACACACTCACACCATATTCTTATAAACAATATTAAACTTAACATAGTATGCAAAAACAATCAAACATTAACTCGTTGAATATGGACTAGGTGTAGGAAATATGAAAGCATTATTTTGTGATCAAATGTTGAGATTCTGACGCGGATTATGTGAGTGGCAGTTTGTTTGAATGAACATTGAACGCCAGTTTAGCTTTCTGTCTTTGCGTCAAAAGACGAACAATCCATGACTTTGTTTTTTCTTCAGTCTTTAACTTTGCTTTTTTCTTTTTAATTTTTTGTACTAATTTTGAAAAGTAGCAAAACTATTATACAGCAGGAACAAATATCATATTTGCTTTCTTAGATGTATTGTACCAAAAAATGTGATATTTTTGTTTTATTTTTGTTACTAGAGCGGCCAGACCAGGAATTTTTTGGAAACATGCTTATGGACATTGACATTTCTTTTCATTGGTAGCATTTGTTTCCATTGGCATTTGTTTTCATTAGCATTTGTTTTCACTGGCATTTGTTTCCAGTATCCAGAAGACTAAACATCGATGCATATTGTTAGTGTTGCACAAGAAAATATACATATCACTGTTGTTAAACGAAGAATAGGTCTACACGGGTATCTTTTTTTAAACGAAGAGGTTTAAATATTGAATGCTTTGCATTAAAAGGTCCTGTAAGCTGTATTCAACAAGGGTGTAAATGTTCCTCAACTTCAACATCCAAATACCAAACAAATCTGTCGGAAAAAAGAAAAGAAAAAACTTATTGAAACTTTGATAGTTACGGAACTGTTGGCATTGTAGTACGATCGTAATCTCAATGACAAGCTAATAAAACTGTTAATACTTCCCATAATGTACAAACAGCAGTCAAACATATTTCATGGCACTGGAGTAAAATGACAGTCTCACAACCTTTGAATAGCACGTATGTTTCCTAACATCGTATCTGACAGCTTTCGAAAGCCGTCACTCAAAAAATATAAATGTCCCTTACGTTAGGATGATGGGAAAGAATCACGTCAAAGGCGTAGGAATATTTTGCAGTTTTTGAACTTATGCGACTAAAATTAAGTATGAAACTCATTTTTTGTGGTCCTATGATATTTTGTCACTATTGTTTATGAACGACATATCATTCCTTTAGGGTTGTGATTATCGTGGCCGCCACTCTTATGATGAGGGACGTTATGCGGACAGGTTGTCGAATTCCCGACACATTCAAGCTGTCCGCTTTTTCGCAAGCGTTGCAGATTATTCATGTTTGGAATACTTCCTCGAAAATCGGGTACCACATCCATCCCTTTATCTCTGGAGTTACTTGATGATCTCATTCCGATTACATTTAAATCCTGGATGCTACATCCTGTCATGATCGAGCTGAAGCGCAACCTTCGCTTTCTACGTTTTGAAGCTTCCGACTGCACGACACACAGACGGTACATCAAAAGAATAATCACTAAAGAATTTTTAGAAGTGAAAAACATGTTGGTATAGCTGACAATTTTGTATTTAAATATCAAGGTGAGTCTGATCAAAAGAAACGGAAGGTCCTGCATGGCGATCGAAGCCAAAATGCCGTAAATTTCCGGACTACAGCAGTCATCTTTACCTTCCGTGTCGATAAACATGGGGATACCAGAATGATCAGGGCGCGCCCTGGTGGCCGTCAGAACAAGTGTGAACTGGAATAAACTCAGTGTCCAGAATCCCAAGACCAGATAGCACAGCAACCGATTGTATCTCACCTGAAATGACGAAACAAGAAATTCGCTGAATGATATGTCTCGCCTGCTCCGTTGTGGGATAAATCCTAAACCCTGCATATTAATTAGACTAAGAAAATTAGATACATGTAATCTTAACAGTAGGTCAATAGATGATTAAGATACCAAACCAATGGCTGAGCGAATTCAAAATCTTAACGTGATCACTTCATGCCACTGTGACCTACTTTTGTGTATGGTAAGTGATACTTTCCACGATGAACACACCCATCAAGTGTCATAACTGTACATATAACAAAATCAGAGAAACTGAAATAATACAAATACTTACCATCGGTCACTATGACAGTGGTAAGTAGCACATTCCATGATGACCACATTGTCAAGTTTCATGATTGTGACATAGTAAATAAGCTAAAATCAAAATCACAATTGTCAGAGCGTGAGAATGGGGTCTCTTTGACCTGCTTATGTAATCAACCTATGGTGAGTAGTTCCTTCTTAGGCGAATAAGCCCATCGAATTTTATGACCTCACATACTACGGTGATAGAGCAATGGAACTAACTGGCAAAACATTAACATTTACGCTTACGACGACTATGACGTCGTCCAAAAAGTGATTACCATCCCTCCCCTGCGACAAAAAATAGAACGAAAAAAAGTTTTGAGTTCACAGTGCGTCCCCAAGGGTCAGAATAAAATCAGAGATATCTATATCACATCGGCTGGCAACTGGTCGACAGATCCAATCAAAGCAAATTTTTAGTCATTTGAAAGCTACAAAGATTTATATGCACAAATTAGGAAAGTTAAAAGTAAATTTAAAGACATTATTGTTCTAAACATGAACACAAAACTCTATTTTGAATTAACCTGAACCTATACTCTGTCGTAGCTCTCAAACTCAACAACATCAGGCAATCATTCCTATTCCTTAGTTCTGATGACTCACAGAAAAGATAAACATTTGAAAATATTTTAATGGTCTCTTGTACAACAAAATAATAGTAATGGCTTGCAGTTTTGTTGGAATACAAATTCTGACGTTCGTGCCGCACATTGAGATATTCATTTGGGTTGTTTTGCAGCACTGAAAAATGATACTGATATAGTCTTTTAAAAAATTGATTCCTTCAAATGTTTTATAACTCATTTATTTTATTTATGGCACTAGACACCTTTAAAATGTTGTGTTAATAAAAGTTATTTTGAAAAATGTCGATTTTTCTTGTCTTGTTTTTGTTTTGTTGTTTTTTTCTCCAAAAACCTCTTCATTGTTTAATAAACTTCATTTTATTTCCAAGTCATCATTAATATAGAAAATAGTTATTCCTATTTATTTAAAAATGTATTTTATCTGAAGATGAATGTTACGTTAGATGTACTTTATTAATATTGAAAGAGAGGGTGTTATGCACTATTAAAAGCAGCTAAAGCGACTAAATTGGTAATGTGAAATGATGGGTTATCTCCACTGAAAACATATATATGTGTGTGTGTGTGTGTGTGTGTGTGTGTGTGAGAGAGAGAGAGAGAGAGAGAGAGAGAGAGAGAGAGAACTTTAAAATGACTGTTAGATTCGAGCCAAGCTCTTAAAGGCTGGAGAATAGCAAAAATGTCTAAATTGTAGACCACGGAAAAAAAAACATCAGTTAATTATTTATACTTGTTTGTGCCTACTACCTCTTGTTCGTTAAATGCTTCAAAGAACTCTACAATGTCCGCTGCTGTTCCCACATAAACCAAAAGTAGTTGGGATAACTCGTCATGTGATATGGAGCCCTTAGGTAGCAGCCATCTTCCAATAATGAGCATGAGCAACAGGAACTGCTCCAGCACGCGCAACCACAGGTCAGAAGTCAAGGACAGTGGGATGGTTATCTCCAGCTATAATAATAATAATAATAATAATAATAACTGTCACGTTTGCTCAGCCCCAGTTAGTAAGCCGTGTATAAACAAAGATATTATTACAAGCCATGGTTTGATGTCATAACATGTCGAAGGCTAGAGTTAATCTCTTACGCAAGGTTACCGTGATCAGAGAGACTACCCGGCATCTTGAATCGACACAGGCGTTAGATCGAGCGATTTCCCAACTATGTGTTACAGCTTTGTCCAAAGATCAGAGGAGCCCGCGAGGAACGGGACGTGTTCAAAATCCGTCCCCACGTGGACAGACGGCGAGAAGGACATTGTCCGTTAAGTTTGATTGGATCGAATCAAAGCGACATCCAATGAGACGGAGGGTGTGATAACAATTTCATACCGAATTATAACTTCTAACTATCAAGCGAAAATTTAGCCTCACCTAGGAAGATTGCTGAGCAATACAGGGCTACTCCGAGAGAGCCATTCGTAATTTGGCGGTAAAACGAAGAGAGGAGATTCTAAGGAAAGACAAAGCTTCGTAAAGGAAGTTTTTTGGGGGACAGAACTTCCGGTTCATATAAGTCCCGAGTCTCTAAGAGGGGAGACGGAAGTGAGACTAGCAGAGCAGTCGGAGATGACAAGTCTAGTCGTAATAGAGAGTCGAGGAGGAGGTGGAAAAGGAGTCGAGAAGGAGAAAGTGGAGAAGGAGAAGGAGTATCGAGTAGTCGGTGGATAGAAGGATATTGGAGAAAGTTGGGAGGAAGAGGAGAAGGAATTGGAGAAATACGAGAGAAGATTACACAGATGAGTATAATACAAGGACAGGTGGAAAGCTATCTTACACTACTAATCAAATGATGCAATAGGCTAGAGAGTACTTGGGAAATTTTAATCATTCGATTATTAAATTGTCATTAAATTGTTATTCGTTGACTTTCACTTTTTTTGTATATTCAATAATTTAACCGACGACATTGCTGACTGTTGGGGGGTCGGAGCTTTACATCCATCTTTCACTAATTTAACTCCCAGTCAAAATCGAGCCTGGGTGGGACTTCTATAATAATTTAAATAAATATTGGAAGCACCCCACCCCACACATACCACAGTGACGGCATAACATCTCCGTCACGCAATAATAATAATAATAATAATAATAGTAATAATAACATGAGTAACTAAATTAGGCATGAGATCGCTAATGTGACTGATAACCTCGTAGCATTTGAAAGCAAGAGCAGATTCCAAGAAATCAGGGTTAGTACGATGGCGATTGTAAAAAATTATTCTAATTTTGTTGATTGTTTGGAAAACAGTTGTTTTGGGCTTTCTCTACTTTCGTATCTTCATCCATATTTTACAACAGATGAGCATAACTTGCAATAAAATGAAATACATTTGAGTCAGCGTGAGTTTTGATTATTTTGAAAGATTTAAATAAATTTTAAAAATTATGTCGTTAGGAATATTGTTCTATTAGATAATTGCTCATTATCACTGATATGGATTTGAAAGGACATTAGGTCAAGCTTCTGTCAAATGAGGCGAAGTTCATTTGAAAGGTTTTTGAGAGGAAGTAACTTAAAGGTTTTTCTGCTTTAGAAACGACAGTCAGCCATATTTGGTGGTGGATCGCATTCATAGATGCGAATTTGAAACGCCTTAATGCCAAATTCTCTACAAAAAATGTAGTCAAATTTTGACATAATACGAGAGATAAAGAGAGGAATCTTATTTACATCTCATATACAAAACAGTACAAGGGGATTCCCACGGTAAAGGAACATATGAAAGTAACATAGTGCTACGAAATGGCTATAGACAGCCTGTAAAATGGACACATAGATCGTACGTCTCAGTGACATAGAAACTAGGAGTAAATCCCCATAAACTCAGCGGAATCTTAAAAAAAAAAAAAAAAAAAAAAAAAAAATGGAAAAAGGCACTGAACCTACGCCTATCGTAAAAGCAATATTCTTCTGTACAGCAAGAATATTACGCAGTCATAGAAATTTAAGGCCACAGAAAGCCAATCGACCTAATGATAGGATGAGACCAGTCTAATATACTACCATAAGGCCTGTGAGACAAGATAACAACAACAACAACAACAACAACAACAACAATAATAATAATAATAATAATAATCGTCGACGTCGTCTTCATCATCACATGGAAGAATATTATTATTAAATCTTGGTGAAACTCCGTACTCAATGGAAAACGGAGAAATCATCTATGAGTAAAGGTATGTAAAACAAAACTCTGAGAGGTTTACTTCAAGGTCTACAATACCGTATTACGTATGAAGCATCATAAAATTAATTTTTGTGTAATAAACTCAGAAAGCGTGCTTTAAAAACGCATATTTTAACTCACAGAAGAGAAAATGAAGATAATTAGTGCACACATGATCGCTGTTTTACGGAAAATGCTCAATATTTTTTTCTCCAAATTCTTCCGGTTATAAGTTGGATTTTTGTATGTGGCGTACTATCGGGAGTCCCTCAAGCCAAGCTTATGTGATGATAATGGCTGAATTTAGTGATAACTCTCGCGAAATTTTCGGTTGATTAGTCATTCTTATCTTCGTCTTTTCAAAAAGGTAAGGCCTTAGAAGACAACCAACGTAAAACGATTCTGATCTCAATGAGGTTAGGACGTACACATTTCGGCCTGAACGAGACAAACATCGTGTGCATTACGTCAATACTTCCACGTCTCTCTCATTCAATTATATAAATCTGGGAATGATTTGGCGAGACCACTATTGTGCACCTATTTAATTAGCTTTATGATGGAACTTAAATTATGACGGTTAAAGTGCAACAAATAATCCCGACCAAGTTTTTAGATAGACTATAAATTCTACTAGTGATTGAGCTACAAAGCGGGCAAAACAGCCATTCTTTTCATAACTAGCGCACAGTATTGAAGAACACCTTCATTGTTATGATATGCATCATCTCATCGCACTGAAAGAATCCTAGACGAATTTCACATGTCCCTCTTAACCTTTCTCTTATTTCAATGTTGGTATGGAAAAATCATCGCCTGTACGTCTACGGCAAGGAGCAGGCTATTACAGTAGCCTTGTTGCTGGTTAAGAAGCCCTTGGTGGGAGAACTCCTGTCCTTAAATAAATACACAATTAATCAATGACTCAATCTGATATTTCCATCAATCTGTTTGCAAATAAGGCAATGAAATGGGCGTATTCAAAACAAGCATTAGTAGTGCATTTAACCCCAATGTATATTTAGTTCCTGGTTTGTTTGTAAAACAAATATGCGCTTGAGAGTTATTTTTCAGACAGATACGGACTTTAACACTCTAATAGCACAAAAAGTAGTAAAACTTCAAAGTTGGTATCTTTATTCCATCTCTATAAAACCCGTTTCTCTCTCAACTGGTACATATAATAATGCCCATAAAACTCATGTTACTCAGTCTGTTGGAATATATGACAATGACAAAAAAGTGACAAACTCCGATATTGTATCTGAAGATTTGTTTAAAAAAATATATCAAATGTACTCTGTGAATACAGTGTAGATGTTTTAAAACTTTAAAGGTGATGTATGTATGTATGTATGCATGCATGTACGTACGTACGTACGTGTGCGTGCGTGTGTGTGTGTATGTATGTATGCATGTACGTACGTACGTACGTATGTATGTATGTATGTATGTATGTATGTATGTATGTATGTATGTATGTATGTTTTCTGAAATTCTTACTCCCAGTGCCTCTATGTTGACGCTAAGGTCCTCAGTAACAGTACTGAGGTTGGCCGATAGCTGTACAGTAGTGTTGAGATTCTGTCTGAGCTGGATCCGACGCTCCATAGCATGTAGCTCAAGGAACCAGATCGCTGGCACCACGCTGCCCAGGTAGAAAAACACGCTGGGGCAAAACCTTTAGAAAAAGTAGATGTATTAACTGACTATCAATTTGCCAAGCCATAAATAAAAAAGAAAGAAAGAAAAGAAAAAAAAAGAAAGACTGGATGAGTTTCATTTTCGCATTAAATTCATTTAGAGTGTTTTTACAATCAGTTGAGCCACAAACAAGTCATACAACTGATACAAATTATTTGTGTTATATATATATATATATATATATATGTATATATATATATATATATATATATATATATATATATATATATATATATATATATATATATATATATATATATATATAGATAGATAGATAGATAGATAGATAGATAGATAATCGCACTTTTACGCCATTGGAGCTATTTTGTATGAAAATTATATTCCCGTGAAGGAAAATATTAGACGCAACATTATTCACGAAAGCACACTATGTTAGCCATAGATAATGTTTTCACCCCTAAAATTAACGGTATGAAAGAAAATGTTGGTGCTCATCATCCAGGACCGCATTCGAATCTGACAACAGGGTTTTTTTTTTTTTTTTTTTACAATTTACAGTTAATTACTGTGAAGGCCCGTATGTTCGAGGAAGAAGTCACAACCTAGTGTTGGCCGGGGTGTCGTGTCCTCTCGAGCCGAGAGAATGCCGCAGTTGACAAGGGATCTAGTTCCCATCTCTACGTCTACCCATACATTTGAGTTTATAAAATTTAACGTTACGCAAGCAATATGCTGACAATTGCACGTTAAGAATAAACTAAATGTACAGATAAAAAATTACCAACATGAACTGTCACTTATTTTTTTACCAACATGAACTGTCACTTATATTTTTACCAACATGAACTGTCACTTATATTTTTACCAACATGAACTGTCACTTATATTTGCATGTACTGACTGATCCTTATGTTAGAACTTGTTTACAGAAAGTGCCATTGAAGGGCCATATCGCTACGCTAATTAGCTCCCACCCTTATGTTGCATCAGTATATGAAATATATGGCATTTATCTGCTAATTAGTATGCTACATACGCATGCTGAATGCGAGGTGGTATACAAATTGCTTACTCCAAATACATTCATATTCTTGCGTGAGTCATAGGCAATTTCTCTTGCTTTATTTTGTTTTAGATGATCTTGGAAGATAATGACCTGAACATCCTACATATTTTAATTATGTACATCCTGTTGCAAGTCTATAAGATATTACCCACATTAATATAACTCATAAAACATAATGAATCAATAGAAACCCCCCCACACTTCCGATGATGTGCAAACGCCTATATTAGTCACATGGCGAAAAATGCACACGGTGTTCAGAAGTTGCGGCCACAGTAACAGCATAAAATTTATTTCCTTACAAGTAATGTCCGTGATCTAGTAGTCAAATACGTCATAAAAAAAGTATTCCCAGTCCGGTAACGTTCTTGGTCTGCTTGTTGTTGTTGTTGTTGTAGGGTTTAACGCCATTTTTCAGCAGACGATAGGCTATACATGGCGGCCAGTATTAATGGTGGAGGAAGAACCCGGGAAAACCACGGAAAGAACCACTGACCCACGAGAAGCTACTGGCAAGCTGTCTCACATACCCACATTGGCCGAATCGGAGACTCGAACCCACGCAGATGGAGGTGAGATGGCAATGATCCGTAACGGAGAGCGCTTTAGATCACTCGGCACCCCGTCTGGTCGTAAAAATCGTTACAAATATATTCCGTTATGTCCGTGGTCTGGTAGTCAAAAACGTCATAATGTGTCCGGTAACATCCTTGGTCTGGAAGTCAAGAAACGTCATAAAATGTATTCCCTGTCCTGTAATATCCTTGGTGTGGAATTCAAGAAACGTTTAGCGTGTTGAAATTGCGGAAGTGTGTCTCCCAGGCAAGTCATTTTAGTTCAACTGTCTAGGCGACGTATATTTTGCTATGTTCTGGTGTGCCGTAGACAGGATTCAACTAAGGTCATAAATAAGGTAGGCCTGAATGAGGCAGTCGTGGGTACAAAACCATATATATATGTGTGTGTGTGTGTCTGTGTGTGTGTGATTTGGATTTTTAACATAGCTTTAACAAGTTTTCAGTCATATCACTACAATGTCTGCAGTGTGTCAGTTTATAGCAATGTTTAACACTGGGGTATCATGTCGCAGACATGTAGCGTCATGTCCCACCTAGTCACATTATCCTGACATCAGGCCGACCGGTCCTAACACTAATCTCTTAATGCTGAGCGCCAAGTGAGACAGCTTCTAGTACCATTGTTGTAAGTCTTTGGTATGATTCGGCTGGGGTTCAAACCCGCAACCTCCCGCATCCGGGGCGTACGTTCTAACCACGCAGGCCACCGAAGTGGCGGGTAGCAATTCAGTGAATAGCGATATCTATAATTGTGTATATTCATTCATTATTTAATTCAAGTTTAGAAACCAAACAAAAAGGTTTATTGATCAAGCCAGCTGATAGAGAGTGTTTGATAACAATAGTGTTGTAGGCAGAAAGAAGTTCTTGTTAGCCATCATTTTTTTATGTTGGTAAGATTTGCCTGCACATATTATACGTTACTTCCATAACATTTAAAATATGAAAGTACATGTTAGCTATTATTGTATACATTGGGAAAAAACATTTAAATCATTTGTGCACCATTTTGCAGATATTTGGCAATTATTGTTTATTATAAAACCTGTGACTTTCACCACCCCACCCCCGTGTTTATAGCTAATAAGAGATATTAAACATTGCTGTGTGTAGGTCAGATACGGTACTTGTCTGATATGCTCGATATACCACATTGCAGAGCCGTCTATCGAAATTTAATTTGCTCAACTTCTGCAGAATCATCTTGTGCATCTTGAAATTAGTCCCATGCAGCAGATGAATTTAACAGAAGTTTGGTGGAAAACAAGGCAATTGCAACATATGCAGTGTAATTTAAAATAAAGTATCAGGTAGACGCATAAACGTAAGCCAGGGTCGGATCCAGGAATATTGTTTACAAGGTGTGTAAACAGGTAAGCAAGGGGCCTAAGGGGTGGAGCCCCCTATTGATCCGGTGGATTCGCCACTGGAATCTCCAATATTTTGAGCGTTTCCAGAGCATAGTATAGCCATAGAATAACCATAGTATAACCACAGTATAACCATAGTGTAGCCACATTATAACCATAGTGTAACCACAGTATAACCACATTATTACCATAGTAAATACCTAGTATAACCATAGTATAACCACAGTATGACTACACTATATCCATAATATAATCATAGTATAACCATTTGGCCATCTAACTGTACAGAAACTTACTCAAGGAAACGTTCTGGTTGTTTCGAGCTCATTTTCATTGTGTGGGTGGGGTTGTAGTGCCCCGACTGGCCGCACCAACCCCCTTCCACATTCCTGGATCCGCCCCTGTCCTTTTCCAGTTCTATAAGATAAGACTACAAGATGTTAAGTTTTTTGGGAGAGAGTATTCTAGCTGTTTTGTTATTTGATTCGACGAAGCTGTATGAGTTAGCGAGGGAATTTTTGTATTTACACTGGTATATGTTATGCCGAGCAAATCTGAAATGACAATTAACTATTGTTTATTGCATTGTGTGTGTAGAAATTGGTAATTTCAAACCGACGTCGTCACTGGCATTCAACCAATCAAACACCGCTATCTGACTCATTCGAATAAATGATTGACTTTGTTTTTACCGTTGTCTTTGATAGTAAAGAAAATCCTTCATGCCTACTATTAAAAAAAAAACCTTAATATTTATTACCAATAACATTTTAAAATGTGTGTTATTTTGAAAAATTCTCCGATGAAGAAATTAGACTGTTATAATACAAGATGAACGATAAGACATGAGTAAACCATATAGCGCCTAAGTGAAAATCATCAATAAGAACTTCAGATCTTTAAGAGGTACTACAATTGTACTCATGCTGTGGCTAACTGATAAGGTAAGCATTTTACGACAGTGGGGGTATTTTAATTGTATGTGCCCCCTGCAGGCTCGGGGATATAAAATGTACCCGATGCGTCCTACAGCATGCCTTTTTGATGACTAATGAGAAAAGAACTTAGCTCACTGATTAGCATTCAGATCTTAGGATGATCAAGATAGACATCTTTTCTTTGTGTGAGGAGTTTGTCATCGTATCAGTTCCTCTGCGAAGTGGTTACCATGTCTGTCCGTCTGTTATTGTTTTGGTTTTTAACGCGCGTGTCTATGCATCCGTCAGTCCGTCTTTTGTGCTCTCAAAGATCGTTACAATTTATAGGTTACTGCATTTGTATGGGAAAATATGAACGAGTTTTGGGATGGAATACTGCACGAACTTGGGAGTGCAGTATATCCTTCCGACAAAACGAGTTCATATTTTCCCATAACAAAGGCAGTAACCTTTTTTTTCATTTTTTTATTCTACCTAAGGTTTAATTATATAAACACAATACACTACAAGAAACAACGTAAATGACTGTATGCCGCATTCCAAACTAAATACACAAGCGCATATTCATCATTACACAAATCAACATTATTACTGCGCACATAACTCCGCCCAGATAAATTTAAACTTAGTCGCGCGCTCGACATAACTTTCGAAAGAAAATGGCGTGCCTAGTTAAAATTGAAATTTGGAGTCACATTGTGAATGAATGTGCATTGCAACAACAATTCCATTTGATCTGGAATGAATAGATTTGGGTATTTTTCTCGATTCTAGGAAATTTCGTGATTACTGACTAGATTTGTATGTGACGATTCCACATGAAATACGTGAGATTTAATAAGTTAGGGAGAAGCGTGTTGACATCTGCAAATGTGTTTCTGTTTCTGTCATTGAATGTTTGAAATTATAATGTAGGAAAAATATGAAGTCTTTCAATTGCAATTATCAAAAGGACGTTATGAAATTTAATGCTTATTTCATTTTGAGTGCAGTAAGGAGGATGCAGTTGCACTTATCATCGAAATTACAGCACAATTTCGAAATGTGTAATCCAGATTGAGAACCTATGACATGGCTCATGTAATTCGGATTTGCAGAATTAAGAAAATACATTTTGAGGAAATTCAGGATGTAAAACTGTAAGTATATTTTATTTTGCCATTCTTATCACCAGCTAAAGAAGAGAGTATATGACCTGTCACTTGTATGTTATTTGTCTTGCGTCTGTTATATAATGTAGCTAGCATAAATTCGTAACACTGTATCAACGCGGAATGTGCCAAATCAGCTGGTATGCGGCAGTTCACGAAACATCTGATTTAGTTCATTCAGAAACAAATTTAAACAACCACAACGTAAAGAACCTCTTACGATAGTGTACATGATTTGTGTTCAAAATCAAAAGTACTGGCGTCTGCATCCATTGTTTGTTTACAATAGAAAGTAGTTCCTTTATGCACGTGAATGCTATATGTGTATTGTCGCGCGAGTTCAGTATCGGGTAACATTGAACGATTCTGACAATGTAAAGTTAACGGGGAAAAAATGAGCATATAATAAATTCATTTTCCTATCTTCCTACCTACATATCCAACCATCCATCAATCAATCAATCCACCAATTTATCAATGAATATAAAACATTTTCTATTATTTTATCAATAATTCAAGTAGTTTGTAATGGCCCCAAAAGACTTATTGTCCAAATATATGAACAAAATTTATTGTATGTTTTCCAGAAACGGGAAAAAATGATAATAAAATATTAATCGTTATTGACACGAAGTCCACTTCGTCTAAAATCTTAGCTGATAACAAGCTAAATAAATTCGTAACCTAAGTTTATATATGGGCAATAAATCAGAATATTATCGACGAAGTGAATTCTTCTAACAAATAAAACCGTCCAGATATCCTGAAATGAAGGTTTTCCTGGTATTAATAGAAAAATAAACAATTGTTCACGCTGGCCAGGAAATCTTCTAAAATCTTCTATACGGATGAAGTGACGAACAAAATGATTTTTTTCAGCAGCGACGGGTGGCAAGTTATTTAAATCGTTTGTCTTTGAGTTTCCGATTCTTAAATGAATGCTTTATATGACATTTATGGACATTTTTAACTATTAATGAAAGTCCAGGGTGAGCGAGTGGTCCAAGGCGCTTGGAATTACATCTCATCTCGGTCTGATTGGGTTCGAGTCTCGGGCTCAGCCAAAGTGGGTAACATTTCCCGAAGATTACCGTGGGTCGGTGGTTCCCCCCAGGCCGTTATCCGTGTTCTTTCTCAGCCAATCTTCCTCAGCCAAATTTAGTGGCCGTCATATAATGTCCCGTCAGACCCATAATAAGAACAATATGTAATGATGCTATATAACACACATTGCAAAAAACACAGTTTGTTGGTGTGAAGTTTACTGGCTTTTGTGGTATTTACCGGCATAATGTCATCGAAGAATGTCACATAACGTGCACTTTAATAACGACTTTGCATGCGAAATTTACCGGTTTTGTGAAACTTACATGTTTTGTGACATTTACGGATTTTTGTGACATTTACAGGCCTTTATGCCATTTACGGGCTTTTGTGACAAGTACGGCCTTTGTGACATGTATGAGGTTTAGTGATATGTACGGGCTTTTATGATATGTACGGGGTTTAATGACATGTAAGGGCTTTTGTGACATGTACGGGGTTTAGTGACAATTACGGGCTTTTGCAACATGCACGGGCCTTTGTGACATTTACAGGCTCCTGTGACATTTATGGGCTTTACATACTCCAACTGCCTTGGTACGAAATAACCTACTTGTGTTACTGTGCCTTAAAAACATACACCTAACCCAATCAAGAGAAATCTTTCTGAGTAAAAAGAACTCTTAAAAAATAGTTTTTTTTCTTCTCAGTAATAAATATATTACAAAAACGAGGAAGGAGTGAACAGTCAGAATCACACTCAATGCGATAAACTTGACGAGAATACTTGTCCATGCTTTTTAGTAATGTTGTTGCAAATATTCCAAGTATACAGGTACGGAAGTCATACTTGTACTCTACAGTTTGTTACACAGGTGTATATTTTCATGACAGGTACATGTAAGATAAAAGCTTCTGAAGTGCTACATAAAGGATTTTATACAAATAATTAGGGTTTCACATTTTGTTTCACAATGCTTTCGTAAAGAAAAGGTGACATTTAATGTTTATGTTGTATGCACTTGTCAATCGTTAAAGATACCCGCATTCACATGGGAAACATAAAGTCAGTGAAGATGCTCTTTCTACCTTTCACTCTATTTCGAGTTGCCACGTACAACTAGCTGACGAAAATCTACTATGCTGAACAAATTAGAGTCCATAGACCAATCAAAGAGAAGAAAATCATAAACTTGTTTCTTTAATGACGTATCTTTATCCATTAGAGTGTATTTTTGTTATAAGTTACACCCGTTTACTTCCTTTGTACTAATTTCACATCATTGAGCCATAGCCTTTATTAATACCCATTGAATGTTACTAGCTTGGTCTGCCCAGTGGTACAGCTGTTCAGTCCGTATTTTCGTATCACACACCAAGTCTGGAACTACTAAGGTGTTTTCTTGGACGTCGGCGCGTAGATATGTTCTGACGCAGTGAATCAAAGTTTTATACATACGAATTCCTTTTTAATTTCATTCATACAGTATAGGTTTAAAAAAAAAATATTTACGGAGTGCGACAGCGGGGCTATGTAATATATAAAAAACTGAAGTCGAGTTTTGTTCTGACATGAACAGAAGTTTTCCATTTGTTTTCCAAACATATCTTGATTTAAAATATTGAAGGATTGGGATGTAACAATGGAACAGATACTTTCTTGACAAAACAACATGCGTTTCGTTGATTCGATTATTTATTCATGCATTACAGTTGACGGTTTTCCCAGCTGAAACGCCAATTTATTGTTTTAAGATTTGCTAGCAAGTCATTGTTCATTTCATTCCCAGTTATGCTATGGTGAATTAAGTTTCAACATATGTAGACAATACTATATTCATTATGCTGTTTGGATATTACTAGCACGTGCTAGTGAAAAGATTGCATAATAAGTTTTCATGACGTGCTTTCATTCCGAAAAACTGACACAAGCATGCCATGACCAAAAAAAAAAATCTTCGCCAAAAGCAAATGTGTGTGTGTGTGTGTGTGTGTGTGTGTGTGTGTGTGTGTGTGTGATTTGGATTGTTGACGTTGCTTTAACAATTTTTCGGTCATATCACTACGATGTCTGCAGTGTGGCAATTTATACTGATGTCTAGCACTGGGGCATCATGCCGCAGACATGTAGCATGCTGTCCCACCCGGTCACATCATCCTGACACTAGGCCAACCAGTCCTAACACTAAGCTGTTGGTACCATTTTTGTAAGTCTCTGATATGACTCGGCCGGAGATCGAACCCACAACCTCCCGCAACCGAGGCGCCAAAAGCGACCGTAGCGTTGCGCGTATTCATTCATCAGTACATACTATAAGTACCATTCTATGATCATGTTGTGACTGACTATCTGAAAAATAAATCACACTGTTCTTTACTATCAACTCTCAATAATAATTCTATCAACTCTCAACATATACTCTTAACATGCTATCAGCTCTCAACACCTACTCTTAACATGTTATCAGCCTTCAACACCTACTATTAACATGATATCAACTCTCAACACCTACTCCTAACATATTATCAGCTCTCAACAACTACTCTTAACAGGCTATCAACTCTCAACACCTACTCTTCACATGTTATCAGCCTTCAACACCTACTATTAACATTATATCAACTATCAACACCTACTCCTAGCATATTATCAGCTCTCAGCAACTACTTTTAACAGGCTATCAACTCTCAACAACTAGTCTTAACATGCTATCAACTCTCAACAACTGCTCTTAGCATGTTATCAGGTCTCAGTAACTACTCTTAACATATTACCAGCTTTCAATAACTACTTTTAACATGCTATCAACTCTCAACAACTAGTCTTAACAGGCTATCAACTCTCAACAACTAGTCTTAACAAGCTATCAACTCTCAACAGCTAGTCTTAACAGGCTATCAACTGTCAACAGCTAGTCTTAACAGGCTATCAACTCTCAACAACTGCTCTTAGCATGTTATCAGGTCTCAGTAACTACTCTTAACATATTACCACCTCTCAATAACTACTTTTAACATGCTATCAACTCTCAACACCTACAATTAACATGCTATTAAATCTCAACATCTACTCTCAACTACCACTCTAACACGTAAGTCAGCTCTCAAGAACTAGTCTTAACATGTTATCAACTGTCAATTAATTACATTTTAGAGTAAGTATGAAGTGAAAGCTTATGAATAGATTGAGTCAGGAATACATTATTAAGGTGCTTTCTACGTGGAGTAGTACTGTACCAATATTTAACTTTAAAGTGCATCTACAAACTGGTGGTTTTGGACTGATGCGGTAATGTGGGCTTGAAGAATTCATCAAAAGTATTGGATTTTTTGCATCTACCGCAGTATGATGCAAGTAGAAATTTAATTATTCTCCTTCTTACTTCAAAAAGAATTTATAACCTTGATTATTCAAAATCTCTTTTTTTTTTTGTTTCCCTTCATTGTCTGGCTTTTATTTTTGTCATTGTATTATTTTTTGTTCTTTCTCCATTGGCTCATATTGTAGTATAACTCAAATAGTTATTCTTTATTTCTTGTAATTCACCATCTAGTCAGACATAAGGTGTTCTCACGCATTCTCTCATTATTTTTTATTGGGTTAAAACTACGGGTGCATAATGAAGTTTGAAAACGTGTCATTTTTTTCTTTGCTTTTTTAGCGTTTATTACATGTGCGTCTTTCTTGGGTTTGCGCTCAGTTTACAGCACCTGTCTAGTAGGATATCAATCACTTTTATTATCCAACAATGACACGTTGGTTCCATTAAAAGAAGTTGATTTTCACGCGCTTTGTGTTACTTTTGTGCGTTTTTCGGATATTGATGACTTTTGAAACAAATGCTTCTAACTAATAATAAGTACGGCCACTAACCTTTCAACATGAAAAAGAGAGCATTGAGTCAGCACTGAAAGATACTTGCCTGTTATAACCACACAAACAACGGTTGGTGGATATCTTTAAGCTTTCGGCAGGCAACACGCACGTGCTTCGTTTAACAGATTTATTTACAATAATTTGCAAACACTCTTAATTATCTTTATCGTTTTTTTTTTCCGGCAAAGGTTACCGTTAGAAAACGTGTGCATAGAAAATATTTACCCAGCAATCTTTGCTCTGAATTATTATCTTTCATTGTATTGAATGAAACTCTATCTGAAGAATGGTACAACGCTTTTCTGAGAAATAACAGTATATCCTATTTCAAACCGAACTTAAGGGAAGAAAATAAACTGTTTATCGAGGTATTAGTTGGTCCCAAACCAGCGTATTTGGATAATGGTCATTGGGGAGCAATGTTTAAGCATTTTGTTGCAGTGGTGTTTTACGATTTCAAACGTGTAATCGTTGTTGTAGAAACATGGTGCCTATTTTACCTTAGTTTATCAGATATGTCTTGCTACTGGCGAACCGAGTTTTCTCATTAGCCAACGTTTCTCAGTGCAGATGCAAATGATACTATTGCAAGTAATATAAAAGCCAAAATTTCCGTCAGCTACTTGGCTATGAATTACGGATGCTCTGCACAATTGGTTTCCAGAGTGAATTCATAGTGCATGGTAAAACTATTACAACTTCTAATTAATCCTAAGAGGCGGAAAATATGTGGTGCTTTCTGACAGGCCATTGACATGGTGGGAAAGAACCTTACCTATCGAGTTCTCTTCTCTGAGAAATATATCATTATAATTTTCAGGACGCATTGCAGATTTGTATCTTTTTTTTAAGTATCACAAGCGACAAACATTTGCATTCAAACCTTCCCGATATTGCCCCAAATGTCAGATGAATATTTAAATCACAGCCCAACGTTTTGTTTTCCTCTCGTTCTTATTGTTTATGCGGAATCCATCTTCAACTCTGAATTATATGTCAGCTTACTAATTTCTATCAATCACCACTTAATTAACGGCAATCTGATGGAATGTGACACTTACATAAATCGACAATAACAACAACAAAAGCAGCCAAAATAAGAACAACACGCGACTGTTTTATCTGACAAGGAAGGAATTTAAAAGGATGCAGCCTATTGCATGAAAGACGACTTGTCTATGTATAGTTACATCATTATGCAATATACACTGCTTTCACTGCTCTTGTTATCATTAGGAAGTTCATCGATCCGTCGGTCCATCGATCGAGACGTGAAATATCTAAGTGAAGTCATCGAAACGCCTAACTGAAGTTGTGATGTGCTAAGCTTACATAAACTCTCAGTGATACTCCACAGTAATTCTCAGTCATTCTTTATTTGAAAATGTTGTATTACATAAAGTTAAATGACACATACATGTCATGTAGTATCTTCTCATATATATATATATATATATATATATATATATATATATATATATATATATATATATATATATATATATATATATATATATATATATATATATATATATATATATATATATATATATATATATATATATATATATATATATATCACATAGTAGGTACAGGTTTCATATAGTATGTGCAGTTTCATATTTTTTATATTACCATACGTTAAAATATCACTTTATGTGATTCTGATTGGTCCAAATAAGCCCATGAAATTATTGTGCAGTATCCTCTTTACTGATTGGATGGGATCGTGTGAAACGTTTTTAACCCCGCCTTCTGGAATGTTTGGTTTTGAATGAACATTTTGGCGGCCATTTTTGAGCTCGACTCGCGAAAGGAAATTGAGGAAAAAATATCTCGGCTGTCTGAATATGGATCTGTTATCCCAAAAGGGGTTTGTTACGTCATGTATAACAATATCATAATGAGAAAAATGGCGTAAAACTACACGACAACAACAACAATATGAAGTAAAACTAATGGTATGGCATCACATTGCATTGATCTTTCTGTTTTGAAAAATGATTTTGTGGTTATAAAATGTTCTGCTTTTTCGGATGGAAGCTTTTTCTTTGATTTATAGTTTGTAAAAAGTACAGTCTACTTTTACTAGTTTAACCTTTTTGGGACTATATTTTATGCACAACAAATGAAAGGTGCACCGTCTGTCAGAATGAACGAAATTAGTTCTTTTTTCTATCTAAATAATTTCCACCGAAATAAAAAAACTATGCGATAAAAGGAATCTCAAATGGGTAATGATTTAATATTAAATTTATTCAACTCGCTTCATAAATTCAATATTAAAGCGTTACCCGTTTGAGATCATATATATATATATATATATATATATATATATATATATATATATATATATATATATATATATATATATATATATGATGTAACGATGTATTCAAACTTTTAACACATGTTCTTAAGTTTGACAATTTTGTATTCAACAAACAACACTTCCCTCAAATTAATGGAACTGCAGTGGATAGTACAGTGAAACGTTTGCATGCCAATAGTTGCACGTGAAGAAGGCTCGGGCAAAAGCTGCTTAACATGGCAACTTACAAACATATAAGCCGGTGTAGATTAATTGATGACAGAAAATCAAAATGGTTTCTAGATGTACAATTAAGAGTTATTATTTGTTTGAAATTAGTTGAAACTTTACGCCGAAGACATAAAATGTATTACAACCCCAAGCAAATTTATACCTTTATTCAATATTATATATTAATACCGGGTCAACTTCCGATTCAAACTACCGTTGTTTTTTTATAGTTAGAACACTAACATAAAGGATCAAAAGCAGACATCATATATTTTTAGTACCATCAAGAACAAGTTACATATTAGCATGATATCCAGAATTTTTTTAAAGATTATTTTAATTTTATTTGTTCCCCTTTTTGTATCATATGGGCTTGAAATATTTGCACACAGTTGAAAATATATGGGAAGAGTGGATCTCCCTGTTTACATCCTCTTTCAATACCAAATCTAGTACAGACTTGATGATTACACAATGTTCTTTTTTTTCTGATGAAAGCAGTTGTCTGATGTATCATTAGCTTTTGTAGAGAATCATAACTTTAAAAATACATGGTTATGCATTTGTTTCGGTGCTTTCTCAAAATGAATGAAAAGTAGTCCTGAAATAGAATGTGTTTTTGGTGTTCAACATCAAATCATACAAGGTTATTAAATTCTTTACATATCGTTCTTTTAGAACTCTTTGTTAGATCAAAATGTATAAATGTTGGGAGCGCAGATTTATTGCTACTTGCAGTTAAGTCTGATACATTTAGAAGTTAAGTGATTTCCAATTTAAATTAGATTGCTTAGGCCAGATAACACAGTATATGTGGTTCTGATAACCTACTGACCCTATTTTCCCCTGCCGACACGACCATTTGGGTGGGGGAGTCGGGACAAGAAAAAAGTAACAAAGAGATACAGCTATGAAATAAATTTTCCAGTTATTTTCTAGTTTGTGTTTTATTTAAATCTCTGGACAGACCAATCCCCTACCCCACCCCACCCCCCCACCCCCAAGAAAAGAAGAAAGGTTGCAACCGACCTATCTAACCTAAATTTGTTTTCACTGTAACCAGAACCACACATATGTTTTTATCAGGATTTGGAATACATAGAATAACTTTTTCTTGTTGTGCAGAAAGAAGACAATTCACTAAGTTCATGGCCGTCACTGGAACGTTTCCAGTCTACAGTTTTAAATTTAACATTATACATTGCATCCATGAGATCCTAGGTTTGTTCATTATGCATTCATTTTGTAGAGCATGTGCAAAATCTTTATACATCATAGAACCATAAAAGGAATATTTATGATCATCGGTCAATCTTGATAATTAATTACCGTTTCAAGATTGACTAGATCAACCTCACGATTTCGATATAAATTCATCTTAAATAATTTTGCTTTGGATCAAGCTAACGGTTGGAATCCACGCTAATAAGTACATAGTCTTTTAAAAATGCAATATAGGAAAAAATCTAAACTTATATTTGGTCCATAACATTTAATATGAGCAAATATGTAGTTTCAAATGGTTAAATCCGTGATAAGCTTATTATCCGTAATAGCTTTGTTCATTCCATGCAGAGTGAACTAGAAATTATTATTAAATAACATAAGTACACCTCTTAAATTAGCAGAGGATGACCTATTATCAACTTCATATCCCCAGGTTGTCTTAATGAAATTGATCTATTTTCAGCAATATGTGAATTTTTAAAAATATGCATTGAACACATTTTATTCTTTAAGAAAATTAAATGCATCTCTTCTTTACTTTTATCTCCCCAAAGCACGGCAATTTAATGTAGCAAAATTGATTTGTATATCGCTGATTTTCTCAATAGGCACATTTATAACGTTTAACATGTACAATATAAAAAAATACTGTTACTAATGTTGGTGGCGATCTGGACGCAAACAATGATTGACGTGTCATAGCAGAATGAGATCAAAGACGAGATTAAAAACGAGAACTGACACGTTTGAACATCCAGTAATGTGTAACACAAACAGAGACAGAACGAAGAAAACAGAACAGAAATTAAGAACGATCTATAGAAGAAAAATTGGTACTACACCATCAACCTGATTACAGAATAAATTGACTATTGATGAACAAGCGTTTTGAGAAAAGATTTTTTTTTATTTTAAAAAAAAACAACATTTTTGTAAGTATTCAAAAGCTCAGCTGAATACTGGAAATGATAGTCAAATGTTTCTGTTGGAAGTAATGTTCAACTCTGAGAACGTATTTATAAAACCGCTCAATGAATTAATTACGGTCAATCGGAAATTATGTATTGGGAACTCGATGGAATATCTTGAGAAATATGACACGACATCGACATCAACAGTAATAACAACAACAGAAGACTATTTTAATGAGTATTTGGCACGATATTTGTTGTTGCTAAGAAAAAATTATGAAACAGTGGCCTAGTACTAGGAATGAATCACAAAATAAATTTTAATTATCCGAGTCTATGGCGTGAGTATAAATGATGTATTGTCGCTGTATCATTCAATTATCCTGCAATAGATACTTCTGTCGCTGTTCTTCCTAGCGTTTGAAATTGAGACAGAGATGAAGCACATAACTGGAGTTAAGACGTACTAAAAATCCATTCTGCTCTCAATAATGTTCAACGGTCATCATCAGTCATTCTTGGTATTCCTAGTTACGACGTCATAAACATCTATTCTACTCTCAATAATGATCAACAGTAATCATCAGTCATTCTTGATATTCTTAAGGAAAAGACGTCGTAACACCTGCCCGAATGACTTGATAACTAGCCGATATCGTTTTTTTCTTTACATCAGAAATATCGTATTGAAGAAAAAAACCAACAACAGCAAACAAAACAATGCACACACCCAACAAACAAAACAATGCACACACGCATTAGGTCAATATTTACTGGGTCGGAATATTGCATGAAATACCTTACGGCATTAGGCGCACCAAACCATGCGTGGGTTGTAGAAAAACATAGTCAAGCATAATCACTCATTATATATATATATATATATATATATATATATATATATATATATATATATATATATATATATATATATATATATATATATATATATAATCAGTCTGAAGAAGTAATAAAGCAAAACCGGTCACACATTTTACGTGTTGGTGTTGTTTACATTGTTACACACACACACACACACACACACACACACACACACACACACACACACATATATATATATATATATATATATATATATATATATATATATATATATATATATATATATATATATATATATATATATATATATGAAAACAGTGATGATCTTTTTCAGCTATGTGCTAGCATCGTCTTATTTTCATTCATACTATCGTCTTCTTGAAGTGAAGAATAAATTATTTGTTATCAGTTATCTATTTCATTAATGGAGTCCATGTTACGTATATAAGTTTTTATTGCAAATTTATTCCGCATTGTGTGCGCAGCTGTTCAAAGTACTCAGAGTCTCATCAGAGCCTGGAGCTGGCTGCGCATGGGCGATATGTGAATCACGTTCGGAGAATAAAAGCATCGACGCTTACAATAATTACTGCCAAAAGTTAGCGACTGCTACAAAAATGTAAAGTGTCGATATACCGATTATGTCCAATAAGCATGCAAAACGGAAAATAAACAAGAAGAAAATGAAAAGTAGGGTGGCTAATATATCAAAGTAGAAAGACTAAAGGAATGCCATATATTTTAGAACACTAGCATTCTCGAAAGGCCTCTTCTCTGTACTGTTCAAGGCAGCCATTCCTTTACTTTTCGTTGGAATATGGACACATCATAGCATTATTTTTAGTTGTCAGTAAATTTTGTTTGTCAAGCACCATTTTTTTATATAAGCCTTTCATTCTTTTCAATAAAATTCACATTTCCGTAACTGACCAATTCCATCACGTTTCGAATTTTAGCACTTTTAATTTCTTTGCTTTTTTATTCCTCAGTGCATTTATGTGCATTTTTATGACACATTAATACAAGTTTGGCGTGCACGAACATCATTGCTCAAATCTTTAAATTTCATTAGATGCCTAATAAAATGCATCAATTTAACTGGTTGGCTCGAAATAACTCTTCTCGCAACTTGACAGCAGCGAAGTTATGGTCATATGGTATGGTCGATAATATCGTGCCTAATCGAATCAGTGACCCAAACTTTGTTATTCTTAATTACTAAACGCAATAAAATAGAACAAGCATTATTATCTGGACACATATCAGGGCCTGGAAAATATCGTTATTTCGATATATATCAGGGTCTGGAAAATATTCATGAATAACAGAATTTTGTGTGTGACAATATAGCAGTGTCTATGTCTCGGACTTGATCGCCTACATAAATTGTTCCTGTGTATATAACTTCACTTTCTGGATTAATGTAACGGTGTATTTTGATATTCTGACAAAATTAATCCATTCTAACACAGACGTTCTATTAAAATGTTATTTATAATTTATTTTGTTTTTAAAAACACAACATGAGTGAAAGTAAACGAAATATACATTTCATTTATTTTAGTAAATTATTAAGAATAAAACAAATTCTTCATCTCTTTCTATGGGCTATAAAATAGTCAGAATTTTCAACACTTTCATTATCGCAAATATATTCACCAAAATGCTTTGGTTCTGTCTTTTGTACTTGCCTATCAGCCATCCTGATATTTCCACAGACGAAAGTAACCCCTGGCTATACTTTAGTAGCAAGAGCGTTGTTCTATTATACCCTTGGTCTTCAAAGGAGAAAAACAATTATTATCGAAAGTAGACAAATTTATATAACCTTGACCTTTCACTCTATGATCTTTCATTCCCAAAAAATGCTCCATGAACATTGATACATATCCAAGGAACCATAAATTGTTTTCTAAAATTATTTTCTTAAATTATTTTCTAAAGTTATTTTCTAAAACCAAACATACAAAACAGTGAGCAACTGAGCACTGTGACCTTGGTATTATTACGTCTTGCCCTCTAAATCCCTACAGATATGCTGTATCACACAGTAAAACCTCCCTGGAATGTCTTATAAGAATGTATCAATGATAACAGCAGATACCTACCTTATATATATTTGTTTGTCATTATTCTGAGTTGTTTCATAAAGGCGATCTGTAATTGTTTGGTCTTACCAAGAGAAAAATGAAGGAGATCTTTGCTCGCTTGGACATAATAACAGAAAAATGAAGGTGATCTTTCCTTGGTTGGTGTTAATGACAGAAAATAAATCAACCCTGTAATGCAGTCAACGCACAGTGAACACTGGCATTAATCTATCTATGAACATGATTTGAATGCCCTCAAACCTTATCCTTGAAAGTTCTGTATATAGTTCTAATATGGTATTATTTATTCTATAGTTCCTCGATCGACCATTTAGTCCTGTGCGTAGGTCACAATAACGTGTCAAATAGTTTCCATGCATTTTTGCTGCACATTTGCAGCTTGTTAATTGGATTGTAGGTCTGCCTTCATCGGGCAACTATAACATTGACCTCTTTTTTAAATTAGCTTTTGCACTGCCTTTCTTTTTCATAATTAAAATCCTGATCAATTTAGATAGGCTGTATATTTTCAACGGGGTCACCGTCAACAAACCATCTTAAAAATATGCCAGAAAATTAGTACGTCAAATTGCTCGTTACAACACAAATATCCATGCTTGATAACTGAAAAACCAAGTGCGTTTAGTGATGCTAAACACGCAAGGCATTCGTCTTATAATTTTGTGTACAGCTTAGTAGGAAAGGTGGACTTTAGAGAATGTCATGTAGAATTTACAACGGTATTGTAACGAATCAATTGCTTTTACGTACAACTTGCTGACAATGAGAAGCAGTCATCTGGTCGTTCAGTGTCCAGCCATGGTCATTATACACTTTCCATTCAGACATTTATTTAATACTAAGCACCCTTATATTTTAAATGAAGTCTCGCCTTTTTTGTCTTACCGTCTGGCATGTCGAAGTATTCGAGTAATCGAGGAAATGCGGGCATTAAACGAAGCATTCGAGTAAATGTGTGCATTATAGCTCAAATTAATTGAAAAAGTGTACTAATACGAATTGTGATCCATCTTACCGATGTGGTCAACTGATGCAATTTTCTTACTTGAAACATGAGGCAATGAAAAAGGGGTGGACGTGTCATTCATATGACAGTTTTGCGTAAAGAGTTGATGAATTTTCATATCAAACGACAGGAAAACAAGATATAAAAGAAACATATGACTTAACGTCCCATTTTCGTTTTGCGAGTTTAAGAATTAAAATGCCTTTCGATTGCGAGACTTGCATAAAGCTGATGAACTATCAGTATGGCTGGCCCAATTCATGCGAAAGCAAAATATTTAATAAATAATGTGCATTTTTAAAAATACTTTTAAACGAATATAATGGTTTGTCAATTGCCAGTTTATCTTTATGTTCCAGATTTTGGGGATGAAATATTATATCCTCGATGCAAAACTTGGAAATAATTATGGTGTCCGAAGTAATTACAGGATTGGAATTTGATGTTACATCTCGTTATTTGTAGAGCATAGCGGCAATGTAGATGCATTTCCTGTATCGTAATCACATGATTGTTACTTGAAGGTCGATCTCAAATATCTTATCATCCGATCCGAACTGTATTGTTTTTAAAGCTTCAAGATTTTATTAAAGAAACAGGCGATTTTACATGATTTTCTTCTCTCAGTTTATGGATGTAAACGATCCTTATAACGCATATGCCGATAGCATTATTTGTATCATTCATATTTATGCCGTATGAAAGATTCTTATAAGGTATATGCCGTTAGCACTATTTGTATCATGCATATTCATGCAGTGTAAACGATCCTTATAACGCATATGCCGATAGCATTATCTGTATGCAATGTACTCGTGGTCGTTCCATCCTCCCTCTTCGCTGTCTGTCCGTCTCTTTCTCATAATAAAATGATTGTTATTTATGCATAAAGAGGGTTGAATCTATCTTGGAGAACTTGTTGTTTAAACCAAATTATTTCTTTAATATGGCAATAAAATATGTTTGAGCTATAGTTTATTATATCGCTTAAAATATCACAAGAGAGCGATCGGTTTTATATTCTGTAAAGAACTTATAAAATATTATTGCTATTTCTGTTTCGCTTGTGCAGTCATTAGTTGTTTCTTCTTTTTATTCTCCTTTTTTCACATGTAAAATTCGTTGTATCTAAAATGAACACAAATCAGACCAGGGTTCTAGTACCTTCGTCAGTTACGCGTTCATTGATTCATTTTATTCATCCTTTAGATACCGTGTTCTTACCACTTCTAAACATGCATAAAAAAGAAAGTGCTATTTTGTACTTACCATTTCCATTCTTTTCCATTCTTCCATGTTAATGTAACCATCGTTTCCACCAGTAATCCAACCAGAGTTCCGCATAGATACCAGTTCCAGAACTGTCGTGTCACCATGTGCAAACGCCATATTGCTAAAAGTCCATGACAAGCAAATATAATTCGGACTAGCAAGGCACGCACAACATTTATTAAACCCATTGCCAATCAATTATTGAAATCGCAAGACAGATATCGTACATAATAAATGACTGTCGGATAACTAAGCTGGAATTAATGACGAATTAACATAGCAATTTTAATCATTATGCAAATGTTTTGTCGGTTAGATGTCGCATTCCATATCATGAATACAAGTGCATAAGGAAACTTCAGAAGACTGAAAGACACACACAAAGTCAAGAAAACAACGTTATCGCAAATTTGAAACGAATGACATTGAATTGCTTCTACCTTCAAGCATTCTCTTTAATACATCGATAATAAGTTTTCCTTACTTCCTGCTAGTCACGTGCATTAAAATAAAATTGCGGAATTAATGTCTCACATGGTCAATGACTTGACATCTTTTCAAAGACATGTTTGCAAATTTCGTACAAAAGAGCAGAGAAGAAAACAAGAATTCCCCAAAGTTTCATTACAGCGATTAATCCAACACTTGTTTTATTTATCCCAAGTCTTCTTGAAAAGTGGTCGCAAAAAGTAAAATCTGGAAGAGAAATCAGTGCAGATATAAGAGCACCATCACTATTTCTGCAATATGCGTCTTTTTCGACTCACTCTTGGCCCACTTGCGGCAAATAACACGCAATGTGACTAGAATATTTTCATGGGAAGCCGGCGGAAAATAACACGCAATGTGACTAGAATACTTCCATGGGAAGCCTGCGAGACTGCCCTGACTGCAGGCTTTAGAACACATTCGTTTACCTCTGTAGGCTTTTCAACATCAATTTATACGGCAACGGTCAATCCCAAGTGGATACAGCAGACTCGAGTATTCACCTAACACAACGCGCGATCGGGAACTCACATACGATTGAGAACCGGGGAAAGGTAACAAGACGAAACAACTAGGTTCGTGTTTTTATTTGTGTTTTAGTTCTATTTACTTATCACATCCAATATTTGTCAGCGGACTAAATACACAGAGGATGTTAATTGTACAAGCTGATTTTCACGCAAATATTACCTGGCAAAATTAACTGCATTTAAAATTCTCTCTCTCTCTCTCTCTCTCTCTCTCTCTCTCTCTCTCAAATGTGCCAAATTGCAGGTGATCAATCAATTCCTTTACTTTGCTTAAGGTTTGAAATAGAGAAATTTTGTTTGACTGAGAGATGGTATTTGGCTGTTATTTCTAATCATTCTATTAGTACATATTCACGTGTAACTAAATCATGTAAAGAAATGTCGGTTTCTTTTTACAGTTATTCCTCTAGTTCTATGAACAAATTTCTCAATGCTCCTCTTTGCTTTGTACAAAAATATAAATTTCTCTTTGGTGACAATATCAATCAAATTCTTTAGTTAGTACTGTTTTTCTTGAAGTGTCATGTTTGCATTAAAATGAATGAAGATTAAACAGATTAGCAAAAAGATGATACTTCAATCAACAAAAATTTCATACTTTAAACCTTATGGACATAAAGTGAAAGGACTTTCGTGAATAAAATAACAATGAAAATGCTGTTTTCAAAAGCATTATGCTGAAAAGGTCGATTTTACTTGTGTTCCCAATAAAAATTTTCCCATAGAATTCTTTATTTATTCCATGTCCTATACCGCTTACCCAGCCATCCCGATCGGATGATCAGCTCGATTCATCACCTGCAGTGTGGCACATCTGCTGGAAAGGGATATGTTTTTGTTGAAATTTATAACGTTATATTCTGCAGAGAGATTTATCAAATATTGCAAATAAAGTAATGAGTGCCAAATCCGTTGGGCACAATATTTAACTGTTTTTAATTTTATTTCATAATACATATTTTAAAAATCTGCAAAATCAACAGTTTATGTGTGACGGATTAGCATCAAGAAATAAATAGAAGCAGGACACTGTGAACTTATGAAGCATGTTTTTTCCCGCCGTCTTGTTTACCCTTCTCAGGTTTCCGATCACATACGAGTTCCCGATTGTGGGATATTCGAATAGAGTTTTGCCTCTTAAACAGACAGCAACACATTTTTTAAAAACAACTTAGCCAAAACGTGCAGTATATGTCCTAACCTGATCTGAGTTTGACCCAGTTTTAGAAACTTTATCAAAATGTCTTCTCAGAGATTTGGATTATCTTGTTTTTATTATTACTCAAAATAGCTAAAACAGTTACCAATAACATTTTACTTTAAAAGCTATTTGCCTGTGGATATTTTTACTGCCTAAAATTATATACAGGTTTTGTTTAGCTTTAGGAAACAATTTAAATATCCGGTATGGAAGAAGATTTAATAGTTCTGCGTTAATACACAGTGCCTGCTGAATGTTCAGTAAATAGATAATTGTTCCCAAACAACCAACCAAACAAATAAAGATACAAAAATCGGAGCTCAATATAGAGAAATAAAATTGAGTCTCAGCCAATCAAACGTGACTTTTACTTAAAAGCTGAGTCTCAGCCAATAATTAAACGTGACTTTGATCAGTATGGTTTATGTGATTGGTTACTAAAAGTCGCAAACCAAACTACATGTTCGAACGTTTGATGATATCCAGTAATGATTAAAGTTTGATGATATCTCCAAAAACAAATACAAAATTGTGTATAGAAAGGCGTTCGTCTCCATAGTTTTAAACGTACGGCATTTGAACAAACCGGTATTCGAAACAATCATATATTGTTGAATGAAAATATATAATGTGGGAGTGGAATAAAGAACATATTCAGAATTTGATGAATGTTTCGTCTTACCTTCATGCAACCATTTCTCTAAAAGTATTGTTACAAGCAAAGGGCCCTTACGTGACCGAGAGGTTGTCAAACTACGGCGCGATTCTCGCTAGAAATCATAAGTTTACCCCAACTTTCCAAAGACTTCCATACAACTTCAGTTGTAAATTAGAGAGCCCAACGTGTCCATTCTATACCTAAATTTTACTCTAATTAATGTAAGACCACAGATAAAACAACCTGCCAAATATATATCAACCGCACATCTGCATAGTTTATCTTCATCATGTTTCCGTACCGCCAACCGTTCACGCCTTAGAAAATGTACGAGTATCCCCTAACACTGGGAACTATTTTAACTCCGCAACCTTAGGGCAGTATGCTTTCCATGCACATTTCGCCAATATTACTGCACCACATTTGCCCCCATGGCGACATAAACAGTATCTGCCAAGTCCCTTCTTATTTATTCCCTTGTGTAATTTACCGGTTTCCGACCGTAAATACTGCCACTGCAGTCACACCTCCAATGTACACAACTAGATTTTAATATGGACTATATGGACAGGGACATTCATTCGGTTTTGGCCTGCATTCACTACTATTGAACCATGGCATCATGGAAACTCACTTACACTTCACTCCGTGATGTTTGCTCCTAATAATTGGCTAATTATTTCGGGCTAGGAATATTTCCATTGCGCCGAATTCTAATAATCACACAAGTAATCACACACATCTAAGAATTCCTCAAAACGGGGCGCTATAACCAAATGCGCATACTCCATATTTATTACAGTATAATTAATAAATTAATATTTAATAATAAAATTAATTTAATAATATAATTTTGCTGTTCTTCTTTAAGTGCTTATGGATAAATAAGTACAAATGTACTGCAAGTACGTGAGTAATTAAGTAAGACAGTAAGTACAATGTCAGCAGAGGAGTATGTATGTATGTATGTATGTATGTATGACTGACTGACTTTCTTTATTTCCTGTTAAGAAAAGATTTCATTCAGTTAATTTTTCGTTAATACAAAAAAGATAGGAACATAGCTTGACATTAATGGACTTACAGTATACTATATATATACATATATATACATACATACATACACATACATACATATGTATATATACACATATATACACACATATACATATATAAACACATACACACATACATATATTCATACATATATACATACATACACACACATACACATACACATATATACATATATACACATATGCATACATATATATACACATATATACATATACATACACACATATGCATGTATGTATGTATGTATTTATGTATGTATGTATGTATGTATGTATGTGTGTGTGTATGTATGTATGTATGTATGTATGTATGTATGTATGTATGTATGTATGTATGTGTGTATGTATGTGTGTATAAATGAACGTATGTTTAAGAAAGACGACTTGTCGATTAAGCAGGCACTGAACCATTCCCGCTATCACAATATACACAGCGTAATATATTGTTCAATCTGCAAGCAGTAGACATGTTTCGAATCAAACTTCAGATTTTGTCGACTATACTAGGCTGTTCCATCCATCAGGGCGTTACCTCACCCGTGTAATCACTTTCAGACATTTCTTATGTACCTGTATATTTTAGTATAATGTTGGAGTATCCAATAAAGTGGCACGGTGTCCATTCTTGATTCGCTAAATCTGAAAATATAACTTTTTAAAGGAAATCTAACAAAAGAATAAGGATTTCAAATCATTGTGAACGTGCATTTTGTAGAGAGAAGGCGTATGCCGATTAGAATCCATCATTTTTGCTCAGCGCAGAAAGCCTCATGCGAAATAAAGGATGTCAGTACAAGTATTAGAAAACCATATGCACCACACGTTTTCCTCACCGCTTTTTTTTCAGGTGAACATGTCAGTTTATCCTAATTGTTACAGTTTTTATGTGTTTGTTAAGTATAAAAGTCTATATAGGCCATTGTTTGCTTCTGCAGCCATTCGTTGTTGACTTGCTGGAATGAAATCTAACTCTTTTCTGCTTGATATTATTGACTATTTATTTACGTTAAAACAAGATTAATGACTGCAATTTGTTGGGGTCTTTTATCCGTGTCTAGTTTCGTCATCAAAGACATATTTTACATATCTTTCAAACAGTATTAAAGACGATAGTACCAATCTTGATAGAGCAATCCTGATGATATCGTTTGAACTCTAATCAAAGATGCATTAACGGAATCTGCCTAACACAAACTCTAACAAATAATAATAAATTATAACAGTTTCGTCTTTCAGTACATAATGTAATTCCTATTTCTCTCGTACATATACTAATAACAGACATTTGCTTGGCATTATAAAAACAAAAACTAAGAACTAAAATGGACGCCTTCAAAAGTATTACAGCAGACGAATTTACTTTTAGTTATTATTATATAGTTTCGGTGAAAGTGATATGTAATCTGTTGGTATCGCTTCAAAAGAATAAAAAGCCTGAGTGAAGTTCTTATTATCAAAAGTTAAGGAGCATATGGAAGCATTAGAGAAGTCGTAAAATTTTGGATAAACTCTTGTAATGTTGAAACATGATATTGATTTTATAGGTGCATGTGAGTCATCTCCCTTATACAACATCATCTATGTTTAAACCTTAATTTTGATTATGTCAGCATGCGTCTGCTATGCATGTCTGAATCAATGTATCTGCCATTGCCAATGTCAAGGTTGGCTTTACAAATATGTAGTGACGTAGTAATAGAACGATATAAATATGCTTAATAGCATTTGATCTGATTTGACATTGAAAGGACTTGCCGGGTTTATGTCGATAGGACTTTTCCTGGATTGAAATTGAATGGACTTGCCGGGTTTAACTCGATAGTACTTCTCCTGGTTTGAAAAACTGAAAGAACTCGTCGGGTTCAAATCGATAGGACCTGGTTAGACATTGAACGGACTTGCATAGTTTAAATCGATAGGACTTTTCCTGTTTTGAAATTGAAAGTACTATCAGGGTTTAAATCGATAGGACTTTTCCTGGTTTGAAACTGAACGGACTTGCAGGGTTTAAATCAATAGGACTTTTCAAAGTTTGGAACTGAAAGGCCTATCAGGTTTTAAATCGATGGGACTTTTCCAGGATTGAAATTGAAAGGACTATCACAGTTTTAATCGATAGGACTTTTCCTGGTTTCTTAACAGTGCTAGCTGATGTAGCTCAGCAGTTCTGGCGTTGAACTTTACAAGAATGGTGCAGATTTGATTCACACCATTCGATCAGCCCAGATCAATTACCGTGACGTGCCCTTGGGCAAGGGATATTGCTCTACTTGCCTCGGAACCTTCAGACTGCTACTGAGAAACACTATCACCACACCCTTGAGACGAGCCAAACATTAACGGGAATGGTGGTGCTGAATATTGTTAACCCCTACGGGATGAAACATTTTTTCTAGTACATGATGTTCAATACAGAAGACACTATTAAGGAAACTCCGAAAATATTATTTAAAGTAAATTTAATTAAATCAACTAAGATCTTGAGCACTGTTTGTAAGGTAACACTTTAAAACCTCTTCACAATTAGTGGCGTCAGCGACATCGTAACGTCAGCGATGCCGTTAGCACTATTTGTAAGGAAACCCCTTAGAACCTCTTCACAACAACTGACGTCAGCCACACCATTAGCACTGTGTGTAAGGTAACCCTTTAGAACCTCTTCACAATTAGTGCCGTCAGCGACATCGTTAGCACTGTGTGCACGGTAACCGTCTAGGACCTCTTCACAATAAGTGACGTCAGCGATGCCGTTAGCACTATGTGTAAGGTAACCCCGTAGAACCTCTTCACAACAACTGACGTCAGCCACACCATTAGCACTGTGTGTAAGGTAACCCTTTAGAACCTCTTCAAAATAAGTGACGTTAGTGACACCGTTAGCACTGTGTGTAAGGTAACGCTATAGAACCTTTTTACAATTAGTGGCGTCAGCGACATCGTTAGTCAACTATTTGTAAAATGTATCGGATGTCTCGGTTGAATACATGTTGTTTCGTCATACTGATATAGCATTATTCAAATGAAAGTGGAGAAAAGGAAGAAAAAATTAAGTGTCTTTAACTTTTTACATAAAGTTTGGTATAAAACAACAATCAGACCACTGAAAAAGAGAACTATTAATTTCACATGTTCATGAAAAATTGTAATGTTTCAAGTCCAATATTCGATTTTGTCGCCGACAGTTTTAAACAGGACAAGCAGTTGTCAATTCTTGACACGAAATTGAAATTAAGAAAAGTGTGCATTCACCTAAATTGAAAAACATGGTTGAAATATAATTCTAAAATGCTGAATGAGCAGCAAGAGGAATAACCACCCAGGAGTATATCATAAGAAAAGATATTGAAATCAATATTAAATCATTGAAATCTGTAAATTCTAAACCTTAATAAAGAAGATACATTGACAGAAACTAACAGGTGTAGAAGATAAGATAGATATTATCATAGTAATTTGATCTTGATTGCTTGATGACGTCGGTTTCTCAACATCAGAAAATCCGGGCCATTACGAGATGCGAAGCATCCAGTCATGATCCCAATTTTCTGTTGCTGACAACACACAACTGAAAAAAAGTAATTTAGTAGCATTTCAACCTCTTTAATATTAACTTCATCTTCAATTATAAATCGAATTCAATTTTGATCAGATGATGTGCGTATGAATATCGCGACTTCATGAATAAAGGTCATTAATTACCGTCTTGTTTGAAAAAGTGGTGCTACGCAATCAGAAAAGGTCGGTATCGTTTTCCTACCTCTGTGAAATGACAGTAAACTTTTTTTACTAAAACAGTTGATAGGTATATAATAAACGATGGTATTGATAACACTGGACAACAAATTTTTACAAAAGTCATGTTACTGAAATAAAATTAGTCAATTCTTATCAATTTTTATGTGCTGAACACGAATATGACAGTCAAATTGCAAAATTGGCTCTAGTTTTTTTGTAATCTGCAAGAAATTAATGTTTACATAACGAAATGCATTCCAATAGTAAAAGGTCAACTGTAATAGCCTACCTATAAAAAATCAAGTCATTGACTACATCTTAGATTTCTTCGCCTGTCTCTTGTACAGCTGTTCGGGAGCATCTCTGAGGAGTGTCCAGCAGTAGTCAGCCAGCATTGTAGTGGACCATTTTCCCTGGTATCTTTGTTCCATTGTTGCGATATCTTGATGAAAACGTTCGCCGTGTTCATCACTAACAATACCACAGTTGCTAGGAAAGAAATCCAAATGGGAATGAAGGAAGTGAATCTTTAGAGACATATTGCAGCCAAGTTTCTTATACTTCATCAACATGTCTTCTACTAGTTCCTTATAGTTTTCTGCCCTAACATTTCCGAGGAAGTTTGCAGAAACTAGGCGAAAAGCATTCCATGCTTGTTTCGCGTCACCTTCCAGCAAGTTGTTGAACCGGTCATCTTTGAAAAGCTCTCGAATCTGAGGACCCACAAAAACTCCCTCTTTAATCTTTGCTTCGCTGAGTCGAGGGAATTTTTCATGCAGGTATCGGAATGCTGGCAAAGTCCGGTCAATGGCTTTCACGAAGTTCTTCATCAAACCTAGTTTGATGTGAAGGGGTGGTAGCAAGATTTTCTGAGCCTCAACCAGAGCTGGGTGTTGGATATTCTTCTCTCCAATGGCTACATTCTGCCTGTGAGTCCATTCCTTCCTCATGTAGTGCATTTCCCTTGCTCGGCTATCCCACTCGCATAAGAAACACATGTATTTTGTATATCCTTGCTGCAGTCCCATTAAAAGGGCAACTACCTTCAAATCACCACAGAGGTGCCAGCTGTACTTGTTATACTCAATGGAATTCAGTAGCTGCCTTAAGTTATCGTATGTCTCTTTCATGTGGACAGCATACGCTACTGGAATAGATGGAAGAATGTTTCCATTGTGCAAAAGCACAGCCTTGAGACTCAGTTTCGAAGAGTCCACAAATAGTCTCCATTCTTGTGGGTCATGAGTGATTTTTAAAGCATTCATGAGGCCCTCAATATCGGAACAGAATATCAGATTACTTTCCTTTCTGAAGAAAGGCTCCAATTGCTGGTGGCGCTTTCGATATGCAGTAATTGTGACATCTTCTTCTAGAAGATTCCATTGTTGGAGTCTTGATCCTAGCAATTCTGCCTTGTTCTTTGATAAGTCCAAATCACGAATCAGGTCATTTAGTTCTTCCTGTGTTATTCTGTGTGGGGTTGATGATGCACCACAGTGAAAATCTGGATCACTGCATGCTGATGGACCAGGAGAAGAACAGGTCGACTCACCTTTGTCTTCGTCAGATGAATCAAGAGAATATTCTGCTGGATGTTCTGGAATAGGAAGTCCCTCACCATGTGGAACTGGTCTCAATGCAGACGGAATGTTTGGGTAGACTATTCTCGACTTCTTTCGCTTCGTTATTCCGCCGGAAAGAGGAGGAACCAAGCAGAAGTAACAGTCATTTAGGTGGTTGCTTGGCTCTCTCCACACCATTGGGACTGCAAACGGCATTGATGACCTTTTGCAATTCAACCACTGTGAAAGCTGTGTTGTACATGTAGCACAGCATATATGCGGAGCCCAAGGTTTGTCTTGGTCACCAACCTTGCATCCGAAGTAAAGATGATATGCCTTCTTCACTTGAGAATTGATACTTTTCTTCTGGTTGGCAAATGTCACTTCCCCACAAATATAGCAAAAATTGTCCGCGGTATTAACACACTTTCGAGGCATTGCTGTTCTTTATTGTACGTAAATGGATAAAATAATAAGTTTTATGTAACAGTAGCTTGAACTGTCTCGCACAACGTCTAAAATATTTTAAATGCTGAACCTATCTGATTGGGCTTTATATAGTACACTGCTTACGTCAGCTTCAGCAGCCGCCTGGCATTAGTATAATAGGCCTACACATGTATAGTACACTGCTGACGTCAACTTACTTCAGCAGCCGCATGGCATTAGTATTGCATTGCATCAGAAAATGATGCAATCAACTGTAGATGATGTGAGCATGATGGTATTATGCAATGTTACATCATTATTCCGGATGTTGCTGCAGTCCTACTGGAGAAATTTACACAGTGAAACATAGAAAATGAGGTATATGAATATCTTCAAAACGAGAGCCAATACAAATTTTTCACGGTTATATTCGTGCTCGGCACACCAAAATACTACAGATTAGGGCCTTTTCAAGTCAGTAATGATTTCACTGTTGACCAGTGTAAGAGCTTCATTAACTGATACCCGAAGAAATATACTTTTTAACTGTATTTTTTGTTAATGGCACTATATACTGGCGTTTGAATATCAATGAATTCGCTTCTTACAAAAAGTGGAGTACAAAATTTAGATATAAAATATAGAATAGTGTACTTGCTGATTGTATTGTGATAGAGAACATAGGAAATGTCTGTGGTAAGAACAAATTATATTTCCATGTATTCCTTGTGGGGAAAACATGCTTGAAAGATAATTCAAACGTACTGAAGGAGCAGTACATTCATTGCGAATAATTACCACTGAAATAATAGAATCAACACCTTCTTTAAAATGGCTGAATCAAATGACCAATTTTAACAGTTCTGAATGGAGACCTTTTTAATTGAGAAAATGATGACGATCTTGTGTGAAAGATGGCAGTTTTAATAATTGCATTATCTCAGACAATGGGAAAGTCACTTAGCTCCAATATAGCTTGCTAATAGCGTTAAATTACCACCACCACCACCCCTTTAAAAACCCCAACAAAACAAAGGTACACGTAAGAAAGAAAAGTTATACGGACTTATGATGGTTCACCTAGCAATTAGTGGCCTCAAAGGAACAACCTACAGGCGACTGGTCATTAACTCTACGTTGAAAGACTCTGATGACCGAGTATATCTTTTCCTTATGATGGTCCTAAATAGTTTAAGGAAACGTCACTTGGCACTCAGCATGAAGTAAGGATAATGTGATTGGGTGGAACATCATGCCACATGCTTGCGGCATGATGCACCAGTGCTAGACCACTTTAAATTGCCGACATACAGACATCGTAGTGAAATCACTGACAAAATATAAAAGCTACGCTAAAAATCCAAACACCCACACACAATTATACACGACATATACATGGCACATAAAGCATAGGGTCATTACAATACAATGAAATATAAAACACGCATGGCACATAATGCACAGGGACATTACCATTGTTATGTATATTTGATTTAATTTATATTTGATTTGATATAATTGTTTGTTTGTCAGTTTTACGTTTTTATTTTATTTATTCCATTACATGTTATAGTAATGTAATTTTGTTTACTGGAATTTGACAATTTCCAGAAATTAGTTTGACCTGATAATAGAACTTGGTATCTTTATGCTGACCTAGTACCTGACCTTGGTACAGAATTATTAACAGCTGGAGTAAACAACTTCTTTTTTTATTCATTCTTAATGTGTGATTTAAAGAGGGCAATCGAGGCTGAACAAGGTGTATGTGATGTAAGGCTTCTACCTTGTTCTGAAAATGATCACGTGGCCCTCATACGGGAATCTGTTTTGCTTCTTAAAATAGTGTATAACCTTCTTCTATAGAGAATTTAGTCAGTTGGGGCTTTTGAACACTTCGACGTCAAGGTGGTGCTTTTTTTCTGTTGTGACCAGTTCGAGTTAAGTTTCAATTTTTCTTCAAATTATTTGGATTCTAAAAGATTAATTCTTTTCCATGGGAATATTTAAGTGCTCATACAGAATTCTTAGATAAAGACACTTACTGAAATTTTGTTAGGAATTCAAACACCGGAATATTATTGTTTGTGGAACAACAAAGAACTGTTGACACGTCAATACTATACTGGCTACAGTATACGTCATCGCCTTCTATTTTGGATTTTCGTCAGAACTCGAACTCAAATTCATTAGAACATTTTTTTACGAGGACTTCTAAGTTTTAATTCTTGGATTATTCTTGGATTATTTTTGCATTTGATTCTTAAAACTGTAAGTTCTTTTCATCATTTTTACCATGTTTGTTTTTTCTAGGGAAATAAATTATTTGTTAAATTTTACAAAGCGTGTTGTCTTCACTTTTTTCTTGTTACTGTTTATGAGAGCCTTAACACGTTACACCATAGTGTTATATAAGGGATATATTTAAAACAATAATTTAAACAGAAAATAACGCATTTCTTTAAGACTCATATAATTATACCGTACACACAAAACACATATACTATACGTGGACAATCACATGTTCGTGTGAACGCCAGAATACAAAGACATCCACACATACATACACGTTTCTTTTTTGAGGGTTTCTTGTCTTCACAAAGCTACAATTCAAGGCATGTTAATTGGGGCAAGAATATTACAGAAGTTTGAAAGAAAACCAAAAGAAGGAAAACATCATGCAGAGAACAATGGGCACTGAAAAACAACGAGACTAAAATGACCAAATAAACTAAAACTAAAAAAGGAGCTACATTAAGTAAAAACTAAAACTAGACAGGAATTAAATTAAGCAGAGATACAAGCTAAAACGAAACAAGAAGCTAAATTAAGGGCATGCAACTAAACCTAGACTAGGAGCTAAATAAGGCACAGATACAAATAAAAACAAAACAAGGAGCTAAATTAAGCATAGATAATAACTAAAAAGCTAAGTACTAAACTAGAAACTAGGTTGCAAGCGCTGTTAACAGTTAATAAAATTACATAACAAAGCTCATCGTTGAGTAATCAACAGTTACGCATCTCTCTCTACTAACACTAGGCATAAATAGCAATTGTAAACCTTTATTATGTAGAAAATAAATAAGGACTATAGGGATATTGGTCCCTTTTATAATAAAATATTTATGTTTCCAATCTTTAATTTTTACATTTTAATGTATTCATAATCAAATTTAACATTTTAGCTTTAAATAAAACCACCATAGTGGGCTGATAATGCTGTGAAACCACTAACCTTCATACCCACCCACCTGCCTACCTACCAACCCACCGACCTATCAACACAGACATTATAATACATAAAACAGGATGTGTATAGGATGATGACAATGCAAATATCTAACCCATGTTAGTAGAGCATAAAATCTAGGTCACAGTGGCCGTCTTTGGTTAAAAGGGTGTAGTAGCAGCAGACATGCGTCCAATTATCATATGTCATGATTAAATAATAAACAGCACCAAACAAATGAACGTTCACCACAAAATTTCATCAAAGTCACTGAATCATGAAATAAAAGACACATTGACCTCGTTTCGATAAAAAGAAATAGAACTTATCAAGATAGAGTCATTAACCAAGTGTCATGATTCTGTATAGGATAGTGTGTATCCATCAAGCCAAAAAGCACATGGTCAAGAGCTAAATACAAAACTAGATATAAGCCAGAAACTAGATATAAGCCAGAGAAATGGTTAATTCAGGTCACCATGATCTTCTTTTGATCTAAGGGTGTCATGCTAATAGTGATACATACTATTTTCAAGTTTGATGGTTCTACCATGGACAAAGTTTGAGAAATAAACTTAAAGCACAAAATGTAATCAGTGTCAGCTGAGCGTGAAATAGAGGTCACGGTGATCTACTTGCATGTTTATGGTGTATTGTTCATCAACATGCATAGTCACACCGAGTTGAATGATTTCAGGTATTCCAGTATCCTCGGCCTGCCATGGTTCCTGCCCGTAACGAGAATTGTAATTGTCTGTTTCCGGAAGTACGTACATGGTTCCTGTCCCGGAAATAAATGCCACGTGACATAAGATTGGAATGCAACAATTAGGCCAATATCTATGATTCAATTGTTTATGATGCCCTGTTCTATTAAATGTTTGAATCTGCACTGTATTTACTGTACACGCATATGAACTGCATTGAAACAATGATGACAAAAATATTAAAGAAAATAAACTTTTCATCTTTTTTTATTCTTCTTTAAACTTCAATAAAATTACTATATTTACACAACTGGGGAATTGATACAAGATTTTTTCAATGTTATTAAATAAAGTTTTTTTTCCTTATATTTAAAAATTTCAGTGAAAAATTGCATTCTGTATAGTTGTCCATTTTATTTATTTCTTCTAATTTGATATTTATACAGCTTAAACGTAGAAACTTAACCACGAATGTGCAACTAATGTACACGTATACAAAATAAGATCCTTCCAATGGAATTTGTTATGAAATCCTTCAAATCCGCACCATAGAACCAGAAAAAGAATGGCCAGTATGTGTACATGTAAATGCTTCTATCTGCGCGAACTGCGACGCCGGTGGGTGGCGGATTGATACGTATATGACGGTGTATTGAGAAGTTATACATATGAAGGAGTTCCGCGTGTTAGCAGTTTCAGTATATTTCTACCAAAGGTCGGTGATACACAAACTGCATATTTGAATCGCGTGGGGTGGGGTGGGGACAATTTTGTCTGAAAATGGGGCAACGTTTTTTTAAAATGTCGTATTTAAAATTTGTTTTATCAAGAACAGCAACGTTAACACCAACAAATTTTAGTTCTCGAAGATTCGCGTGATCGTATGTATAAAAAAGTTAATATGTCGGCTCATACGTATAATTTTTTCATTCAACAGGAAAACAGGACAGTCTCTGTACTTTATTACATTAAGCGCGCTTGCATTATCGTCATGGAACTATTCATGTAAATAAGCCACACTTTCAAACTATATTTGTAACCAAACTAGATAGTGTGTCTGTCTGTCTGTCTTAATCTGGAGGCTCACTTACAAATTTGCAAGAACATTGTCAGGCATCAAACATTTTTTATTTGCTTTCATTTACATGTACTTAACACGCGCTGTACATTGCAACATTGATTGATGCTGAAAGAAGTTAATTTATGATTCAGTTCTGCACACTGAGGGGGATTTGGGAATTTTGTAGCAATGCAGTATTAATTATGAATCGCTTAGTCATAAGAGTCAGTAACTGGCATTAATTTATCACAAATCAGTTTTTGTTCTGTTTCATTTTCTTGATCTTATGAAAACATCAGATGACTTGATGGGCGAATTAGACACTTTTAATCTTTCACTTTGTGTTCAAGAACCTCTTCAGTTCATTGCTTTACTTGACAAAATTGACAAAATATGTTTAACATATCCTTTATATGAACACAAAGCACACAAATGTATCTTTTGTTGGTTGGGTAGCATGCTTTTACTGTCTATTTTGGATCAGATAATTGATTGTTATACTCCGGTCTTTTCATCGGCTTCTCTTTACCTTAATACTTTTAATATTCTCTCAGCTATACGAGCGTGATTTTAAAAGTTCTGATTATTTTCTCATAACGTGTTTGCTTCTTCGAGCCATTCAATAACTTTAATGTAGATGTATAGGCGAAATATTTTTTAAAAAAATTATTTGCAGCTGAAATTGCAGCATGCCGGACACCGGCAGGTTAATGCTTGTGACGTAACATGTAAATGACAGTGACATAAAATTGTTAGAGAAGGAGAACACCTTTGTTTCTGAACAAAGTGCATACTGTAAAATCCGGACACTCTTTGGGTACTTCTTGTTGATATTAAGCCCGGCTTGGAAAATGTTTACGGATCTAATTCTCTGTCATATCCTACAATTGTGAAGTGGTTTGATCTTTTAAAGGATGGTCGTGAATCCATGGACGATGACCCACTTTCTTGAAGATCGTTCTTTGGGAAGTAGATGCCGTAAAGCGTTCGTTTGTTTAAGATTCTCAATACATAGTACAATATATTTCAGTTATCATGTGCGTTTTTAGTCAGTTATTTTTACGAAATTAAGGAATCTATTGAATCTCAGAATAAAAAGCATTATTGTACAATGTCCAGAACTTTTTAAAGATATCTTTCGCATACAATAACAACGATTTCTGGGATAATTATTACCTGTTTTTTTATTGTGTTAATCAAATTCAGAAAGAATTATATACATCATAATAAAAAGGAAAAGGACCAATGACCATGAAAATGTCGAAGTTTCTTCTTTAATGATCGAACAATTTTTTGCAGTGATTAAATCCAATATACCTTCCGCATAATAAGTCCTTCTACCGCTCTTTTAGAGTAAGGTTGTATTCTTCTGAACACTAACATTGCAGAGGAGAGAGAGACAGAGAGATACAGAGACAGACAGAGACAGAGACAGAGAGAGTAGACACATATAAAGAAATATTTACATTCATAAACAGAACTCGTATTTCATTGTAGGATTAATTAAGTGACAATCAATTACACATACATCCATAAATAAGTTTTGTTGGGCCATGGTGTGTGCTAATCTGTATTTGCCTTCTTCCTTGGAAACCTTTTTCTTAAATTATCTTGTGTAGTCCAGTATACAGTCAGTTTGACTTAGGCACAGTATCTCATCGGACAAAATTATACGATAGCATTTCCTTCTGAAGAAGACAATAGTAAAATATATCATTCTCAGTGAGGGCATAAAACGAGTTACAGCAATATATAATAATTAGTTCTTACCAACACACTGTAACTATGCAACGGACGCTATTGTAAACTAAACCTGAGCTCAAAACATAAATATTTGTCCGTTTATTTCAGTCCGTTAGACCATATCAAATTATGAGCTAGATGAGTGAATCTGTCAAGAATTATGGACCGTCTGAAAGTCAAAGTTCTTGGACAGCGTTGAATACGCACAGATCAGTGGATTCACTGAAGTTATTTAGGAGTTCATCAGCAAACAGAAGAACAGCGATGGACGGACAATCAGTTCTAGAGTTGATATCATAGTAAATAGGTTATTGGAAAGGAAAAAATCGTGCCCAACATACACATTTCTTTATCAACACATTCTGGCGAAATAGTGGACACTGTTTGAATGATAGCTGAAACATTTGTGCAGTAAGCAAAGTCGATCTGCACTGCGTTTGGTCGGTAAATGCATAAGGCCGGATTACAGGTATCACACACACACACACACACACACACACACACACCATATTTACTTTCACCTTTAAAGGAAAGAAAACCGACACTTTGCCCGTGTTATAATATCTGAGGTTGGAGTTTGCCTCCAAATTAAGAAGACGGACCTATATGTAAGTTCCTACCAACACAATGTAACAGTAAAGTAGACACCATCTGGATGGTGGTTGTGCTATTTGAAAATGCAATGTACTCGGGCTGCTCATTGTTTGGCTGATAAGTTCAAACTGGATATGGTTGACATATACCACTGGAGTTCCGAAAGAATCCAGACAAAACAAGAATCTGGGGAGAAGGGGTGTGTGTGTGTGTGTGTGTGTGTGTGTGTGTGTGATAAAATCACTCATAGAATATTGAGATATACGCAACTTCGACTGGATTATGGAATGTTTATTAACAACGAAACCTCAGGTATTCCGAACATTTACTGCAATATCACTTGATAAATTCTCAAGTTTCTACTGCGAATTTATTTTACGTCTGTCTGTATTTACCTTTGACTCGTAAAGACCATACCTAGCAACGGTCATTAAGACTTTCGCAGCAGGCGCTACTGCCATGCGCAAACACGTTTCCTGATGGGATCATGTAGTGTGCAAACTCTATAGTTCCCCTATTCTTTGGGAGCTGTTGTCTAACACTGTTGGTTGGTAGGGTATTGTGTTCTAGCTCATGGCATGGGCTTTATGTCTCAGTAGACATTTCATTAGATCATTTCCTTCTGCAGAAGGCAATTAAAAAAAATCATTCTCAAGGAATGTAATTTTTAACTGTTTTTGAAAGTCAGATCATGACATGCTGGATATGCAATATGTTGATCATCGTTAGCGCGTGGCTTGTTTAGACATCATGACATTCTGGGTATTCAATATGTTGATCATGGTTAGCACGTGGCTTGTTTAGTTCCCACGGAAGTGAAAGAACACTTTGACTACTTTCTAACAGAAAGTCAGTCTTGGTAAGTATCAACAAAATTCGACAAACATCTGAAAATGTAATCATGGGTGTAGCAACTGTCCATCTTGTATTGGTCATCTTGTTTGTTTTATAAAATAAGTTGGGTGTGATGAACCGGTTTAAAATTTTCAGAAGATGAATTATAATGGTTTTGGAGACACTGTACTAAACACCAGAATTTAATGATTCCCAAATCTGAACACAATAATGATTATTAATCAGACAATTTCTAATCATATACCTTTAGCTAAAATTATTCGAAATAGCAGTAGCATCGCGCCTTTTGAAGTCCATTGAATTGCGCTGGACTGAATCGTTTTCTCGAATATGTCCGGTTTTTATCCTTTCTAATTTCATTCAGCAACATTCTTTTCAAAATTGCCAATGTTTTCTTATTTCCATTTTATCAATACTAGTTTCTGTTTTCCCTTTCTCCTTACGATGCGGAGTTCCTGACTGATTTCAAAATGTTTAAGACGATGTAATTGTCAGATAGCCAAACGAAGGCAGTGAGTCGCCGCACATTTTTTTTTGTCTCCGAAAATCAGCTCAATAGTGTTACTATTTAACGGTTTGAAGTGTTGAATAATAAGAATTTATTTATAGGAAGGAAGTAGATTGTATTAAAATAATTAGTCAATTACCGACTTGATTTCTTACTAACACACTACGGAGATGAGTTGGACGCTATACTAGGGGTGGTTGTACCATTAGGACAGGAAATACAACTTGTCTGCATGGAGGTTGGTTGATATCCTTCACGGGGACAATGCATACATTTTTTCATACTACTTTATGTACATGTAGTATCCAGGAAGACCAATCTCTGAATAGGACAAGGAAACCGTTCTTTTTTTATCAGATGAAAGAGTGGCTATCAATTGTTAAATAAGAATCAGTCACTGTGAAAATAATAATAATAATAATAACTACTGCTACTGCTACTCAGATTAAGCTAGTGCAGGGCCTGTAGCATATGTTATAAGGGGGCCCTAAGTTTAAAAACAAAATATCAATATTAAAACAACTTTTTTTAACTTGCATAGAAAAGTAATTGTATTTTTCATTTGCTATACAGCCAGATATTACGACAAATATGTCTGACATTTCAGTAACAGTATTATTTACATGTAGGTAATTGATAGCTTGAAAGCATTTGGCGTGGGGCCCTTGAAAGTGCAGGGCCCGTAGCATATGCTACAATGCTACGTTTGCTACTATGATAATCCGGCACTGCTACTGCTACTACTACTACCAGTAAAAATAATAATAATAATAATAATAATAATAAAATTGCTACTATTACTACTACTACTACTACTACTATTACCAGTAATAATAATAATAATAATACTTGGCCATTAAATTTCGTCTTGAACCCCCCCCCCCCCTTTACATATCTTAGCCAATCAGGATTCAATTTATTGGACCGCCTAAAATTAATGATTTTATTTTGATTTTATCGAAGATCTTAAAGCACGCGTAATCTACAATAATGAAATTCAATTGGAGTCAATCAAGTTCCTGCTTTTCTTTAGTCACGTCTGTAAGATTTTGAAATGTAGATGCGGTATACTTTGCAGTGCTTTATCAAGAGTGTTTATTCACCAACGTAGGCACTTTTTTGTAGTAGTCTTGATGTGTGGAAAGGTTTATGCAAAAGACGGGGGAGTACTACTTCTTCCGACAGCTCCATGGTATCACCATTTTTTGTAAAAGGAATTTGAAATTAATCTTAACCAGAATTACTTTTTTCATATTCCACACGTTGAAACTGCCCTTGTTTTTATAACAATGTCATTATTATTTGCTAGGATTTCATAAGTTTCTACAAGCTTTTTATTCTGCCTTATTTTCATTTTCCGCTTGTTCTTTGTATATTTCTCCAAGGGCGTGCAAGACAGAGCACATAGAAAGTCCATCCATTTTATCAAATACATACATATATAGAAATGTACATAAAAAGTCCATCCATCTATATCAAATACACATTTATATATATATATACTCAGAAAGTCCATCCATCTATATCAAATACATACATACATACATATATGAAAGTCCATCCATCTATACCAAATACATGCATAAATATATGACAATCCATTCATCTATATCAAATACATACATATATATGCATTAAAACTCGAAACATTTAATCATTAGCCTTAGTGTCGTTTATTAGCAAATACACTAAAATTAAATAACGTAACGTTTTCATTGACGAGTAATGTTTAAATATTGCAAAAATTGTTTCAGAGAGAGAGATAAAGATGTTGTACACATACGTATGATTTACTGTGGTATTCTTTTACATCCCACATCTAACGATTTGTCTGAAGATATATTGAAATAGTATGTGGGGGGAAAATGTTATGCCTGTAGCTATGGTGGAGACAAGGATCTTAATTTTCAGCGTCCTCAATATGTCTTTGAGAGAATTAACAAAGTCTTTAAATCTTCTAATGATGTTATTAATGGAGATATCTGAACTATTCAAATGCATCCAGACATGGCTTTCAAATGTCAGCTATTCACTGTGCAAACGAAAAAGATCATAAAGACAACAATGCATATAAATATCTTAAGAAATTGCACTTGGTTGGTGAGGAAGCAATGGAATGGGTTTGTTCTTGGAAGTATTGCAAGAGAAGACGTACCAGGGAGTTAACTTTCGGGTATTAAAGAAGTCTATAGTGTTGTACTGTAGAGGTGATGTAATTCCATTATCAGCTATTGGTATAATAGTCCCAGAGTTGTACAAATGCATTAATGTAATTCCATCTAATTTCAAAGGAAATATTGGCCTAGTCCGAGATTTATCGTACAATTATATATCAATCAGCACAGGTGGGTATATGTGATGCAAAACAGCCACTAGACCGATATAATTGCATATTAACCATTCCATAATTCTTTAGAAAACATAAATCTTGTCTTATAGTACAAAAACACATCAGCTTCGGTGTTTCGATGTAATTGTAAATCGATGTTTGGACAAGTCCTATGGTTATGATAATTTTATGTGAGTTAGCCAAGACAAGTCTGCATTCGGGTTCTTTGCCACTAAATACTGTTTAAAAAAAATACAACATCAGACTAGCCTGAAAACTGTCTTTCCATGGCAACTATGTAACTACTCCGGGGTCCCTGGAATACCAGTTACAGCGTCGACACCATAAACAGGGTTGGCATGGTCGAGTGTTATCCTACAAGTTTACTTGAGCATGGTGAAAGTCAATCATACCTTGATAGTTTCATACATCGGAAGAACGATTTGGTATGAATTGCCATCAACGGAAACATTTGTGATGCAGACTTGATTGGTTTTGCTGAAATTACACACTTGAGTTTTCTCCAGGTTCTTATTCCGTTATTGCCGCGGTGTTCGGACGTCCTTTTAATCATCCATGAGAAAAAGAACGATTAAGAAATGATCGTAGATGGATGGGTTCATATTGCATTGTTGCGTTTTATGCTCGACAAAACAATATTAATTCATTTCTACGTGGCAGCAGCTATTATCACTTAAAAACGCTCAAAAACAATTTGGGAAAAAATATCACACGCAAAAAACACAAAAGGAAAACTAATAGGTAGATTTTCCGGGGGAGCGTCTAAAGGCTGTGTGCTTGCATCTCGACGATTATTCAAGACCCAGCCTAGTTTTATTTTTTTATTCGAGATTGTAAGCAAAAGGTGTGTGTGTTTGTTTGGATTTTTAACGTAGCTTTAACAATTTGAGTCTATGATGTCTGCAGTGTGGCAGTTCATAGTGATGTCTAACACTGGCGTATCATGGCGCAGACATGTGGCATCATGTCCCACCTAGCTATATTATCTTATCACCAGACCGACCAGTTCTAACAATGACCTCTTAGTGCTGAGCGCCAAGCGAGGCAGCTGCTATTACAATTTTTGTAAGTCTTTGGTATGACTCGAAACCTCAACCTCCCGCATCCTAGTCCCTAACGACTTAGGCCACCGGAGCGGTTACACAAAAGATACATTTCTTTCTAAGACTCGAACACGTGCTTTTAAAGAAGAGCAACGGGTTCATAGACATAATTCAACTTATTATAACGGAGAACTACCTCAATATGTTTGTATAAGATCTATGCTTGGATATATCGGCATAAATTATATCAGTAATAAGTAGATTTGAGTAGCCACTTAGTCATTATACATCTATAAAAATATCTTTCACGTTATAAAGTTTTTCAGTATTCTCAAAGTTAGCTAAATAAGGTTTTCCTATCAATATGTCGCATGTTCGTGGTGATAAAATAACATCAACGCCAGGTAGGTCATGCGGCCAATGGAAAATCAGACAAGACTCTCGCCTTGTCAGTTCGCAGCATGGAACACACTCCGATAGAATATAATAAATCTGTGATATTTCTCGTTTCATCGTCACCTGTACCGTCGGTACAAGATCCACTTGCACGTCATAAACTATGTTATCTCAATGACGGAGGAGTATCTGGTAAAACTACCAGTGGTGTTCTTTCGATGGAATGTCTCAATAAATGGACACCGGCCCCCATGGACAAAACGATATTCCCCGGATGATCTGGGATGAAATTTGAATTGTTCCTAGAGAAAGTGCATAAATTACCACCGTTCGGATGTTACACAACAATGTCCACTTGACTGAGTGTGGTGATCAAGGACAGCCACCACAAATATCAAGAATATCTCCTGATGAATGGTTACATGATTACTTCGATCATTACGAAGAAATCTACGATCATTGACAAGCCAATGATGAGCAGCTACGACAATTAAAAACGCGTATGCGTTTACAGTCAGATCGCTTTCAGTTTGATGATAATTCGTGTTACGACGTATTAAAAAATTTCTCCAGATGTTTCCCCGGGTGACCTTATTTTAATCGTGTCAGCAATCAGTTTATTTGCCATGTAATAATACACAAATTTCCCGTTTAAGTCCAAGATGGATATCCACACGATTTGCATAAAGAAACTCTCGCGGTAGGATGTGCCATCAGTGCGTCAGTGAATTAGAATCACATATTAAAATAAATTTGTTCTTGAATGAAACAGAATGTCGTAAATTCCAAAGTGATACATGTTCGAATTCGTGACTATGTACCATGCGTATTACGGAAATGGACTTGGTAATGTCATCTCTAGTCTTTTTAAAACGGCCGTACCGAAGGTTCTAGAAAATATAAAAGCATTTGCAAAACAAGTCTCGACGAAAGCCATTGACGTTGTTAAAGACAAAGCCCTTAGAACGGTTACAACCGCAGTTGCAACCGAAGCTGGTAGAGCATTCTTATCAATAAAAGAACGATTAGCGCTATTAGTATGGAAGAAAAAAAACACTGTTACGCAAACTAAATTTCATTATTACGTCTAGCATGCCTCAGGGGGTTAAAAAAAGTAATTAATGATGTTTCACAACAAAGGTTACAAGCACTTGCAACAAATCAAACCATGATTGACAGCGGAATTGCTATTTTAGCAGAACGAAGCGTACTTGTTCTGCGATGCCATTGTCGATATAACACGCGCGTTAAACAATAAAAGCATGGCCAGATTCGAAGACGTATTCGAAATTGCATTTGACATGAATAAACCAGTGAAGAGAGATTCATCTGTTCAAAATTATCAACTTTATTCTTACGACGTACGAGTTCCAAATGACTGCAGACGAATAAAACTACAATTTCAGGATAGCAGTCGCTATTTTCTACATAGTGAGTCCTTTATCGCAATAATAGCGCGTTTTAAGAGTACACGATATCTTATCAACGGAAGAGAACTGGAGAATGCCTGGATAACGTCTACTCTGCTAGGACAATTTTGGGATTGGTAAGATACAGCTATGACTACGCTCGTTGAGCTGGGTCCATCTATGATGTTTACATGGATATAACAAATAATGACGACGATGTGCCTTATAATCGTAGAAAACTTTAAACATAAGCTGGAACAAATGTAAATGATGCTGATATATTAGTGGTGGAACCCATATTCGTTTACTCAAAGCTAAATTTCAGTTTCGAATTTCCAGTGCACCGATAAGTTCAATAATCAAGGTAGATTTTCACGTGCAGTGCGATTATCACATAATATTTGGATTTGGGCGAGAAGTTATTTTCGGAGCAAAACACACAGTTGTGTAAACTCAACGCGATGACGAGAGCGACGAAGAAGAAATTTAGCATGCTGTAGGTACAAACACCACCGCACCAACTGCGAAACTCTCGCCATGAATGCCTACGTTGACTCCATCGCTGACTGCGGAACAATGCCGGATTACGAGCTTCCAGGGCCTTTAGCACTGAAAATAGTATGGTGCCACACCCCCTTCCTACAGAATGTGAAACTCAAAAAAGAAAACAATATTAAAAGCTAAAAAGGTGGGAATATACCAGTGTTGCCATAATTCCAAATCAAAATACTCGCATATGCAGATCGAAATGGTCATATATAATTCATTCAATTTTAACATCAACAATTAATTTAAACTTTGTCTGGTGCCCCTGTTGGACTGATGTCCTAAGTATTAGGACAGAATTTTTTAGTACAAATAATGTGATTGAAATTTTCTCTAAATTGTATTAAAAGTAAGTTTTGATTAAATTATATTGAAAGTAATTTTCTATTAAAATATATTGAGATTAAATCCGTTCATTTCGGTATTACAATTATATACTATTTAATAGATTGTGCCCGTATGAGCAGAAAGGCAAAACCTTTTATACATACATTTCCCTTGTATCATAGAGTCAGCAAAAACCACACTCGCTAAGTTGTATAAGTTACCGCATTGCGGAAGCCTAAAATTCTTGACTAAGCTATAAACTCCGTGGTAGAATTGTCTGTCTAATGACGTACATAGACCCAGACGATGGTCTGTAAGAAACTGTGAAGCCTCACTATGACATTCTGGTGAATACAAGAACTAGGCACATGTCCATATTTGGCTTTGACCTAAGAAACTGATATAAAAAAAACCCAGCCCAAAGGCACGCCAGTTTGTTCGCCAGAAACTCAAACAGGCTTCTGTCTTTACAGCATCCCGTATCTCTCGCAAGCCAATTCCCCAGATGTAGCCACATCTTTATCGTCAAGTGACACCACTTTCAAGAGGATTGAACTTCGTCCTTCCTTCTCTCTCTCTCTCTCTCTCTCTCTCTCTCTCTCTCTCTCTCTCTGTGTTGGGTTTTGAAAACAGCTTGACCTAGAGTTTATGAGACAAAACATTTCATAAAATAAGCACGTGCTTTGTGTGCTTAATGGATATTCTGGCACTCCAGCGGAAACAAGATTTGTGTCGTTATATCCTTCGGTGGCATTTAACCGTCGTAGAGGCTGACAATGGCATACGATTCCAAAGCGACATATCTGATAAATTTAACCGGCAATTCGGCGCATAACAAGGAATTACAGCTCCACGTCTTGTATTCATAGTTTTTCGGGATAAAGAGCTATCTAAGCGTCAAGCTTGAAATCCTATGTTGTTCGACCAGCTGGGAGTCTCTGAGGTATCACTGCCACAAAGTGGTTATCAATAGCCATCCGAGGAAGCTGTACTCGATTTTGATAACAATCAGTTCGCAGAAGCGTGTACTAGGTTTTTGTGCTTTTATGGGACGCGACCAAAACGTCGACAACGGATTGCAAATTCTCAGGAGATTTCACATCGTTGAATCCATTTATCGCATTTCGCCGTAACATTTAGACTTGTTTAGACAGTCCGTAGGTGGTATTCAGTACATAGTTCGTGTAAATCGGGGTGTCATTCCAAGCTGTTTGAAGGTGTTGTCGACCGTTGACGCACCGGTGGAAAATATTAAAGTATTTTAAACACGAGTGCGCTAGAAGGAAATTGTCGTACCCTAATGTATAAGTGACGTTGTCACCAGGTCCACTCAGAAAAATAACACCTGCATCAAAAAACCATTATAGAGTAAACTGAAAGCTATGTCAAGAAGATCTGTCTGAACCTTATCCTCTGTCGCTTACAAGCACAAAATTACGAATTAATAAATTATGCCAAATGCTAAAAGGATACAACACCATGAAAGAGTTGATGGATATTATCAATATTGACAAAGATGAACTCTTTACATTTCAAAATTAAGATGGACACCTTTAAAAAAAACAACAGACACATAATATGTTTATGTTATTACGAAACATTCGAGGCTGCTTAGATCGAAATTTTTCCAGAGATCAGTCGAAAAGGTACAATACAATATTATGGTGTATCCAGAACAAGTATCAGCGATGAAATACGCAAAAGAGTAGCTAAAATAGGTGACAACATGACCGGGAACCTAGACATATACAACAACCACATCACCGACTTAAAAATTCAGATCAAACCGAGACCCCAAAAAATGTCGATGAGAGAATACCAGACCCTGGGCCATTCCAAGGTAAAGTTGGACGATAGCATTATCAGATACATACCTGAGACTGAAGTCATACATTACCTGGTTGTAACTGGTATTCGACAACATATGTATTTTATATTATACTGAGTGACGATGAAACCACTGATGATTAAGTTCTTGGTGTAGTCAATGACGATGAAACCACTGATGATTAAGTTCTTGGTGTAGTCGATGACGATGATCAAGCAGCTGTCGATAAAGTCTTGGATCTGCTGGATAAACAAACCGACATAGACAATATGTTTATAGTCCATTGGCGTCACGCGGGTTGGTGTCACCCAGTGCGGTAGCTCATGGTGTTACCCCCATGGTCCTCCTTCTGTAACAGACCATACAGAATCCTTAGTAATGTCATTTTGGTGTCACCCCCTCTGATGGTGTCACCCCGTGCAGTCCGCACCCCCCGCATCCCCCTAGCGACGCCACTGCTGTGCCTGCTAGTCATGTATTTAACTATGATCGGTTATCCGCTTATGAAATCCGACTAGACCGAGCAATGTGTGCTCTGTAAAATTTGCAATTTTTCATGTTGGTGTCACCCCTCTGAGATGGTGTCACCCGCTGCAGTCCGCACCCCCGCACCCCCCTAGCGACGCCACTGGTTTATACCACTTGTGAATGAATAGTATAGTCAAAAAACGGAGTTGTTTTATCGTCCTTTACGAGCTCATATGCTCCAATAGCTAAACAAGCTAAAATCGTGAAATGGAATCATCCTATGGTACCAGAGCCAACTTATGTAAAAAAGTATAAAAAAAATTCTTTTTGCACATTGCCCATTACTCGCATGCTTCTTTTATTTATTTATTTATTTATTTATTTATTTGTCTTTGATTCCAGGTTGTGTGTTTAATCGTCGCAATGAGTTAAAAAGTTCATCGTCAGAGTTGATTTTCATATTTCACTTGCAATACAATCTAAACTTTACGATCTCCTCGAGTACTAAATATAAACAACATTTGTGTGAGTTTTGATTCGAACCTGGAAAGTATTGCTGTATAACGCTCTATTGAGTAACCGATTAAGACTGTTGTATAACGCTCTAACCGATTAAGAATGTTGTATAACGCTCTACTGAGTAACCGATTAAAACTGTTGTATAACGCTCTAACGGATTAACTGTTGTATAACGCTCTAACCGATTAAGAATGTTGTATAACGCTCTAACCGATTTAGACTGCGGTATAACCCTCGAACCGATTCAGACTGCGGTATAACGCTCTAACCGCTTAGGCCATAGAGAACTTAATCAGGTATCAAAAAAATTAATAAGAACTCGTATACCAAGTTAACAGAGTTGGCGACAAAAAATGTAATATACCCCACCTCGCGATCCGTTTTAAAACAAACCCATGTTATTAATCTGCAGGTCCATCCATAATAATTAGATACGTTTTTAACATGTTCTCGGGTTTCAAATGCAAGTTTTTTAAGGGATGTCGATCATCTATCAATAGATTTCATTGAGAATCATAAATTTCAGTGAGACATTCTTGGCATCATCTGAGAAAATCGATTTTTTTACAATAGTCTTAAATAAATCATAGATAACATTGTTTAAAATTTCGATCAGCTAAGTGTTATATTCGTATGGCATTATTTAAATGCTGTATTTAGCTAAGTGCTATATTTCTATGGTGTTAATTAAGTGATATAGTTGTATGGCATTACTTAAATGTTGTATTTGTATGGCATTAGCTAAGTGTTGTATTTCTATCGTGTTAATTAAGTGATATAGTTGTAACGTATTACTTAAATGTTGTATTTGTATGGCATTAGCTAAGTGTTGTATTTCTATGGTATTAATTAAGTGATATAGTTGTAACGTATTACTTAAATGTTGTATTTGTATGACATTAGCTAAGTGTTGTATTTCTATGGTATTAATTAAGTGATATAGTTGTAACGTATTACTTAAATGTTGTATTTGTATGGCATTAGCTAAGTGTTGTATTTCTATGGTATTAATTAAGTGATATAGTTGTAACGTATTACTTAAATGTTGTATTTGTATGGCAAATTATGAATGTATTATAGCAAATTTCTGTATATGTTTGGCATTAGCTAAGCACCATATTTGTATGGGATTAGCTTTGTGCTGTATTTATATGGCATTAGCTAAGTGTTGTATTTCTATGGTGTTAATTAAGTGATGTAGTTGTATGGTATTAATTAAGTGATGTCGTTGTATCGCATTAGTTAAATGCTGTATTTGTATGGCATTAGTTAAATGTTGTAGCTGTGTGGTATTAACTAAGCGCGTTGTTTGTATGCCATTAGCTGAGTGCGGTATTTGTTTGACACTAGCTAAGGGCTGTATTTGTATGGCATCCACTGGACACCACCCGAATTTACAAACGAATAATATTTATCTTGATAGTACTATTGTAGACACTGCGTGACAGCTATCAGAAATTATAATAATTGACAGTGAATGATAGCATTGGTAAAGTATGGTTATTATATATATGTGGAATCTGTGTGGGCAGCTGGTTCTATAGCTGTAGTAGAGTTGGACTATTATGTTGCATTTTTGCGCGTGCTGCACTAAAAACAATGACAATAATTAATATCAATCAGCTTAGCTTGATTGTGTTGTACGACAACTATCGGCCAGTCCTAAGGATGCTATGGAATTGGTTTAACCCAATAGTTACAACAAAAATTTCATATCTGTCCGACAACACAATTTGATGATTATGACAACCATCGGACACGTCCGGTAGATATTAATGGATGCTAATCACCTGTCTAGTCTGATTGATGTATTTTTGAATTAGGCCAGCTCTTATTGTGAAATTGCATCCATCCACATCGGATGGTTGATTATCCGTCTGGTCCAATAGTTGCAATTGCAGCTACAGGCACAGTTAATTATGATATCTTTGTACGATGACAATTCGGTTAGCCAAATACTCGATATAGAATTGGATAAATGTATTTATATGACATCTTTAGGACGGACCATATAGTTCAATATAATGAGTGTTGTTTGCTTTACTTGAGTGGGCTCTAACTATAGACAAATATCGGTGTAATCCAGGGGTTGCTAAACATTATACATATCAGACTATTTTGATTGACATATCTGTACAAAAACTATCCGATTTGTCCAATAGTTCATACGCATCGTCAGACTAATTTATGTATTTGCATTACAATCATACAAGCCATAAACGTTGCCATGTAATTATGGCTCTCTACTTAGTCTGATGTTTTTGTATTGGTTGTTGTTGTTGTTGTTGTAGGGTTTAACGCCATTTTTCAGCACAAGATAGGCTATACATGGCAGCCAGTATAAATGGTGGAGGAAGAACCCGGAAAAAAACCGGAAAGAACCACCGACTGGCAAGCTTTCTCACGTACCCACATTGGCCGAACCCGAGACTAGAACCCATGCAGGCAGAGGTGAGATGGCAGTGATCCGTAACAGTGAGATCTTTAGACCACTCGGCCAGTCGGGGCCCGTTTTTGTATTGGTACGAAAACTATTAAAATGCCCCTCGTATTTGTACGGAACCTATTGAAATACCCCTTTTATCTGTACGGAAACTATTAAAATACACCTCGTATTTGTACGGAAACCATTGAAATAGCCCTTGTATTTGTACGGAAACTATTAAAATACACCTCATATTTGTACGGAAACTATTGAAATATCCATCGTATTTGTACGGAAACTATTGATATATCCCTTGTATTGTACGGATACTACTATTAAAATACACCTTGTCACCTTGTATCTGTACGGAAAATATTGAAATATCTCTCGCATTTGTATGGAAACTATTAAAATACACCTCATATTTGTATGGAAATTTTTGGGGAAAAATCAAGGTTTTGCCACAAGATCAGACTGGTTCACATATAATTACGATAACTATAGGAATAATCCAAAAGTTGCTTTGAAATTACATTAATTCACCGAAGATAATGTATTTGTATTACAAGTGTCCGACAAGTCCAATAGACCCTCCCGTATCAAAAACCGACTATTTATTACAATTAATTCATACGTAAATTCTTTTACCTACTTTTACTTTTTTCATACGTTAACGACAATATGCAGGAATCAGTCTTCAAACTTACGTTTTGAAATTATCCATACACATTTATTTGTCTGTCTGTATGCACCTTGTTGTACATTTACACTAATATATTATAATTTATTTAAAAATGACACTTGTAGACTTTGGGTTTACAAGTTTTATTAAAAAGACCAGTTTACTGCAATTTGAAATCTCTTATCCAACTTGTACTGATTACATTAGATCAAAGGGATTAGCATTTTCTACACACACAGGTACACACACACTCACACACGTGCAATTTGATGTCAAAATATAAATATTCTGTGAAGCAAAAATTAAATAGAAAAAGAAGAAAATTAAAAACAAAACAGTGAACGGCTTGAATGTTCACTCAAAAGTTAGCTTTGGCCTAACAACAACGTATTATATAAACAACATAGTAAGACCCGAACGTGCACTGTGTAAGCTAAAAAGGGTACTACTACTACTACTACCACTACTACTACTACTACTACTAATAATAATAATAATAATAATAATAATATTATTATTATTATTATTATTATTATTATTATTAAATATTAAAAAATCTATTAAAAAAATGGAACATTCCCGTATCAATCTTGTCTCAAATTTAAAAATGGATCTAATCAATCGGAATGATAAAATGTAGTAATTGCCACACTCAAAGTAGTGTACTATAGTTAGTTACTATATCATTAGTACGTAATGCATACGGTACTCTACACATCTGTAGCAACGGTCTCCAGCACAACTGATATGTATATATCTAGAATGCCAAACGATTCAGTTACTGTAATGAATTCCGTCGTTCTAATGTTTTCTACAGTGTACTTAATATCATTTTGTCTAGATGCCTTTCTCTGACGTCATCGTGTCATGTGACAAGGTGGCTTCTTAATGTTCGAAGGTCGATCGGATTCTGATTCTCCATCTTGAGAAGTAAAGTCTTACTTTATTATTGTCAATGGCACGTACAAAGCAAACCGCGAGAAAGTCCACCGGTTTCTGAAATATGAATTAGGGCTTACACTTGACACTTGATGCCAGAACAAGAAATGAAGTAGAAGAATCACGAAGGAAAAAAATTAAACTAAATTACAGGAACAATACAGATACAGATACTAGTCTGACCAGCAAGGTGAACTTGAAGCACGTGTAACACGATAACATGGCAGCTGCTAGAAACGAACTGAACAACCTAGGAAAATTTTTCAAGATTAAAAGAATAGACACAAATGATGGGAGTTTTCTTGAGTGTGCATACAAAGAGATAGACATATCACACATACCGAGAGATAAAGTACCAGGAACATCAGCGGTGATGATTGCATTGAAAATACTAAATCCGGACTACATTAAAAGACTGCACTCAGTTAACCTTATTGGATATAAAGGATATATCATCAGATCCAGAGGGAAACAACCAATACTACCTTATGGAGAGATCAACATAGGGAGAGAAAAAGTCATGCTAAAAGAACCAACACCCATTTTAAGGAAAGTTAAGAAACACACAGGAGAGCTACATCTGTCTGACATCCCCCTGGAAATTCCATTAAAGGCAGTAGTGAAAAAATTGAGAAGAAATTCAACATAAAAGTAATCTCGTCCAGATTGGCAACGATCCCCTTAGCAACAATTTATAACGGGATACGAATATTGGAAATCGAAAAAAGCAAACTGAAAGAAATAAAGAGAGCATTCTTTATATATGGGTTCCTAGCAAAATCATGGTACAAAGGATGTATCTATAACCGTAATGTAACAAATGTGAGAAGACAGGACAAACAACCTTTTATATGCCCAACGAATCCCGAAACACAAGCAGAGAATAGAGAAACTCAGAAAGGAAGCAACATCAAAAACAAAGTCTACAACGAGAAGAGAAACAGACCCACACTGTACAGATAGAAAGGGAGGATAGCTGAAACGACAAGAACCAATACAGCAGAAACGTTAACTGAGAAAAGGCAAAATCAGGGAGTAAGACAAAATACAAACCTGCAACAAAAGGAAGAGACACAACGCCCCAAACAACAGGAAAAAGAACAAACACAAAACCAACAGCAGCAACAGAACCCACAACCAAAACAACGACAAAGAGTACAACAACAACAACCACAACAGCAAGGACAAAAGCAATTACAACAACAACAATATAAAGAGAAGATAGAGACAGAAAAACATAATAAAAAACAAGAACAACCTGAATCACCAATGAATACTAAGTTCGGACAACAAAATGAACCAGAGAAAGCTTTACCAATATCATCAACAAAAACAGCAGCAGCAACAGCAACAACGACAACACAATCAATCCTGACAGAGGAACAAAGGATAAAAAGAGATAAGGAAAGAGACAAAAAAAGAAGAAAGGAAAAAAAAAAGAAGGAGACAAAGAGAAGAAGGAAAAAATCACCAAATGGTGGCAGAATACTTTCTGGGGTTAAACGAATGCCTAGCTGAATAAATGATTGAAAATTGAAAACTGGAAGAAGAAAAAAAATCCAAAACACACAAATCTCAAGTTTAAAAAATCCAACAAATTATAATAATAAACAAGTAATAAATATACAGCATGATAAATACTATTACAATATAACAACAAATACTCTATAGCAAACACTTTCAAGTAGTGCAGGAAGGCCTCCTTAACTGGTCTGCAAAGATCAAACAGGACAGAACACCCTCCAAAACAACAACAACAAAAACAACAGAAGGTCGATCGATTGCGTGAGTGGTGTGTGATTTGGTATTTTAACGTAGCTTTAAAAAAAAAATTCAGCCATATCGCTACGATGTCTGCAGTGTTGCAGTTTATAGTGATGTCTAGCACTGGGGCATCATGCCGCAGACATGTAGCATGATGTCCCTCCCAGTCACATTATCCTGGCACCAGGCCGACCACTCCTAACACTAACCTCTCAATGCTGAGCGCCAAGCGAGGCAGCTGTTAGTACAATTTTTATAAATCTTTGGTATGACTCTTTGGGATCGAACCCATGACCTCCAGCATCCAAGGCGGACGCTCTAACCACTAAGCCAGGGGAGAGGTATCGATCGCATGAAATCAATAAATGAAAACTGTTTGAAACGAGTTACGCTCATTGTACGAGTTTATATCAGTGTAAAAGGACAGCGTTCTAACAGTTTTAGTCGCCACGTAGATTGTCCGGACTGGATCAGAGAGTGTTGTTTCCGGACCTCCCCCTCGGCTAAAAAAAACGTACGTACACACACACACACACACACACACACACACGTGCAGTCACTTGTCACTTTAAATTTAACTCGTTTTTTTTTTTCTTAAGCACGTTTATGAGGTACTATTCACACTTGGGCAGGCTCAGACTTTTGCTTTGATGCCCTTTCGAGGAATGTTAGGGTCCTTTTAAAGTTTTGGAATACCCTCTCCCTAACACTTGACCTAACCCGAAGCATCTGGAGAGGATACACACAACCGCAATGATTACAACATCTCTCATAATATACCAAATCGGTGTCTTTAAACCAGATACTAAACATATTAATTTCAATTTATGGATTGCCGCCAAGAAAAGCGACACATCCATCATTATGGTCTGTTTGTAATTCAAACTTGGAAGTGGAAACAAGCTGTCATTGGTCAGATTTTACTTTGGGTTAGTGTTTCAAAAGCAGATATATTGTACGCTTGTGATCCTGCTATCAATTGCACTGGGATACCACTTTGTTCGAAACCGGTTTATATTATAAGTGAAGAAAATGCACGTGCATAATTCAGGTAAATTGGGATCCAGCTAAAGATCAGATCGTGTTTGCGTTTTCGTTGATGACATTATAAAGTGTAAGTTTGTTCAGGGTCGACGTAGGAAATCAAGATACGTGTGAAATTAAAACGAACGATCGATAATCATTCATCAGGGGTCCGTATTCACAATTCATTGAACATGTCAAAAATGCACTATTGCAAAAACGCTGGTGTTTTCTTGCACGAAAGAGTATTAAGGCCGCTTATGAGTTTGAAACAACCTGTAAAACGTCTTAATCAAGGCTACTGATTATACTGGAGAAAGTGGTTGAAATTGTCAACTGGTCTGTTTTCATAGGAGAGAACAATTATGTCATTTTGACAAATAAATGACAATGATCAAACATTGTGATTAAACACACACACACACACACACACACACACACACACACACACACGTCTCTGCAATCATGTTGCACAGTCATTGCTTTTGCATACGAGAATGTCCCATGCATTTGCACCTTTTTCGGAATATATTTCAAACGTATTCTTCTTTATAACGTTAAGTCTGCTTCTTTGAACAGTCCATTGTGACCACGTATTAATAGATTGCTTTGTGCAAGGGTCTGTAGATATGACGTGTGTGTGTGTGTGTGTGTGTGCGTTTGTGTGTGTGTGTGTGTGCTGCACGCGCATTACGGATTGAATATTAGGCATCATTGCAAAAGTAGATAAGAATAATTAAAACATAAAATTGTGAAAACATGTGTACATAATAATCTGGTGCAGTAAAATGCAGTTGTTGTAATTGGTTGTATAAATAAATATACGGGAACACGACGGGAATTAAAAGAAAACATATATTACTATATTACATTTTTTGGTACGAGTCTGTTTGCTTTGATAACAGCCCTCGTACTGTCTGTACCGCATGACCACATTAAACACGTGCCAGGAATATCTACATATATATGATCTGGTGTTCAGTTCATTGCGTGCTTTACCCAGTGAAGCCTATATTGATATAAATAAATAAAAAAATCTTGATCAATGTAATAGGTTTAAATGATCAAACTTGTTTCCCAAATTTCATTTGAAAGGAGTATAAATGTAAGATTATATTTATCACGTTACAAAAATATTGATTTTATTTGACAAAACCGCAGAAGAGTGTTGTGAAAAGGCTTGGAAATACATTCGGATGCCTCAGCTGTTATGCCTTTCCTTTGCATGACATAATGGCTTCAGTTGTGACGTTGTGAGGTGCAATGACACATGTTGTACACACAAACACGCACCTACACACACATGCATCATGTGCCAAAGTTGTATTAAATAGAGATTTTAATACCGCTAACATTTTAATGGACTCATCTCGTCATTAAAATCATGTGTTTACACATCAAAAGAAGACTAAAAATGTTTTGCTAGATGGTAAATGCCCGAAATGCCCGAATTACACAATTTAACCAAAGTGTGACAGATGGCTAACGTACGTACGAGGATAACACTGTACTGCACTATCACTGTTATGGTGGGCGATACAAAACTTGATGACTCTCATCCATTATAGTTTTGTTCTGTAACAAAAAATACACAACACGGCAAATGCTTCTGCAATAATTAATCCTAGTTATCACTAACCAGAAATGGATTGATATTAAAACCAAGGGCGACCGCACATAAGGGCAAGGTTAGAGGGGCGCTTGTTCTCCCTCCCCCGCCCGATTTCACATCTAAACACGTAAAACTTAATAGCTGACCATGAAATGTTTGCCCCCACCCCACCCCACCCCACCCCGCCACGTAAAAATGTATGCAGGCGCCTCTGATTGAAACCCTTTTATGACGGACAAGTTTGCTAAGAGTTGTTTCCCTTGCCTGTCAAGTGGGACAGAAACACCCAATACGACTCGAGTCAGACTCTTCAATAGAAACTATGTCTACTGTGTTAATCTCTTTATCACTTGACACGGTATACTGTTCTCCCGCAAGCGATCGTGTAAGACTCTAAGAACTGACACTCAAATCAAGGCGCGCTGCGTCAGTCAGCCTCTGCAACAAAATACTTTTCAGTGAAAGGATATTTTAGCAATCGTATGGGGTGACAGAAAAAAACTGTTTTACTGAGCAATTTCCATGTATGTTTCAATTAAATAACTCTGTATTGACTTGGAAACTTTACATCACCACAAATGTTGAGGACCGTCATGCTTTGACTTAAAATACTGTAATAGTAGGTCGAGAAAGGCGACTAAAAGTGGGGGGGAGGGGTAAATTTCAGACTCGATATGTGCTGTACTTCCTGTTTTCTGGAATCACGGTACTAATTCAGTTACCATAGTAAACCTATGCAAACACGATTATATTAAAAATTCAATAACTTTAAATTTTTGAGTGCTCACAATCAAAGCAATATTTATTAGTATAGATGCATCCTGGATGACAGCTTCTATGCAGAGAAAACTACATAAGCAGCGGCATTTTCTGGATCTATGTGTGTTTGAACATGTGCTTTCAATGCCGCACCAAACGTTCAGGTGCTAATTTCAGTTACGAGTGTTCCAAAGTTGAGTCTGTTAATAGACTAAAATTCATCAACAAAACAATGTCTCTAGTTTTTCAGTTACAACGAGGATAAGCTCTCAAAATATTCTTTTACAAAAATATATCTTTCATTATCAACCAATCCTGGCCAGCCAAACCCATGTATACTCTACACATTCCCAGACTGGTTCCCATTTTCCCACACAATTAGTACTGTGCATCTTTCTGTTTATCTTCTTTTCTATTCTGAAAAGTATTGGGGGCAGGGTCCAGTTTTTATGTACAAATTTAATGCCGCAATCAGCGACCTAGTATAAAAAAATCATAAAAAATCAAATACACAAGTGAGGTCAAAAAGGTCCATATTTTTAGATACCTATATTAAAACAAAGCATAAGAATAGTATTCACTTGACCAGAGAAGTCAATGGCAGTTCACAGCAGAAGAGGTTTATGCACCCCAACCCCTATTTTATACATGCATTTTGCACATCCAAATGCTGTTTTTGACAGCATGAGGTGCTCACGGTGCAAACGCAAGCCCTTTCCCTGGATGAAAATTTTGAAAAACATTGTCTACTAAATAGTTTGATGCAATTCAGAATAGTTGTCATTCCAAGCCATTTTTAAGATACTCTAGTTGCCTTGAACCCACGTGTCTACTGCTATGGCAGGCTAGCTCTTCTTCCTAGCCAACTATTGGTATTTCACTATCAACATACTGCAGAGCAACTATGGAAGGTGTACATGCCTGACATCAATTTCAAGAACAACACAAGCCCAAAACACCTAGTTCACAAATATATCCATATCTATAAATACTAAACAATAATAGCTGAAAAAGTCACACCATAACCTTAAGTTAAGAAATTTGCCAGGGGCCAATTTATGAAGCTGGACCCTGCCACCTTATTACCATATAATAACCTAGTCTTAACCGGACAAATGAACTAAACAAGTTACCTCCCTTACACCACTGTGCTTTCAATTCCGCACCAGAGTCAGGTGCTAATTTTAGTAATGAGTGTTCCAAACCTAAGGTCTCACTGGATAGTTTCGTATTTTGATACCCCTTCCTAATTTTTAAGGTAGAAGGCATGAACCTAATTATCACAAGCCTAGCATTTATAAATTCACACAGAAGCTAAATCTGTAACGTGGTTGAGATTTACTTTGAGTTAGGCTTGGAAATGGGTTGGCTTGTTGGTGACTGCCTATCACAGTTAGACGAGCACTGGAGATCAAATGCGTAACTAGGGCTGCAAATGAGCAGCCGACTTGGCTGACGTATTTACATGTGTCTGCTACAGAAGTAAATATCTAAAAATCTAGATGGTTGAGGGGTGATGAAAAGTATGCAAATTTGTTATAGTGCTAGTGAACTTGATTCATGCATAAGGCACTTACTGGTTCTTTTAGCTGCCTTGTCACAGGAAAATATTCAAAATAGCTCTTTCCTGTCAAAAATGAATGTAAAAAAGAAGGGTTGGTGGCAGTGTTGGTTCAGTATAAAAACTACCAGTTGCATTAGGAATTAACCTGATTGCCGCAGTCAAAATCTCATATGTATGCTTTCTACAAAAATCATTAGTTTGTTTTATTTGTATCTTCAGTGTAAAATTATTCTCATTTTTCTGTAATAGGTCATTGTCGGATGAAATTTCACCAGATAAACTGTCCAGTGAGAACTCAAGACTGTTAAAGGACTGAAATTCCATCAATAAAACAATGTCTCTGTAAAACAAATTCACTTACAGCTAGGATAAGCTCTCAAAAGATTCTTTTTCCTAAAACATAACTTACATTATTAGCCAATTCTGGTCAGCCAAACCCATATATACTCCATTTTATGTTAACTCATTTCCGGGCTGGTTCCTATTTTTCCATATCTTTAGTACCGTGTGTCGTTTACTCTCATTTACCTGAAAATGGCCATTGAACTTTGTCATTTAAATCCGACTGTCGGATAAACTTACATTGCCAAAAAAAACAAAAAACCTACATGGTCCATTTTATACGTTCACGTTCGAAACAGTACAAGTTCATTAGAAAGACTGTTGCATGTGCTTAATTAGTGAGAGGATAATTGATGAAGAAAAAAATCACATGAGCACTGGATGCAAAACAACACAACTTCTTTTTAGCTCATATTTTTTTTCTTCAGGCAGTAGATACACTGCATAGAATATGATTTATTAAGAGCTTTTCCAAAAGAAAGCGTCAGTGGGTGATATAATGTAGTCAGGATCGAGACACCTTTTGTAAGTCCCACCACGAATCAAATTTAATTTTCTTGGACAACTTAAAATGCTGTCTGGATTACACCAGCCATTAATTGTTATTTCAAACAATCATCTGACCACACACACACACACACACACACACAGAGCGGAAACTTTTGAGTGTTAAAATTCCCTTTAATGTGTTCATGCAGATGAAAAATACGCAATCAAATGTGAAGTTTTCTTAATAACGCTTTATTGCACGACGATCGATAACGGTCTATAAATTTACAATACAACGTTAAGATGTAGACCATTCACGTACGCATATTTCCAAAATGGATCCATCTTCAATTTATGTTTTGCAACTTTCAACTGAAAACTGGCATCACCGATGTTTTTAAAAAGCTGTACAAGTAAAACTCGGTCGCTCTTTTGCTTGAATTTGTCTTTTTCGGTCATTGCGCAAAATGGCCTTTCCACCACTCGGCCATCGTGTGATTGGATCCTTCCACAAAAAGACTGAACTCGTTCTTCGTTTCATACAAAACGCAGTGATATCTCAACATATTTATTACTGTTACCCAGCCACGTGCTCATTGCAGTTGCCTCCCTTGGGTGAGAAATTTCCGCCACCACAACCCTGCAAAATGTCCGGTGAAATAAAATGCAAGATTTGATAACTGCATCACACTCAGCATAGATTGCACTGAGTACGATATTTCTCTACAGTTGCTTTGGTGCAAAACTGGAAGATAATGCCAGATAAGTTGGAGGAAATGAAGTTAGGAATTGTTTAATTAAAACGATGGGTCACAGGCCCGAAGATAGTATGCATATACATCCCCGTTTATTTGTGCCCCCCCCCCTTAAAAAAAAACAAAAAAAAAAAAAACGAAAAGCACAAATGAGATAAAAGATGCACAGAACTTAGTTCATTTATTGATTTATACTTTCAAAACCGAGTATGCCAAGTTGGGACTCTAACACCGTTATCGTCTGCGCGTTTCATTCCAAACGCAAGTTTTCAGCGTAAAAGTCGACCTTGTTCGCCAGTCATTTCCAGTTCCTGGACAAGTCCATTTTCAGCGAAGGGGTGTATGCACGACTACGCATTTATGTACATAGAAGGAAAATACTATGTCGTTTTCTTACGATATTTACGATGTAGAATCAAGCAAAAGATAATAATAACTACAAATTTGCCTTTCGCGTAGATTTTACTTACGATACCAATTAATTACATCGGTGATTTCAGCAGTCATCTTTAAATTAAAGCTTTTTATTTAAAAATAATTCGACAAAAACAACTGGACGAACAAACAGACGTTGCAGCAGACTGAGCAAATGATACTAAGAATGAATGATTGATCGAAAGAATAAATGAATATACAAAAACAGAGTCAAATATGAGACTTACGAAATATAAGAGGCACCTGGCAAATAGGCATAGACAACGAAAACACTCAATGTGCTCCCATTTTATATATATCTTCAGGTATAATCAGTCTTTCATTCTTAATAGCCGTCTAAAGATAATGATAGCAAATCATCCTAAATTAATCCTATATGTATTCATCAATGGGATATAAGTTTGATTTTCTTGTAAGTATGAGAACTATTTTAATTGTTGTATGCGTTTCCGCGAAGAGAGAGTGTGATTAAAATTAATTAAAAGACAACTTTTAACAAATTTACAAACTGTTCATTTAAAATATGCAAGCATTTCCATACAGTACAAGATGGTACTTCTTTCACATGTAGTGGATGTCACGATTGTTTATATCGTCAATGTTAAGCTAAATGAAGCGCATCCATACGGAGATGGATTACCGCTTAGTTCTGTGAATGTCTTTTCTATCGTTATATATGCTGTATATTCTATCCGGCATTATTCTATTTTTTTATTTTCTATTAGTTCTGTTCTGAATGTTCTAATTTGTATTATTCTTCTCTTTTGCATTTTATATGTGTGTACGATGCACATTCTAGCTGGCATCTTTACATCTGTCAATATCTATTACTCAGTTTGTTAGTTATGGTATTACAATAGTAAAATTTCGTGTCCTCAGATTCCGTGTGAATGATTCAATGTCTTTTTTTAATATTCCAAAGATTATGATTCTTAACTGTGTCTTTTGAACTCCCAATTTTCTCCTTGTAATGGACAGATTTCATTTTATAATACACTATCAAGTATTACACAGGTAAGACATTCCCATACTGAAATTTTACAATCTAGTGTAATGAAAGTTGCAAGTTCGCTGTTAATAAGATGCATATAGATTAATGTTCCATTATGACAACAGAGGGCGCTGCGATAACCGAATGAAAATAGTGACGCGTATCGACGTATAATGCACATTCTAATCATGGATGGATAAAGTACAGATCCGACCTGTTGTGTCTGGACAGGAACGTAGTATTGTGGAATCATAAGACAGTTTAATAGCTTCTTTCTTTCAGAGTATTTTTATTTGTAATGTTTTTAATTAATTTGTTTTTCTACTGGTTAATTTGATTTTCTACAGATGGAGGATTGAGAAGAAATCACTCATCACCTTGCATCAATAATTCCAGAAAAATCTCCAGCTTTGATTTGAAAGTTCAACGCTGTCCCCAGTCTCTCTCTCTCTCTCTCTCTCTCTCTCTCTCTCTCTCTCTCTCTCTCTCTCATATGTTTACATCTTGTAGCGTGGCCCGGGGTGGCCTTGTTGTCTAAGACGTTCACCTTTACAGATCCCATCTCTGTCTGTATCTGTATGGGTTCAAGCCTTGGTCTCGGCCAGCGTAGATGTGTAAAAACAAAGCTTGCCAATAGCTTCCCATGGGTCGTTGTTTTTCCCGGGTACTTCCTCCACCGGATATACTGACAGCCATGTTAAACGTATCGTATGCTTAAAAATGGCGTTGTGCCAACAACAACGACAAGAGAGAGTGAACTTAAAGTAAGAATAAAGAATTTGATTTGCTTCAGAACCATGTATGAAAGACACAATAATGTGACTAGGATGTGGGCAATTTTCGCATCAAATTTGTAAACAAATTCTCTTCTAGAACATTCTCAAGATAGACCATGAACTTAAATCCAAGTAAACAACCTTTCTATAACTTGCAAACAAAACCAAACTCTTTCTACAACCTACTATTAAAGTGATAAGGCCATGTCAGTATGTTTACAATATCTTAAAGTAAAATCTATAATCATGGAAAAATATTAGCTATGTAATACATTGTTGACAAATGACCCTTACAATCTACTATCGTGGACGAAAGTTAAACACTATATATATATATATATATATATATATATATATATATATATATATATATATATATATATATACATACCCCCCATGAAGAAAAAGAAAGATTTATACAAAAAAGCCTTCTTTCACATGTTAGTTAAATATGCATATGATACTATAATAATAAAAAATAAATGTATTATGAATGACACAAAATACACGTAGAGCAATATAGTACGTCTATAGACTTGAATGTACATCTGCAGCCAGATTATATTTTCCCTAGATGTGCCTAATGTCACTGTTGTATTCTGCAACATCAAGCTCCATCGCATCAATATCTGATTCTTGTTTTTGTTTGGTAATGAAAGTAAAGGGATTGCAAATACTGAACAAAAATCGGAGAAGAAACTGAACTAATATAGACTTCAAAGTGTTACAAACCAATATCAAAGACAAAGATTCCTTCTCGATTGTGGAGCAATTTCTCTGGTGCTAGCTTAATTTCGTTTTTAAATCGCACACTTGATGATGCAAACAATTAATATCTTCTTGAATTAATACTTCACATCACATGCATCAAAATACATTTTAAATGACTGATTGATATCTGGAGCTGAAAGAACTGGTGCCTTCTTAAGAATGGCCTTTAATGTATCAAAATTCTCCTGATATTTGTCAGGCCAATGACACGTCGTGTCTAAATGAACAAACTGGCATTCAGCGATTATGGAGAAATTTTGGCACACTTTCCGCTAATATCCAGCCATATCCAAACATCGCATCAGTTGCTTTGTACTAACAGGCATTGGTAAGTCATAGATGGCCTTGATTTCAACTTCTACAGGTTTAACTTGACAGTATGTCACACAGTATGTCCTAAAATGCATCACAAGCATGGAAAAACTGTGACATAAATTAATTGTCAAATCTTCATCACTGTCTGATTATAAGTATTTCAAGACATACAACTAAAGCGAATCACTGAATTTAATATCCCAAGAGACTATTATAAATATACGTTAACAAAAATCATTATTCAAAGTGGTCAAAATGTTTTGTCATGTAATACATTTTTGTCAGCATATTCAGTTCAGCCCAAGTTATTGTGCAAGAATGGTTATGTGTTGGCAGAAAAATGACAAGGAAAACCCGGTCTGATTTTATTATGGAGAATTAAGAACCATTTATGTCGAAAGGTTCTATATCACTTATTGGTAATTCTGCGAAGTCTATCTCTCTTAGAATATTAAGGGGCACAGGAGCTTCTCATATTCTTTTATTATCAGGAACATTCTTTTTGTCAAAGAACTCGTCTCAAAACCTGCCAAGAAGTAAGCAATTGTTAAGGAAATATGCAAAACAAAGCAAAATTAAACAAAAGTGTGGACTGGGTACTATTCCGAAACACCGCCATCAAATATCTAGACCTAAAGAAACACTGTCAAAGCTGCAAGAGCCCGTTCCAAATCACACTAAATATACTTCACCATGTTACAACAGCTGCCACCTCAAACCATGGACGTTATAAAATTAACCAAAAGATTGAAGACTTTGGAACAAAAACTAAGAGGCTGCCTTGTGATTACCAGCCACAGAACAGCAACACGCGAAGAGAAACATGAGTTAGGCACGTACCAATTACCATCTGCACACATGAATTATGGAAACGACTGAATTCGCCCTGAAACTTTTCTTAAGACTAGTCAAGAGACAGAAACATTCCCGACATGTACAGACAATGCCCTTCCACATGGATAAAAACAAAGTCATAGTACACCCAGAGGAAATATTATAGAGATGAAGACGCCACCGTCCGCATCTGGCATTACTAGGAGTCCAACCTGGATGTGGTATCGAACACCATCTCTTGCTTGTAAAGGGGAGTAGTGCACATCCTAAACCTTTACCCATACTGGAAGAAATATATACGGAGCATTCTATCAAGAATCTGTCAGATAACAAGACTCAGGTTCTCCTTGTCATAACCGCATTCGACCTTACATATGGTGAGCTCCATATGTACCTGATCAGTATTCTGAATAACATTATTGAAAATGCAAGTATCCCGTAAGTGTTAAGGCTCATCAAGCTTGCATTCATTACTGATACGCACAGATTCTAGGACATAACTACTGAATGTGTATTTACTATTTTATTATCTGCTGTTTTATTGTCGCTTCTTGGAGAAACACGGAAGATGGTGTCGTAATTAAACTAAAATTGAATGACAAATACGAAAAAATCCATTAAATTAAACGGTGCGTACATTCGATTGGCAAACAAGCAATTAAATATGAGTTGAACAACTGTGCTTTTTTTTTCTTGGCAAAGTCAGAATACTGTGTATACAAAATCCCGTGAGACACGAATAACAACGAAATTTCTGTATACGATTGAAACAGTCTTGATTGTGTATTTTTCAACACACAAGCAATACCTGGTTTGATTGGGTAGAATCCGTTCTAAGGTATTTTGCCTTACAAGCTTTTCGTTGTCCAGGAAGTCATCCGTAAAGTGTATAGCTTCCTGACAAAATTTTCTGTGTTGATAGAACGAGTTTTAAAGGTTCAAGACAAATGGGACAGCGCACAGATCCATCAACAGTTTAAGATCAATAATCCTGACAAGATTAAATAAGGATTTTTAATTCAGAAACAATTCTGTGTTTTCACACATTTCCCTTCATTTATTGTGCATAACACAAAATATTTAAATTTTATTGAATAAACCAGAGCGAAAGAACAGAATTGCGCATTTACAGTTTTTAAGGAACACTAAGTCATTTAATTAAATGTCAGTTTAGTCTAACTTTGATGTTGTCGTGTGTAATTCTACTGTCTTACTTCTTTGGATTCTGCAGAAAGTTAGAAATGTTTTCTTTGGGTGCTAAACACACAATTGTGTCGGAAATGTCACCGACAACGATGCAATCTGGCGCCCTGTTGATGATGTTGGTAAAGTAATACTGACAAAACTTTCGCTGTGGATCCCAACAGTAACACCATCACTTGTTGAATAACAACGGCTGCTCTCCTTCATGGTCAGTTGTGGAAAGTCAATCTGGTCGTTACTGACGATGACCACATACAGTGTCCAGAGTACCGTTGTTGGGTTCTTCACATTGCAGATAGCATCACAGCAGGAAGTGTCGGCGCCAAGACATATATTCATAGCGTTTCAGGATAGCGTCAGAGCAGACGCGCAGGTGCGAAATCCAGTTTTGACTTGCTTGGAGTTTCTGAAGTCTCTCTGATGATCAATGGTCATCAAGAACCATCTAAGAAGTGTTACTGAATTTTGAGAAGAATCAAGTTGCACGTGTGTATCATCGTTTGATGACGTTTATGGGTCGTGATCAAAATGTTGATTATTCCTTGCAGATATCTCAGTGAGACTTTACATCACTGTACCTGATCTATTATTTCTCGCTCGAACACCTAGATTTCCTTAGACATATGTCGTTGACTTACAATTTTCGGGATCGCATAACATCAGGTGCTATTGCTAATTACCGAGCAATCGCTGTTATTCTGTCAGACAAAACTATGTTGCTTGAAGATGTTGGTGGACGAATGAGTCATTGATGCGCCCGAAGAAAATATGTAATATTCATTAGATCATTCATGATGTTTTAATGTCATATCATTACGTCAATGTTACTCTGACAACTGGTTAGATTAAAAATCGTCAATCCACATGAAAGAAGAATTCTGGGGCAGGAATAACTCTGAAAGCAGCGACGCTGCAGGGCACAAATAAATTATCGTTGACTGAACGTCAACTAAAACACTGCAATGACGCCAAGAAATCAAGAACTGGCATTCGACGTGATCTTTCTGCGGATGCGATCAGCGACACAACAAAAACCGGCGGTATATTTCCGTTTCTAGCTGCGATACCAGCTCTAATTCATCCGCGGATCCAGCTGTTGCAAAAGCAGCTGCGTTTGGTGCTATTGGAACTGCTTCCAGTATGTCACTGAGAAAAGCAACAGGACACGGCATAAACACCTCAAAAAAGGGACGGAATCTAAGATTACCATGAACTCGGTACGGTCAAGGTCTAAGACTGCCGGGGACGCTTCGTTAAAGATTCCCATGTCCAATTTTGATTTACTTGATGATGCTCGGCGATTAAAGATAAAAAATTTCAAAGGTGTTTTCATGCATGATGAATTGCCGGGAAAACCAAATCGTGTTGAAACCGGTATCATTAATCTCAATGAACGTTCAGATCAAGGTACTCATTGGGTTTCATACGCGATTGATCCATGTGGAGCTGTTTATTTTATTTCGTATGGAATGGCGCCACCAAAAGAATTTGTACGGTATAGGGGCTTAGCCGTTGACATACCGATCTGGTATTGAATAATCCCAATACAAACAACAACGGATCCACCAATATGCGGTTACAAAGTCGTGCATGAGTATACCACCAGACGAAACAACCGTCCAAAGTCGTTTCAAACAGGTCAGTGGTTCATAATGATTGATATTTACGGAAGATCTGCTTTAGGCAAGCAACATGATGATATTGAGATGAATTTGTTGATATTTTGCGTCTCGCCGATGTTAACCAAAATGAAGTTGTTGTTATTCTGGATCAGCAAGGTGATCAATATCCCACTGACATATATTATTCTGCGAGTTCCTAGTACGACATAAGATAACTTAGTGGTGTTTACTAAAACCGGTAAGATTAAAATCTCTAAGGAATCACTTCTAACAATCATAGGAGAGATTACTGTACGTATTAGAAGAAATGGAGACATTATGTATAGCGATCTCAGCATGAGCAGAAATACAATTATCAACGTGAGAGAACCAAAATCAGACGATGACGTGGCAACAAAACAAAAATACGTGGACAACAACAACACCATGATCAAAACTGAGATCAGTAAATATGTTGATATAGCCAGTGATGCAATGACTGCTGACCTGAACATGGGCGGAAATGGCATTGCTAATTTGAAAGAACCAACATCAAACGAAACCGCTGCAACTAAGAAATACGTGGATCAAAGCAACATCCCAATGATGACCTCGTTAGCGACAATTGATGATTGAATGACCACGTTCAGGTCTGAAGATACTATTTATGCAACCGAGTTTACACATTTCATAGAAACATAAATAGAACCATGGATAATTTCATTTGAAATCCAACAATCATCGACACCAGACTCTCTGAAATTCACACACAGCTTGTTGATCTAGTCAACGTTAAAACAATCGAAATTATTAACAACGAGCTCGCCAGCATCAACTCATGATTTAATTCGATAACACTGAGCTCGATAAAATCAAAAAGATTGCTGATGGTGTAATTCACACGACTTAACTCATCAAAGTGGTATATGCACTGTCGTCTGGATCAGGAAAACGGACACCGGAAAACAACTTCATCAAATTTACCGTTGAGGTGACCGGGATGTACAAGCTCTGGCACCTCTGAACATGAGATATATCGACAGAATCATCCCATCAACAGAGTTTCCGTAACCATCTCAGTCATGTTACTTAAAGATACCGATGAAACATTCATACTGGAACCAATCAACAAAACATCAACCACATCGACAAAATTTTGGGTATATGAAATTTATTGCGCAACATCCTCAGTTGATTATTTAGTATAACACATAATGGATCCCACACAATCATTTCGCTATAATCAAGTATGTGCACGGAATGCATCGCTGGAAGAAATCATCGACGAGTCCATGGTAAAAAAAAAAAAAACAAACAATATCGCAGACGAATCATCGCCATCGACAATGACGTATACACTGTTTCCTCGCTGGTCGCTGGAAACAACGACGACGTTAATTGGCACATTATCAGCGACTCACGTGATACCGCCCATGGTTGGAATCGGTGTCTCTGTTGTTGTCGGTGTTGCTGACATACTCAATATTATCGTGAAAAAAATATATACATGTACCGGTAAAAATTATACGAACACACATAAATAACTTACGCTGCCACATATGCGTGTATAAATATATCATCGATACTATCAGTGGGGTTAAACGATGGTGCAATATCAGACAATGAATTTTCTGAGATCAGAAATATTTATTAACGATATCACAGGAAAGCCAACATACCATTGCCAACGTTTCAAACGCCACATTTAGTATCCGCCGTATAGATTCTAATGACCGCAAAGATAACCACAAGACTAAAGCAGATCATCGCTAACACAACACCACCGACGACTACAGTGATATCAGCGACGTCAACACAGTCATAATTCGATATTTGTTTTCCAACTCCGATAAAAGCTCCTAATGGTCAGTCGCTTGAAATCGCACTGGCACAATTACGACTTAATTAGAGTTGGTCAATCATCAGAGAAAAAACTTTCTGTGAATTATTCGCCAATAATTTACTTATATTCTCGCAAGCCCCAATCGGGGAAGTCGTTACCATCCCTACAGGATCATATCAAATCGAACAAGTCAATGATGAACTTCAGCGCAGAATTAAATCAATAAAAGAAATGAATCAAAGATCACTATCAAGTTACACGAGTTAACGTTTAGTGCCACCGTAGAAATATCGACGCCCGATTACGCCGTAGACTTATACAAGTCATCGATCAGAACCGTGCTGGGATGGCCGTTGGAAGCGCCGATTTATACTAGTCCACCATGACCACAACAATCTGATTATGTTTTTGGCAAACATACACAAATAAAAAGTTCAGAGCTTAGACGACATTGTCAGCGGTATGATTGGGTAAAACAACAACAAGAAACTAATTCAGCAATATAGTGATAACATTGTTAGATTCAGACAAAAATATTAGGAAAGTTCCGGAAGAGTGTAACATAAGGGAAGATGAGGCAGACTGTGCTAGAAGAGGTCAAATATAACCAGAATGGCATTATGGTGATGCAAAGGCGAACGAATCAGAATTAGAGCAAAACCACAAATCGGGGGTTTGTAGTAAATCGTTTATTGATAAATAACGCAGGAAAACAAAAAATGCACAGAGCAATCTGCGATGGTTTTTTGAGCCGTATATAATTGAATATCCGAATGATAATCTTAAACAGGAAATCGTTAATGAAGTATCATATATGAGATTGGTGAAATTTGATGCAGGATACTTTCAAAATTCTGTGGTAGAACAGCAATTTGCTGGAGTCATAGATATGTTTTTACTCAGGGGCGAATAAAAAAGAGTTATTTCTCGATTATTTTAATATTACTGTGGAACAAATATCTACGTTCAAACTACGTGGGTTGGATATCGATGGAATGAAACAGGATATCGATGGCATAATTGACGAATATTTTCGGCATGTGCAAAAATAAGAGACCCTGCAGATATTCTCTGGGATAATAAGGATCCAGCAGGTGGTGTTCGTCGTGTATTGCCGGGTATTGTCAATATCACGTCGACGATTTCTATAAATCTAATCTGTGACTCAGTAGAGAGCAGTTATACCGCGTCTGGCAAGCATTAGGGCAGGCCCAGCAGGGATATATTCTTTACAGCTTTTCTCCGAATGTCCCGAAGGGTCATTTGATTGTGTCGGTGCCCACTAATCCTGTTTATTTACAATGTTATAATCCATTGCTGTCACCAATACGTTTTCGTCTAACCGACCAAAATGGTAATTTATTGGGCACACGAGTTGTAAAAATTGACCGTTAGTTTGTATGTTCGTGACAGACCATGAAATGGTTCATCTCGAAACTGCACAAGATGATGAGAAAAAAAACATTTTTGTTATATGTTTGTTGTCGTTAATTTTTTTTGTTGTTGCCGTTTGGCTATTCTTCTCATTCTGCCGGAATCTTAATAGATTCCAATACAAGATTTTTGTTTTGCTGTCTCGCACGTGCACTTACAGCAGCTCGAGTTTCATATTGTCGAGATAAATCGGATCGTATTTTCTCGGTGACGCTTGCCAATGGAATACATTTAGCTATATCATGTTGTTCGTGAAAATCCGCCAACGACAACTCCATTTCACACTGGAGTAATTTAATAAATCTGTACTCGAGTTGAATCGCGAGACCATCTTACTGCCTTTGTTCGATAGTACAGATACTTACTGGTTCATTATACAGCCAATATATTTCTGTAATAAAAGATTTAATCTAGACCAATGTGATTACCAATTGCTGGATCATGTAAACCTATCGTGATAAATACATGTGGGGTTCTCTGAGCATGTGCGAATTTTTTTTAAAATTTACATATGTCCATGTCGCCGGGACATCATGTCTAATGAATATTCGAAGCGTATGTATATCAACCCCATTAAATATAACCAAAATTTTACAGTTATCTCTAATTACTATGGGAATCTGGGTGTAACGCTGAGTAACGCAGATGACATCTGTGTTTTTATGTCTTTCCCTTGAATATATTCTGGCAGGATGCGCTTGTTTGTCAAGCGTGACATCATTGTAAACCGCTAGATTGTTGATATCACCGTTAAGACCCTCGACGGACGGCGCTCCATCGATGTCTGTGATAAATTCAATAACATCGTCTTCAGCCGCCGCAGATTCATTAAATTCCTTAAGAACATTATAGCATCGTTGGTCAACCACTGATGGCGCTACTAAATAAAGTTTGTTCCATTTAAGCCACCTCGTTATCAGGTTGAGGAGCAACTGAGTTTTACCCGACCCAGATGGACCAAATATAATAGATCGAATGCAATCTGGTAACATTGGATGATGCTTGACCGGTGCTTGCTCACCTGTTGCTGAAAAGTCAACCACGTTCATATTGTACAAATATAATACTACTTATAATCATGAGTTTATATTGCGTTCGATGCAAGACAGTCACGGGTACACACGTTCTGAGAGCATCCACGTTGAAAATAACACGTCGACACTTACAGGTAAATGTGTAAAACGCGGCACACAGAGATATAATTTTGTGAGTATTCCTGTTGCAACAAAAGGTGGCGATATTGCTAAGACACTCGGGGAAAACACCTGGAACTCTATGGGCTAAGTATCCTGGTGAGAAGAATCTTCCAGGATATAATTAGTGTGGTCCTGGAACTCGCCTTGGTATTAGTCTTGACGAAAAAAATCAACCGAAACCAGGTGAATTTCCGGTAAATGCGATTGATCAAGCGTGCCATGTTCATGATGTCGCGTATAAAAATCCAGATTTACAACAACGACGTATAGCGGAGGTCAAACTAATTCACACGCTGAATTCGATAAAGAATAAAAGCATACGAGAATCACTCGCTAATTGGTTGATAAGATCTGCGATGAAAGGTTAAACAGTGTTGGGAGCTGGCAACTAAACGCCAACAATTACATAACGGAGTCGATTTATTATAGTGCAAGAGGATATTGGAGAGGCACAGCAGCAATCAAAATACTCGCCGGTGCAGCATGTGTTACACGAGCTGTAGCCGCAGACTGATTGTCACGACAGGCCATATGGCAAATTTATCTTCCATCTCCAAAACGATTCAACCTGGACGGTTTGATGTCAGCACTCCCAACGAAGTTCATCAGGCAGATATCTTGTTTGTACCACAAGACGTACATACACTGCGCACATACAAATACGCGTTGACTCTTGTAGATGTTGCAAGTAGATAGAAAGAGGTTGAACCGTTATCGTCTAAAACAGCAAATGAAGTCTCAGTAGCGTTTGAACGAATTTATTTGCGAGGATCCCGGCAAAAACAGTAGCCTGCGATGGCCACAACGACTACAGTTTGATCCTGGCAAAGAATTTCACGGTGCAGTAATGACGCTGATTCAACAACAGCGCGTTAGCATCAGACATGGACACACCATGATACATCGCGAGTAGTGAAGTGGGATACCCTAGCGTCAATGGGAATTAGCATTACAGAACCCCTTGGGACAATCTGGCGTCAATGGAAAATTAACATGGAGAAAAATCGTGGGACAATCTAGCGTCAAGGGGACTTTAACATGGGAATAAATCGTGGGACAATCTAGCGTCAAGGGGAATTTAACATGGGAATAAATCGTGGGACTGTCTAGCGTCAAGGGGAATTGAATATGGGATTTTTTTTTTTTTAAAAAATTTTTTTAGATTTAAAAATTTAAATTTAAATTTAAAAAAAAAAGGGGGTAGGCAATGGAAAGGCTATCTCTTTTCGAGAAATATGGGGGCCCTGAAAAGGGCCTTTGGGTTTATGTTAATGCATTCATTAACATAAAGGACACCGCATTGGTCTTCTTCTTGTTCTTAGGCTGCGTCTCACTGTTGGCCCGTAAATTAGCACTCTTTTCAGGCATCCTTGTCTTTCAACGTAGATCCTACGTATCCACAGGCTGGTGTTTGTCCTGTGGACAACGGTCCACTTGGATCGGACATACATGAGCAAGTCTGTCCTAAACATCATGGAAGACACAAGGGTGGATGACTCAACTGTGGTCCACATCTTGAAGCGACGAGAACAGGTGAATCAATGCACTGAACTGCGCTTATTTATAGGCAGAGGTAGGATTGAAACCGATTGAGTTCATTCACCAATCCGAACACGCGTTACAAAATTCAGTCAGCCCGCATCCAATCCGAAGAGAGCAGTCTGTGACGTCACGTAGTCTATATAGATTCGCTAGCGCTTGTGTGCAGTCAATCTATGCGACAGTGATTCAACATGACGGAAACTCAGAAAACGGTCCAATGGGGTGCACCAACAGGGGAGACCGCCCAAGGGAACCCGGACTTACTTTCCGAAGAGGTGAATTGGGATTTTGTGGATTTTCTCTCCTCGCAAGAATTTGTTCCGGAACCTTCGTTACCTTCTTCATTACCGCAAGTGGAGAATTTTATACAGAGACAGAAAGAAGAATTGGAGAAATTTATACAACGACAAAAGGAAGCGGAACAAGCTTTTCTCCTACAGCAGCAAGAAGAAGAAGAGGTAAGAAAAAAACAACAGCAACAACAGCAAGAAGAAGTAGCAGCAAAGAAACAAGAGGGTGAAAATCAAACGGTCACGGTACTGTTGGACATTTTAGCGGAGTTAAGAAGTCTGAAACAAATGTATCAGACTTCTTTATTACGACCGAAGAGAATACGACCTTCCCGAGCTAAACACGTCAACCCTGTGACTAAGCCTACCGTACCACCCTTAGTGATTTCAACCCAATCATCATCAACATTACGCAGTTCAGAAGTAGGCCTTGGCCGTGGCAAAGGCATAAGGCAGTTAAAGTTGATTGCTTAAACTCACCCCTAAACCATAAAGAGAAAAAGGCCCTTTTCAGGGCCACCCACATTTCTCGAAAAGAAATACAATTTCAATTTGCCAATAACTCAAAAAAAAAAAAAAAACCCACCCATTTTACCCTTATAGTACTTGTCTGTGTATGAGTGCGTGAGTGTACGTTCTTATTTTAAAATCAAAACTAAAAGACTCTCACCTTATATCATTAATTTATTCTTTTATCCATTTTTTACAATCCAATTCACAATTCACAACACAACACTTTAATAAAAAGTTCATTGACTTCTTCTTTCTCCTTGTTTAGTCTCTCTGTTTTTTGAATTTCTTCACCGTCTTTTCCTCATTTTCTTCCCTTCTTCTTTTCTTCTTCTCCTGTTTCTTTCCCTCTTGTAAATAGAATTGTCTTTTTTCTTCCTCTTCTTCCTCTGAAGAATCCCTCTCTTCTTCCGAAGAATCCCTCTCTTCTTCTGAAGAATCCCTCTTTTCTTCTGACTCCTCTTGTTTCTTTTTTGGGCAATCTGGAGACCAATGTCCTTTTTCTTTACAATAATAACAGGTATCTTGACTTTTGTCTTTTTTAGTCCCTGTTTTTGTTCTTTTCTGACGGTCTGGACACTCTGAAGACCAATGCCCTTTCTTCTGACAGATATAGCAAGTATCTTGACTTTTATCTCTAAAGGAAGGAGAGTAGTCCGTAGGCTGGTCTGAAGAGAATTTTCTAATGACCCCTCGCAAAGCTCTGACGAAACGTTCCATCTGGTTAGTCTCTTCCATCGTTGTGCTCGGCTTGAGAGTGAAATGAATAGTGAAAGGACAAGACACACACCCTTTTATATACGCTGGTCTGCTATGACTATAAAGTAGCTCATGGTGTTTGAACTTGAGTCATTTGACTTTTTGCTTTCAAGATGAAACGATCTAATTCATTCGAGAAGAAAGAAGAAGAAGAAAGTAAGAGGCAGAAACGTGATCTATCGCCTCGTACCAGGGCTGAAATCTTGGCACAAATTCATGCCAGTGATTTTGAAGAGGACATGAGTGAACCAGAATCCGAACCCTCTAAACCAAGTTCACCACCCTTAGTCAACCCTGAAAAGTACTATTCCATTCGAGAGACGGAAAAGCGCTCCTCTAGAAAATTTAGAACCACGGCTTACAAATACACAGTGAAGTTTAAAGATTTCAAGGCTGAAGTGCCGTTAGAGAAAGCAGAAGTGTTCATCACTGAGGTGTGGGATTCTTTGCTCACTGCACTCAAGCAACAATGTCAACCCAAAGAAGACGATCGCTTGAGACTTTCCATACAACACGACGGTTTGAAATCCCCTGTTTGGATCGAGTTTAGCACCCCGGCAGAATTGACCGCTTCCAAAGTCATGGACAAGATTCAACACGTACAACAATCTAATGACCAGTTTGACATCACCGATGGAAAAGCCACACTGGACATGACCCACGTCTCTCCTCCTCAAGGGACAGGACGCAAAAAGATGTTATTGGTGGACGACCTTCGCAACACCAAAACAAGTCTCGTCCGAATTAACAACCCTCATGACCAGATGTGTTTAGCCCGTGCCGTCGTGGTGGGACGAACCTATGCCAACAAGAACGACACGGTAGAATGGAAAAGAACCTGGAAAACTATTCAACAATCCGACCGAGCCAAACAACGAAACGAAGCAGAAATCGTGTTACTACAAGCTGGCTTGTCCAAAGACACACCCTGTGGCATTCCTGAGATGCAAAAATTGCAAGATGCACTAGCTCCACGCTACACCTTGAAAGTGCACCCTCAAGAAATGCGTGGGCCTCTGTTGTTTCGAGGCCAAGAATTTAAGGACGGAAAATACATTCATGTCTATTATAACGATGGCCATTTCGATACCATTACCAGTATCACTGGATTCCTAGGATACGGTTATTATTGTGAGAAATGTGATTATGGTTATAACAATCGAGAGCAACACAAGCATTGTGGATCGAAATGCCCAGGATGTTTGGCCTCTCCACCCTGTCTGAGCGAAGAACCAGTGCCTTGTTCAACTTGTCTGCGCACGTTTGTCAGCCCTACCTGTTACCAACAACATTTGAAAACACAAGGTTCACAGAAGAAATGTGCTTGTCAACTCCTGAGATTGTGCTCTACGTGTGGACAAGGCATACTTACCAACAATGCCAAGGCACACGTATGTCGAGGAAAGAAAAAATGTCACATTTGTCACCACATCGTGGACTTGGAACACCAATGTTACGTGCAAAAATACCAACCCCCACCAGAGAAAGAGGACGGTCACAAGAAGAAAGGCAATTTCATCTTTTTCGATTTCGAATGCATGCAAGAGACTGGCATTCACATCCCTAATTTCTGCGTGGCTCATCGAGCGTTCGAGAAGTGCATTCAAGAACCTATCTTCAGTCATTGCCCTCACTGCAGCAAGATTCCTGGAGGACGTGAAAAAATCTTTCGGGGACCGAACACGTTAGCCGATTTTGCCCAATGGGTCTTAAACCCCGTCGACAAGACGTGGAGCCAAGAGGACATCGAACGTTACCGAGATTGTCATCGTCATGCCACAGTGATGGCTCACAATTTTTCCGGATACGATGGACAGTTTCTTCTCAGATACTATACGGAACAAGGCACCGAGCGTCCTAAAGTGACTTTGAACGGAGCCAAAATCATTTTCATGCAAGTGGGACAAGTACAGTTTAAAGACTCGATGAGCTATTTGGCCATGCCTTTGAGTCGAATGCCTAAAACGTTTGGAATGACAGAAATGGCTAAAGGGTACTTTCCACACTTTTTCAATACGGAAGCCAATCAACACGCCGTTCTACCCCATTTGCCTGAGGCTCACTATTACGACCCCGACAACATGCGTACCGAACAACGAGAAGCTTTCTACGCTTGGTACCAGGCTCACGCCTCGGACCCTTTCGACTTTCAGGAAGAAATGCTAAAGTATTGTCGTTCCGACGTGGACATTTTACGGCGTTGCTGTGGAAAATTTCGAGAACTGTTCATGGAACACGGAGGGGTCGATCCTTTGAAAGAAGCTTGCACCATTGCCAAAGCGTGTTCCCTAGTGTATCGACAACGATTCATGCCTGAAAACACCGTGGCTGTCATCAGCCCTCAAACGACCCACTTTGTCAAACGTCAATACTCGGTCAAAGCCCTACGTTGGTTACATTACTTGTGCGACAAGGAAGACAAGTGGATTCAGCATGCCCGCAACGGAGGGGGCGAAAAGACCATCGGAACGTATTCGGTCGATGGCTGGGACTTAGAAAACCCCAAGATCGTGTACGAGTTTAACGGTTGCTTATTTCACGGATGTCCTGTTTGTTACCCTGACCGTGGCACTAAAAATCAGTTTTTGCAACGAACCATGGAAGACTTGTACCAGGACACTTGTCAGCGACGCCTAAAGTTAGAACAGCAAGGATACCAAGTGGTGGAAATGTGGGAACACGAGTACGATCACCGTATGAAAACCGATCCCGAGTTTAAACGCCTCGTGGAAAGTTACGAGTTCATGGACCCGCTGAACCCGAGGGATAGTTTGTACGGAGGAAGGACCAATGCCACCTGTTTGCTGTACCAAGCCGACGAAGAGAAAGGAGAAGAAATCAAATACTTGGACGTGTGTTCGCTGTATCCCTACGTGTGCAAATAGTGTCGCTTTCCTGTAGGGCACCCACAATTGTTAACGGAACACATCGACCTGAAAAACATTCGACAATACGAAGGCTTGATCAAGTGTAAAGTTTTGCCTCCCACGAACCTATACCATCCCGTCTTACCTCACCATTGTCAAGGCAAACTGATGTTTCCCTTGTGCCGTACTTGTGCCGAAACGTGCAACCAAGACCAGCCTTGTCATCACAGCCAGGAAGAACGGGCCTTGACGGGAACCTGGGTCAGCGTAGAATTGTTCAAAGCTTTGGACGTGGGATACCAACTGTTAGAAGTGTACGAAATTTGTCACTTTCCCAAGACACAACAATACCACAAGGGTGATCCCAGTCAGAAAGGCATTTTCGCAGACTACGTGGATGCCTTTTTGAAACTGAAGCAAGACGCCAGCGGCTATCCTTCCTGGTGTCACACTCCCGAAGACCAAATAAAATTCAAAGAGAAATACTACGAACAAGAAGGCATCACTTTAGACCACATCGAGAAAAACGAAGGCAGGCGATCGTTTGCCAAAGTGATGTTAAATTGCTTGTGGGGTAAAATGGCACAACGATCGTCTTTACCCAAGACGGAATATTTGACAGAACCTTCCCGCTACTTCCAGATGATTCACGACAAAACCAAATACATGAAACACGTGGACGTCGTTCGAGAGAATTTGATCTTGGTCAATTACGAAGAAGATCTGGACTTTGTACAAGACGACCCTTTTGGAAATGTCATCATTGCGGCTTACGTGACAGCTCATGCTCGCTTAAAATTGTACGAAGCTTTAGAACTGTTAGAAGAACGCGTCCTGTACTTTGACACGGACAGTTGCATTTACATCCATCACCCGATTCAACAATACCCTGACATCGAAGGAGACCGTTTAGGAGCCTGGACCGACGAGCATCCCGACGACAAGATTCTAAATTTCGTTAGTGGCGGTCCCAAAAATTACGGCTACGAATACCGGGACAAACAAGGAGAAGTGCACACGACGTGCAAAGTGAAAGGACTGACTCTGAATTATCGTACCAGTCGAGTGGCCAACTTTGGGGTATTGAAAGAAGCCTTGCAATCGGGAGAGGATGGAAACTTTAAAGTGACCACCTATCAACCGAACAAGATTGTACGTTTACCTACTCACCACATCGTCAGTCGACCCTTGGAAAAAGTCTATCAAATTGTATACCAGAAGCGAGTGCGACTTCCCAATCATTTCACCTTACCGTATGGACATGTTGGTATAAAACATTGGTTGTAAGAGGATAGTTACCAGAAAGATGACTTCGCCACAGCAAGAATCGAGTGAGAAACCCGATGAGAACTCCAAGTTCAAGCCCTACCATTTTCCAGTCTTCTTACCTGACTATTGTGATTGTGCCCGTCGATTGGACACGTTTCAGAAATGGCCTACGGATAGGGAAGGATTACCTTCTTCGCATGTTTTAGCTAGAACAGGATTTGTCTACTTGGGACCTGAGTCAGGATTGGGATACGAGGTACAGTGTTTTGCTTGCGGACTGAAGTTACGAATGGATCTATGTATCTATAAAGATTCAGCTATTCTGGAACATACTCGATGGTCTCCGCACTGCCCTTACCTTTCTATGGCCTTTCCACCCATCACACTACGGTACAATGTTGACGGTACCTTAGAGACGGTACCTTCCAGAACAAGACATAAAAAACGTAAAAAAGGAAAGATGTACAAGCTGGAGACTGCATTGAGACTAGTATAAAAAGGGGGCTATGGTCAAGATCGATAGTTCATTGTGACTACCAAGACCGAGCAAACAAGATGAATACTTTGAAAGAGACATCGTTCCAGTTTGGGGATTGTAAAAAAGTTGTATCCTCCTCTAGTGTGACTAATACTGGATGGATAAGACCCAGACATTGCGACGGAAAATGTCCGGAAGGAAACTGCGATTGTCCATGTGGTTACCATTGTAATTGCGTAACGAGTTTGCAGACGAGTGCGATTGTGAGCCTTGCGATGGATACGATGCTGTACCTTGTGACCTGAGCGATGCCGTAAAGCATCATGGGAACTTTGTTCTCACTGCCCCTATCATGGAAAGTGATGCTGTGCGTGTCAAACCTGAGGGATGCGAAAGCGATGCCGCTCGTCCTCTTAGACATTTTACCGGGTTTAAAGGGGAATGTCGACCTTCACGTTTACCTCCCTACGGATGTCATCCAGCCCTGAGCAAACTCCTGTTCATGTCACCCAACCCTCATCGAAACGAACCTGTGAAAGACGAATATTCGTTTCCTGTGCGTTTGTCGGAATACTGCGACTTTGAAAATCGTCTTCAATCGTTCAAAGGAAAATGGCCAAAGTATCTGGGAGGACCGACCCCTGAAGAATTAGCCAGAGCCGGATTTTTCTACTTGGGCGAAGGAGATAAAGTCAAGTGCTTCAGTTGCGGTGTGTCACTTCACCACTGGGAACCGCAAGATTCGGCCTACGTTGAACATGCTCGATGGTCACCGAATTGTCATTACTTACCTTTAGTGGGACCAAGACATTGAAGTAACTTCTTACCATAATAATCTGTTCATGGATACTTTACAAGAGAACATTCGTGCTTTGCCTATGGAGTTGAGAGAACGCATTTATCGAGAGCTGGTCAAAATACAAGTGAAACGTAAAGAACAATTGCATCCGTTACGTCACCGGTGTTTGAACCACTGGTACCTTCAGGCTATACAAGGACTGATTGAGTTGAAAGTGTTCCATTGGACAGACATTGATCAACGACCTCCTGGTTATAAAAAGGAATGGTTTGGTATTGACGATTCTATCTACTACATTGTAAACGTACTGCATCGAATTCCAGAGGAAGAGTTAACGAATTACCAACATCTTTCACGCAATGTCAACTTGGTGAAAGAGGAAACTTCTGAACGAATTGTAATGTGTAGATTAGTGGTGAAACGATTTAGATTCGACAATGAATTAAAACCATGTTTGTGCAAAGAGTACATTTCTTGTGTCAGACCAAAGAGGATTTAGTATGACCTATTCATGGATACTTTACAAGAGAACATTCGTGCTTTGCCTGTGGAGTTGAGAGAACGCATTTACCGAGAGCTGGTCAAAATACAAGTCAAACGTAAAGAACAATTGCATCCGATACGTCACCAGATCTTTAACCACTGGTACCTGAATGGTATAAGAGAACTGATTCGTCAGAAATTGTTTCAGTGGTCAGACCTTGTTCAATACTTCCAGGCCCCCGATGATCCACGTGTTGATCATTTTGGTTACTTCGAGATTCACCTAGAGCAACCCATTGAGGAAGACGAGGTAAAGGATTACCAACATATTTTCCGTGGAATCTACTTAGCGGAAGAGGAAACTTCTAATGGAACTCTGACGTTTCGGTTACAATATGCAAGATTTACATTCCCAACTGGAGAACGAAGATCACTGGCTAGAAAGTACGTGTATTCTTTTCGAAACAAAGAGACTATAAAAACAGGCTACTATGCCACGACTTATGTCGTATGTAATCCAACAGATTCCGTGGAAGGAACTCAATGACCATATTCAAACTGTGGATCATTACCATCGATTATTACAAGAACTGTATCCATTCAATTTGGGACGACAAGTGGTGTGTGTCTTAGTGACTTGTTTTCTGGGATTTCGTTTACCAGCCGATTCTTTGTGGACTCTTTACGATCAGTACTTACCACCTCCATGGCCTTAAATGGTCACGAAAAACTCCTTTTGCTCAAAGCCTTGCGTTTTCATCTGGATACTTCTCGACTTCAACAGGAAAAAAAGATTCGTCAACTTTTAGCTACCCAAGACGTGTATGACGATGTGTGTGTAGCTTGTGACTTACATCCCCATTGGACAGATGTCCGTGCCTGGAAAGAATGGGGTTTTGAGGCTTGGACCCAAGAAGTGGCCCAGTATGCACGAGAGTTGTTCAAGGAAAAAAGTTACTTTTCAACCCGTGTTAGTGACGGTGCCAGAAGAACCCGTCACCCAGGACAGGACTGTTGTGGACAGACCTGAAAGACCCTTTCGGGAGGACACTTGTGTGACCTTACCCCCTACTATAGAACTGGTTAGAACATTACCCAAAACATGTTGTACAGACACTTGTGTTTATTCCACGTTCATCGTTATCATGTGCCTTTTATCCTTGTACTTAAGCCTTTGGCTTTTATGTATTTTTGTCTTTCGTATTCATGTTTGATAAAAAAACATTCAATAAACGTGTTCTGAAAAAGTATATAAACTCTTGTCTTGTTTGTTTTCGTGTCACAAGTGACATTTCTGACACCATGGCTACCTCTACTGTCTCTGCTCCCTCTTCCTCTACTGTCAAAGTCATCGACGAACACTTAGATCGTGCCAGTTGGGAGGCTTTGTATCTTCGCCATCCCTTTAACATGCTCATTGCTGGACCTAGCGGTTCTGGCAAAACCGAATTCGTCAAACGTTTGATCGAACATAAACATCATTTGATCGATCGGCCCCCTCAACGGATCGTGTGGTGTTACAAAGAGTGGCAATCGGCGTACAGCCTCTTGCGAGAAAGTCAAGGCGATTCCATCGTGTTTGTGGAAGGCATTCCTAAAGAAGACGACGGCATCGTCTCTGACTCCCGTCAAACCCATTTTGTCATTTTCGACGACATGTTAGGAAAAGACGAAGAAGAAATTAAATTGTGGTTCACGCGCAAAGGGCATCACCGTAATGCCAGTGTCATTTACATCACCCAAAATTTGTTTCAACAAAGTAAAGCCCATCGCACCATCAGTCTCAATGCTCATTACGTGGTCTTGTTTAAAAGCCCTCGAGATAAATCGCAAGTGCAAGTCTTAGCCAAACAGTTAGGAACGCCTTGGCTGACTCAGGCGTACGACGATGCCACTCAAACGCCACACGCCTATTTACTCGTCGATTTGAAACCTATGACTCCCGAGGATTTGCGATTTCGTACCCACTTGTTTCACCACTGGTGCCAAGACGGAGGGCCTGTCCTGTACACGTCTCCGTCCTCGATTTCATTTCACTCCCCATAAAAAAATCTATAAAAACCTCAGACCCTTTTTCGTCTGTCTCACACAGTGTGAACATGACGTCCCTTCAGTCGCATCTTCCCGTCAAATTGATTCGTGCCTTGTATGGCATCAGTCGAGAAAAAAATCCACAAACACGAGCTCGTGTCTTAGAAGCTAGTCTCAAAGAAGTCTTACGATGGTTCACGGTGACGGCACGTCAAATACTCCAAGGAATCATTCAGATTCCTCATCAAACCCAACGCTTTTTCGATCGAAACAAAGTCGCTTTGGTCCAACTGGCCGATCCCCGCATCGACACTCAAACCAAAAAACAAATCATTTTGAAACCTGGAGGGAGCGGTACTCTAGGAGGGGTCATCATTCGCTCACTCTTAAGATGGGATCCTAATGCCCATAAAGTTATCCCCAAGACAAAAGTCCAACGAAGCCCCAAGAAGAAAAAGAAAAAGACCAGGTCCCCAAGAAGAATAACTTCTCCAGTGGCAGGACCCTCCTCTTACCAAACACCACCCCGGAAAAAGAAAAAAAGCCCCCAGAAAAAGAAACAGAGAAAAAGTCCTCAGAAAAAGAAAAGTCCACAGAAGAAAACTAGTCGCAAGAGAGGCACTTCGGCCAGGACGCAACCTTACACTCGCAAACCACGACCTGCCACAGCGGTGACTGCGTCTCCGGCAGCCTCACGTTTGTCCACTTCTCCGTTGATGTCACCAGGAACTGAAGAGTACTTGGAGACGTTGATCACACCAAGAACTTCTCCGTTGATGACCCCCAAAAGAACTTCCCCAGTGGCAGGACCTTCCAATTTAGCGACAGTGGCTGCTGCTCACAAAGTACCTTCTCCCAAAATCAAAGTCCATGAAAGATCGGGCATGTTACAAAGTTTACTGGATTTGTCCAAGCAAGAACTGGCTCGATTTAGTCCGTTACGTACCCCTGCACGACGTGTCATGCCTGTCCTCAAACTGATACGCCGTAAAGACAATCAGTGGCGACGTGTTCCAGTATAAAAAAGGCCTGTGACCGAGTAGGGTATCAGTGTTTTTAGGTGCTCCTAAAGACTCAAAGATGTCACCCTCCAGAAAACCCCAAGGAAAGAAAAGAAAAGGACTGCCACCACGTTTAGCCAAACATGGGGACCTGTTATCTGTCCTGTCCAAAGCTTCTCCACCCCTACGAAAAAAACTCATTCAAACGGCCTCCAAAGAGGTCATCGATACCGTGTGCGAATGTTGTTTGAACGTTTTGAAAGGCACGATCCCTTTGTCCAAACACCAGAAACAATGCTTAGGCAAACATCGTCACGTTCTTCGGAAAATGGTTCAAAAGAAAATTCCCATTCGTCAAAAAAAGAAGATGTTGGTCCAACGTGGAGGCATTTTACCTCTCTTGTTAGGCCCCATACTGAAAGGAGTCTTGGGAACCATGTTGGGAGGACTGGTGGGAGCAAGATAAAAAGGCCTTCGGAAGTCCCAAGATCTCAGAATCGACCCCTGACAACCCCATGGAAGGACGAAAACTAGCTTTAGTGCCTTACAAACGATGGATGGAATACCATCGGTGGCAAGAACAACGCACCCCGCATTTACCTCCCAATCCCCATTTGAGCGAGATGTCCCAGTTACAACACGAATTGCAGTCCTTGATGGATCGCCAAGATTTGTCCGAAACAGAAAAATCGCAAAAGTACGGTCAACTCTTGCAACGACTGCAACTCTTTCACCAGAAAGCTTTAGACGAAACAGCTCTACCCACTCTGAAAGATTTTAAGACCTTGATGAAAAGTCCAGCTCCATCATCATCATTACCACCACCACTGCCATCCCCAAGGGTCACCAGAGATGCTACCCCACAAAGGCCTGAGGAAGAAGAGATGCGCGAAGTGTTTCAAACACCGTCAGCAGCTCCCATTTCGAGTAAGATTGCAGCATCCTTGTTGACCCCGTCCCCCACACCCCAACGAGAAGAAATGAAAGCTTGGGTTAAAAAGATGATGTCCACGCCTCCTTCGACAGAAGTGAAAAAGAAAGAAGGGAAACCAGAAGTGAAAAAAGAAAAGAAAACCAAAGCCATTCCATTGCCACCTCCACCTCCACCACCACTACCTTCGACTTCTACTCCCGTAGCCCATCGGACACGTAAATCCGTTTCCAAACCACCCTTTCGTCCCACCCAAAGTAGCATCACCGAAGAGTGGGTGACTTATTAACAAACCAACAAAATGGAAAAAGTCTTAGCCAGCATTTACTACGATCCCTCGCATCCTGCAGGTTACGCAGGAGTTCAAAAATTGTATCGTGCTGCCAAAACGCGACTGAAAAGTCTCCGTTTACCTCAAGTGCAACGATGGTTACAAGAACAAGCTACCTACACTTTACACAAACCCATTCGACGCAAGTTTGCCAGAAGTCGCACCCGAGTGGAAGGCATCGATCATCAATGGCAAGCCGATTTAGCCGATGTCTCTCATTTGGCCAGCTACAATCGTGGTTACAAATATTTGTTTTGTGTCATCGACGTCTTTTCCAAATTTGCCTGGGTCGTGCCCTTGACTTCCAAATCGAGCAGCGAGTTAGTGCGAGCCCTGCAACGGGTGTTGAAACAAAGCGGTCGTCACCCTCTTCGATGGCAAACGGACAAAGGCACCGAATTTCTGAACCAAGCTTTCCAAAAAGAATTAAAGAAACGTGACATTCATTTTTTTACCACCGAGAATCCCGAAACCAAAGCCAGCATCGTGGAACGTTTTCAACGCACTTTGAAAGAACGCATGTGGAAATATTTTACGCATCACCACACTCTGAAGTACATCGACATCTTACCGCACCTGGTGCAAGCGTACAACCAATCTTACCATCGAAGCATCGGACGTGCCCCGCAAGACGTGACTCCCGACAACGAAGTGCTGGTGTTTGAGCGTCTGTTTGGTACGTCCCCGACGAGGGCTGTCCCCAAGAAAAGTGGAGAGTTGGCCGTAGGAGATTGGGTGCGCATTGGCAAAACCAAACGCACTTTCGACAAAGGTTACTTACCTAACTGGACGACCGAATTGTTTCGCGTCACTGGACGAGTGCATGGCCGTCATCCTGCCGTCTATAAATTGGAAGACATGAACGGAGAAGTACTCAAAGGAACGTTTTATTTGCCCGAGTTACAACGTGTCACCAAAAAAGAAGACGACGTGTACGACATCGAAAGCATTCTCGAACGCAGAACCCGTAAAGTGGGCAAACGACGTGTCAAAGAAGTCAAAGTACGTTGGAAAGGATATCCACCCAGTTTCGATTCTTGGATCGACGCTTCGCAAGTCATCGACTATAAAAGGAAGAAGTGACCAGCATGCCCTTTCACACAGCAGACGCAGCTACGTCGACCACTCCTTCTTCCCCTAGTTCTTCTGTGCAAGATTTACAAAAACAACCCTTGTGGGTGTGGTGTGGAGAACGTGTGCCTAAAACGCAAATCGTCTTTTTCTGCCAAATCTTCGTGGTGTATTGTGTCATCGGGGCAGCCATCGCCAATTTGAGTTTGCAACAAGGAGACAAACAATTGTGGACCATTTTATTGAGCAGTTGCATCGGTTACCTGCTTCCTAATCCCTCCCTGAAATTCTCCTCGAACGGGAACCTTGTGTCCAGTGCCAGTGTCAGTCACCAGTCCAACCACAATCAGAACCCCATTTTGGGCGGAGACACGCCTCTGACGTCCAGTAATATCCCCTCGGACAGCCACAGAACTCTGGAATTATGAGTCACCAAAACCAATTTTACTTAACCTTACCCAGTGACAGTTCCATGGAGGTGTTTCCCAACAACACGTTGTGCTGTTACACGGCCAAATTACCTCAAGCCATCCCCTTAGATCACGAAGCCCATTGGGAAGTGGCTTTGGTAGAAATGATTCACCCGACCCAAGTCCACAATGTCATTGCCAATCAAAATTTTTTTACGGTGCAAGTTCATGACGAGCAAGTGCAACAGTGGATGGATACCCATAGCAAATATCCCCATAAAAAACCTAATAAAGAAAATCCAAAGTGGACCGACTATCAGTTGTTCATTCCCCCAGGTTATTATTTTAGTGGTCAACATTTGGTCAACACCATAGCCACCAGGTTTAATGGTGTGTTTCTGAAAGCTTTGGAAAGTACCAAAAAAAGTGTCACCCTAGAGTACCACAAAACAGCTCGTCGCTTCCTGATGAAATTTCCTGAGGGGTCTAAAATAATATCTTTCTTATTTTGTCCTGAATTGTTTGACATGTTGGGCGGTGACATGGAGATGAGGAAGAAAGTAGAAAAAGAAAAAGGCGAATTACTAGTCATTTCTGACAACGAGAATTTTGCCAAGTATTTTCGTTTCCCGGTAGAACTGAACCAAGGACTGAATTTGATGTTTGTGTACTCCGATGTGGTGGAGTACAATGTGGTGGGACACACCTCCGTGCCGTTACTGCGTGTCATTCCTTTCAAAGTCGATTCTGCCGCAAACGCTGACGAGGAAGGTGGAAACACTTACCACGTTCACCGCGAATTTGTCCATCCTCACTATTTACCGGTCAGCAAGTCGTATTTGGACACGGTCAACATTACTATAAAAGGAGATTTGGGACAAAATATTCCATTCACCAAAGGAAAAGTCACGGTGAAACTCCATTTTCGAAAACGGTTCTCTCACGACTCGTAAGTAAGTCATGTATCCAGTGTACCAAGGGGTGGCACGACAGCGAGGACACGGTTTAGGAGACATGTTAAAATCGGCCTTTCGTTCGGTGGCCCCGGTGTTGAAACCGATGGTGACACGCGGATTGCACGCCTTGAAAGATGCGGCACTGACGCAAGGCAAAGAATTTCTCCAAAATGTCATCATCGACAAACAAAACCCTAAAGAAGCCTTCATGAGGGCTGGTAAAAATGTCTTGCTACAAACGGGCAAAGACATTTTAGGCCGACGAGACACACCTATAAATGCCCTGCACGCTACCGAGTCAGGCATTCAGCAAGGACAAGGCAGAAAGAGACGACGAAGAAAATACCCTTTCACCAGACTTCAAGCGAGAAAGGCCAAGAAAAGAAGAACGGTTCGAGACTTAGACGTTTTCGATTATTGAAACACAGCAACAAAAAATGATGCACCGAGAGTCTTGCGCCTGTTCCAAGACGGAACTGGATCTGTTTGCCATGCCCCCCACGATGATGACCATGCAAGAATCCCAATGGGTGGAATTTCACCCCGTCTCCTCACTGACCGATTCCGCTCCCATCGAGTTTGAAATCAAAGGACAGCCCGAAGATTACATCGATCTGAATAGCAGTTACCTATACTTGAAAGTAAAAGTAATCGAACCACCCAACGCTAACCTAGACGCTGATGAAGCAGTAGCTCCCGTCAATAATTTCATGCATTCTTTGTTTAGCGAAGTTGACTTGTACTTGAATAACAAACTGGTCAGCAGCAACATGGATACTTACCCTTATCGAGCGTACCTGGAAAATCTCTTGACGTACGGAAAAGAAGCCAAGAACACTCATCTGGATGCTTGCGTGGTATGGAAACCTGACCAAGCGACTAAGTTCAGCAGAATTACACTTGCTGGGGGGGGGGGGGGATAATCCAAATACAACGGGATTTGTAGAACGACGAAAGAAAATTGCTGAAAGTCGTAGTTTAGAACTAATGGATCGCTTGCATTTGGACATGTGGTTGCAAGAAAAGTATTTGCTGAACGGGGTGGATGTCCGCCTGAGACTGAATCGCAGCAGTGCCGCTTTCCATTTGATGGCTGCAGAAAATTCCACTTACAAAACCATCATCCAAGAAGCCAGACTTTACGTGCGTCGCGTAGAAGTGTTGCCTAAAGTAGGTAACGACATCAGTCAGACGTTGAGCAGAACGACCGCCAAGTACCCGATCCGACGCGTAGAAGTGAAAACCTTCACCATTCCTGCTGGACAGCGATCCATGATCGAAGATCATCTGTTCCAAGGACAGTTACCCAAACGTTTGATTGTTGGTATCGTCAAGAATTCAGCCTTCAACGGAGCCTACCACGAAAATCCTTTTGAGTTTCAACATTACAAAGTGTCCAAGATTGAAGTCAGTCGCGACGGAAAGACCTTGTGTACCCGGCCTTTCGAGCCTAAATTTGAGCCCGAGAAGAATTACTTGAGATCGTACTTGTCCCTGTACGAAGCCACGGGACAGTTAGGAACCAACACCAGTCACGGTATTACGTACGAGGATTATGCAGGAGGCTATGCTTTGTGGGCTTTTGATTTCACTCCAGACCAAGGCAGCGACGAGGGACATTTCCACCCTATAAAATCTGGCCAGATTCGTGTGGAAATTCAGTTTGCGAGTCCACTACCCGCAGAAAACACGGTGAACGTCATCCTGTATGCAGAATTCGATAATACGATAGAAATCAACAGTTTGAGAGAAGTCATTCTAGATTACTAGAAACCATGGAAGACTGTTATCCCTCTTTACCTAGTGGAGAAACTTTGGACATGAAATGTGAGGAGACTGTGGAAGAAGAAGTGATCGTAATGAAATCGAGATGGCCAGAACAAGAAGCCCATTTAGTCTCCTGTTTTGCCAAACACTTGGTCGACAAAATGACGGAATTGATCAAGAAAAATTGCTATGGATGTCAAAACGATCATCCCAGTCAAATTCAACACGATAAATGCCTAATGTTAAGTCAAGAAGAAAAATTGGACGAGTATCTGGACGAAGCTTGGAGTCTCATCTCGAACAAAGACGTGTTGCACCAGTGGTATAAAGACTTGCGTGAACATTCTTGTCCACCATTAACCACTCAAGAGATCCATCGTATCGAAGCTCTCCTGAATCAGAGTGACGAAACAGAACGAATAACCGTTTATTCGTCAGACATTTTCAAGCAAAAAGTCAGAATCGAATTGACAACTTATTATTACCTGTGAAGAAAAAAAAAACACACACACAAATCAATGGATACCTGGGAACTTTATTACCTTTTGAACCACAGTTCGTATACGGCTTCTTGGAATCCTGTCGTCTGTGCTAAAGATGAACTCCCTCATCGCAAACCTAAAGACCATCAAGCTTACGTGATCAACACGGACGACAGTCATCTCCCAGGAACCCACTGGGTAGCCGTCTACTTTCCTCAAGAAGGATGTGTGGAATATTTCGATTCGTACGGATTGCCCCCTTTGGAAGACGATATCATCGACTTTATGAGAAGAAATGCTCAAACCACCCGATTCAATAACGTGAAATTACAAGGCACAGATTCTTTGGTGTGTGGACAGTACTGTGTGTATTTTCTGCATCATCGCAGCCTGGGCTATTCCTTAGAACATTTAGTGACTCATTTTGATCCTCGTTCTTCTGCTAGAAACGATGTGAAAGTAGATAGATGGTTTTGTGACCATTATGCTTATCTTTTGTCTCAAGCTAGGAAACGTAGTGTCCATCAATGGCCTAATGATTTCCAACAGTGGAAATCACAGTTTCATTCACAACGTTGTCAGCCTTGTTCAAAGTAGATTGTCTATTGAGATTTGAAAAAAATTGTTTGATGTTATAGTGTTGGATTATTGTTAAAAAATGTTAGAAATGTTGTTGTTGTTTAGTGTTAAGTGATTTTTGAATAAAAAATGTTGTGTTTTGAAAAAATGTCTTTGTCTTTTGTTTAGCTAGAAGAATGTTGGATTGATGCTCTTTGATTTCTTACTATCCCTCTCATGACACTCACTAAACGTTGCGGCTCGAAAACCGTGTGGGGATGTTTTCCTTCACGTCCGCGCTTTGACTTTAAGAACCGGGGTTGTTTCCAGTCTAACCATCCACTGTCGACTCATCCTCCTACGAAGATGTGTTCCAAACTAGCTAAGCTCAACGAAGCCTACGTGAATTTGCATAGGGTCAGACACAGTCTGATACCGAAGCCAGAAGAAATAGAGAATGTGAGAATGTTAAAAATCACTGAAGACCTGATAGAAGAGCTCTTCAGAGAAGAAATGAACAGGGAAAAAGAAGAATGGACAGAGAAGTACAGACTTCAGAGACAGCAGCAACAGCAGCAGCAACAGCAGCAGCAGCAGCAGCAACCTGAAGCTGACAGAGGCTTTGTCGATTGTCGTATCGACACCAAAGAGTTCTTCTTCTCTTTCCGAAGAAGCAGACCTATCGCCAGAAAGTCTATCCTCAGAGGACATCGCATTCTTAGAAACTAAAAAAGAATGCCATAGCAAACAAAAAAACAGCCCTTTTCAGGGCTACCCAATACTCTAGAAAAGAAATAACCATCAATTTGCCAATGTGTATAGGTAGAGTAGTGTGAAAATAAACACTAACTCTTTTTCAAAAAATGTGAGGGTATGTGTTTGTGTATAGGATTGTGTGTTTGTGTGTTTGTAAGTGATAAAGTAGGTTGGTGTGGATAGTAGATTAAAATTATGTCTTTTTGGTGTTTGAGGTGTATATTTGGGGTTAGATTGGATTGCTTTGCTTATGTGGATAGTCTATTGAAGTGATTTATAAAAAATTTTACAATAGTGATGGGTAGCATAAAAAAGTGAGTGAGTGTTTCTTTTAGGTCCGCGCGTTGTTGTTGTTTCTTGGTCATGATCTAGGCAAGATGAATTTTATGTTTTTAGGGGATGTTTTCCTTCACGTCCGCGCTTTCAGTATAAATTGAAACTCGTTCGGCAGTCCAGCTACCCTTGTTGATTGATCAACACCAAAAAATGAACACGAGACTGGAGAAACTGTTGGAACTTCATGTGCATCTGGAATATGCCAGGCGCATATTAAATGAACTGGCCGCGGAAGCCATTGTCGAGGAGGGAAGGATAAGAGAGGAGGAAAGAAGAAACAAAGAAGAGGAGGAGAGAAGATATAAAGAAGAAGAGGAAAGAAGATACAAAGAGGAGGAGAGAAGATACAAAGAAGAGGAGGAGGAAAAGGAGAGAAGAAAAAATTTCAGAATCCCAGAGAGCGGAAATTGGGATTCTGAAGCGACATATCCTGCCTCTGCTCTCTCCCCCCAAAAGGTAAAAAGTAACTGGGGGATAAGATGTGTATGTGGCGCCAGGCCTGGAAGGTGCCACCATTAACCAGGTGTCCATGAAGTTCCAAACAAAACAGCCCTTTTCAGGGCTACCCAATACTCTAGAAAAGAAATAACGATCGATTTGCCAATGTGTGTAGGTAGAGTAGTGTGAATATAAACACTAACTCTTTATTAATAGTGGAAGTGTATGTGTTTGTGTGTTTGTGTTTGTAAATGTTGAAGTAAGTTTGTGTGTTTGTGTTTGTAAATGCTGAAGTAAGTTTGTGCGAATAGTAGATTATGGGTTTATTTATTGATTCTTAGCGTATGTAGAGAGTATAGTTGTGGTTATATTATATGAAATGAGAAAGTAGGGGGATGTTTTCCTTCACGTACGCGCGATGTTAGGTCATGATCTAGGTAAGATGAATTTTATGTTTTTAGGGGATGTTTTCCTTCACGTCCGCGCTTTCACTATAAGAACCCACAGTGTTCGTTGTTCAAACCATTCTGCAAAGAATAAAAAGAAGATGGCGTCAAACCAAATGGACAAAATACAAACCTTGCAAGACGTTTTAGACAACTTAGGAATAATGGAACAGATGCTAATAAGACTCGTTGAAGACCATTATTCCTATAGTCCCCATCGTGTAAAGATGGAAATTAATAACTTAAGAAAAGCAAAGGACAAGATTAGTGGTGTCATGAAAGAGATAAAGGAGGAGAAGGAGGATGAAGAGGAAAGAATAAGAATACGCAAATGGAACGAAAAAATTGAAAAAGAAGAAGAAAATGAAAAGAGGAAGAAAGAAGAGGAGGAAGAGAAGAAAGAAGAGGAGGAGAAGAAAAAAAAAGAAAGGGAAGAAGAGTGTAGGAGATAAAATAAGAACTTGGTGGAGAAAAAGAAGAAATTAGAAGAAGAAGAAGAAAACCCAAAGGCCCTTTTCAGGGCCCCCATATTTCTCGAAAAGAGATAGCCTTTCCATTGCCTACCCCTTTTTTTAAATTTAAATTTAAATTTTTAAATCTAAAAAAATTTTTTTTTAAAAAAAAAATCCCATATTCAATTCCCCTTGACGCTAGACAGTCCCACGATTTATTCCCATGTTAAATTCCCCTTGACGCTAGATTGTCCCACGATTTATTCCCATGTTAAATTCCCCTTGACGCTAGATTGTCCCACGATTTTTCTCCATGTTAATTTTCCATTGACGCCAGATTGTCCCAAGGGGTTCTGTAATGCTAATTCCCATTGACGCTAGGGTATCCCACTTCACTACTATCGCGATCAGACAATCAGTGGACGATTTAATCAAACACTTGCACAACAACTCTTTGGATATCAATATGCCCAAGAATTTCTGAGCGGAATGCTGCAGGACAGATCTCGTGAATGGGTTGCGAAACTACCTTGGATGCGTGAAACAACGAAATCATGAGTGGAATTAACATGAAACCCGTCGAAGCAATTGCGAAAAACACACATATCACGACGAAAATCACCAGATCAGCTACAACAACCAGTGTTGTGTAGTAAAGTAACAGTGAGGTATTTATATGACCCTGATGAACTCAAGGGTGGTGCAGCAAAAGCAACTTATCCCTTGTGTCGCGTATAAAAATTCTGTCCACGGTAAATTGTTTTACGTCATTAGGAAAATATTGCCACAACACTATTGTTACAGGAGGTGCAGTGATTATTTTGTCATTGTTTCAGCATCATGACAAATTCAACATTCAGATCAAACTGGCGTGATTTTTTGTTGTTGTCATCTCTCGCATAACCAGATAATTTCACTACGCTGACACTTCCTGGTAACTCCGTTGTTGTTTGTGACGTTGTTGGCAACTCCAACACGTAGACAATCATGTATAACTGAGATATTTTTGTTACTCCAGACACAGATAAACTAAATTTTACCATTCTATGCGATCATCGACAATCCAGATATTGGTATCTAATATTGTTAATCCCTGAGACGAATGAATTGTTAATGCATATCCGAGAGTCTAGCACGATGGGCTTAACGACAACGCCTGTTGTACAACTAGAACCTCGACGATATCATTAAGAACAAGCTAGTGTTTTTGTCGGTCACCTCCGGTGTCTACTGCCTAAATATCAATAAGCATATTTTGTCTGCTTTTATCTGTTGGTCGATAACATAATGGAACTAGCTGATCAGGAAATTATTCATTGTGAAGCTCAGATACTTTATGGTGAAGTGAATTACAGACGTTTTTCCTGGAGACAACTATTACATCATTAGGGCGACATAAGTTCCAGAAATCTGACATTGGAGTTTCTGAAATTACGGTACGCAATATTTTACACTGAACTTTGTCAAGTTGTAATCTTAGTTAACGATTTCAGCTGTCGTAGTTGTTCATCCTGTGATCGAAGGTCGTACAAAACTTCTTCATAGTGGCTAACATAATTGATCAATCATTCTTGTGGTGATTCACCTATAAACGGCGGAAGCTTTCCATGATCTTTGGATACTGTATAAATTTCATCCCAGATAATTATTCTAGAGATATATTTCTCTCCCATTCATTCGGGGGTCGATATATCACTTCGCCATCTAAAAAAAAAAAAAAACTCTTATACGTGCATGCGCTGACACCACGTGTATCATCTCTTAAGCCAGTGAGTTGGCGACAACACAATCATGTCAGAGTTTTTAAATAATTCTATCGCACCGGTTATTTTACCAGAACCATTCGGACCATTCAGATAGATCATGATATATCTCGTGACTGGACCGTTTCCTGACGGTGATGATGATGTTTCTGACAAATTATCATTGCGATAATTAACATCAGGTGTTGTAACGTCAGCTGATTCATTATATTTACGTATTTGTTCGTGTTTTATTCGCCACGACATCCAATTGACAACGCTGGTGTATTTTTCGATAAATGGATCAAAAAGCTGAATTTTGCAACGACTAATATAGAAAGAATCCGTGGCGACGCTAACAACGTCATTGAGAAATCTGTTGATCATCGATAATATAATTATTGATGAGTAGGCGATCACTGATGATCTCAAATGTGTAAACTGAGGAGAATCGCCGTCGCAGTAGCTCATGATCGTGCCAATAATTATTCCATCTCGTGTTGTTGAATTTCTCCGTGAAACCAATATACCCTTTTTTCGCTAATTCTGCTGGATCCATGATTAATCTTGTAAAGCGACGTGATGAATACTGTTTAAATTTACCAATAATCTTTATGTAAATATATGTGTTGTCTTGTGGTAACTAAACTTGTTTTTGTTGTTTGTACGAAATTATCTCAGCGGTTGCGGTTAACGACGTTAAAATCTTGGTGTCTAACATACATCGTAATAACATTATTTTAGCCCAACCACGCCGATTTTGTACGCAGCGTTATTGCAACTCGTATTTCGTGTGTTGGGTGCCCGAATCGCTCGAAATAACGATGACACTCGCGAAGTCCAAGACAAGGCACCGAGTAAGCAGCGCCATTGTCGACAGGAAAGCAGCAGGGAAGTCGTACAGACCAGGTGGCTCAGATAAATTTAAGCCTCCCACACAAACTTTATCCGTAGAAGCCTCAGAAAGCAGAAATAACGCCTCCTACGCAAATTAATCCGCAAAATTTCAACCCAAAGTGCATTTTCAGACATAAAAAAAAAACAGCATTTTTTTGGGGGGGTATTGTAAAATTTATTTGTGATTGCAAGATTGGGTTGTAATTTTATGAGTAAATTTGATCAAGACCGACTCGATATCTACTACGCGGATCATGAAGATTAATCGTGATAAAACCGTGTGGTGTTGCCTGAGCGTTACTGAAAAAATTTTTAAACTTATTTATATCCATGTCGCCGTTGCACCAAGTTTGATGGATATTCCTCAGCGTGTGAGTATCAACGCCATTGAACACTGATAAAATATTACAATTATCTCTAATCACCTTTGGAATTTGCGTATATCGCTGCGTCACGTAAATCACATCGGTGTTCTTGTGTCGGCCACGCGAGAATATCCTAGCTGGGTTAGTTTGCTTATCCAGCATCACATCATCGAAAACAACAAGATTATTAGCATCACCGTCTAAACTTTCCACTGATGGAGCCTCATTGATATCCGTTATAAATTCTATCGTGCCATCCTCAGTATTATCGCTAAATTCTTTTAATACCTGATAACATCGCTGATCATCAACAGATGGTGCAATCAAATACAATTTATCCCATTTTAGCCATCGCATAATCAAATTTAGCAACAATTGCGTTTTTCCAGAACCAGATGGTCCAATGATTATCATTCTAATCGAATTTGGTAATGCCTCGGTGTGCTTTACTTGCTCGCGTTTCTTTGTGGCTGAAAAATCAATTACATTCATGTTATTAGAATATTATGGATTCATATTGTGTTAAGTGTCGCACTCGAACTGCTACGATAAATCCAATCGAAGTCGTTACACGCAACAACAGAAATGCAATCAAGGGAGAATGCGCGGTTTGTGGAACAATTAAGTTTAGATTTGTAAAAAAAAAAGTAGAACCGGAGGAGACATCGCAACCTCCTTAACAAATCTGCCTGGAGCTTCCTGGGCGAAATATCCCGGAGAGAAACATTTACCAGGATATAATTACTGCGGACCTGGTACAAGGCTAGATATAAGACTTAACGATAATAATCAACCAAATCCTGGCGAGGATCCAGTAAACGCTATCGATAACGCATGCTACTATCACGATCTTGCATATCGCAGCGGAGATTTACAACAAAGACATCTTGCTGATATTAAATTAATTCACGCAATAGATGCTATTCCTGATAAAAATTTCAAAGAGAAATTGGCAACTTGGTTAATAAAAGGAGCAATGAAAGGTAAATTAGTACTAGGTGCTGGTAATTTATAATGGAGCAAATATATTATTCTCCGCGAGGATTTTGGCAAGGAAAATCAGCAATAGCCAAACTTGCTAAGGCAGCAAAAGTAAAGCAATCTGTCGCTGAATCGTGGCTATCGAGGCAGGCGGTCTGGCAAATTTATCTTCCTCCGCCTAAGAAAATATCATATGCGAGTTTCTCTGTCAGCGTCCCTAATGAAGTCCATCAGGCTGATCTTATGTTTCTTCCTTACGATACCGTTGACGGAGTTACATACAAATATGTTCTGACGGTTGTTGATATTGCTAGCAGATACAAGGAAGCGGAACCGTTATCGAATAAAACAGCAACAGATATTGCTAAGGCGTTTAGCGAAATTTATTCACGATCTCCATTAACATGGCCGAAGCTTCTCCAGGTTGATCCAGGTCGAGAATTTCTTGGCGCGGTTACTTCACTGATGAAAAAGAATAATGTTAAAATCCGTCGCGGTATTGTAGGTGTTCATCACAATCAAGCTATCGTTGAGAGATTCAACAAAACACTAGCAGAAAGATTATTCGGATATCAGTACGCGAGAGAATTTATCCAAGATAAACGATCTCACGATTGGGTAACAAGATTACCTCACGTGATTAACGCACTAAATAACGAAGTAACACGAACAATATCAATGAAGCCCGCAACTGCAATTACAAAGACAAAAATACCACTAAAGCGAGATTCTACTATTCCACCTGTGCTAGGTAGCGTTATTGTAAGGTATTTGTATAAGGAAGGAGAAGCCGAGGGTGGCAGAAAAAGAGCAACTGATCCAAACTGGAGTGTTACGACACATAAAATATCAGCTGTAACAAGATCATCAGGAAGGCCAGCGATTTATTTTCTAGATTCACTAGCGCCACAACGCGGATTTACCAAGGAGGAATTACAAATAATACCAAAGGATACTCAATTACCACCATCGTCGTTAATGTGAAATTTAATTCTACCTAACTGAGATAATTTTCTTACTCGAGACACGGCCAGATAAACTAAATTTGACCAGGAAATTCTATCATCGACAATCCAGACTTGACCATCTACTGTTAATCCTTGTGATGAATGTATCGTTGCTGCGTATCCGAGTTTCCATGGCGATCTTTCTGCGTTTATTGCATCATTGACAAGATTAATATCAACGAAAATAATATCATTCAAAACTAATATTTTTTCTTCTCCACATGGCAAAATAACATTGATATTTTGTTTCCTAGTATCAGTTGGCCTATAACACAACGGCACCTGCAACGTTGGAAATTTCTCACAGTGAAGCTTAAATAGTATTTCTTGAATATTATCACGAATAATTTTTCTGCTAGCAACGATCAAATGATCTGGACGCCACAAATTTAGAAAATTATCCATCGAAGTTTCGTCAATTATTTTTCTCATCACATCACATTGAAATTTATTAGGTTGCAATCGAATCATTTTTTTAAACTCGGTCAGTAAAATATCATTAGATCTATAATCAGCGTTAATTTCTTCATAATAATCTACAAAATTTCTAAGCCACCTGTGAGGAGATTCACCATCAATAGGATCAGGTTGGCCGTGATCTCCGCACATTATTACAGCGGTATTTTTTTCTTCTAGCCAACCCAGGAATAATTTTAACACAACTAAATTTACCGTGCAAATTTCATCAAATATTATAATCTTGTTGATATATTTATTTCCCATTCGAGCTGAATCCCACAATCCACCGCTGTATTTGAAATAACTATGATACGTACAAGAATTAACGCCACGTTGTTTTATTTCTCTCGCTAGTCTGTGAGTTGGAGTCAACACGATCATATCAGAGTTTGAAAATAAGTTTATTGCTCGTGTTGTTTTACCACTACCACCAGGACCATTTAGGTAAACGAATTTGTTTCGTGAAATTGGATCAAACACTGATACTGCTGTTGATACTTCATCGCATTTATCTTTATGAAATTTATCGCAATCTTCTACATCCGCGTCCTCACAATAATCTAGAATATCCTCGTTTTTTATTCTCCAAGTTCCCCAAGAACCATCGGTGATTAAATTTTCTAATCTGCACTGATATTTTTTATCAATATAAAATGAATCCGTTGCAACCCTTACCGCGATATCAGAAAATTTATTTATCATCGACAGCAAATTAATACTCACATAAGCGAGCATTGATGATCTTAAATGAGTATACTGTGCTGATTCTCCATCAAGATAAGTGATCACTGTACCTAACTTCGTTCCATCAATAATAATATTTTCTCTGTTGCAAAATATTCCACGCGATACTGTATCGGCAATAATAAAATCCATCTCAGCATCATTGATAAATAACCTAGCGTGGCGATGTTTATGATCAACTGATCCTCCTTGAGTAAATTTACCAATTATTTTTCTTCCAATATCTTTCGCGTTCTCACAATCCGTGGGTAACCACACCTCGGTCTGCTTTCTATACGATATAATTGCTTCACTTACCGTCAATGATATTAACATCGACGAATCCAACATATATCTCAACAATACCGTAGGGACCCATCTTCGCTGAGATAAATGCCGACCAAACCAAATATAACAAATTTTATGCAAATTTTCAGCAAGTTCGAATGAAGTAACATGAGCGAATCCGGTCATGACAAAATCGGGTAACGGTCCGTTAATTGCAACTCTAGTCATCTCGTTGGTGGGATGACCGAATTTAGCAAAGTAATCTGCACAATCGCCATACCCAAGGAAACTTCCAGGATAGCATGCGCTCATATCAACGGAAATCATATCCTCGAAATAATATTTGGTATTCCATAATCCTCCATGGCCGTATTCGATACAACTAAGTTGAATATCATTGAGAAATTCATTTCTTGTAGGTTTCCACGAATTTCTTTCTCTAGCAGCATGAGCAGCAACAGACGAAATGGTAAAGCAATTTGTCAGTAATCGATCTGGATTTGACGAATACTTCTCCGCGATATTTTTCATCGATTCATGTAATATTTCATCTCGGTAAATATCTCCGCGTGGTAAGATAAATTGATCGTATCTTTCTTCGCTAGAAAATAACCAAATCGATATTGGATCGGACTTGGCTAATAGTTTGATAAACCTAAACATTGCATCGGAATTGTCTTTCCCAGATTCCACGGGATAAAACTTAACAACACGATCTCGCGGAAATATCATTACCGACTGACTCCACGCATGTGAATTATGATCAACAATTTCGATTGGTGTTCCTCGAGAATTATACGGCGATGAATATAATATTTCTCCCGATAGTGTTTTAACCGTAATAGGAAATTTAAGTTTCTTACTTAACGCAGCAACATCATCGATTGATGCGCCATCAGCAACTGTCTTTGCCCATGAATTAATTTTATTCAATCTCAATTGAGTTAGACCAGATCCTCGTCGTGCGTTTTTCATGTGCTCGATAACTCGCTCAGCCACACAGTTTATTTTCGGAGATTCCCTCATCGCAGGTAGATTTTTCACATCAGGATTATTATTCAGCCGATAAATTCCATAAACAACAGCACTAGAAGGATACGCCCTAGCATAATAAGGACCATCAATCCCTAATAACAATCCTGGTTTCGAATTTTTATCAAGAACAACATTTTTCTTACCGCCGCGTACCGGATCTCGTTTATCACGAATAATCCAAATGTCATCGGGCATTTGTGCAATAAATTTTATTCCGAAAATAAATCTCTCTTCTTTGTGTGAGTTTTTTATATGTTCGATTATCTTTTTCGCTCGCTCCAAATTCATCGTAGCATCAACAAAGTTAGTTTTCCATGTCGACCAAACATGAATCGCTCCATCATCAAAAAATTCCTTCTTCGCACTATCAACTTCAGGAATGATATATTCTGCCTCATCAAGATCAAATAAATCCATTATTATATTTTAGACAAATATCTAAATTATAATATGCAATGCAAATGGATAACAGTTGGATCAACAAAATCATGTGATAAATCCTGCAGAGGCGAATACTGTGGTGCTCACATATACGAAATTCGACGAGGCAACAAAGGACCACAACGATGTTTAGTTTGCCAAGTTGGTATTCGAGGAAAAACAAGATTATGTTTCTCTTGTGGAGGAAAAAAATATCGTGAATTACGAAGATATTATGAGAAAAGATCCTCCTCGGTAATAAAATGCGAAGAAGATTATATTAATCGTTTCAAAGCAAATTACGATTTAAACAAAGAGAATATCATATATGGAAATGAAATCAGCGATTCCCACAATGAAAATCACATGCGAGTATAAATCGCATCCCATCATCGAAGGTTACGAAGCATCTGAGGATGGTAATGTCAGAAACATCAAAACAAAGAAACGTGTTGGTAGTATTTGTAATTCGGGATATCTCAAATTTACAGTCCATAAAAGAAATGAAAGAACAGAATGTTATTCGAATCATAGATTTGTGTTCGAATGCTACAAAGGACCAATAGAGATCGGACTTGTTATCGACCACATTGACGGTAATAAACTTAACAATAAACTTTCCAATCTGCGCGCGGTAACCCAGAGTGAAAATTCAAGATTTGGTAATAACCGTGGATTTCCTAATTATTCGAAGACTGTTAAATCAGTGAATCAGGCAACAGGTGAGGAAATCGCGTTTACATCGATGAGTGCAGCAGCAAAACATTTCTTTATTGAACCACGATCAGTACAATTTGTGGCAGAAGGAAAATATAACGCAACATTTTCTTATGATGCTGATTCGTGGATCAAATTCTCCTATGTACCAATAATATTTGATTCGGAGAGTGACGAAGAATAATTGAATATCTCCGCAAAACAAAAAAAAAAGATTAATTTTTTGAAAATTCTCCTGGGTTTTATTTATTTTTTTCGCCCATTTTTCCCACGGAGACAGATTTGGAAAATCTCACTTGCGATTTGAAAATTTATGATTTCACCAAAAGATTGATACTCACAGTTTCTCCGCGTATATCAAGTAAATTTCCTTTCTGATCCGTTAGTTTGAAATTTATTCTTGTCAATAATCGATTATGACATCGCAGGTAAAACGGATTCATTGGCTCCTTGATTATCAAATAACCAGGAGATGCGCTAGGTGAAAATGAATATAAAATAAAACCCTGATGGGCTTGATTTGACTCTGACGCATCAGCATTATAACTACCCTCGACAACGTCCGCGTGAAGATAAATCGCGATAACTTCCGTTATATTAACGATACCCGGCGATATATGTCGTCCACCTTTGTCAGGATCGTTATTGTGTTTAAGAATCAATTCTGAATGTATTTTTTTGGTCCATGCGGCATGTAATTTCGGAAATAAATCATCAATGGTATCAGTGACGGATTTTCTCATCGCATCAAAATCAGAATTGGGAAATTTGAAATTTGGCAGTGTTTCCTCGGTTAATTCAAATACTCTCATGAATTTTTGTTTCTCACCCGAGTTCTTGATCAACTCGAATTTGCTAATAGGAAGAACATATTCGGCAATTGATATATCGTCGATTATCGCCTGAATAAACATATCATGATAATATTCAATATCATTCGCGAGTTGATTTAAAATTTTCACGTGCTTTATAATTTCGCTACATGAACCAGATTTATTTAGGATGCATTCATGAAATGATCCGCGCAATAAATTTAATTGTAATTCGTGTTCTTGAATAAACTCGTCGAGGGTTCTTCTTACCAAGATACCGTCTATGGGGGCTATTATCCTGTTAATGTGGGTAGCGTCGAAGATTTTCACATCTGGGGGGATTTTAGGAAGAGGCAGCCATGAGAGAATTCTTTCGTTAATAAAAGTGAAAGCGAACATTACCAGGTTAAATTTGTGGTTATTCATGAGATTGATGGCGCTGTGGATCAAAGGTTTGTGTTTGATATCTCCATACCATCCTTCGTTGGTTGTAAAATCTTCCTTTTTTGGTTCCGGTATTTCTGGAATTGCCTCCTCATACCAACCTGGAATAATAACATCCGATTTCTTTGGTTTTATCAGAGGTGCGACCTCGGGCCAACCTAATATATTCCTGATCGATGATTGGTAAATATCTACCACGTACGGTGATTTCACTTCTATCATTGACGATAGTGTTGGATCATGTGAAGATATCTTTATTCCCGGAGTAGCATCGCCGGTTAAATTTGATATTCTAGTGGTAAACTCATTATTCAGCTGATCAATTTCGTAACTACCGGTTGGTATACCAACGACGATCCAATCGGGTGTTCCATCGGGTTTATTTTTATTTGCAAAAACAAGTGAATTATTTGACATCAAATTACCGAATGATGTCGATCTAACATTAGGCCAGCTGTTGTAGACACGCAACTGTGTTAATGCAATCTCGTTAACGCTAATTGGTGTTGAAAAATTAATACTAAACTCGGGTTTCGTTGAACTTAGCGATATTAACGTTGTTGTCGGCGGTGTCGTGTTTGTCACGATCTTGGCTAACTCGGACATTATTAATATTCATTTGTTCAATCTCCGAGTAAATACTAATCATTGAAGAAAATTCTAGATCGGATATAATACCATCGTTGAGACTTTCAGAAAGTAACAGTGATAACTTCGAGTACGCGTCATTGATCTTAGTTAGTTTATTTTTGTACAAAGATAACTTTTCACTTGTGCACGATGATATTTTTTTCGCGATGATATTTAAAACACCGGCAATTGTTGTTGTTGACGAGATTATTATTGTTGCTACAATTGGCGCTATCATTGTTACCGCGGATAGAATTATTCCTGCACCAGCGACTACCGCAGATACAGCGTACACTGCAACATCAATGATAACTAATTTGCGCTGGTATTTATTTATTTTTATCTGATAATCGTCAAGTTGTTTTCGCAACGAATCCTGCCATGATCGCGCCTGATTATATCGGTAATCCGATGCTGTCATTATTAGTTATTTATTATTCCAAATCAAATGGGAAATATTAAATCTTCATATTTCGGGGGTAGTTCGCATAAATATTCTAAAATTGCAAAAAAATGAATTGGTTTTGTTATAGTTCTATCTGGTGGTTCTAGATTGATTAAAATCGATTCTTTATTTGTTAAGTATGCAATAGTAAAACCAGGATAATATTCATCGTAAAATTTAATATGTGTTTTTATACTAAATCTCATCCTGGAGATAATATATATTCGATATATACCCATAATTGGCGCATGAAGGAAAAACGGATCAACCCCAGGTGTCCATATACCTTTATGTGTATTTACCACAAACGGCACTTTACAGATAACATTATTTTTTACCGCCCAATCCGGTATAGAAATTCGCGATAAATATTCAAGATTTATTGACGATATTTTTGTGTTGATATTGTTAATTTTTGTGGTTGTTTCGATAATTTCTCTACCTAATTGCTTTACGTCAGTGGCGTGACCAGTTTTATCGTCGGATTGATCAATTTTTGCTGTTGCAGCAAGAAGTTTCGTGTTTAAATCTCGAATTTCTCCGTCGTACGTTGATGTATCGACTTTTTGACGCGCTAATTCACGTACCACGTTAATTTCATCGTTGATGGATTTTATTTGTCCTTGCATCACGTTAATCCCCTTGGTAAATTCAGGAACAACAACATTACCGAGTTTAATAATTTCCTCGTTGATTTTTTTGTTGAGATCGTCGATGGATGGTTTCTGACCCATCGAGATATTTACTTCGTTAATTTCGGCAAGAATATTAGTAATTTCCTCGTTGATTTTTTTTATTTTTTTGTTGAGATCGTCGATTGATGTTTTATCGATTTTCTGACTCATCGAGATATTTACTTCGTTAATTTCGGCAAGAATATTAGTAATTTCCTCGTTGATTTTTTTTATTTTCTCGCTAAGATCGTCATGTGATGCTTGATCGGCTTTTTTATCTGATACGGAGGAAGTATCACTGGATGTTTTTATATTCTCGTCAAATTTTTTGCTAAATTTATCTAAAACATCGTCAAGTTTTTTAAGGTCGTTATTTAGCCTGTTAAGTCTTTTTGTCATTCTGTCCTGAAGATCGTCGTGTAATGCTTTATCGGCCTTCAGGGGTAACTTCGCTATAATATCGGCGATATCAGCAATAGATTTTAATACCATCTCCGATTGGCGAGTAAACTGACTAATGTGATCGCGGTATTCGTCTCGCTTGATTATATCAGTTATTTTAACGTTGCTAGTTTGTAATCGCCCTTCGGTATTTTGAAAAACAGCAACTTCGCCAGGATCCACCTCTGACAGCGATAAAAGATTGTTAATATCGCTCTTGGTTGCGAATTTTGATGTATCGATGTCGACTGCTCCCTTTTTTTCTTTTCTGAAGAGAGATCTACCGTAAATGTCAACCATGATATTTATCTACGGTATATTCAAATAAAATTTTGCGATAAGGATTGGATGATTTTGAAATTGCATCAAGGACGTTAATTGACTCTGGACCGCATATTGGTGGATCTGCTAATGTTTGTGTTGGAAGTGTTGAATACCAAACCGGAAGTTTTAGTTTTGACACATATTTGATAAATTCATTTGGCGGTGCTAATCCGTATGAGTCGAAGTAAATAACTTCGCGAGGATTAATCGCGTAAGCAACCCAGTGAGTGCCAGGGCCGGAATTTTTATCGAGGTTTATTATTCCTGTCTCGGTAGGATTTGGTTTATCCGGTAGTTGATCTCGCATAAATACGCCCCTGAAAAATTTTATTTTCTTTTTTTTTGCTTCACTGATTAAATCTAAATTTGAGGCTGGTAGGCTCGACTTAGACCGGATCCGTACGGGGGTCGTCTTAGGTAAAGTCCTGATCCTTGTTGCGGCTGCATCAATTTTGTGAGAAGAGGGAGAAGAGGGAATATCCCTCCCTTTTTTTTGCGATATCTTCCTCCGACGACCTTCCTTCCTAATGCGGAACCTATCCCACCAAGTGCACCTAATCCTACTGCCTTTGCAATCATGGGGGCCGCTGCAGCTATTAATCCTGGAATAGCGGCGAATAAAGGAAAAATACCACCTACTTTGATCATATCTCTGATTGCACCTATCGAGAGATTCAAGCGAATACCAGTATTTGCTGATCTGGCTCTGGTGAAATGTCCGTGTTGATTTTTAGTTAACGATAGTTTGTTAGGTCCACCGTGAAGTTGATTACTTTTTAAGGTTAAACTTAAACCTCGTCGTGCTGTTGTTGCTGCATGAAGTTTTTTCACCTGACCGGGAGTCAGAGTTACGCTGACGTGATCGTATGGCATATTAATAATCACTTAATCTAAATTTAGAATTTATTACATGTTTTCTACGGGTGCGTCGATAACTCTCATTCTACCACTGATGCCTTCCAGGATCATTGTTCTATCACTAAGAATAACTGCGATTGCTCTTGCTGGTCCTCCCGTGTTAATTCTGGCTTTGAAATGAATATCAACAACCGACTGCTTTACCAAATCGAGATGTTCCAGGGAAAAATAATAGATGGGATAGAGAGTATTAAAATCTAACTGTGATATTTGCAATCCGGTATCAATATTTTGATCACGTCCCATAAAACTTAGTAATCGATGATATGCACGTGCCGTCGAATTGTTCTCAAAATCGATGGCTATTTCCTCGGATGGCTCCTGTTGGCCATTTATTCTCAACGATACATTTGTTGCCTCTAATCGATCGAATATCATGTTACTATGTAATTGATCGTCTCTGATCATGCTTTGCAGAGCAACAAAGATATGTCTAGGTGCGGAAGAGCCTTGCTGTGAAGCAATTCGCCAGGTAAAAATTCCGTCCATATTAACATTTTCGTTAGAGTCAGTCATTGTTGTCAACCAAGACATGATGGATTTTCCTCCTTGATTCATAAATGATAATAATTTTTCTTCTATGATCATCGATGGAACTATTGCTGGCATCCACAAGGTAATTTTTTCAAGGACAACTTTACCAGGATCACCAGGATCTCTCCAAATGGCTCTGTCATCATTGGCATCTCGAACGAAAGATATCGTATGCTTCGCTCCGTAAATAACTTTTCTGAAATGTCTGCAAAATCCAAAAATATGAGATAATGGAATTGCACAGGAGAATTTTCGTTCAGCTCCCTTCAACATATTTTTTCTTATGGCAAATCCAAGATTGTAATTGCCATTGGGGGCAATCATCGCTGAACGAACATCAGCGGGTTGGCCAGCGGGGTCTACCGGTCTACCAATATCAAATGGTAAATGTTCAGGGTAGTTGGAATTATCCTTGGCAAACATCATACTAGGACCGGCTGATCTGGTAAAATCATCCGAGTATCTTGCTAGACCTATGATAGTCGTTGCTATATCAACGTTGTTCGTAATTGATTCAATCTCTCTTCCATCAATCATGTAAGTGGCATTCTTGAATAATGCCATGATACCATTATTGACAAAACCAACACCAAAATCCGCATCGTAGTTGGTACCATCAGCTGCCTTTACAATTTTACCAACAAATTCGATATACGCCTCAGATGGAAGAAAATATCTTGTTGTATCGTGGACTTGAATTTCCTTCCGATTTCTTGAATCTGGCTCAACTACATCGTACGAGAAATACTGAAAATCTCGCACTGATGTGTCCCTACCTACTGGCTCGTCCATATCAAATACTTCATTTGACACTTGTGCGAACATTTATTACTAATAATATCGTCTAAAACGAAGACCACTACCTGAAACAAAACTTGTATTTACAAGATTTTTCTTAGCAACATCCTGTGCTAGATTTGTATTAGCAACTTCCTGCGCTAGATTTGTTATAGCAGCTTCCTGTGCTAGATCATTTATTTTTTTATTTGCCGCATCATTTATGGCCTTACTGACTTCAGGTGGCATTTCTCTGGTAATAGGTAATTTGACGGGTTGCTTTTTACGTACTAAACTTAATATTTTATCTTTGATAGCGTTGAAGCCTTTACTGGCCAAATTACCGATACCAGAAATGGCAGTCTCGCCGATCTTTCCTATCGCTTTCAACCCAAATTGCTTAATCACGGGTCCAATTTTAGGTATTACTCGCGTGACAAGACTTCCAACGATATCGCCGAATCCATTACCGTGAATATATTTGTATACTGGCAATCGAGAGTTTACTATGCGGACCTGATTAGGTCTGCGTTGATGTTTATGAATAATCATGTTATTTCAATTGTATTGATTTAATCGATGAGTTCATCGACAAACTCCTTGTAAATGTGAGAATCGATGATACCACCACGGAATAATCGCTGACAAATATCTGATGCTTCGTTGACTATCTCACGGGAATTATTTCCGGCTCGCTTTCCTCCGATTAATACTTCAAGGCGAGATACATCGTTGACAACACTGTCAGGGCAAACTGAATATCCGCTTCCTGTTTTTTTTGTTTCTGGAGATTCCAATGGCGTTACGTAAAATACTTCATCTGACGGCGTTGAAGATGTCCCTGACGACGATGACTTCGGTGGCAAATCCCTTGTAGGACTATCTTGTTTAGGATATTTTTCCCTTATAGTAAGAAGATTACTCAGTTGAGCCTTTTCAGGAGTACCACTTCTCTCAGGTGGCGAACTTTCCTTACCTGTAGGTAATGAAAGAGGAGTGGGACGAGGAGGAAGAGGTTGTAATAAAGTAGAAACATCTGTAGGTAATGGATCGAGGTAGGAGTATGCTGATGCAGGAATATCCTTTTTAGGTGTTGCTAAAAATTCTCTTGCTCTTGCTCTTGCTATTGCTTTTCCCTCTGATAACTCTATTCTGTAATTACCAACATCCGATATAAATTTCCCAAAATCTTCATCGGAATATCTTACTGGTTTTCCTAAACTACCAAAATACATTATCGCATACCAATCAACAGTTTTAACTTTATCAGCATCAAATTCTTTTCGCAAAAAGAATCTTTTATTTTCCGTAGAATCATCCGCAGTCATTTGAACTACTGAATCATAGTTGCTAAGTAAATACAATCTTCCTATATTCAAATAATTATCCGCTGATACACTAGGATCAATTGTAAACGAACTACTAGCCGGTGATGATTTATATTCGGGTACAATTATCGGTTCATCACTTTGATCTTTTTTCTTTTTCGATTTTCTTTCTTTTTTCTGTGGTGGAATATCTTCCTTTGGTCTAGCTCCTAATTCCTCTGGTTGAAATATTGGCTCCTGTGGTTGAATATCTTCCTGTGGTATTACTTTTCTTCCTCGTGTTTTAGTTTTTTCTTTTCTTTCTTGTTGTTTTCTTTCTTTCTCTAGATTTTTTTCTTCCTTCTCCTGTTGTTTTCTTTCTTCCGCCACTTGCTTATTAAATCTTTGTGTATCTCTTGCCGCTTCTAAAAATCTTCTGTAACGCGGATCCGTTACTACACTCACATGTGTTTTTCCCGTATAAACTTTATATACCATGCTGTACCAATTATCACGAGTCCCATATCTTTTTTTTCCTATTGGAGTCAAATATTCATTTCGATCGCTAAAATAATTTTCCGCAAAATCACCAATTTGTTCTATAGTATACAGTGCCGAGAGAGGTCGCGATATCATCTCCCATCCCTCCTCGGTAAAATTTTCTTTTAAATTCTCAATATTAAACTTTCCTTTTATCATTAAAGGTTTTCCTCCTCCAGGTTTTTTTCCTCCAGGTTGTTCTCCATCAGCAATTGCAAGTTGTTGCGCCGCTGCTGCTATTGCTAATCGCTCGGGTAATGTTTGTGATTGATCCTCAATACCTTTCAACGCACGAAAAATTCCACGTTTTCTGGTATCTGGATCTTTTTCGTCACCATATACAACCTGCTCAATTGTTCCGGTTATTGGCTTCAACCATTTTGCCGAAGTTTCTGAAATTCCATGTTGCATATCTTCGTAACCACGAACATTTCTCTTAAATAATCGTTTTGTCGGAATGAACTTCTTTAATGCCGCTAATTGCTCTCGCGCTAATCTAGCAGATTGAGGTTCTCCAACTGTGCTAGTTTTCCGACTCATCTTATTTTCAACGATATTGTTTTAATGTGAAATAAAATTAGTATCCGCAACCCAATCTTGCAATCACAAATAAATTTTACAATACCCCCCCCCCAAAAAATGCTGTTTTTTTTTTATGTCTGAAAATGCACTTTGGGTTGAAATTTTGCGGATTAATTTGCGTAGGAGGCGTTATTTCTGCTTTCTGAGGCTTCTACGGATAAAGTTTGTGTGGGAGGCTTAAATTTATCTGAGCCACCTGGTCTGTACGACTTCCCTGCTGCTACAGGAATCTTGTTGAATGTGTTATGTTTTATGTTCCAAACACGGCCATGACCAGATTCAACTAGTATTTTTATAGCACGCTTATTTTGACTGACTATTCCATTGCAATGGAAAAAGAAAAATGGAAAAAGACAAATTCTCCGAATCTCTAAAAATTCACACTTAGCGACCCAACCATTGCAATAGAAAAATAAAAATATAGCAATTACCCAAGATTTAAGAGATATCCGCCGTCATTCAACCTTTTCGTGGAAACTTCCTTTTGTTATTTTTTTTATAGGTCAGTTAAATTTGTCGGCCAACATTTCTTTATTTGGTCACACACACACACACACACACACACACACACATGTATAGCATCGGATTGGCCTTTGGATCGTTTAATGAGTCAGCACTCCTTGGCTTAAACAATATTTTTAGCCCCTATTTTGAAAATGGGCCTTGATAAGAAGCTCCCTCCGAAAAATCTTTCTTTCGGTCCCCCCCCACCTCCGCAGCTGAAGCTACGTAATTTAATTCATATTGAAATAACAGCCAGTCAAAAATAAGCGTGCTAGAAAAATATTAGGCATATGCAAAGACGATATATACTTAAATGGGTAATTGTCAACTTATAAAAAAAATAACCAAGTGCAACTTACATGGCCCCTGCACAGCTCCAAAGGGCGTTCATTTAAAGCGCCCGGGTTGGACTCATTACAGGCCAATTCGAGTCCATAGGAATAAAATCTACCATCTACTACAACTATTGTACCTTTCTGATATTTTCATGTAATATATGATACCTAAGTATCAGATACTTTATATATTATGAGTATCAAAAGTCTGTTTGGGTGGATTTTGGGGTTTCCTGCCCCATGATTGAGGATTTAATTGAAGTGTTATTTCAAATTGTGGAAATCGCGTCTTATTGGTTGGAACATCGTTGGAATTTAAACCAATCAGACGCAATGTGTACAATTTTGAACTAATAAATGTTAGATCCAAACTAATGCAAAGCTTTCTAAATGAATGTTTCATGTGTTTATTGTTTGTCTTATGTATTCCCGTTTTGAAAGTTTGACTTTACAATGACTTGGTGAGAGACGAATGCCCTCACTCTGGTTTATAACTACTTTTGCATTTTTGTTGTCTGTTTTCTTTACCGGAGGAAACAGGACAACAGCAACTATGGCGGCGTTGTGTAGCGAAGGAAGGACAAGCTTAATATGTTTCCTAGCTGGTGGCAGCTTGTTTCTTACTTCGTTAATAGGCTTATTGGGCCAGACTTTAGAATATATCTGGGAGGATTTTAAACTCTATATAACCTTCATCTACATTGTGACGTTTAATGTGATTTTGCTATTGGTCTACAAAGATTACCATTCCCTTTATAAGGTACCTTATTTCGATGCTCACCTGATTTCGAATGTTATGCCCGGCAGTATGAATGGAAATTTATGTACAAAATGAGTACTAATGGATATCACAGATGGCAGACGCACTCTAAATGTTGAAAAAAATCAATAACATGAAGGAAAAAAAAAAATCATACCACGTAAACACAAAATTTTCCAGATTACTGTAATTCATGATCTTGGACCAATTAGAGTCTGAATATACCTCCCCGTTTGCCTGTATCCCCCCTACCGATTTCAATAACGGAAATCTTTAATATGATAAAAAGTGAACAGAACTTAGTCAGTTCCTTCATTGATTTAAAATTTCTAATCTGACTGACCAGTGGCCCAAACAGTGGCATCCTCAGCATCTTTCATGCTTAATGGACTTAACATACTGACATGGCGCCATATTGCGTATACTATGGGCTAGTGTATTTTCTTCAGACAACAGAGTAATGTAGTTAATTCTATTTGGTAACTGCCAGATAATGCTGTAAATTACTGTAATGTTGAGAGTTTAGAGTTATATCCCTTTGCACACATGAACATAGAAATTACAATGTTTGTTAAGTCCACATGAAAGGCAAATTTGTAGTTGTCATTCTTTTCCTTTGCTTGATTGACATTGCAAATATCGAAAGCAGATGAGTATTTTCCTTCTGTGTATGTACATAGATATTTGTGCATGCACCCCTTTGTTGCAAATGGTCATGTACAGGAACTGAAAATCACTGGCATTAGCAGGGTAGTCTTTTACACTGAAAACTTCTGTTGGGAATGAAATGCACAGAAGATAATGCTATTAGGGCTGCCAGGGGCATAATCAGGTTTGAAATTATAAATCACTAAATGTACTAAGTTCTATGCATTTTTTTTTTCATTTATACTTTTTGTTTTTTAAATCTATAGGGGGTACAAACAAACTGGGAGGTATATTCAGACTATAGTAGATCTCTGCCTTTTATTTCAGTCAGGCATTACTGGTAGCACTGTGTTCTAAAGGATTTAATGCTATAGGACAAAAGAGGGGGATTTACTTACCATCTGCATACAGAGAACAGTCTCAGTAAATTGATTAATTACTAGGGAACGGTTGATAGTCCAAAAGTATTTATGCGGAAACATCCTTATGAAATACTGCTTCAGTCTCTGCTACCAGTAATGTCAGAAGAAAAAAGCAGAGATCTGGTTGGTCTAGATCCATTCTGACACTGGTGAATCATATACTTTATAAGAAACAAGGTAAGTAACTTCCAAGCATTCCCTTCCACACCTGACCTTCGATCTCAGGCTGCTGTTCCTGTCCAAAAAGGCACTCTGTCTTAATATGATTAATTTAACTCCTGGGTTAGTTTTCTATTTATCAAGCCAAATTTTTCTGTGTTGCCCCAAATGTAAGTATTGTGCGAATGTTGCCTGCCTCAACAAAGTTACACTCACCTATAGTTGTCTACATGTAAAGAAATGCAACTCTAAGACATCTTTCTTCATTAATTCAATAACAGTGATACCAAGATGCAAAGGTAAGTTTCATCTTGCCATTTGCTCAAATCAACTCTTGGAATCTTGTTGCCAGAAAGAATTACATAAGTGTTTTCTTTACATCCACTCAGTTTAAAAGCTGTAACAGCAACAAAAAATTACTCAGAGTGAAGAGTACTTTTGTGGCACACTTTACTCAGTGGCACAAAAGTTATTACTTACTGGTATATTTTTTAGCAAATAAATAAATAAAATTTAGCAGACTAATTATTTACTTTATTTTTTCTATATCAAAACGGTATGTATTGCAATCATTTTTATACTATATAGTAACTTTCACATATATCTATATGTACTGTCAAATTGTACATGAGCATAACTTTGTCGGTGGAAATGCAGAAACGTCAACGATAGCTTAATAATAGAAAAATATATCAGGAGTAAAATGAACCACAAATTATGGCTGAGTGCCTTCTTAAACAAGAATAGTAGCCTGAGATCCAGTGTGAGGTTTGGAAGGGAGTGCTTGGAAGTTACTTACCTTGTCTCTTATACAGTGTGATAGTTAAGGTCCTGTGTCAGAACAGATCATAGGAATAATACGAAGAACTTTTGTCACTTGGTATGATCTTGTTTTCTTCAGGCTATTGATATTTTTCAACATTTAGCTTGCATCAGCCACCTGTGATGGACACTGTTAAGTCCATAAACACATTGTCAAATCGAGTTGTAGTAACTATTGACAACTACTTTGTAATTGATGTCTTAATTGTATTATGACAGACAACATTGGTTATAGTATTCCCATTTGTTTGTCCCCCCTTAATGATTTTATTAACAAAAAGCATCAAGGATGTAAAAATGCACAAAATTGAGCTCATTCATCAATTTACAATTTCTGACCTGATTGTCATGATGGGGCGCTAACACCATGAACTTACTGGTGCCAGCATTCAGTAGGGGGTACAAATAAACATGAATATTTGTGAATACTTTAGACAAATAGAATATACTTTGGGATACACTTAGTAACTCAGGCTGCCAGTCCTTCATTGACATTATGACTGAACTTGGCTTAAAACAAGTGGTCAAGTTTTAAACTCATGAAAACAATATTATTAGACTGTCACCTTGTTTTGACCTCAGTACTGGGCAAATTCGCATACAATCATTCACCTGACCAATTTATAGTCCTACAATGTCAGATGTCCACCCCTGATATTTATCTTGTTTGGATGTGATATCTTCAACACAAACAGTGTTGTATAACATGTTCCCTGGTTGATTGACAGGGAAACTAAAGGCCAAATTTCCAGCAATATCTCACACACTTGGTTTATTGACACTGTTACTCATAATGAAGTAATGCTATACTGCAGGTGGCCAAATGTTCCAAGGTGCTCTCCTTTATGGATCACTCACATCTTGCTTCTGTCTAGGGTTCAGCTAGCATGGGTATATGAGAAAGCTTGCTAGTAGTTTCCCATAGGTTGGTGGTTCTTCCTGGGGTTTTCTCAGGTTCTTCCTTCACCTGATATCCTGGCCACTGTGTAGAACTTATCATGTGCTTAAAAGTATTGTTAAACCCACAACAATAACAACAGATCTACTGCAACTAATATATCTTTGTGATATTTTTGTGTAACCGGGTTTATTTGATGTCTAAAGACTGGATACTTTCTATATTAATGGCATGTTTGGAGGTTTTGAGTAACCTCAGTATTATGGATTTAATAGAAGTGTTATTTCAAAATTGTGGTGAATTTTTTTAACAAAATGAAGAAAGAGATGCCTGGATAGCTTAATTATGTTAAAAAAACGTAGCATTCCATGACTACGATAGCATTCAACCAGCTGAAATGTATATCATTGGAACTCAAAAATGCATCCACTTGCTTGTGTCAGAATTTGATTCCATTAGGAAAAGGACATAAAAATAAGTATGTCTGATGATAGCATTTAGAATTGTTCTCTAGTTCCCCTGTCAGTTAATTGGGGATTTCACAACACCATTTGTACTGGAAGTAAGACATTGCATCCAGACAACATAAATATCAGTGATGGATGTCTTCCACTGTAGGACTGGCCAGTTTAGTGACCTTGATGCTATAGTATTGTATTTATCTGTACAAGGATCACCGAACTCAACCCCTCAAAACCACAGACTTGTTGAACAAGGTATTTGGTTAGAAAAGAAAATTCCAGTATTCTAAGAGTCTTGAAAATAATAGAAATATTGTAGTAAGCTATAAAATTATAACATTTCCCTGAGGAATGTTATATCATCTTTGAATACATCATTTTATGATTAGAAAATGCAAAATTAGTTCTCTTCTAAAGAAAACTACTGCTAAAGTCAAATGTATCTGCAATGAAAAATTATGAACAAAATGTAAACAGTTCAAAAGCAGAAACAGAGGTCTTGGAAATGCTTAATCATGCGCATTTGGTTGCAGTTTTTTTTACCTGGGACGCAGACAATCACTTATACAGGAGTCCTTAGAATGCACGCATTTTCCAGACAGCAAATTCAAGGGCTTGCCAGTCCTGCTTCAACTATCTGCTGAATGGGAAAATTTGTTGATAAAATGATCATTTTAGCTGTGCTGATATTTACAATGAGAAAATTCAGTTTCTGAAAGACCCCAGATGTACATGTCATTGTAAGAGTAGATCTGGAGAACATGACCCAATAGTTTGGTGGCAAGTTCAAAGACTTGACTAGCTGCTGAGTGGTTGGACATAATTCACTCTCACTCTAATGGACAAAGAAGAGCAATATGTCAGAGGTGTAAAGAAGTTAGAAAATTAAAATCATTGGCAACCACTGGTTCTGCTCATCTTGAAATATAGCCACTTCATGTATGCCCAATATGCCTCTGGTAGGGGACTGAAACTTTTGCTGGTGGGACTCCTGTTTTCTCCAAAATAGGAGTCCTGGACTCCTATTTTTAAAATCCTAGCAAGACCTCTGAGAAATCAAATAAACAGCAAAATAGTTACTTAACTACAGCATGAACACGATTGGGAATTGAACTTCGGGTTCAAGCTCATTCTTGAGATGATCAAATAAAAGATAATCCGACAGCATTTTTTTTTTTTTTTACAGTATCTTGTTTGCTTTCAGCTTTCTAGTATCTGTGCCACTCCTGACCAGAAACTTATCCACGATCTATTTACGGCATTACATTTTATAATATCTTACATCTAATAATATTAAAACTGTGTTTAAACTATCAAGTAACTGAAAACTTTCTTCGTGTGAGTTTTTGTTTACTCCACAAGTCAGTATATTATTATGCAGGATTCAAACTAGGATTTTAAAAAAATGGGAGCAGTATTTGATCTTTCTTTAATGTAAATGGATGCATTCGTTCCTTGAATTGGAGCCTGAGTCACAAAGCTAAAACAATATATATATATATATATATATATATATATATATATATATATATATATATATAAAGGTCACAAAATGTGATATATAAGCCTGTATGTTTGATAGACATAATAGAATCATTATCAGTGGTGACTACAAATGAACTGAGTATGTGTAGAGCATAATTTTACACAAAAATTGTACATTATGTAATACAAATTTTTCATTGCCTTTTGTGTGAAGAGAATAGAAGGATTTTAGAAATTTAAAGCAAATTTTGAGAATAAATTGAACACACTTAAGTTGAACTGTAATAAGGTTGGGTCTAGTACATGTATTTACCATTGTATATTATTTGGCCTTAATTTTGTACAGGTTGGAGTACGTGGGGGTTTTCTTGGATGTGCTTTTGCCATTGGGCTGATGATAGCATTTTCTGGATCAGCATGGGTCCATTTTGGATGTTACCTAGCAGCTATTAGTTTTTTCCATTGGTCAGAATATTTTGTCACGGCAGTCGCCAATCCAAAGACTCTAACCTTGGATTCCTACCTCCTTGACCACAGCAGAGAATACAAGCTAGCAGCACTCTGCAGTTTGATAGAATTTGTATTAGAGCTTTACATATTTCCAGGTAAGTGTGTACCAAACAAAGGGGAGAGGGATGGCAATGTAAAGCATTACATATTGCCAGGTAATTAGGCAGCAGACAAGGGGGAGAGGGAGGGCAATGTAAATATTTCCAGTTAATTAGGTGCCTAACACGGTGGAGAGGGAGGGCAAGGTTTATATACTAATTTTCAAGAGGTTGAACTAAATATGAGTTTTTCAGAACTTATTTACATTTTTGCAATTTATGAAGTTAATATGTGACAAATGGAGTGAAATTTTTCATGGGCTATCACATTAACAAAGACTGAACTGCCACGAGATTTGACTTGAATGCATGTACTGCTCACAATACAAATGCTATTACAACAACAACTACTGTTTCTCAATAATTGATTTCCTATTGTAAATCAGGCTTTCATTGGCCTTGTGTTCTATGTCTGTCTTACTCTGAAGATTATTAGATTTCTCTCTTCCACTGTCACTGTCTCTCTCTCTCTTTGCACCTGGCACTCTTGGATAAAAACGTTTTGATGGATAGCTGTACAGCCCCATTTATAAGTGAGTCATTTGCACAGATTATTTACACGTTTAAAGTGGTTGTTGTTTTACGCATTTTAGCGCTAGAAAATCTCTTTTAATTAACAGACATAATTTTCTTTCATTTGTAGGCCTTATGAACATATACCCTAGGAATACATTTAATTAATACTAATAGATGTGTATCTTCTTTCATGTGTCAGACTTTTATATGTATGCCCTAGTAATACATTTTAATGAACACTAATAGACGTTGATCTTTGTTTTCTTTGTTGGCCTTATAAATGTATACCCCAGGAATACATTTTATTAACAGTAATAGACATGTATCTTGTTTCATTTGTAGGCCTTATAAATGTATACCCCAGGAATACATTTTATTAACACTAATAACATGTATCTTGTTTTCTTTGTAGGCCTTTTAAATGTATACCCCAGGAATACATTTTATTAACAGTAATAGACATGTATCTTGTTTCATTTGTGGGCCTTATAAATGTATACCCCAGGAATACATTTTATTAACAGTAATAGACATGCATCTTGTTTTCTTTGTAGGCCTTATAAATGTATACCCCAGGAATACATTTTATTAACAGTAATAGACATGTATCTTCTTTCATTTGTAGGCCTTATAAATGTAGACCTAAGAATACATTTAATTAACAGTAATAGACATGCATCTTGTTTCATTTGTAGGCCTTATAAATGTAGACCTAAGAATACATTTTAATTAACAGTAATAGACATGCATCTTCTTTCATTTGTAGGCCTTATAAATGTAGACCTAAGAATACATTTTAATTAACAGTAATAGACATGTATCTTGTTTCATTTGTAGGCCTTATAAATGTAGACCTAAGAATACATTTTAATTAACAGTAATAGACATGTATCTTGTTTCATTTGTAGGCCTTATAAATGTACACCCCAGGAATACATTTTAATTAACAGTAATAGACATGTATCTTGTTTCATTTGTAGGCCTTATAAATGTACACCCCAGGAATACATTTTAATTAACAGTAATAGACATGTATCTTGTTTCATTTGTAGGCCTTATAAATGTAGACCTAAGAATACATTTTAATTAACAGTAATAGACATGTATCTTGTTTCATTTGTAGGCCTTATAAATGTACACCACAGGAATACATTTTAATTAACAGTAATAGACATGTATTTTGTTTCATTTGTAGGCCTTATAAATGTACACCCCAGGAATACATTTTAATTAACAGTAATAGACATGTATCTTGTTTCATTTGTAGGTATACATTTATACCTAAGAATACATTTTAATTAACAGTAATAGACATGTATCTTGTTTCATTTGTAGGCCTTATAAATGTAGACCCCAGGAATACATTTTAATTAACAGTAATAGACATGTATCTTGTTTCATTTGTAGGTATACATTTATACCTAAGAATACATTTTAATTAACAGTAATAGACATGTATTTTGTTTCATTTGTAGGCCTTATAAATGTAGACCCCAGGAATACATTTTAATTAACAGTAATAGACATGTATCTTGTTTCATTTGTAGGCCTTATAAATGTAGACCTAAGAATACATTTTAATTAACAGTAATAGACATGTATCTTGTTTCATTTGTAGGCCTTATAAATGTAGACCCCAGGAATACATTTTAATTAACAGTAATAGACATGTATCTTGTTTCATTTGTAGGTATACATTTATACCTAAGAATACATTTTAATTAACAGTAATAGACATGTATTTTGTTTCATTTGTAGGCCTTATAAATGTAGACCCCAGGAATACATTTTAATTAACAGTAATAGACATGTATCTTGTTTCATTTGTAGGCCTTATAAATGTAGACCTAAGAATACATTTTAATTAACAGTAATAGACATGTATTTTGTTTCATTTGTAGGCCTTATAAATGTAGACCCCAGGAATACATTTTAATTAACAGTAATAGACATGTATCATGTTTCATTTGTAGGCCTTATAAATGTACACCCCAGGAATACATTTTAATTAACAGTAATAGACATGTATCATGTTTCATTTGTAGGCCTTATAAATGTAGACCCCAGGAATACATTTTAATTAACAGTAATAGACATGTATCATGTTTCATTTGTAGGCCTTATAAATGTAGACCCCAGGAATACATTTTAATTAACAGTAATAGACATGTATTTTGTTTCATTTGTAGGCCTTATAAATGTACACCCCAGGAATACATTTTAATTAACAGTAATAGACATGTATCATGTTTCATTTGTAGGCCTTATAAATGTAGACCCCAGGAATACATTTTAATTAACAGTAATAGACATGTATCATGTTTCATTTGTAGGCCTTATAAATGTAGACCTAAGAATACATTTTAATTAACAGTAATAGACATGTATCATGTTTCATTTGTAGGCCTTATAAATGTAGACCTAAGAATACATTTTAATTAACAGTAATAGACATGTATCATGTTTCATTTGTAGGCCTAAAGCAGCTGAGCTACATTAGTATAATAGGTTTGTGTCTTGTTGTGGGAGGAGATACACTGAGGAAAGCTAGCATGTATACAGCTAGTACAAACTTCAATCACTATGTTCAGTACGAGAAACAGGAGGGTCACATTCTTGTGACATGGGGAGTGTATTCTCTCTTCAGGCATCCAGCCTACGTGGGATGGTTTTACTGGAGTATCGGAACTCAGGTGGGTATTCCATGCTTGCTTGAAATTCTTTTACAATTTTTTATATGATTGCAATGCCTTGGTTAGAAATTATTTCTGTGTGTTGGGAGGATGAGGCACTTTTTTTTAAACTCTTGCACATTTGCCAACAATATTATCTATGCTTAAATGAAATGATCATGGTTATTTTCAAATGTTTTTAGATTAAACTCAGTGAAAGTTGTGTACCTTTAAGCTAACTTTAATTACAGGCGCAACAAAATGGGAGTCTCTTGTTCAATGATAAGACACAAAAAATGTCCCAAAACTTTATGACGTAAGCTATTACATGGTTATATATTAATTAGTTTTAAATTAGAAAACCTGGAATACAGACAGAGGGGTAAATGAAAGGGAAAGAGTGAACAAAATGTTGGGGGTGGAGTTAGGAATAATAAGGTGTAATACTTTTTTCTTATGCAAACTAAAGGATTAAATATATACATGAGAAAGTGTTTACAGGTGTCATTTGAAATAATGTTGTTGTAGGGTTTAACTCCATTTTTCAGCACAAGATAGGCTATATATGGTGGCCAGTAGAAATGGTGGAGGAAGGATCCAGGGAAAGAACCACTGACCCATGAGAAACTACTGGCTAGCTTTCTCACATACAGTAGTGCAACCCCGCTATAATGCCCCCCACTATAACGCAAATTCGGATATAATGCGGTCATGGTGTGGCTCCCGAAATTTTGTATATTCATTCACACATGAAAAAATATTTTTTGTGCAAAGTACATGAAATAGTGTATAAAAAATGTATTATCATTATGGGGAAGAGATCGCATATTAATTCGAATTAAATATGATCGTTTTGTGGTTCCTGAAATTTTAAATACATGTATGTGTTTTTTTCTTGTGCCTGGAATCATTTTTTTTGAAGTATGAGAAATAGTGTGTAAAATGTTTATTATCACTTTGGGGAAGAGTTCGCGTATGAATTTTAATATAATACGATCGTGGCGTAGCTTATGAAATTTAAAAATTTCACCAGGTTCTTGAAGTGTTATTCCAAAATAAACATTATTGGAAATGTTACTTATTACTGGTCCATGAGTAAAGCCAGTAAGTCATCCTTGTGATTGTCTTCAATTAATTCTGTATACAGTTGTTGCTCAAACAATAGCCAACATGTGTTTCTTCTTTAACTGCATACAGCAGACAATGCGGTGGTTGATAAAAGATTCTCACAATTTAATAAACATCAAAAAACGAAAGCCGCCAACGTCTGCTGGGCTTGGCGGTGTTATTAGACGCAATCAGTTGACCAGTAAATAATGTCCGCTTTATTAGCTGGAAATTGAAAGGGTATGAAATTGTACATGCATTAAGCTTAAAATTTTGTTATGAAAGTGACTGCACTTAGTTCTTGGGTTTTACATGGGTAAGGTGATTGTTTATGAACTCGTTATTAATTTTCTATTTTTTATAAAAAATATTTTATTGAAGAGCAAGTTCACAAATGCAAGCCATTCTCTGTACTTTGCGCAGTTGTTAATATAGTAGTTTTCACACGTTTCTTTCGATATTCACAAAATCTGAAGTAAAAGTTGTATGCACGCTAAAAGCTTGTGTTGATTGGTAATTATTCTTGCTGTAGTCATTCAAACGAATAGAGTACAAGCATTATTTTTTGGAAATTTGAAATGGATAAATGTACACGGAAATGCATATAAGAAAATTTTAGCAGTATGAAATTTGTACAGACACCGTTCATAGACCCTGGAACATAATAAACCGTACACGTGCTTCATCTTTCTTAACCTAATTTTGCTGTTAATTTTTCCCATTGAATTCAGACACATAATGATGTGTGACAAAATTATTGAATAGTTTAAATATGTATGCAATTTTTGCAATGGAATTAAATATATTATGGATTAATTTCAAGCCCCAACGGTACGATATCAGACGGCAAGTAAACGGTGTTGATACTTTGTTCATGCTGTATATTAGACATTGAATTCAGACACAATGATCTGGGAAAAATTATTGAATATTGTAAATCTGTGCAATTTTTCAATGGAATTACATGCATTATAGATGAACTGAATGCCATGACGGCATGATAGTAAACGGTGTTGATACCCTATTCATCATATACATTAGACATGAATGCATGTATATGTGCCAATGAGTTGTTCTCTGAAAAAAGTAAAATACTGTAAAACCCCACATTAACACGACCCCGACATAAACGGAATCCAATTTTTTGGACCCCAATTATCACGTAATAGCGGGATTCCACTGTTCCCACATTGGCCAAACCCAAGACTTGAACCCATGCAGACAGGAAATAATGGTGTAAAAGCTTGCATGAAAAAAACAATGCACTGAAACCTGTCTTACAGAAGTTACTTGAATGTTTGCCTTTAGTGACGCTTTTAAATCATTATTGACTATTTTATGCTAGTCTGTGAAGTAGTTGATTTTACAAGAAAAATGTTGATAATTCTCTCCAGTCAGTAGACATTGTTAACATTATAATGAAACAATTTCATCTGTCATGTTGTCAATTGCTTGATCTAGTGGTAAGCAAAGTGACCTGTTATGCGGGTATACCAGGTTTGAATCCCCAAAAATACATACCGTATTTACCGCATATGTTGGGACACGATAAAATAACTTTTTTTTTTCTGTCCCAGAACTTATGGTGAAACATTTTTTCACATTGGTCATATGTCCCAAGACTTAAGAAATGAAATAAAATTGTATTGCATTTGTGTTTCCCCCCACCCCACTGTACGTTGCAATAAAATAGATAAATAAAACGTTGAATTGATAATAAAAAGAAAGAAACTAACCTTGTGTTGTTATCATTTATTCCTTTTTTCAACATGAGCATTTAAGTATAAAATATTTCCACGAAATCCGTAAGCGTAGGATTCCATACTGTAGCGTGCATCAGTTGTGTGTGGTTGTGCTCCGAAGTCTGAACATGTTATCCGACTGAAAACTGAAGCCAACAAAATCGCAAACAAGAGGGAAATAGTCAACCGATATCTTGAAGATGCCATTCACGCATGACACGGTGTTGGGTGCAAAATAATCAAGATTGAATTGTATCCAGGTCTACTGTATGACAGTATGTCGCAAATAAAAATGATCATTTGAAAACACATTCACTTAAATGTAATTGACAATCTTTTCACCAGCTTGGGTTACAGAATTATCCTTACTATTTACCCGCAGACGTCAATGATACTTTGTATTAATTGTAACCACAGATGCCAAACACATCGAACATGGAAGCCCTGGTGGTGAATAAACATGACTGGCAGCAATCAGTTAACTCCTTCTTTGAACCTACCGACAGGACATCAGAGACAAAAGGTAATTTTTATTACAAAGCAAGCCGATCTCAGAAGCCGACTTTGGTTACTTTGTTTTTTTTTTTGGCAAAGGATATCAATACAAAAGTTATTTTATTGCAAAACAAGCCGACATCGGAAGCTGACTGGATTTTGTGAAGTGAGCCGATTTTTATATATATATATTTTTTTTTGTTTAATATACAAAGACGGCCGAGATATGGAAGCAAACTTGGGTTCCTTTTCAATTATATTCACGGGAATTTTGAAAAAAATTGAAACAATGGAACAAATTTTGACGCAATATAGTGCTTTGGGCACAGATGTCGATGTATTCGCAAACGAGAGGGAAATAATCAACCGATATATTGAAGACAACTGCCATTCACGCATGGTACGGTGTTAGGTTCAAAATAGCCAAAAATAATTTTTATCCAGGTCTACTGTATGACAGTATCTCGCAAAAAAAATAATTATTTAAAAACACATTCACTTGAGTACAAGTGAAAATCTTTTCGCCGGCGCGGGTTACAAAAGTATCATTACTATTTATCCGCAGACATCAATGCACCTTTGTAATAATTACTACAAAAAATGCCATGCACATAGAAGCCCTGGTGGTAAATAAACACAGCTGGCAGCCAACAGTAAACTTCTTCTTTGAACTTACCGACAGGACATCAAAGACAAAGGTTATTTTTATCACAAAGCAAGCCGACGTCGGAAGCTGATTTTGGGCTCGGAAGCTGAATTTTTTTTTAAAGGATATCAATACAAAGATTATTTTATTGCAAAGCAAGCTGACCTCAGAAGCCAACTTGGATTCTTTTACTTGTGCCGATTTTTTATATTTTAGCTTCGAATAAACAAAGACGGCCGAGATATGGAAGCTAACTTGGGTTTCTTTTCACCAGTATTCACGACATTTTTTAAAATAAAGTGAAACAATGGAACAGTTTTTAAAGTTTACAATATAATGCTTTGTGCGCGAACATCGATGACCCAGCATCATCCAGAAGATTTGGAGCAAAATAAAATCACGTGATGAATAGATTTCGCCGACAATATGATCATTAACATGGATAAAACTCTAGTGTACTTTGATTGCATTCCTGGATGGAATGACTATAAGATGGGAGTCAAAAGTGTGAGAATTAGCAAGACTTGTGCAGATTTGAAAACATCTGACTTTTGTCCTTGCAGTTTCCGCTTCAGGTGGTGTGTTGTCTCTAACATTTTTTCACGGTATGAGAAAGCTAAAAATATAGTCATGTACCAAAAGAATAGATCGTACGTGTGCAGGAGAAGGGTTGTGTTGATGAGATGCTGCTGCAGTGGATTGAAGAGTTTTATGTCAAGTATACAGTTTTATATTTTTTAAAGATAAAATTTCAGTTGGAGTGCAATTTCCGACATGTAATTTTCGAATGATTTAAATGGTGTCCCACAACTTACGACTCGAAAAAAACCGATGTGTCCCAGAACATACAGTGCACAAAAAAATTACTTTAAAAATTATTCTATGGTGTCCCAACAAATACGGTGTCCCAACATATACGGTAAATACGGTAGTATTTTTTTAATGTTTTTGAAATGTGCTCATTTAGCATGATTTACGAAAGAGAATTATGTTACTACTGATATTTTCTGTACAAATATACACAAAAGACAGCAGGACATTAACCTAAACAGATGACATTATCTCACATAATACCATACAAAAACTGCGGCTAAAATTTGTTTTTCAATTTAGTTAGCCATTGTGTTGGAGCATAAAATAAAAAGAAAATTTGCTTGTTTCAAGTGAATAATGGATATATTTCGTCTCATCGGTGAAACAGCAAGTATTTTCACTTGTGGGTTTGCCACAGATAGAAATATTGGGTTTTTCACCCACGTGATGAAACATATCCATCAGTCACTTAGTACAATCAAATATCATCTATATCAGGTCAAAGAATTTGGAGGTAAGAGCTTTTCCCAAGGATTCATCGAGACAGCCAATACGGGTTGGCCTGGGTGGCTATCAGACCTGCAGCCATTGGAGAAGGTGTTCATTGCCTTGCTAACTGAGCTGCCTTCTACACTATCTTAAGACAGAAGACCACTCTGAACATAAAAGGAAATTTATTGGGCAAGATGCTAAAGTGCAAAACCCAGCACTTAAGTTGTCAAAATTTGGCAGTCTGATTCACAAACATATTTGTTTTTACAAATCGGAAAGATTTTTATCCTGGTTTTATTCTAATTATAGTTACAAATCATCAAAATTTGCAGATTTTGAGCTTGAGCTTGAATTTCTTGCTGAAAAGGTTTTGAGAATGCTCTAAAGTTATTTTAGCAACAAATTCAAGTCCAAGCCTGGAACCCCATGAAACATTTGGTTGTTGTCGTTGTAGGGTTTAACGCCATTTTTCAGCACATGATAGGTTATACATGGCAGCCAGTATTAATGATGGAGGAAGAATCCAGGAAAACCCCGGAAAGAACCACCGACCAACGAGAAGCTACTGGCAAGCTTTCTCACATACCGACATTGGCCGAATCAGAGACTTGAACCCACGCAGACAGAGGTGAGATGGCAGTGATCCGTAACGGAGAGCGCTCTAGATGACTCGGTATAAAGGGTGCATCTGCATCATGGATATTTGGCAGTCTGGTTGAGCAATCAAAGTTGAGAAGAATTTCTCATTTGGGGATTTTTGTTTTATTCTAATTGAAAGTTTAGACTGCCATGGTTTGGTGACTTTTAATTTAATTTATCATTAAATTTGTACCATATTAGTTACATGAGAGAAAAGAAATAATTTTCACCTAAGGCTTTGCTGCTTTCGAAATAAAATTCAGTTTCAGCCACATTATCGTATCATTGTATCTTTTTGTTACATATCAAGAGCAGGTCTATAATATTTTGATCCGGATAATTTCTTGTCTTTTTTAGATCTTACTATGTAATCCAATTTGCTTAGTGGGATATACCTTGGCATCATGGCGATTTTTCAAAGAACGAGTGCAAGAGGAAGAAATCTATTTACTGAATTTTTTTGGAGAAGATTACGTGGATTATCAAAGGAGAGTGAGCACAGGTCTTCCGTTTATCTATGGGTACAGAGGACAAGTTTGAGATTTTAAGCTGTAAGGTCTATCCAACAGGAGAGGAAGAAATTTCATACATTGGCTGTGATCTTTATTTCCACAACCTTATTTGAAACATTCGAGCCATATAAACAAAAAGACATTACACACATCCTTTTTTGAAATATTGAGGACACAAATGAACAATAACACATTACACAGATCCATATTGCAACAAAAGTGCAATGTAACTTTGGTGGTGGATGTTGGTTAGGAGAGACATGTTTTAGACTTGTACATAGTGTGTGTATTTAAATTATAATTAAATGAGGAAATTAGGGTTAATTGCGTGTTAAATATTGGAGCATTTCACTTTTTACATAATAGATTTTTCTACATATCTATGGATGTTAAATGTTGAAGCATTTCACTTTTTATATAATGGATTTTTCTACATATCTATGGATGCTATGGTGACCATCCTGTAAACCTTGATTTTGCTACTCTTGACTTGATGATCTTATTGACATTGGTTTTTATTAAAGGACTTCACATGACTTGTAAATGAAAATAATGCTGATCTGACATTCATGATGGCTGCCATAATGACCATCTGTCTTCTTATTGCTAAATGGATTAAATTGGGATTTTTACTGAACAACTTCTTATGCTGTGTTAATGATCTGACATCCAGTGTAGCTACCATGCAATAACAATTTTCACAGTCATATTGCTGCTCCTCCAGCATAAATGGTCAGGAAAAATGGTTTTTTCACAAAAAGACTGCAAATGGCAATACAGATAGTCTGAATTTGATGCCAGTTTGACATCCAAAATGGTTACTTTGGCAGCCATCCTGAAGGTCATGTTGTTGCTACTTCTCCTGTCCAGAACAAACGGTCAGATCAACATGGGATTGTCCATGACAGACTTGTTATGTTTTTTAGTTTGTCCTGTATGAAAGTGATGCAAGTATAATATCCCGATAGGACCATTACAGTGGTTATCATTAAAATCTTCTGAACAGATCATTATATGGGCATTTTGTTGTTTTTTCACCAAAACACCTGTAGAGGTCACATATTAAGGTCATACTTATCTATCCTCCAAAATCTTGGCATCCATCTTTAAACTTTTTTGTTTGGTTATTTCTCCAGAATGGATGCTTGCATTGCCATGGGCACCACTAGTGGCCTAAATGGTTAGAGCATCTGCTTTGGATGCAGGAGGTATTAAGTTCAAAACCAAGCCGAGTTATACCAAAGACTTATGAAAATGGTACTATCAGCTGCCTAGCTTGGTGCTCAGCATTAAGAGGTTAGTGTTAGGACTGGTCAGCCTGGTGTCAGGATAGTGCATCTGGGTGGGACATGATGCTACTGTCACACTGCAGATATCTTAGCAATATGACTAAAATTGTTAAGCCTACATTAAAAATAAAAAGCACAATGAACACACACAAATAATGGTGACATATCAGAAAGGCAACATACACATGCCTTCAAATGGGTGGAATTTACCAGTATGATCATCAATCAGTACACATTTTGCAGATTTCTAAATACACATTGTGAAGTTGTATATATGTGAGGAAATATTATGACAGAGTAATGTTTTCTAGCCTTTTCCATATAATTTAAGTGACTTTTGTGATGTAGAGAAAGCTTTTTGAAGAGCATTGTCGATAAGATTATTTTGGTGGATAATAATTTTAAAACTTTTGTAATAATGTATGACTAGCAATATGTATGACATAGCTCATTACAGGCAGTTTTTATTGATATGGTATATTATTTGTCATATTTTATTAGACTCATGAGAACCATGTAAATGTATTGTATTGAAGGTGAGACTAATGTATGTTATTAAAAATTGTTGGATGTTCATTAGAGGCACTCTCAACACATTGATTATATCATGCAAAGGATCTGAGAGCCAAGTACCATGCCTAAGGACACACTGAGGCAGCTGACCTGGGTTGTCTTGGGAGGGTATTGAATATAGGTGCACATTATTACTGGTATCCCTTTACCTCGTGCAAGCGTCTTTGGACGCCTCTACTGCATTCGCATGGAAGCTCCTTTTGACGCCTCTACTCCATTCGCATGGAAGCGCCTTTTGACGCCTGCTGTAAACATCAGCCATTTTGAGCTGGTTTTCATAGCGCCACCTTCGGGGAAAACCCCCCTATTAGATACTACATTCATTTCTGCAAATGACAAGTACATCAGATCACGTGGTTGCTGTTTATGCACTGGTCGATAGCTGCTATTTAAAGTAACTGGGTCATAATCTCCACTCTCCAAAATGGCAGTCGCGGATTTCATTCAGTACTTACGAAGTTTTCATGATTAGAATCACAACTATGAAAGATTCAATAACTTAGGTAAAGGCTCTGATATTGATGTAGGCAGCAATTAGTTTTTATAAATTATCAAATTCAGATGACTTAGTGATGTAGACGCAGACGAAAAACATGTAAATTTCGAGTATGGGAAATGGCAGCTACGGTTGGTCACGCGGCCTCACTGACATGATGGTGAACGAGTTCTTTCAAGATTTTAAAGCACATAAAAAATTCTTCCGTGAAAAATAATTACACAACTATAACAATCGGACTTTACTCTTAAATTTTTCCACATTTAATAGATGTGTACCAAAAACGTAAAATGGTGAAAATTGCTGTTAAACATAACATACACTACATTGCTTAACAGTTCACAGGCAGGCCTATGCGTATGGAGTCGACTAGGTAACAGGTATTTATAGTGCGTTGCACTTTGTCACTATGCTTTATGAGGTAGAGGGGTATACTAGTGTACATATGGTAATTTGTTCCGGTGGTATGTACCACAGTACTTGTACCATTACATCGGTAGTTTCCATAAGTAATGTACAAAAAGTCCCAATGAATCTAGTTATGACCTAGAGGATATTAACATCGTGTTTTTATTATTCAAGACAAAATAGCTCAATGAATTAACTTGCATTTTACAAAATGGTTGTATCTGGTGAATATTAAAAATATGATGCTGTTACCTACCCATTTAATATTACATGGCTGATCTGGCATGCAATTGAGATATTCAGATCTGATCCCGTATCACACACCAAACATTCCATATCACACACACAGCCTGTAACTACTTCTACAACATGATATATTAAATAATAGTCCACTTATAATATATCCAGAATGGTTTAGTGCTATACATTTTAAATTATTCAAAAAAGCCAACACATATTTGTAATTTTAAGAAATGCAGTCATATTTGGTTAAAATGGACACTTATCACTGTGGATAATGGGAGAGTACCACAAGTAGCAATGAACAGTTTATGTGCATTTCACTATGTAGGATGAGAAATTAGATTTAGTTGAGGTGGACAACATTATCTTTGACAGAATGTTTGACAGTGAGTTCTCAGATGAAGCTGGTGTGCACTGCAAACAGAGAGAGAGAGAGAGAGAGAACAAGCAAGTACTTTGCTGCTGAAATCTTGTACTTAAATTTTTTAAATTCAGGGGAGTCATGCCAAGATTCATGGCCCCACAGTTGAAGAAAACTTTACATGTACTTTAAGTCCTGACAGCTTTGACATTCTTACACCGTATCCAACTCGTTCTTTCCACTATTTTCAACTTCAAATATTCAAGAATAGTCAACCTATAAACTGTCGGGAATGATTTATTGCTATACATTTTAAACTATTAAAAAATATCAACACGTGTTTGTAATTTTAATATTGGATCAAAAGGGCACTTTTGCTGCTGGGGATAATGGGGAGTATTGCAAGTAGCAACGGGAATTTTATGAGTATGTCACGGTATCTACTTACGAGAAATTATAGTTGAGATTTACAATAACATATTCGACAAAATGTTTGACAGTGAGTTCCCATGTGAAGCTGGTATTTCCAGTTGGCACCAGACATGATGGAGAAGGAAAAACCAAGTACTTTGCCACTGAAATCTTGTAAGTTTAAAAACCAGACAAAGTCAAAAAAATATTTGAGTCATGTCAAGATTGTAGACATGGTTAGAAATGCCTCCATATTTGGTGAGAACATAACCCATTTAATTAAACACTTAAATTGGTGCATAAGTAATTACTTTAATGAAAATGGATGGTTTGTACCTTGAACCAATCTTAATAGTTACAACACAGCTATAGGCAGATAATTTAGGGATAGTAACTATGGCTACTGCACTTGGTCGTTAAATCAGTTTGCTAATTGCCACAATATGCTGAATTCAGGGTGCAGTGACCTTAAACAAAAAGGTTTAATAAATCATAGAAGAAAACAAAATGTTTGAACCGTGCACACCATTTTCAGCTGCATGACACGGAGAAATGACATGCTACAATGTAAATCTTCTGAAAACCCAACCATCATCTCAACTTCAAAGTTTCAAAACTTTGGTCTATCTGATTTTTAAAATATATTTTTAAGGAGCATGTTTAAGTGTAGGAACTTTCAGTTTGTCTATTAATATTACTGTGTAATTGAATTTGTTTACTGAATCATAAGATAAAACTGACAAACATTAGCAACACAAAGGATGACATATCGTAGAGAGCAGCAGCTGTTTTGAGTATGACAAAGAGAGATGATTAACATCTCATCAAACTATTGTTTAGACTTTTTTGCTACTGGGACATGTGCTGGGAATTGTAGGTTTGTGTACATTTTATATTCTTGCTACTGTTCAAGTGGAAAATAAAGAGAAGAAAACAGAACATATTGTTTAGAATTTTCTTTTTTAAAAGCATCCAAATGATTTTTAAACTTCTAGTCCTCATTTGTTAGAAAGAAATTGAATCTTCATTTTTTTTAAAAATATGCTTAAATTATGACCTTTGAGTTCAGTGCATCAATAATTTCTTGTAATGAAAATATCAAAATAGACAGTTTTAAAGTACTGTAAATTAATGAACTTTCTGAATAAACTGCATGTATTTAAGTACTGTTACTCTGTGCAATTTGCCATTGAATTTTCTTGCAAATGATGTATGAAGAAAGGGTCACTTAATGGTCCAAGACCTATGTTGCTATCGAGAAGGCTGCTAATCAAACTATGATTTTCAAGAGCATACTTGTTTTCTGTCTTAACTTTACATAAATTTCTCAAGTTCCCTAAATACTGTCTTATTTTTGAGTGTGTTTCACCTCTAATGTGTTGTCCCTATTATACGAGTAGTGTAGCTAGTAAACTGATGGCTTCAGTATCAACATTTTCTATTATTATCAATAAGCTCTCAGTATCTTTAACAGTATCAGCTATAGAATAAGATTAATCTTCCCGCTTTAGTTACAGCTTTTAGAGTGCAACTTATACCACAGTTACATATAGAAAATTCATGTCCTATAATGTGTTGGCCATATAAATTTTGGGGTAGGGGGTGGGACCGCAATTTTCTTCAGAGGTGAAATATTTTCTTTTCCTTGTTTCACAATAATATCTTTTTTCCAGATAATGTCATGGATATAATATGGTGTTATTTTGCTATAAATCAAAGTATTTTTCCAACTATTGATAGAAATGAAACAAAAAAGTGTCAGACCCCTGCCCCAGGACATTATTGCATTGTTGGTCCTTAATATAATTGTGATATACCTTGGTACATTTCATGGTACGTTCAGAAATACCATAGTTCAAAATTTTTCACATTACCCAGCTCTAGGACTGAAATCATAATTCTTAGATTACAAACCAGATACTCTACCAACTGAGATATCACTGCTGTATGGTTTAGACCGTGATATTGTTAAGGGGTATTCTGTACACGAGATCATTATTAAAGAGTATTATATACACAAGATCATGAATAAGGGGTATTCTGTACACAGTATGATTAATAAGGGGTATTCTGTACACAGTATGATTATTAAGGGATATTCTGTACACAAGATCATTTTTATTAAAGGGTTGTCTGTACACAATATCGCTGTTAAAGGGTATTTTTCATACAAGATAATTATTAAGGGATACAGAATCATGAATAAGGAGTATTCTGTACACAGTATGATTAATAAGGAGTATTCTGTATACAGTATGATTAATAAGGAGTATTCTGTACACAGTATGATTAATAAGGAGTATTCTGTACACAATATCGCTGTTAAAGGGTATTTTTCTTACAAGATAATTATTAAGGGATACAAAATCATGAATAAGGGGTATTCTGTACACAGTATGATTAATAAGGGGTATTCTGTACACAAGATCGATGTTAAAGGGCATTGTTCTTAAAAGATAATTATTAAGGGGTACAAGATCATAAATAAGGGGTATTCTGTACACAGTATGAGTAATAGGGGGTATTCTGTACACAGTATGATTAATAAGGGGTATTCTGTACACAAGATCGATGTTAAAGGGCATTGTTCTTAAAAGATAATTATTAAGTGGTACAAGATCATGAAAAAGGGGTATTCTGTACACAAAATCATTATTAAGGGGTATTATGTACACAAGAACATTATTAAGGGGTATGCTATGCACAAAACCACCCTTCTCCACAACAAGTAAAGAATTTATATGTGAAGCCACATTTAAAATTTGTTCTCAGCAGCCAGAAACTTAAATGGAATGCAATACATTAAAAAGTGAAAATGAAACTAAATTTATTCAACTTAATTGTGTCCAAAATGCAAGCAGTATAAAGAGTTGTGCACACTGGGGTTTATAAAGTAACATCTGATACATGTTTCTCTGAATTATAATAGTTTAAAAATAATTTGTGATCAGTAGGTACTATGTTATTAATGAGGCATCACTGTGTACCAGGTATCGGACATTTCCAACAAGTATTGTAATAATTATCAAGACAGGCAATTTGATGTTTGTTATACACTTACAGTCAGTGTTCATAATTAGAATACTCTTGGTCAAGTTTGATTTTGACTTTTTTTCTGGAATTATAGAGTTAGGGCCCTTATTTGTCTTGAAATTTGCCATTCATTTCTGTTTTCACTAAACAGCTTTTGAAGGACTCATTGATTAAATTTGGTTTGAGGCTTTTCGTAAAGAATACTTAGTTTTCTGGCAATTATTTTTATCATTTTCATTTATGCTGAGAAAAATTTGAAGGGCTTCGTGGATTTAAAATGTCAAATTTCATATGAGGCTTTGCAACAAAGTCACATGTAAATTTTGTTTTTGAACAAACTTTTGCAGACTATTGGTTCTACTTTGACTTTGAAGCTGGTCATCAATTTGTACTAAAAACATAATGGATTTCATCGACTGAAACCAAAGTTACAGTCTTGCCAGTATATTAAGAATATTGAGTTTGACTTCGTTTCGTTTTCCTACTGAGTTATGGCCCCTGTTTTACTTGTATCATTGTCCTTCAGTTACATCATAGTGAGGGCATCTGTGTTGTGTGGATGCGTATTTTCAGGGACATCAAAAGAATTGAGATAAACTAGGATCCAATGTATATTGACATGGATAAGGAAGCTATTGCAATTCATTCAACCATGCTGTGTTCTAACTTTGTTTGATTTGTGCTTAAAATAAACTAAAGGAAGCTTGTGTTCCTTATTGCCTTTATCTAAAGAATTTAAAGACATTGTTAATATTTTGATGATTAATATAGGACAGTTCCAGAATAAAGTTGGGGGGACCGTGTCAGAAGGACATACCTTATCTTTGCTTAGAAACCATGGTTACTAAATAGGCTATTTGGATGACACTTTATGTACTGGTTCTTACTGTTATCTTTTGGTTGAATTTCATAATATTTGTATGGTCAAGTGCCCCTCCCCATTACAATTTATAAATAAAATATCACAGTGAAACAAAAATGGTACGCATGCAAAATGTAGTTCTAAATTTTTGTAGCATAATAGAACTCTGGACTGGTATACTAGAAGCAACCCAACCATTTGCATATTCTAACAAAATCATACCAAAACAAAGATGATCAACAAAAGAAATCATGGGTTGAAACAGAAGCAATTCCATCCAGATAAAGGGTCATTTTCAGCATTATGTACAAACTGTATGTTTCCTGAGCAATAATTTTTTTTCTCTCATGATGTCAGTAAGTCGGGAACGATGAACATGTGCAACATTCATATTGTGAAAATTGCATTCTGTGATCTGGTATTACTATAACTGGATTCAGCATATTTCTTTTTGTAGCATTGCATTTTTCTAACTGACAAGTAATAAGTCGGCACAAAAGTGTATGCAGCTAAAACGAAATGTGTTGAATACGTTTTCCCTTAACAACCAGTGCATCCAATGAAATTAACAGACCTAAAGCACAGAAATATCTGCTTGATTTGCCAAGGTGTAGATAGGGTTAACTTGTCGGAACCTTGGCTATCAATGATGTGATCTGATCACCTGAAATTTGGTCTAAACAGTTTGCTTCTCATTACATTGAGCATGAAAATCCCTTAGATTTGTTTTAATGAAATTTCTGGAGCTGATGGCAGCACAAAATAGACTGACTTACAATGTTTTTCTTCTTTCTTCTACTTTTTATCTCTTGTTTGTAGATCTTCCTGTCATTCTAATGTGTTAGTCAACAACTTTTCTTGGCTTTTGAGTTTAATGTTTGTTTTCATTACAAATGGCTTGTTTGACTTGAAACATTGGGAAACTGTTTTGTATTTGTGCCGTTATCAATTTTTGTCTGTCTAGATAGGCTGCACTGCTATATTTCATGTTAACCTAATGAACAAGTTATTGATCAGTATTTTTGAACATGTATTTAGAAAAATAAAGCAAACAATAAAAAATAAAAACGTGTGAAAGGTAACTGGTATTGGAGTTAAGATTAGGATGCAGCAATTCCAAGTAATTGAAACTAGCAAAGTGGCACTCTTTATTTTCATATTTTAGATTTTTTTAGAATAATCATTTCGCAGGTTTTCCTAACTGGTCATCGTGGCCATTTATTTTAACAAAAGAAGTTTGTATGTCTTAGGCATTGTTAACAGAACTTTTAATTCCCTTTATTTTGGTGTATTATTGATGATTGTAGTTATGGTCTATACAGTTTGGCCTTTCTTCAGATGTACACCTGATAAAAAAAGAACTGCTAGCTCCGCTTGGCCATTTCTTTTCCTGGACCTCAGTTGTAAGTTCCACATAGGCAAACAACAAGAAGAGGGCAGATAAATTTTGTTTAGATTTTACTATATTTTATAATGCATTCATTGCACTTCCAGAAGCAGGTATTGTCTATTCTGGCAAAATTTGTTTCCATCTTTCAGTAACTGTTAAATATAGTGTACTTTGGACATGTATCTTCTTTCATTTGTAGGCCTTATAAATGTAGACCTAAGAATACATTTAATTAACAGTAATAGACATGCATCTTGTTTCATTTGTAGGCCTTATAAATGTAGACCTAAGAATACATTTTAATTAACAGTAATAGACATGCATCTTCTTTCATTTGTAGGCCTTATAAATGTAGACCTAAGAATACATTTTAATTAACAGTAATAGACATGTATCTTGTTTCATTTGTAGGCCTTATAAATGTAGACCTAAGAATACATTTTAATTAACAGTAATAGACATGTATCTTGTTTCATTTGTAGGCCTTATAAATGTACACCCCAGGAATACATTTTAATTAACAGTAATAGACATGTATCTTGTTTCATTTGTAGGCCTTATAAATGTACACCCCAGGAATACATTTTAATTAACAGTAATAGACATGTATCTTGTTTCATTTGTAGGCCTTATAAATGTAGACCTAAGAATACATTTTAATTAACAGTAATAGACATGTATCTTGTTTCATTTGTAGGCCTTATAAATGTACACCACAGGAATACATTTTAATTAACAGTAATAGACATGTATTTTGTTTCATTTGTAGGCCTTATAAATGTACACCCCAGGAATACATTTTAATTAACAGTAATAGACATGTATCTTGTTTCATTTGTAGGTATACATTTATACCTAAGAATACATTTTAATTAACAGTAATAGACATGTATCTTGTTTCATTTGTAGGCCTTATAAATGTAGACCCCAGGAATACATTTTAATTAACAGTAATAGACATGTATCTTGTTTCATTTGTAGGTATACATTTATACCTAAGAATACATTTTAATTAACAGTAATAGACATGTATTTTGTTTCATTTGTAGGCCTTATAAATGTAGACCCCAGGAATACATTTTAATTAACAGTAATAGACATGTATCTTGTTTCATTTGTAGGCCTTATAAATGTAGACCTAAGAATACATTTTAATTAACAGTAATAGACATGTATCTTGTTTCATTTGTAGGCCTTATAAATGTAGACCCCAGGAATACATTTTAATTAACAGTAATAGACATGTATCTTGTTTCATTTGTAGGTATACATTTATACCTAAGAATACATTTTAATTAACAGTAATAGACATGTATTTTGTTTCATTTGTAGGCCTTATAAATGTAGACCCCAGGAATACATTTTAATTAACAGTAATAGACATGTATCTTGTTTCATTTGTAGGCCTTATAAATGTAGACCTAAGAATACATTTTAATTAACAGTAATAGACATGTATTTTGTTTCATTTGTAGGCCTTATAAATGTACACCCCAGGAATACATTTTAATTAACAGTAATAGACATGTATCATGTTTCATTTGTAGGCCTTATAAATGTAGACCCCAGGAATACATTTTAATTAACAGTAATAGACATGTATCATGTTTCATTTGTAGGCCTTATAAATGTAGACCCCAGGAATACATTTTAATTAACAGTAATAGACATGTATTTTGTTTCATTTGTAGGCCTTATAAATGTACACCCCAGGAATACATTTTAATTAACAGTAATAGACATGTATCATGTTTCATTTGTAGGCCTTATAAATGTAGACCCCAGGAATACATTTTAATTAACAGTAATAGACATGTATCATGTTTCATTTGTAGGCCTTATAAATGTAGACCTAAGAATACATTTTAATTAACAGTAATAGACATGTATCATGTTTCATTTGTAGGCCTTATAAATGTAGACCTAAGAATACATTTTAATTAACAGTAATAGACATGTATCATGTTTCATTTGTAGGCCTAAAGCAGCTGAGCTACATTAGTATAATAGGTTTGTGTCTTGTTGTGGGAGGAGATACACTGAGGAAAGCTAGCATGTATACAGCTAGTACAAACTTCAATCACTATGTTCAGTACGAGAAACAGGAGGGTCACATTCTTGTGACATGGGGAGTGTATTCTCTCTTCAGGCATCCAGCCTACGTGGGATGGTTTTACTGGAGTATCGGAACTCAGGTGGGTATTCCATGCTTGCTTGAAATTCTTTTACAATTTTTTATATGATTGCAATGCCTTGGTTAGAAATTATTTCTGTGTGTTGGGAGGATGAGGCACTTTTTTTTAAACTCTTGCACATTTGCCAACAATATTATCTATGCTTAAATGAAATGATCATGGTTATTTTCAAATGTTTTTAGATTAAACTCAGTGAAAGTTGTGTACCTTTAAGCTAACTTTAATTACAGGCGCAACAAAATGGGAGTCTCTTGTTCAATGATAAGACACAAAAAATGTCCCAAAACTTTATGACGTAAGCTATTACATGGTTATATATTAATTAGTTTTAAATTAGAAAACCTGGAATACAGACAGAGGGGTAAATGAAAGGGAAAGAGTGAACAAAATGTTGGGGGTGGAGTTAGGAATAATAAGGTGTAATACTTTTTTCTTATGCAAACTAAAGGATTAAATATATACATGAGAAAGTGTTTACAGGTGTCATTTGAAATAATGTTGTTGTAGGGTTTAACTCCATTTTTCAGCACAAGATAGGCTATATATGGTGGCCAGTAGAAATGGTGGAGGAAGGATCCAGGGAAAGAACCACTGACCCATGAGAAACTACTGGCTAGCTTTCTCACATACAGTAGTGCAACCCCGCTATAATGCCCCCCACTATAACGCAAATTCGGATATAATGCGGTCATGGTGTGGCTCCCGAAATTTTGTATATTCATTCACACATGAAAAAATATTTTTTGTGCAAAGTACATGAAATAGTGTATAAAAAATGTATTATCATTATGGGGAAGAGATCGCATATTAATTCGAATTAAATATGATCGTTTTGTGGTTCCTGAAATTTTAAATACATGTATGTGTTTTTTTCTTGTGCCTGGAATCATTTTTTTTGAAGTATGAGAAATAGTGTGTAAAATGTTTATTATCACTTTGGGGAAGAGTTCGCGTATGAATTTTAATATAATACGATCGTGGCGTAGCTTATGAAATTTAAAAATTTCACCAGGTTCTTGAAGTGTTATTCCAAAATAAACATTATTGGAAATGTTACTTATTACTGGTCCATGAGTAAAGCCAGTAAGTCATCCTTGTGATTGTCTTCAATTAATTCTGTATACAGTTGTTGCTCAAACAATAGCCAACATGTGTTTCTTCTTTAACTGCATACAGCAGACAATGCGGTGGTTGATAAAAGATTCTCACAATTTAATAAACATCAAAAAACGAAAGCCGCCAACGTCTGCTGGGCTTGGCGGTGTTATTAGACGCAATCAGTTGACCAGTAAATAATGTCCGCTTTATTAGCTGGAAATTGAAAGGGTATGAAATTGTACATGCATTAAGCTTAAAATTTTGTTATGAAAGTGACTGCACTTAGTTCTTGGGTTTTACATGGGTAAGGTGATTGTTTATGAACTCGTTATTAATTTTCTATTTTTTATAAAAAATATTTTATTGAAGAGCAAGTTCACAAATGCAAGCCATTCTCTGTACTTTGCGCAGTTGTTAATATAGTAGTTTTCACACGTTTCTTTCGATATTCACAAAATCTGAAGTAAAAGTTGTATGCACGCTAAAAGCTTGTGTTGATTGGTAATTATTCTTGCTGTAGTCATTCAAACGAATAGAGTACAAGCATTATTTTTTGGAAATTTGAAATGGATAAATGTACACGGAAATGCATATAAGAAAATTTTAGCAGTATGAAATTTGTACAGACACCGTTCATAGACCCTGGAACATAATAAACCGTACACGTGCTTCATCTTTCTTAACCTAATTTTGCTGTTAATTTTTCCCATTGAATTCAGACACATAATGATGTGTGACAAAATTATTGAATAGTTTAAATATGTATGCAATTTTTGCAATGGAATTAAATATATTATGGATTAATTTCAAGCCCCAACGGTACGATATCAGACGGCAAGTAAACGGTGTTGATACTTTGTTCATGCTGTATATTAGACATTGAATTCAGACACAATGATCTGGGAAAAATTATTGAATATTGTAAATCTGTGCAATTTTTCAATGGAATTACATGCATTATAGATGAACTGAATGCCATGACGGCATGATAGTAAACGGTGTTGATACCCTATTCATCATATACATTAGACATGAATGCATGTATATGTGCCAATGAGTTGTTCTCTGAAAAAAGTAAAATACTGTAAAACCCCACATTAACACGACCCCGACATAAACGGAATCCAATTTTTTGGACCCCAATTATCACGTAATAGCGGGATTCCACTGTTCCCACATTGGCCAAACCCAAGACTTGAACCCATGCAGACAGGAAATAATGGTGTAAAAGCTTGCATGAAAAAAACAATGCACTGAAACCTGTCTTACAGAAGTTACTTGAATGTTTGCCTTTAGTGACGCTTTTAAATCATTATTGACTATTTTATGCTAGTCTGTGAAGTAGTTGATTTTACAAGAAAAATGTTGATAATTCTCTCCAGTCAGTAGACATTGTTAACATTATAATGAAACAATTTCATCTGTCATGTTGTCAATTGCTTGATCTAGTGGTAAGCAAAGTGACCTGTTATGCGGGTATACCAGGTTTGAATCCCCAAAAATACATACCGTATTTACCGCATATGTTGGGACACGATAAAATAACTTTTTTTTTTCTGTCCCAGAACTTATGGTGAAACATTTTTTCACATTGGTCATATGTCCCAAGACTTAAGAAATGAAATAAAATTGTATTGCATTTGTGTTTCCCCCCACCCCACTGTACGTTGCAATAAAATAGATAAATAAAACGTTGAATTGATAATAAAAAGAAAGAAACTAACCTTGTGTTGTTATCATTTATTCCTTTTTTCAACATGAGCATTTAAGTATAAAATATTTCCACGAAATCCGTAAGCGTAGGATTCCATACTGTAGCGTGCATCAGTTGTGTGTGGTTGTGCTCCGAAGTCTGAACATGTTATCCGACTGAAAACTGAAGCCAACAAAATCGCAAACAAGAGGGAAATAGTCAACCGATATCTTGAAGATGCCATTCACGCATGACACGGTGTTGGGTGCAAAATAATCAAGATTGAATTGTATCCAGGTCTACTGTATGACAGTATGTCGCAAATAAAAATGATCATTTGAAAACACATTCACTTAAATGTAATTGACAATCTTTTCACCAGCTTGGGTTACAGAATTATCCTTACTATTTACCCGCAGACGTCAATGATACTTTGTATTAATTGTAACCACAGATGCCAAACACATCGAACATGGAAGCCCTGGTGGTGAATAAACATGACTGGCAGCAATCAGTTAACTCCTTCTTTGAACCTACCGACAGGACATCAGAGACAAAAGGTAATTTTTATTACAAAGCAAGCCGATCTCAGAAGCCGACTTTGGTTACTTTGTTTTTTTTTTTGGCAAAGGATATCAATACAAAAGTTATTTTATTGCAAAACAAGCCGACATCGGAAGCTGACTGGATTTTGTGAAGTGAGCCGATTTTTATATATATATATTTTTTTTTGTTTAATATACAAAGACGGCCGAGATATGGAAGCAAACTTGGGTTCCTTTTCAATTATATTCACGGGAATTTTGAAAAAAATTGAAACAATGGAACAAATTTTGACGCAATATAGTGCTTTGGGCACAGATGTCGATGTATTCGCAAACGAGAGGGAAATAATCAACCGATATATTGAAGACAACTGCCATTCACGCATGGTACGGTGTTAGGTTCAAAATAGCCAAAAATAATTTTTATCCAGGTCTACTGTATGACAGTATCTCGCAAAAAAAATAATTATTTAAAAACACATTCACTTGAGTACAAGTGAAAATCTTTTCGCCGGCGCGGGTTACAAAAGTATCATTACTATTTATCCGCAGACATCAATGCACCTTTGTAATAATTACTACAAAAAATGCCATGCACATAGAAGCCCTGGTGGTAAATAAACACAGCTGGCAGCCAACAGTAAACTTCTTCTTTGAACTTACCGACAGGACATCAAAGACAAAGGTTATTTTTATCACAAAGCAAGCCGACGTCGGAAGCTGATTTTGGGCTCGGAAGCTGAATTTTTTTTTAAAGGATATCAATACAAAGATTATTTTATTGCAAAGCAAGCTGACCTCAGAAGCCAACTTGGATTCTTTTACAAAGTATTTTTCCAACTATTGATAGAAATGAAACAAAAAAGTGTCAGACCCCTGCCCCAGGACATTATTGCATTGTTGGTCCTTAATATAATTGTGATATACCTTGGTACATTTCATGGTACGTTCAGAAATACCATAGTTCAAAATTTTTCACATTACCCAGCTCTAGGACTGAAATCATAATTCTTAGATTACAAACCAGATACTCATCCAACTGAGATATCACTGCTGTATGGTTTAGACCGTGATATTGTTAAGGGGTATTCTGTACACGAGATCATTATTAAAGAGTATTATATACACAAGATCATGAATAAGGGGTATTCTGTACACAGTATGATTAATAAGGGGTATTCTGTACACAGTATGATTATTAAGGGATATTCTGTACACAAGATCATTTTTATTAAAGGGTTGTCTGTACACAATATCGCTGTTAAAGGGTATTTTTCATACAAGATAATTATTAAGGGATACAGAATCATGAATAAGGAGTATTCTGTACACAGTATGATTAATAAGGAGTATTCTGTATACAGTATGATTAATAAGGAGTATTCTGTACACAGTATGATTAATAAGGAGTATTCTGTACACAATATCGCTGTTAAAGGGTATTTTTCATACAAGATAATTATTAAGGGATACAAAATCATGAATAAGGGGTATTCTGTACACAGTATGATTAATAAGGGGTATTCTGTACACAAGATCGATGTTAAAGGGCATTGTTCTTAAAAGATAATTATTAAGGGGTACAAGATCATAAATAAGGGGTATTCTGTACACAGTATGAGTAATAGGGGGTATTCTGTACACAGTATGATTAATAAGGGGTATTCTGTACACAAGATCGATGTTAAAGGGCATTGTTCTTAAAAGATAATTATTAAGTGGTACAAGATCATGAAAAAGGGGTATTCTGTACACAAAATCATTATTAAGGGGTATTATGTACACAAGAACATTATTAAGGGGTATGCTATGCACAAAACCACCCTTCTCCACAACAAGTAAAGAATTTATATGTGAAGCCACATTTAAAATTTGTTCTCAGCAGCCAGAAACTTAAATGGAATGCAATACATTAAAAAGTGAAAATGAAACTAAATTTATTCAACTTAATTGTGTCCAAAATGCAAGCAGTATAAAGAGTTGTGCACACTGGGGTTTATAAAGTAACATCTGATACATGTTTCTCTGAATTATAATAGTTTAAAAATAATTTGTGATCAGTAGGTACTATGTTATTAATGAGGCATCACTGTGTACCAGGTATCGGACATTTCCAACAAGTATTGTAATAATTATCAAGACAGGCAATTTGATGTTTGTTATACACTTACAGTCAGTGTTCATAATTAGAATACTCTTGGTCAAGTTTGATTTTGACTTTTTTTCTGGAATTATAGAGTTAGGGCCCTTATTTGTCTTGAAATTTGCCATTCATTTCTGTTTTCACTAAACAGCTTTTGAAGGACTCATTGATTAAATTTGGTTTGAGGCTTTTCGTAAAGAATACTTAGTTTTCTGGCAATTATTTTTATCATTTTCATTTATGCTGAGAAAAATTTGAAGGGCTTCGTGGATTTAAAATGTCAAATTTCATATGAGGCTTTGCAACAAAGTCACATGTAAATTTTGTTTTTGAACAAACTTTTGCAGACTATTGGTTCTACTTTGACTTTGAAGCTGGTCATCAATTTGTACTAAAAACATAATGGATTTCATCGACTGAAACCAAAGTTACAGTCTTGCCAGTATATTAAGAATATTGAGTTTGACTTCGTTTCGTTTTCCTACTGAGTTATGGCCCCTGTTTTACTTGTATCATTGTCCTTCAGTTACATCATAGTGAGGGCATCTGTGTTGTGTGGATGCGTATTTTCAGGGACATCAAAAGAATTGAGATAAACTAGGATCCAATGTATATTGACATGGATAAGGAAGCTATTGCAATTCATTCAACCATGCTGTGTTCTAACTTTGTTTGATTTGTGCTTAAAATAAACTAAAGGAAGCTTGTGTTCCTTATTGCCTTTATCTAAAGAATTTAAAGACATTGTTAATATTTTGATGATTAATATAGGACAGTTCCAGAATAAAGTTGGGGGGACCGTGTCAGAAGGACATACCTTATCTTTGCTTAGAAACCATGGTTACTAAATAGGCTATTTGGATGACACTTTATGTACTGGTTCTTACTGTTATCTTTTGGTTGAATTTCATAATATTTGTATGGTCAAGTGCCCCTCCCCATTACAATTTATAAATAAAATATCACAGTGAAACAAAAATGGTACGCATGCAAAATGTAGTTCTAAATTTTTGTAGCATAATAGAACTCTGGACTGGTATACTAGAAGCAACCCAACCATTTGCATATTCTAACAAAATCATACCAAAACAAAGATGATCAACAAAAGAAATCATGGGTTGAAACAGAAGCAATTCCATCCAGATAAAGGGTCATTTTCAGCATTATGTACAAACTGTATGTTTCCTGAGCAATAATTTTTTTTCTCTCATGATGTCAGTAAGTCGGGAACGATGAACATGTGCAACATTCATATTGTGAAAATTGCATTCTGTGATCTGGTATTACTATAACTGGATTCAGCATATTTCTTTTTGTAGCATTGCATTTTTCTAACTGACAAGTAATAAGTCGGCACAAAAGTGTATGCAGCTAAAACGAAATGTGTTGAATACGTTTTCCCTTAACAACCAGTGCATCCAATGAAATTAACAGACCTAAAGCACAGAAATATCTGCTTGATTTGCCAAGGTGTAGATAGGGTTAACTTGTCGGAACCTTGGCTATCAATGATGTGATCTGATCACCTGAAATTTGGTCTAAACAGTTTGCTTCTCATTACATTGAGCATGAAAATCCCTTAGATTTGTTTTAATGAAATTTCTGGAGCTGATGGCAGCACAAAATAGACTGACTTACAATGTTTTTCTTCTTTCTTCTACTTTTTATCTCTTGTTTGTAGATCTTCCTGTCATTCTAATGTGTTAGTCAACAACTTTTCTTGGCTTTTGAGTTTAATGTTTGTTTTCATTACAAATGGCTTGTTTGACTTGAAACATTGGGAAACTGTTTTGTATTTGTGCCGTTATCAATTTTTGTCTGTCTAGATAGGCTGCACTGCTATATTTCATGTTAACCTAATGAACAAGTTATTGATCAGTATTTTTGATCATGTATTTAGAAAAATAAAGCAAACAATAAAAAATAAAAACGTGTGAAAGGTAACTGGTATTGGAGTTAAGATTAGGATGCAGCAATTCCAAGTAATTGAAACTAGCAAAGTGGCACTCTTTATTTTCATATTTTAGATTTTTTTAGAATAATCATTTCGCAGGTTTTCCTAACTGGTCATCGTGGCCATTTATTTTAACAAAAGAAGTTTGTATGTCTTAGGCATTGTTAACAGAACTTTTAATTCCCTTTATTTTGGTGTATTATTGATGATTGTAGTTATGGTCTATACAGTTTGGCCTTTCTTCAGATGTACACCTGATAAAAAAAGAACTGCTAGCTCCGCTTGGCCATTTCTTTTCCTGGACCTCAGTTGTAAGTTCCACATAGGCAAACAACAAGAAGAGGGCAGATAAATTTTGTTTAGATTTTACTATATTTTATAATGCATTCATTGCACTTCCAGAAGCAGGTATTGTCTATTCTGGCAAAATTTGTTTCCATCTTTCAGTAACTGTTAAATATAGTGTACTTTGGACTAATTCAGGCTGATTTTTTGTGCATAGGGTTGCAGCCATTTTTGGTTATCTATGTGCTTGGATCACATGCAGTTTCTTCAAGTAGCAACTGGGGATAATTTTTTTAGAAATTGACAATAAATAAAAATTGAATGTTTTCTGCATAATAAGAACATGCTCAGTTCGAAAAAGAACTCATTATCATGATATCTTTTCAAATAAATTCACAGCATTCAAACACATGCAACGTCCACCATTTTTAATATTGGTCTTTTAGTCATTTTTGCAAACTATTGACCTAATGTTATTTCAAGTTGAAATTTGTCTATTTCTTATACATGGTTAAATAGAAATGATGGTGAATATTCAGCTTCTTGAATAAACCCATTTTTTTCAGGTACTTTGAATCCTTTTTTTCCTTTTTCCTAAGCCCCCTCCCCCAAAGAAAATATTTTTGCATGAAATACCATAATGATGAGTCCCGTTTATATGATGCTCTTGAAATCAATAGTGTATATTTGTTACAGTGTGAGAGTGTGTATATATATATATATATATATATATATATATATATATATATATATATATTCCATATTGTACAGGTTCTTGGATAAATTTTCATTACAATAAATCCCTATTTCTGTGGTATAAACTGTTGATGTTGCAGCATTAAATGTTTGGTATCCAATTTTTTTTATATTTTCTTAATAATTCTTAATGATTCTGACCAAGTTTGAGCAATATTATGCAGTTCATCATGTAGTGTTAAGGTGTGAAATGTGACTTCGAGTGAGAAGGAATTGCCTTAAAATTTGTTGTCAAGAAATATTTATGATTGTTTTGTTCTGCTTTTTTAATAGAGATGCTACAGATTGATTTTCTGTTCTTTATAATGACAATAATCGTTCAGACTGATATTCCAAAGGAATGATACAGATTAGTTTTCTTTTTTAAATTATTCAAAATAGTTTAAAATTTATCTTTTTCTCATTTATATGAACCGTGTAAATTTTAATTTAAATACCAGTGTCTCTAGATAAGAATCGTACATTGAGCAAATGATCTGACAGTTATAATAGTTATAATATCTATCTGATCACAATCACATAATAATAACTCACTATATACTGTCGGTATATCTCTTCATTCGTGGGACCCCGAGTGGCCAAGTGGTCTAAAGCGTTCTCCGTTTCGGATCACTGCCATCTCACCTCTGTCTGCGTGGGTTCGAGTCTCGGATTCGGCTAATGTGGGTATGTGAGAAAGCTTGCCAGTAGCTTCCTGTGGGTCAGTGGTTCTTTCCGGGTTTTCCTGGGTTCTTCCTCCACCATTAATACTGGCCGCCATGTATAGCCTATCGTGTGCTGAAAAATGGCGTTAAACCCTACAACAACAACATCGTCATTCGTCAGGTCGTAGTCTTCAGCTAATGTGGGTATGTGAGAAAGCTTGCCAGTAGCTTCTCGTGGGTCAGTGGTTCTTTCCGGGGTTTTTCTGGGTTCTTCCTCCACCATTAATACTGGCCACCATGTATAGCCTATCTTGTGCTGAAAAATGGCGTTAAACCCTACAACAATAACAACAGCAAGTCGTAGTCTATCCTCAAAATACATTACACACCAGAAGTTGTACCTAAATTTTGTAATACATGTATATATAGTTTAATGAATGTCAATACGTTTGTATAATCTGATCATTGGTACAGATGTCCGCTTTTCATAAAATGAAGTTTTCGCGCGATGTCAACAAGATTATCAGCAGCCATCTTGGTAGACAAATCCTATAGTGACAGTGTGTACATTAAGCCAGTAAGCCTGAACACACTGCCTTCTTTCTGTGCAGTATTTAATTGTGTACATTAAGCTAGTAAGCTAGTGCCTTTCTTCTGTGCAGTATTTAATTGTGACAGCATGTACATTAAGCCAGTAAGCCTGAACACAGTGCCTTCCTTCTGTGCAGTATTTAGTTGTGACAGCGTGTAAGAAGATAACAGGGTGCGATTTCCGAATTCACAACAGAACACTTTTGGCGAGGACAAAAATACATTGTTTAATAATAAATGGTTTGAATGATCAATTAATTATGAATATGTGCGTGTATATATAATCCAAATATTGGATTTAATTAACATAAGAACACACAGACTTAATGAAAAATACAAATAAATTACTTTACAAAATACAAAGACAAGGGGTGAATGGTTCACAACGATTTGGCAATGAAAAGATGGATATAGTTTACTCAGCTATTAAACAATGTAGAATTGTACTCGTGTAGTAAAATGAATTCACTCGGGTAGTGAAATTATGGTGATAAAAAGGGACAGATATACAACTTAACTTTACAGTCCCGATAGATACAATGGGTTTTACAAACCCCAAAATTAGCCAACAGCTAATTGATTACATGTAAGGAGATACACTCTGTCATCAGTACATTTTATTTCAGCTCCACGGCTGCTACAGTTCAGCTTCATGGCTGCTATGGTTAATTCCTGTGGTTGGCTTTACAGCTTGTACCATGTCGAACCCGATCACTCAGATAACTTTGAACGCTTGGGTCACTCTGGTTGCTCTAGACACCCTAGATACTCAGGACACTCCAGACAGCTCTACACACTCTGAACACTCTGAAAACTCTGAACTGCTGAAAATATTTCCAATGCCGTGTACTATACATGACACAGGCATAATAACATAATGACATTAAACACAGTAAGTTATACGGATTACATTACCGGTACAATAATTACACAACAACAGGTTCAGAAGTAAACCTAACCCTGCTCGATAAGAATCCTACTGTACTAAACAGTTCTTAAAAACGTAGCCTTATGTTACTAATATAAATCCCTTGCTAAGTCGCAAACAAAAATAGAAATATGTGCATTATACTGCATAAACCAAAGCTTCATAGCAAACATACAAAAATAAACATGGTAGTACAATAGTTATAAGTTATATACAAGAAATTAATAAACTTATATACCTCTACAGCTGAAGATGTACAAGTCCTTATAGTAGACCGCTGACTGACAAGACCATCCGTAATGTAAAGATTTTTACCAACGGTGAGGTATTTATAAACAGATATTCAAATAATTTCAGATACACGTTTAGCACTGCATGACAGTTTAAATCCCAACTTGGCACCATCAATAAACATGGGATACAAACTTGTAAAGCCGCCATGTGATCCACATTCCAGGTATTCACGAGGTTTGGAAAATGTAAATGAATAATAACGATGTGGGGGGGATTAGGCTTCCAAAAATTTCAAAAGAGCCCTGACTTTCCTTGAAAGGACACAAGTAAGTATCCATTTAATTAAACTATGCATAATATACCCAATTAACCAAATTGAATGAATCCATTCAATCATATAGACATAAGAAAGCATACATTATAAATTTTAAAATGTGCTGTTTATAAGGTGTATTGCACTATATTATTACACATACGAATAGCATGAACTCGCAGTGTCCACCCACCGGCTGCACATCTGGACTTCATTTCTCTTTTTCCAAAGTATAAGGATCAACCTTGTCAATCAATGATATTTTTTTCAGTGATACCTTGATTTTGATGCACTGCCTAAAGTATCAAAATACGATATTGCATTCTGTTGTGGTTAAAGGTTAGCCATGCTACTTGGAATCGGGTCACAATTAATAGTTCCAGTTCAGTACCCACGAATGTAGTCCCAGTCTAATTTTAGAGCATTTTTTCCTGTTTCCTTTTGGTGGTGATACAAGAGTTAGATTTAGGCATTCTTGGTATGGATCTAAAGGCAATTGATTATTCTTTAGAATATGAGCTTATGGTGTGGTTGTGTGTGTGATTGCGACAGTGTACAGTGAGTAATAAGGTCTTGGTGATAATCCGGAAGTGAAATCTGTGTTCCATTGCATGCTGGTTTATTTACAGTCCAGCCTTTCAAAAAAATGCTGGTGAACCTTCATGACAAGAACTTCACCATGAAGTCATTTTTGAAGGTATTTTAGATTAACATATGATTTGTACTGAATGTCACACAGTGGAAAGTTAAGTATTGAGAAACAAATGTAAAAAATATATAGTAAAATTAGTTTTATGCTATGTCCACTTGTCTACCATCATGGTGGTGCATGCTTGTTGTTAGGCAATGCATTACATCATCAAGAACCCTCTATTCATGATGTCTTGTTGATATTGGGCTCTAACATGGGATAGGCCATTTCTCGAGATATTGCTCGCAACAACTTGGAATTCCAAATTGTTGCACTCTTTCTCGAGAAATTGCATGGTCATTGACTCTAGGTCTCACTGGATAGTTTTTTATTTTGCACCTCCATAATTTTTAAGCTAATTATCGTAAGCCTAGCATTTATAAATTCGAGACGGTTGAATAGGTGATGAAAAGTATTCTAATATGTTATAGTACTAGGGAAATTTTTTCATGCATAATGCACATACCGATTCTTTTAGCTGCCTTTTCACAGGAAAATATTCAAAATAGCTCTTAGCTGTCAAAACGAATGTAAAAAAGAGGGGTTGATGGAAGTGTCGGTTAAGTATAAAAGCCACCAGTTGTATTAGGAATTAACAATTTTGACCACGCATACCCTGGAGTCAGAAAGCAGTACCAACCTGTATCAAAAGACCGCCTCCCAGGCTTCAACCCTGCCTCCACTATCACGAAATGACACCAATACCATACGTGCAGTGGACGCATTAAAAACCAGCACAAGCAAACTTAGGTTGGGTCCAATCCCACTAGTCGCAATCACAGCAACTGAAAAACTGAGTGTGTGTTGGGTCCAGTCCCACTCATCCACTCATTTAGGCCCTTCACTCAGATTGCTAGGAACTCAATAGTACCTTGATCTGACGGCCCAATTAATAAGTGTTCTGTGAACACGTTAGAACCTGGGGAAAGTGTCACTACTTCCTTTCCTCAGGAGTAATTAAAAATCACGCTATGCGTGAACTAACCAGTGATACACGCTCCTGGCGAGCGAACATCACTTAAATTTAAATGATTTATTGATAGGAATTAACCTGGTTGCCACAGTCAAAATCTCACATGCATGTTTTCTACAAAAATCATTAGTTTTTATTTCTATCTTCATTGTAAAACTATTCTCATTTTTCTGTGATATGTCATTGTTGGATGAAAATTCACCAGATAAACTGTTCAGTGAGACCCTAACTTGGAATAGACCTTTTCTCAAGAAATTACTCACAATAAATTGGAATACCAAATTCTCAGAGATATTAATGGGTTGTTTTCACAGACGTCACAATTGTGTACCCAAATACCCACAATGCAACATGTGAGCACCTTGAGCCACCATTTTTAATCCCTATCAAATTTTTGTCAACACTAGCCATCACGTATATTTAGAATAAAAATAATTTAATTGTCCTAAGGATATTTACTTCATCAAAATGATACATAGATTATACTTGAAATTAAGTGCCCCTCTAGCATGAAAGTAAAAATAAAGCTGAAAGTTCCCTGGCTTACATCAAAACAAAATAGTGAAGTTGAACCTTAATCACGTATATTGCTCTTAAATAGAAATGTTGTTATTTTAACAAACATAAATACTGACATTTGTAAAAAGTTATTTTGTATGATGTCCCTAAAATTGTCATCTTGAAAGAGTATTTCAGGTCAAATGATTTTTAGGATACAATATCAGTTATGGAATTAAAATTTCATAGCATGTGTATTATGCCAGAACTTTTATGTACAAATACTTTTTGCAAAAATAAGTGCCTTTGCCAAAGACAGCTAATTTTAATTAGTAAGGTCAAATATTGTATTTGTGGTGGAGATGATGGACATAGGATGATATAAAATGATATCGAGATCTGTTCAGAGAAGTTTATCTTCAGTACATTCAAATGAAACATGTGCCTAACAGAATATGACTTTATGCCAAATGTCAAAACTGTGTACCGGTATATTAACAATTGGATTTTTAACTTGAACAGTAACCAAATGATGATTCAGCCCATGAAAATTTAAAATCTTTACATGTTTCTATTTGTTTATGTGTCCATTTGTTTATGCGTCTGTTTATTGATTGATCTTTTTGTTTATGAAAGAATAACAAAAATGGTTGATATTTCAATGTTTTACTTGAAGAAAAAAGGGGGAAAAGTCATGCATTCTGTCTTGTGCGATTGATGTGCATAACAGAATATGATTTATTATTATATCTCTAACGTACAAAGTGAGATGTGACTTATAATTCTGTGGGAAGAACAATGTTGTTATGTGCTGGTTAACATAGCTTTAACAATTTTTCAGTCATTTCGCTATGATGTCTGCAGTGTGGCAGTTTATAGTGATGTCTAGCACTGGGGCATCATTCTGCAGACATGTAGCATGATGTCCCACCCAGTCACATTATCCTGACACCGGGCTGAGCAGTCCTAGCACTGATCTCTTAATGCTGAGTGCCTAGCGAGACACTCTGTTAGTACCACTTTTATAAGTCGTTGGTATGACTCAGCCAGGGTTTGAACTGGTGACCTCCCACATCCAAGGTGGAATCTTTAACCACTTAGGCCACCAGAGAGGCTGTACTATTTGTACTTGAAATATATGTTTCAAAAAATATGTAATAGTTATTCTTTATTTATTTATTTGTTAGTATAAGCACCAATAGTATTTTTTTGCGTTTATCAAGTTTGATTCTGTGTGCTGGAAAAGACTGGATCAATACACTTTATTTAAGAATGTTGCATAGAACTATTTGTAAAAAATAGTCAATGAGGAGCTTTCTCTGATGGTAGTGAAATATTTCACAATAATGAAGGTTACACCTAGCTGTTTAATGATGCCTTAAGGACATGTTCAGACCTTAGAGAATAGTCTGAATGCTGGAAAGATCTAATGTGGTCATTGAAACAGATTCACAGATATAAAACTTACTTCAAATTGTTGCCTGATGTCTTAAACAGAGAGTTGCTTCATGAAAAGTATATTTGGAATGTATTAGCGACCTAAAGAGATTTTTACTATCCCCAAAGAGTTATATATCACAGTCATGAAGTTGTTGCATGCCACTTTTGAAAATTTAATCATTTAAAGGTAAGAAAGATATTCAAGGGATTTGTTGCAGAGAAAGAATACATGTATATGGAAGATATAAAAGGTCTAAAGATATTTTCACTATTGACCCATAGATTTATATTTCACAATTATGGGGTTATTCCAAGTTATTTTATGATGCATACATGTTTTTTTAATAAAATTAATCATTTTAGATACAATTGCAAAGGTACAAAACGTCTTTAAAGGTGGTTGTTGCAGAAAAATAATATTTTTCAGATATTAAAAGTCTATATAGGTGTTGTTACAATTACCCCATAAAGTTATATTTCAGTATGGGGGTTATTTCATATTAAAGGTCCATAGGTGTTGTTGCTACTGCTCCAAAGACTTATATTTCACTATGGGTGTTATTCCAAGTAGTTTCATGCCATTGTTTTTAATTTAGTCATTGAAGGATCAATGCAAATGTAGGAAAGGTCTTGAAGGGATTTGTTGCATGAAATGAATATTTGGAAGATATTAAAATTCTCAAGGGACTGTGACTATCACCTAGTATCAGGGCCGGTGCTACCATATAGGTAAACTAGGCAGCCGCCTAGGGCGCTGATTTCAGGGGGCGCATTTCTCCAAATCAACAAGTTTTGAAAAATAAATAAATTTAAGTTTTATTGAGGGTTGTTTTTTATCCTGGTTTATTTCATACAGGAACAAATAATCTGGTAGATTCAGTCTGACCGAAACACCAGGCTTCTTTGGGGGTGTCCAGACATTTGAGCACAGAGAGGTCATTTTTTTTTAAAATTACCCTTGGTCTGTGCTCAAATGTTGAAATTTAAAAAAAAAATTTTTTATTGTTTATATCGGGGGGGGGGGGGGAGGGCGCCAGACTCTAACCTTGCCTAGGGTGCCATATAGTCTGACGCCAGCCCTGCCTAGTATGGTTATATTTCACTGCTATGGGAGTTATTCCAAGTTGTTGCGTGATGCTTGCATGCCATTTTACAGAATTTAGTTCTAGAAAGGCTGATTTAAATGAAAGAAAGGTCATGAAGGAAGTCTAGGATCAGTAGTACTAATAAATTAAGCATGCAAGCATAGAAAGAGATTAAAAAAGTAATTTGTGCTGTTTTAGATATCTTCCTTACATGATTTTACATCAAATGAGTACAATATCTTCATAGCAGTACAATGTATGGCACCTGTTATTACAAAGTGTTACATCTGAGAAATGTCTATAATAAATCTTATTCTAGATTAAAGGTACTGTCATTTAATATTTGCTATCATATCAGTACCCTGAAGCTGATGAAGAAATTAAAGCTGCTTTAAAATACAAGAGAAGGTGATCTGAGGTGTCCAAGTACTTCATTCAATATATATCCATATACATCCCAGGATTTACTGTTAGGACTCTTTGGTCTTAAAGTCTGTAACAGAAAAGAATGAAACAAATGGTTTTGTAAAATGTACAAAAATAATTTATTTCCCAGGATACAAAGTGAAAATTTAAAAAGAACTTATAGTATTGTGAATTAAATTCCAAATGGTCCAAAAAATTATATCACAAATCCAAAAGTATAGAGTATTCCAAATGAATTCCAGTGGTGTTCAAAATGAATTCCAATCTTGAAAGTGCTGATGTACCAGCAACCAAGATTAGTGTTGATGTGCTCACAGTCTTGATTTATCACAAGGATATAACCCACAATGTCTCTACACAAACTCAAAATAATCCCAAAATAGTGATTTAGTTCGAAAATATTATTGAGAGCTTTGTAATAGTTTTAAAAAAAATTTAATTATCTCAAATTAAAACTGAATACAACTGAAGTTAAAAAGATAGAAATTAAGAATTTCTGTTCACTTATCTCCCACACAAAAACAAGACACAATATGAGGACCAAGATTGGGATCATCTTAATGAAAATTTCTACCAAACTTTAAACATAATTCGTTTAATAATTTTCTAAGGTCGGAATAAAGTCTGTGTCTAGAACTCAAAACCAACTAAACATGTTTGCACACAAATAATAATAATCTTAATATATAATCTACAAACAGAGAGAAAAATTAGCTATGTAATATGTTGTTTATAAAAAAGATATTAGTCAAGTAGGTCGGTCGAAGTTCCTGCTTTCATTTATGGACAAGGGTCAATCACACAATACAAATTAAATGTATGTAACATATAATCATTGATAAAAGTCAGGACACAAAACAGATAGAATAGACATAACAGTGCAGTGAGTGATCTCTCTCTTCCTCATCCCTACACACATACAATATAATGCCTCCAGGTCTTGTTACAGTGATTATGACTTGATTACTCCAGACCTTGTTAGTAATTACTGACTTGATTATTCCAGGCCTTGTTCCAGGCCTTGTTACAGTGATTACTGACTTGATTATTACAAGCCATGTTACATTGACTACTGATTATTCCAGGCCTTATTACATTGACTACTGATTATTCCAGGCCTTGTTACATTGACTACAGACTTGATTATTACAAGCCATGTTACACTGACTACTGATTATTACAAGCCATGTTACATTGACTACTGATTATTCCAGGCCTTATTACATTGACTACTGATTATTCTGGGCCTTGTTACATTGACTACAGACTTGACTATTACAAGCCATGTTACATTGACTACTGATTATTCCAGGCCTTGTTACATTGACTACTGATTATTACAAGCCATGTTACATTGACTACTGATTATTCTAGGCCTTGTTACACTGACTACTGATTATTACAAGCCATGTAACCATGACTACTGACTATTCCAGGCCTTGTTACAGTGATTACTGACTTGATTATTACAAGCCATGTTACCGTGACTACTGACTATTCCAGGCCTTGTTACAGTGTTCACTGATTTGATTATTCCAGGCCTTGTTACATTGACTACAGACTTGCTTACTCCAAGGTATGTTGTAATGATTAAAAGTTGCAGAGTCTTGTTTAGAAGTTATTTTATTTGTAGCAGCCTTATTTATCTTTCTTTTTTACATAGTAAATTTTACTTTACTTAAACGGAAAAACCATTCCAGTGGCCTAAGTGGTTAGAGCTTCTGCCTCAGATGTGGGAGGTCATGAGTTCCAACCCTGGCCAAGTCATAACAAAGACATAAAAATTGTACTACTAGCTGCCTTGCTTGGCACTCAAAATTAACAGGTTAGTGCTAGGACTGGTCAGCCTGGTGTCAGGATAATGTAACTGGGTGGGACATTATGCTACATCATAGTAATATGACTGAAAAAGTGTTAAAGCTACATAAAAAATCCAAATCTCACACACACACAGATAAAATTACATAGGGAGATAGTTTTGTTTGCTTGTAGAAGTACTTATAAAAAATGTATTTCATTATAATTGTTATTTTTGGCCACTTACATTGTAATATAAATTCTACTGTGTCTTCACATGTGCATACTTATCAATTATCAAATCTATTAGAAATTTCTCTGGTTTGTACTGGATACACTGGACAACAAATTTTTACAAAAGTCATGTTACTGAAATAAAATTAGTCAATTCTTATCAATTTTTATGTGCTGAACACGAATATGACAGTCAAATTACAAAATTGGCTCTAGTTTTTTTGTAATCTGCAAGAAATTAATGTTTACATAACGAAATGCATTCCAATAGTAAAAGGTCAACTGTAATAGCCTACCTATAAAAAATCAAGTCATTGACTACATCTTAGATTTCTTCGCCTGTCTCTTGTACAGCTGTTCGGGAGCATCTCTGAGGAGTGTCCAGCAGTAGTCAGCCAGCATTGTAGTGGACCATTTTCCCTGGTATCTTTGTTCCATTGTTGCGATATCTTGATGAAAACGTTCGCCGTGTTCATCACTAACAATACCACAGTTGCTAGGAAAGAAATCCAAATGGGAATGAAGGAAGTGAATCTTTAGAGACATATTGCAGCCAAGTTTCTTATACTTCATCAACATGTCTTCTACTAGTTCCTTATAGTTTTCTGCCCTAACATTTCCGAGGAAGTTTGTAGAAACTAGGCGAAAAGCATTCCATGCTTGTTTCGCGTCACCTTCCAGCAAGTTGTTGAACCGGTCATCTTTGAAAAGCTCTCGAATCTGAGGACCCACAAAAACTCCCTCTTTAATCTTTGCTTCGCTGAGTCGAGGGAATTTTTCATGCAGGTATCGGAATGCTGGCAAAGTCCGGTCAATGGCTTTCACGAAGTTCTTCATCAAACCTAGTTTGATGTGAAGGGGTGGTAGCAAGATTTTCTGAGCCTCAACCAGAGCTGGGTGTTGGATATTCTTCTCTCCAATGGCTACATTCTGCCTGTGAGTCCATTCCTTCCTCATGTAGTGCATTTCCCTTGCTCGGCTATCCCACTCGCATAAGAAACACATGTATTTTGTATATCCTTGCTGCAGTCCCATTAAAAGGGCAACTACCTTCAAATCACCACAGAGGTGCCAGCTGAACTTGTTATACTCAATGGAATTCAGTAGCTGCCTTAAGTTATCGTATGTCTCTTTCATGTGGACAGCATACGCTACTGGAATAGATGGAAGAATGTTTCCATTGTGCAAAAGCACAGCCTTGAGACTCAGTTTCGAAGAGTCCACAAATAGTCTCCATTCTTGTGGGTCATGAGTGATTTTTAAAGCATTCATGAGGCCCTCAATATCGGAAAAGAATATCAGATTACTTTCCTTTCTGAAGAAAGGCTCCAATTGCTGGTGGCGCTTTCGATATGCAGTAATTGTGACATCTTCTTCTAGAAGATTCCATTGTTGGAGTCTTGATCCTAGCAATTCTGCCTTGTTCTTTGATAAGTCCAAATCACGAATCAGGTCATTTAGTTCTTCCTGTGTTATTCTGTGTGGGGTTAATGATGCACCACAGTGAAAATCTGGATCACTGCATGCTGATGGACCAGGAGAAGAACAGGTCGACTCACCTTTGTCTTCGTCAGATGAATCAAGAGAATATTCTGCTGGAGGTTCTGGAATAGAAGTCCCTCACCATGTGGAACTGGTCTCAATGCAGACGGAATGTTTGGGTAGACTATTCTCGACTTCTTTCGCTTCGTTATTCCGCCGGAAAGAGGAGGAACCAAGCAGAAGTAACAGTCATTTAGGTGGTTGCTTGGCTCTCTCCACACCATTGGGACTGCAAACGGCATTGATGACCTTTTGCAATTCAACCACTGTGAAAGCTGTGTTGTACATGTAGCACAGCATATATGCGGAGCCCAAGGCTTGTCTTGGTCACCAACCTTGCATCCGAAGTAAAGATGATATGCCTTCTTCACTTGAGAATTGATACTTTTCTTCTGGTTGGCAAATGTCACTTCCCCACAAATATAGCAAAAATTGTCCGCGGTATTAACACACTTTCGAGGCATTACTGTTCTTTATTGTACGTAAATGGATAAAATAATAAGTTTTATGTAACAGTAGCTTGAACTGTCTCGCACAACGTCTAAAATATTTTAAATGCTGAACCTATCTGATTGGGCTTTATATAGTACACTGCTTACGTCAGCTTCAGCAGCCGCCTGGCATTAGTATAATAGGCCTACACATGTATAGTACACTGCTGACGTCAACTTACTTCAGCAGCCGCATGGCATTAGTATTGCATTGCATCAGAAAATGATGCAATCAACTGTGGATGATGTGAGCATGATGGTATTATGCAATGTTACATCATTATTCCGGATGTTGCTGCAGTCCTACTGGAGAAATTTACACAGTGAAACATAGAAAATGAGGTATATGAATATCTTCAAAACGAGAGCCAATACAAATTTTTCACGGTTATATTCGTGTTCGGCACACCAAAATACTACAGATTAGGGCCTTTTCAAGTCAGTAATGATTTCACTGTTGACCAGTGATATTGTTAGAATTGGGTCTGTCAGCTTCCCATGGACTATTAATAATAATAAGAATGAGGACCTTGTATAGTGCCTAATCTTTAAAAAACTCTAAGCGCTTTACAACATTAGACAACACCTATAACATAAAAAACATATATAATGATATGATTACAGAAAACAAACACCATGAAATTAGAAAACTTAAAAAACATGCTGAAAATCTTTAAGGTAGGAAACATTATTAGGTCTTTAAATTTGTTCTTGCAGTTGAAATAAGTGAGTTTTAAGAGCACTCTTGAATGTGATCACTGTCTTTGTGTCTAAGTTCAGTGGGCAGTTCATTCATGTTGCTGGGCCCTTAGGTTATGCAAAAGAACGCTGTCCATATGACTTTGTTTTCATAGTGGGAATAATGAGTATACAATTGTCAGAAGAGGAGCATAAGTATCTTGCTGGTGTGTACACATGGGTGAGGTCAGATAGGTATGTTGCACTGGAGTCAGTCATTGAAACATAGCACAGAGAACTAATTTTGTGTTTGATTCGGGATCAAATGGATAGCCAGTATAGGGTACAGAGCAGGGGGGAGGTGTGCTCTGATCATGGTACTCTAAGTATGATCCGAGCAGCTGTGTTTTGAAGTTTCTGGAGTAGATATTGAGATGAACCAGACAGAATTGAGTTACAATAGTCTAGTCTTGAAAGTACTAATGAACACACAAGTGTTTTAGTGGCATCAACTGAAAGATATTTGCGAATGGAGCTGATGCATCTCAGCTCAAGATATGCAGCCTTGCATATGTCCATGACATGTTGGTGCAGTGTGAGAGTACTGTCCAGAGTAACACCTAAGTTTCGTACTGACTGTGAATTTAATGTTGGTGTTGCTGATATTTATTGTTTGAGGTAAAGGATGTGAATGAGAAAGTCTTTGTGTTGTGATCAGAATGGCCTCAGTTTTATCATCATTCATCTGCAGCTTGTTACATGTCATCCAATGTTTCACATTAGAAATGCACCTCTCTACACCTTGGATGGTTACAAGCATCAACTTCATTTGGGTGGCTAGATTTGTATATTTGGGTATCGTCAGTGTACAATTGGTGAGACATTGGATGATGATCTATGACACTTGAGAGCAGCTGAGTGTATAGAATGAAGAGAACAGGTCCAAGAACAGACTATTCCGTCTCTGATATTTTTAGATGCACAACGTTGTCATTTATACAGATCCATTATCTTTAATTATATAACTTTATTTTTTTCTTTCACTTTCATACAATTATAACTTACATGCCAGAATTAAACTTTCTTTTGTAGAACTAATTGTGACAATTAAAACATTGATATAAAAAGAATGTTATTTTTCTTCACTATTTCCCATTATCAACCCCTTGTGTGGATAAGTAACTTTTTTCAGATTCTTTTGTGCATTTCCATTAATAAAGATTTTATACATTTCCTAAACATTTTTAGTTTAATATATTTTCCTCCATGTTTCAGAATTATGATACAATTCTTTATCTTATATTCTTTGCATTACTGTATTAGAATCTGAATTAATATGAGTGTAAATCTTGTTTCAGTTTTAGACATAATCCAGACTACATGTGTAGTTACTGAATATTATTAGTTTTGTGTTTCAGCATACACTGTGAATCTGTTCTTTTTTTTCCTGTACATTATCTATATCACATCTGGTAAAGATAACAAGAATGTATATTTAACTTGCAATTCACACCTGTTAAGGTGCCATATCATCTTATCATAACACCTGTATCTTGTTATCAAGGAATATTCTGTCTAGCTGTAACAACACTTCAATCCAAGATGTGAAATACACTGGTCTGGATGTCAAACAAGGACCAGAAATAGTCTCCATTATACAAATGTTTTGTTGGTTTGATAAAAATGTTTGTAAACACATTAGTGTATAAAATCTGAAACTGCTGACATGAATTGTAGGATGGACATTTCTCATAACAACATTTATGAGCGTGATTTATTCATAACTCTTGTATGCTATCTTCATTTACAGGTTAAAGTTGTCATGTGCTGCATTCAATATTTCTTGCACTGTAAAACTCTTTAAAATTGTTCAGTCTGTTGTAAATGAACTTTATGGTTATTACAATTTCTCTAAGAGAGCAGATGGTATATTAGTGATGGTATTGACAAGATTTGCAATACCGTAAGGACTATGCAGTTGCTTTGCAATACCGTAAGGACTATGCAGTTGCTTTGCAATACTGTAAGGACTATGCAGTTGCTTTGCAATACCGTAAGGACTATGCAGTTGCTTTGCAATACAGTAAGGACTTATATTGCAGTTGCTTTGCAATACTGTAAGGACTATGCAGTTGCTACAGCTACCATCAGTAGTCAATACAGTATTAAAATTCACCTGTTGTCATAATTCTTTTCATTAATTTTTATTCTCTTCAACGTAGGTTTTGCCTAGCATTCATTTGCACTTGATTTCTAACTTTAACAGCAGTGTAATTAATTCAGTATGTTTATATCAAACAAAGTATAATTCATTTATTAGATGAATTCATGGGCGGTATCTAAACAAGTTTATTATTATTTATTTGTATAAATCAAAATGAATTTAATATATAAAAAAGAATTCCCAATTTCACCAATATAAAAAGTTTCAAAGTTTTTAATCATCATTGTAATAATTAGGAAAGACATAAAAATCATATCAACAGTCATTAATACAATTTATGGAATATACTACATGTATTTAGAATTTTTTTTGCAAGATCTAACTTCAACACTTACTTTAAAATTCTCTTGAAGCTGTGAGGAAAGTGAGAGAAAAAAAACCTAATTAACTTGTCCTTTAATTTGCTAAATTCACTGATGAATAATTAAGGTAACCTGACAAAGGTCTCCCATCTGTTATATAAAATACATTATGGACAAAATCACTTGTCACAAATTTATGTGTTTTCCCTGCAAAAAGAATTTTTTTAAACGTCCCTGTTAATATTCTTCCTTGCAAGGCACAAATGGAACTGGTACAAAACCACTTACGTGCTTGCTTATCTTAAAATTTTGAAGTGTGCAACAATTCTGTCATATAGAGTATGTCAAATTACAAAACCAGCTGCTCAGTCTATTTATATCACTTGACATGGTCAGGCAGCATGGGATTGTTGCATTATTACAAGTTGGAGCCCAACATTGACACTGATTACATTTTTTATGTATGTACATGCTGGGAAGAATTACTGTTCTTGCTGGTGTTTGTGACCTGTATAAATTATAATTTGGAGTACTGGTGCTCAATGCGAGCTTGAGGTTGAAAAAAAAGAAGCAGTAATCTGAAAGAAAAAATTAGATCAGGTTACCCCCCATGACCCGTTCTGACATAGTAATAAATGAATTTTTATTGATCTGCTAGTTTTTGGATATTTTAGCAACTATAAAATTCATGAAAATTAGTAGCCAATATAACAGTTATAACAATGTAATTTGGTGATGTTTATGTTAAACACACAGTATACTGATTATGAACTTTTTGCCCCACCTTAGTAATTATTGTATGTCTAAGATATTGTATTTTTTTTTCTTTTGGTAAGATTTTGATCAGAAAAAACATTTTAATCAAATTTAGTTATAGTTAACTGGGAAGGTATAAAAGTAATATATTCAAATGTGGAAACATTATTTTATTCAAACTTTGCACACACACACACACCTCCCTGCAAAAAGATGTGAGTACACCTTATAAACATTACAACGATGTTTACTTTCACAGGCAGTGTTCAGATATGCATATTCACTGGAAGGTCATTCCATAGTGTTGTTCTATATTAAGATATTGTTATAAACGTGTTTTTGACAAGATTGAGGTATAGGGTAATCAAAATGATTGTAACAATATTTTCTTCATGATGTCGGTAAAAAGAAAAAAAAAAAAAAAAATTGTATGGAGAATCCGGGTATCGATCCCGGTACCTCTCGCATGCTAAGCGAGCGCTCTACCATGTGAGCTAATTCCCCTGATGTGAATAAGTGTTAGGTAAAATGTTAATCACATAAAGGATTCACTAGATATTCCGAATGACCTACTGGAGCTCTGCTATTTGGTTACCCGAAGTGGCTGATATGTTTGGTATCCTTTCTTATTCACAATCACTCTCGTCTACCATTTAAACCATCTATTTATACATTATCATCGGTATGATATGCAAGTTAATAGTTCCACATATCTCCTTTAGATGTATCGGTCCGTTTGTTAAGTATTATACCCACGTGTTTTGGCCGTCTTGCTATCTTGGACAGTTTAAATATATCCTACATGTAAAACGTATCACGTTGATTTTGTTACGTGACGCCCATAACATAAATATCAGCGTCAGGTCTTACAGGTAGGACTATACATATACATTACAGGAATTTAACGTTTCGTCCATAAAAAATAATAACCCCCACCCCCAGGACACAACGAAATATTAAGAAAAGTGCATCTTTTTTTGTTGAGTCCACGTTATTGTGAGAAGCGAGACAGCCTGTTTCCAGTGGAGGAGTCGTCAGTTGATCATTATGGCTGTAGTTTTTTTTTTTTTTAAATTATTTGCTTACTATTTACTAAATTGCAGAAGCACTTGATTCTGGCAGTCGAAAGAGGGAAAGTAACGATAACACTCTGCTCAACAGGGGTACCCGCAAAATTATTTTTGTGGTAGGTGGATAGGAGCAAACATGTAGTGGTCAGGTATTACGTTTTACGTAGGCCAAAACAAATTTTTGAGGTAAAATAGGTGGGTGCGGGCCGCTTGTCCCTATGTGTAAGTGCCCATGCTGCCCAACTCCCAATTAATTGGGAGTTGGGGAGGTATTATCATTAGTTTTTCCCCTTTCGACTTGTAGTTCAAATCAAGTGTCTACGCCAAATTATCATTGTACATAGCATGAATCATTATGAAGCTTTAAAGAATCATTCAGCGACAAGAAGATGCCAGTTAAAAAGGTTGAAAAGCCAGTTGAAATTTTGTATGGAACAGTTGACAAAAATTTTTGCTGGTTACAGATCCCAAATAAATGAAAGAATGCTCACAATTATACTCAGATTGAGAATGAAATGACTGACTAATCCCACACATACTCACTGTTAAGAAAACCAGCCCATTGATGGACAAACCCTCTCTACCCATATTGAAAAGGCACATTGATGGAAAACCTGTACCCCTATTAAGAAAGCCAACACATTGATGGTAAACCTCTGTACCCCTATTAAGAAAGCCAACACATTGATGGTAAACCTCTGTACCTCTGTTGAGAAGGCCAACACATTGATGAAACACCTCTGTACCTCTGTTGAGAAAGCCAACACATTGATGGAAAGACCTTTGGTAACCCTGTTGAGGAAGTCATTGCATTAAATGACCAATAGGCTTATATGCATTAGCCAGCTAATGGATAGCCTGCTGTCTAAAGAACCTTGTCCATATTTAGTTTAGACCATTTTCTTCGTTTGACAGACATTAAAAGTGGTTGAGAACTATTTGTTGTTGTATTAAGTTGTGTCCGAAAAGCATTATATTGCTAATTAATGACTTAGAGAATCTCGATGTGTCAAAAGATAATAGACCAGGAAGCATGCCAAACCATGTACTTAATTTTCCTGCAGTGGAACTTGCTACTTTAGTGTCTTTTATTTTCCATCAGTAATTTCTTAAGTATACAGTTCTTTGATTCTGGAAGCAGGTATTTCATAAGTGTACAGTTCTTTAAGACTGGAAACATGCATTTCATAAGTGTATATTTCTTTCAGACTGGAAACAGGCAGCCATCTGTGCCATCTCACACAGCGTTTATGAAACTCCTTGATTTTTGTTGAGTTTAATTATAGTAGCGTTCGCACAATTGTGCATGTGCCACTTTTTTCTGACTGCACCGCAGCCTGCTAGTTGTTCCTGGGGAAGGGGATGGTGCCTCTTTCCCCAGGCTTTTATGGATTCAAGGAACCCTGATAGTTTGGCCTAAATCTGTGGGTCCATAAAGGTCCCTACAGTTGAATGGTTGGCTGTCATTAGTGAAAAGGAGAGTTCGGGAACAGTCCTGCTTGCTTTACATCGCTGGTTTCTTGTTGCATTTGCCTGTTTTTTTTGTTGTTTTTTTTCGAGATTTTTTTTTTTCTTCTTCAAAATGTTCTAAAAGGAGGGGGATGTTCTACGCTGTTTATAGAGGTTCTTAGTAGATATCACGTATGAAGAGAGATTTTCAAGGTTATTATGGTATTACTAGTCGAGGTGTTATTTATAAGTTTTTAGATATTACCTCTTTAAGTTATTTATTAATTGATGTTTTTAGAGATTGAATGTTATTTATACTTTATTTAGCAAGAGACTGGAGTCTTAGCCGATTACACGGTTCGTTAAGGACATCTAGGACTGGAATCCTAGCTGATCACTCGGTTCGTTAAAGACATCTAGGACATCCGATTTTGCAGTTTCCTTAGTTTTTTATAGGTGCTTCGCAAGTGAATTATTTATTAATACTTTTATAAAATTGAATGATATGTTATGGTTTTTTATGTGGTGGCTTCTAAATTTGTTTAGCTAGTTACTGGGTCTTTCGGTTTTGTGGGGATAGTAATTATATTTTGTTCCTAAGTCCTGCTGAGTCTGTGAATTGATTTATATTTTTATATGCTGATTGTTTATTTTTATTAGAGTCCATAAGTAACTCTGGGTATGTGTGTGGTGATCCAATCTCTTTTTGGTTTTTGATAAATATTTTCCGAGCGGGTTGATATTTTGGGCATATATTGAATACGTGGTGTAGATCTTCGGTGGTGTGGCAGTTAAAGCAGTTAATGGTTGCTGGTTTGGGTCCTATAAACCTTCCAAAACTGCTTGCTAGTTTAGTTTTTCCAGTTATTATCCTGTTTATGGTTTTCTGTTCTAAATAGGTACCCTTAGGTAGCTGTATGTTCCTATCTACGTTTTTCTGGGTTTCATGGTGCTTTTTACCTTTTTTGGAGGAGTTCCAAAAATCTTGCCATGTTTGGTCTATATATGTTTGTGCGAAGTTTATTGCTTCTGTAGAGCTATAGTTAAACTTGATAGAGTTTTGATCTCCTAGTTTGGTTTTTGCAACTTTGTCTGCTGTTTCGTTGCCAGAGATTCCAATGTGCGACGGTATCCACATGAGCTCGACTAATTGATGTGCTGTGGTGATATCATCGATTAATTGGCATGCTCTGTCAAGGAATTGTTCCCTTAAGTGTGTATTGCGATTTTGGATCGATTTGATAACGCTTAGGGAATCGCTTATAATGACTGCTTTAGGTATTTGGTTGTCTTTGATCCATTGTAGTGATTCAAGTATAGCCCAGAATTCATTGGTGTAAATGGAGCAATAGTCAGGTAATCTGGATCCCGTTTGTACATTGAATTCAGGGATGACTATTGCTGCTGCTGTTCTTGGTGGGTTGTTTGTTTTTGATCCATCGGTATATATTTTAACATAGTCTGGGTATTTTTGGTTGATTTCATTTACCAGTACGAGTTTTATTAAGTTTTCTTGTCCTTCTTTATTGCCTAATTTGGTAGCTTCAATGTTAATCCTTGGTGGTTTTTGTAACCATGGTGATTTGTTCTGGTCTGTATTGTTTGTTACCTGTTTTTTTTAGTAGAGGTATCTTTTCTCTTAGTTCAAGGATTACTTTGCCACTTGGTGTGATAGGTATGATTTTGGGTTTGAAGACATCTTTACACTTATTTATAGCTATTTTGGTGGGATGGTTGTCTGGGTGGGTATCTAATCGAATAGAGTATCAGAGGAGCAGTTCTTGCCTACGTAATTTTAAGGGTAGTTCTCCTGTTAGTGTTTGTAGTTCATCTAATGATGTTGAGGGGAGTGTTCCTGTGCATAATAGCAAGGCTTTTCTCTGGATGGTGTCAAGTTTTTGTAGTACAGGCTGCTTAGCCGTGTTATATGCTTGGCAACCGTAATCCAGTTTTGATCTAATTAGGCTTTTATAAATTGATAAATTCTCATTATGCTTGGCATGAATCATTATAGAGCTAGGGCATTTATTCAGTGATGTTCTCACTTGCCCCTATGACCATGGGGTCAGAGTCACAAAGAAGATTTGATCTGAGGTTTTTCATCTGCTTAACTTTCCTCAGCCCATTATGGTTTCTCTTTATACACTGTATGAATCATTATGATAATATATTAGGTCAGTTGTAAGCTGGTTTGAAGTGCAGGATGTTCATCAAACCTTTTCACCCTTGGGTTAATGCCACACATTTTACAGCAATATTTTATCATGGGCTGAACATGCAAATTTACAGCAAAAGAAAGACTCAATATTGTTGCTAAAGAGACTTCCAATATTATAACCAAAGCTACTTCCAATATTGTTGCTAAAGAGACTTCCAATATTATAACCAAAGCTACTCCTAATATTGTTGCTAAAGAGACTTCTGGTATTATAATCAAAGCTACTCCCAATAGTGTTACTAATGAGACTCACAGTGTTATAGCTAGAGGCAAAAATCCCATAAATATTTTAGCTAACACAGAGTGATGTAGGAAAAATATGACATTCATCGAGTCATTATTCAGGTGATATTTGTGAATGTTAAAGGATACTGACCATTATATCTTATGGTTCTTTAAGTTGAAAAAGATCAGAATATCTTCATGCTTAATCATTCATCTTTGTAGAATGAGACTTCGTTGTATTATGCAACAGCATGCTGTTGTCATTGAATTTAAATAGTTTGTCTTTAATTATGATTGCATCAGGCATTATTTGTGTGGTATAAGATATGCTGTGCTACAGAAGAAATGAAATGGATTTAAATAGTAGAGATAAAGTCTTGAGTTGAGAAAATTTATTGCAGTAGATCGGTCTACACCTTCTGTAAGTTATATATATTTGCAACAGGTCACAGGTCATTCAGGCTAAAAATACATTATGCTGGATTTTTTAAATTTTATGTGTTTAAAAATGCTTTTAAGTGCACATCATTTGCAAACACTTTATCCTATTTCACAGTAAACATATGTTTACCAGACATACTTAAGATTTTGTTGTTCTAAATGATATCTTGTTTTTTTTTTTCAGGTATGCATTGCACTTGAATTCAAGTGAAGCAAGATTTGGTCTGACTCCAGCGTGATAAACATGTTTTCTTGGCTCAAACCAGCTACAGTCTTTTTGCGTCAGCCATCTATTCATCAGCTGCACACAGGATTAAAGTCACTACCATTGTTTCAGTGGAAGACTATTGAGAATAGTGAGCAGTTATGTACTTGCAAAGCTGTGGCATATGCATCATTGCCCTGTAGAGCCTCTTCTTCCCTGTCACCAGAAGACAAGTTTTTTACACCCTCACCCTACAGGAAAAAGGCGCCAAAAAGATATGGATATGAGAATAAGCTATTTGATGGAGGTATGTAATAGTTGTGTGGTGATTAATTTCTTTGGAGAAGAATTAATTGGTCATTTTTGCATTAGATCAGCAAATTAACTATGATTTTGTATCATTAATATTGCACTAAAATGTTGTATGTGAATTATTTTTAAAAAAATGAAAAACAGTTCTATGATATTTCATAAGAATATTTGTTGCTTGATTGCATAATTGATAGGTACAGTCTTTAATTTGTTGAAAACAAAGAGTTTTTAATTTCAAATTTTTAAGTTATTTGTTATCTACATTGTTCAATTATTACAATCAGGAGTTCCATTAATTTCCTGAATCAGGCAGTCAAGTATTTCTATGGTATGATTTTTGGAAGTCACAGACAGAAATATTTGAAGTCCCAAAATATCCCGTAGTATTCTTATTTTAAATTTCATTAGTGGTAAGTAGATTGTCTTATATGATATCCAAGGAGTGGTCAAGGGAAGTAAAGAGATTAGAGATTAGAAGATCAATCATTTGCTATTTTGATCTTGCAGTGAAACGAGAAATTTTAAGATTTTTGCAACTCAGCAATTTATATTTAGGATGATCTTGAATAGGGTGGAGGGAGGTAGTTGTATCAGATGTAATTAAGAATATGATGATCGTATACTATTTAGAATACAGGAGTATGTAATCTTTTGTACAATAATTTACTTGACAGTTATATGATACACTTATTTGGTAGGTTTGCATGCATGTAAATCATTGGATATATATATATATATATATATATATATATATATATATATATATATATATATATATATAGAAGAGTTTGTAATAACTGAGAAGTGATGATGTTCATCCATCGGTGTTGATGAGAACCATTCACTGTCATCGATTCACTGGGGGTGGGTCCAGAAATGGCTGATCAGTCCAATCCTTGCCCGAAGAGTCTGTTGCAGTGGGGAAATGGATGTACAGGTTGCTGACTGGAAGTTGCAGAACTGCTGTTCCTGGTTTTGCACAGATCATGTTTCTCAGCTGCGTCCACCAGTATCTTCTGTTCAAAGGCTGCTGCACTGGCATTGACTTGACTGCGCCAAGCAGATCGATTAGCAGTGACACTCTACCAGCTGTCAGGATCAGTGCCTAAGTTCTTCAGCGAGGCTTTGAGGTTGTCCTTGTACCTCTTTTTTTGACCACTGTGAGATCTCTTGCCTTGCTGTAGCTCTCCATAGAAGAACTTTTTAGGTAGGCGTTCTACTGGTACGTGGACAACATGGCCAGCGCATCGGAGTTGTGCCTTGCACAGCATGGTGTGGATGCTTGTCATGCCGGCCTGAATGAGCACCTCTGTGTTCTGTACCTTGTCCTGCCATCTGATTTTCAGTAGTTTTCTCAGGGAGCTCATATGGAAGTGGTTCAGTTTTTTTATCACGGCAGCTATACACAGTCCAGGTCTCGCAAGCATAGAGCAGGGTGGGGAGAACAACTGCTGTGTAGACTTTGAGCTTGGTGGCAAGCGTGATGCTTCTGCTGGTGTTGACTTCATAGTCTATGTGGACTGCTTGTGAGAGGGTGCTGCTGAGGTATGTGAACCTGTTTACATTTTTTAGCTTTTGGCCATTGACAGTGATGGATGGTTCCAGGTAATCTTTTCCAGGAGCTGGCTGATGCAGAACCTTGGTTTTGCTGGTAGAGATGGTGAGTCCGAAGTTGGTGCATGCTGTGAAAAAAAGGTCCATGCTTTGTTGCATGCATGCCTCCATGCTGGAGTTGAGGGCACAGTCATCTGCAAACAGGAGTTCACGAATATTCTCAACATGGACTTTGGTTTTGGTTTGAAGCCTCCTCAGGTTGAACAACTTCCCATCCAGATGGTATTGGAAACCGACTCCCACATCCCTGTCCTTGAAATCATCTATCAACATTGTGGAGAATATGAGGCTGAAGAGAGTGGGGGCTGAGGCACATCCTTGTTTCACACCATTCGTAACTGCAAAGGGTTCGGAATAGTTACCCTGGTCCTGGACTCTGGCAAGCATGCCATCATGAAAATGCCTCACCATTTCAATGAAGACTTCTGGACATCCAAATTTGGCTGTGATCTTCCAAAGGCCTTCCCGGCTGACAGTGTCAAATACCTTAGTCAGGATCACGAAGGTGGTGTGTAGCTGGACATTTTGTTCAAGACACTTTTTGCCTGGCAAGGACCTTGCCTGTGATGCAGAATAGAGAGATTCCTCTATGGCTATCGCAGGATTGGCGATTGCCTTTGCGTTTGTACAGATGGATGATGGATGCTTCTAGGGTATGAGTTTCTGCCTCCACATCCCACAGAACATTTTTGTTAGTCTTTCCACTAGCTTAGGCCCACCAGACTTGTAGATCTCAGCTGGAATTGAGTCTGCTCCTGGAGCTTTCCCACTAGACAGGAGCTCAATGGCCTTATGAGTTTCTAGCACTGTTGGAGGGTCAGCCAACCTATTGTTGATCTCCACCTGGGGTAGATGGTTGATCGCTTCATCGTTGATGGAAGAGGGTCTGTTGAGGATACTGTTGTAGTGTTCTGCCCAGTGATCCAATATCTTTTTCTTCTTGGTTATGAGAGTGCTGCCATCAGAGCTCAAGAGTGGGGCTGTGCCTGATGTTACTGGGCCATAAACATCAAAAAGAGCACTATAGAAATTCTTCATGTCGTGTCTGTCAGCAAAGGACTGAATATCATCAACTTTCATCTCAGCCATGTGTCCTGCATCTCACACACTTTCTTCTGCACAGCTGAAGGCATCTTTCTTTGCAGTGGACTTGGGGTCGATGTTGTATGCATGATGGAGATGATGCTTCTCCTCTAGCAGAGACTGTATTTCTTCACAGTTCTTGTCAGACCAGTCTTGGTGCTTTCGCGCTGTGATGCCAAGGGATTCAGATGCAGTATACCAGATGTTTGAAGGCCACCCAGCATTTTTCTGCGTGGTTGGTATAAAAGTCTGTGGTATATGATCTGTTTAAATTTGCTTGCCATCAGAGGTATTTTTAAAATATTTCTACATTGTTTAGGTTTGTCTTCTTTGGCTTTTTTCATTTGCAGTCCTAGTTGTCATTCTTATTCGATAGATGCCATCTTGACAAATGAATCTTACAACTATTGCCTTTTCTTTCAGGACCTCTCCCACGCCTTGATGAACCAATAAAAAGTTTAAAACCATACAAACCCAAGGATTCTTGGAGCAAAGACAGGGCTCTTTTTGGCCAGAATGACTACATTGGTATGTAATTTCATAGTTCTGAAATAGGAGCTATGAGTAATTGAAGTGATGGACTTTGGGATTAAAATTCCATGCATGGACTAGCATTAAAGCAGCTGTTGGTAACATTATTTCTTAGTCCCAAAATACGAGTCAAGCATATCTTAAAATTGTTTGTGAATTTGGAGGCAAGGGGAGGCAACTTGTACTGTTCATTTTAGGAAATATATTACTGATGTCTTTTCCCTGAAATTTAGAATGGATTCAGATTTTTTCATGAAGAAAAGTAGTCACCTGAAAGTGAGATGAACATGTATGAGGCATATGGAAAAACTGTGGAATAATTTAACCATTGGAGTTTTACTTACTTGATAATCAGGCTATTATTTAAAGGTCAAATTCTATTCAGCCAGTAAAGCATCATTCCCTTCATGGGACTCTTGTTCTTTATAGCTAGTGCATGTTATTAGAGGTCACTGGGATAAGGTGAAAATTTCCTACAAGTTGCAACCCTGCTATATTATCATCTTTGCTATTCATGGTTCTTTGATCCACTTCACTCCACTTTGACCCTTGGCATATGTAACTTGCAAAAACTGTAGTTTTGATCCAGTGCTGTATTGTATATGAAAGTATTACTGGCGATAACAAGTAAAATCAACTGACCACCGATAGGGAGCTCACTACTTGACCTGCTAGATATTCAGTATGGTGACTTGCATGAAGTCGATATTCCTTGAATAAAAAATTTTTTGTGCAAGTTTGAAATGAGAGAAGTTAATGTGCAAGATGTGTTGTTGTATTTGGTAGTTATAATTATTCCTACTTATTTTCCTAGGTAGATATAACAGATGGTCCGATTGGTTAAGTTTCCTTCAGATGCATAAAATCAGATGGTGTAATTGGTTAGTTTTCTTCAGCTGCATCCAGTCAGATGGTCTGTTTGGTTAGTTTCCTTCAGCTGCATCCATTCAGATGGTCTGATTGGTTAGCTTCCTTCAGCTGCATCCAATCAGATGGTCTGATTAGTTAGTTTCCTTCAGCTGCATCCAGTCAGATAGATTTGTTATGATTGGTTAGTTTCCTTCACCTGCATCCAGTCAGCTGAGTGGTACCTAGATGTTGTTCTGGCTTGTTACATATGTCAAGAGTCAGTATGGATGGATGATCATTAACTCACAAAGATTCTTTATTATATGTAAGGTTAATTTACTGGAAAATTACTCTCCATTTTTTACCATATGTACTTGCTTATAAGCTGAGTTCAACTGCAAACTGCACAGACCCATATCTGCTAGCAGATCTGGTTCTATGCAGTTTGTTAGGAGTAATCAGTAGAACAAATGACATAGACGCTAATCTGCAGGCACATTATGATATGTTGGATCAGAGGCTTTGTCGTTTGCAGTAGGACTCAACTTATAAATGAGTATAGTATAATATAATAATTTTTCCCAGTGAATTAATAGAAATAATTCACTAATGAATTATTAAGTGTATAATAGCTGTAATATTTAAGAATGTTGGGAAATAATTAAGTCTGGGAAGGGCTTATTTATGTACATTGTCTCCTTCAGTGTTAAAACTTTCTGGTATGATTCTACAATGTACACACTTTGAGGTTTAATTCTTTACAAAATCAGATGTATTCATTTTTAGTTCCTACACATATAGAGCACATAACTTTGAAAAAACAATTTTGATTGTGAAACTGAAGTGCAAATTTTAAGATGGATATAATAAATAGAAAAATACTTGTTATCATGGTTATGATGTTGAATGTTTCATTTGTGTCTAAGGATGCAGAAGTTCTACCACTGTGTTTACTTGTGAGTTCTGTGATTATAGGCACTTGTACATTATTCAGTATAACTACTTTTCCAGCATGTATTATCTGTAGAAAATAACATGTACAAAATCACATTATTACAAGTTTGTTTTGTTTGTCTACATTTTTCAATACATGTACTGAAAATTGTTACGTATATGTGTAAATTTGAAAAGAAAATTGAAAAATATTAAAATTAATTGACTAATGTGCAGCATAAGTAATGTTCTGTGATTCATAAAAGAACATCAGTATAATTTAGAAAAGAAAATCTTCAATATGAATAAAGAGAATCCTTCCTATATAATTCTCATTAAAATAATTTACTTCATTATGAATAAAGAGAATCCTTACTATGTAAAATAATTTACAAGATGAAGTCAAAGTATTATGTGTGTTAGCACCATCTGTGATACAGTTGTACAAAATCTGTTATAATTTTTATATGATTTTAAAATTGCAACAAAAGCCATTGAAGTAGGAAATTAAAGATTCACTGTTTTAAATGCATGCAGTTTTACTAAGAGTATAACAAATTATGTTATTATTTTTAAAAAAATTCTTTATGGACCATTTGCACCACAGTTAATTCCCAAGTTCACATTAAGTGCTGTTTAGTACTTCTGGTAGCGATGCCAATATTTTATGAAATTTCTACCAGATACCCATTAATCCTAATGATTGGGTACCCAATCAAAGGGAAATTGTATTAAATGTGAACCTGAACTGCTTTGTTGTAGGTTCACACATGCTAACCACCAAGAGAGGTATAAGCATAATTGTAATCTGAGCATAAAAAGAACAATCTATATATTACATGCCATAATTACAAAAACTATGAAAAACATACATTTATATTTGCTATTTACCTGGATCTGCAGTTAAATTTTTTGTCACAAATCGGTTAAATCCATTTGGATTAGTAGTTAGTACAAGAGTATAGACAAAAATGAAATTGATTAATTATTTATGCATAATACTCACTTTAAGTAGTCTACATGTCTATAGAAACTTCTGCAACTAGTCACAAATGGTCACTGTTGTATTACATAACTGTCAATTTCTTATTTCAGAATTTTTGAAGTGCTATAATTTTCTTTTTCTGAATGAAACATGTTTTTAAATTTAACAAAGTCTCTCTAACATTTTTCAGTCATTATAATATCCATCAGTCACATCAATAAATCCCATTTATTATGGTATTTGGTGCCATTTATTTTCAGTTTAGACTGGTCTGCTACATATGTGTTATCACAAAAGAATGAATCTGTGACACATGGTTTCACATTCAAGAAACCCAACTGTTTTGTTGGAATTGTATCATGTGCATACTATAAATAGTTGTTGTTGTATGGTTTAACGCCATTTTTTCAGCACAAGATAGGCTATACATGGCGGCCAGTATAAATGGTGGAGGAAGAACCCGGGAAAGCCCCAGAAAGAACCACCGACCCATGAAAAGCTACTGGCAAGCTTTCTCACATAACCACATTGGCCAAATCCGAGACTCGAACTCATGCAGACAGAGGTGAGATGGCAGTGATCCGTAACGGTGAGCGCTTTAGACCACTCGGCCACTCGGGGCCCCCATACTATAAATAGAAAAAAGGATATGAGATGGAGGTCTAACAATGAACACAGGGGCTGATATCGTTGTTTCCAATTTAACAGTCATTTATGTTCTATATAATAAAAAAATAAGTTGTAAATAGGTTTAGTACATCATTTTCCTTTGGCCAGTGAGAGGGCAGTATTCTATTCAGTGAGTCGCACATGCATATTAAGTGGGTGCGATCATGGTAAAGTCGAGCACTAGTGTTCGAAAAATAGTCTGGCATTTCTTATGATAGTAAGCTAGACATTGGAGAGGCATACAAAGTTGAATGCCTGAGCTAAGAATCAGTACCAAATTTATTACACTACATAAAATCTAGCATGAATTATCAGCATTGATTCATAAATAGGTCACACGAGAAAGGAGAGCAGTATCCTCCTTTGTATTATCATACAGTACATGTATGACAAATAAATTGCAAGCAATGATATGAGTCCCTGTAATGATGAATAAATGCACACATGACATGAGCCTCGAACAGTAATTGTTATTCTGTATTTTGATCTTGGATAACTTTTTTTGCAGTTCCCAGTTGTCCCTTCTATTACCTGGGTTATTTTCAACAGGCAGGTACTTGAGTACCCATTGGCATCTTTAACTTGTGACAATAGAAAATGTTCTGCATTGGTATTTTTCCCATACAATAAGAGGTTCTGTTACACCAGTATATGCCATATTTATGGATAAAATTTTCCTATGTACCAGAAAAAGATGAGGCAGTTGATATTCCTGTACCGACAAACTGTAAAACGTGTTTTAAGTCTTGAAAGTTAACTGTCTCAACATCAAAGTTTGTAAGAGCCTTACTTATTCTTTTCATACAGTTGTAGCCCCATATCTCTGCCAACTTTGATCAGTGATTGTCGGTAACAATACAGTACCAGATGAAGAGTTAGCTTATCACTTTGATATGTTGCAAGGGTTTGATACTTGATTCAAGAGGAAACAATAAAAATTAAAGCACTCGTCTTTCTGTTTAAAAGATATTTTTCCAAGCAGTCACTTTCTACTTAATTTCGTTTGTGTTGAAGAATCTTGAATATCTATATATTTCTTTGTTGTGGAGTTTTTTAAAACACCATTAGTGCTTTTATTTACTCCTGTTAAAAATTAATACCGTATTTTTGCATATATAAGACGCATCTTATATAAAATTTTACTTATCCTGCACCCTAAGTGTGTCTTATATTCGTGGGCGTCTTATCTAATTATTCTTTTACACAAACTCAGTCAACAAATTTTATAATAAACATTTACTAAAAATACTGTTTGTCTTGATTTAAAATCAATCCATTCATCTTCATCGTCATCAGTTTCTGCTTCAAATCCATCGAAACTTTCATCGAATTCACTCTCATCACCGAATACCTCCATAGCCGCTGCTAATCGATCCTCATTGGCGTCAGTGGTATCGGATGCAGCCAAGTCATTGTCCGAAGAACTGACATCAGCGGCCGGTTCTGGAATTATCCCACACTTTCCGAAGCCATTGATGATTGTTGTTGTTTTCACTTTCTCCCATGCTTGGAGAACCCAATTACACACCTCTACGTACGTTGCACGACGTTGTCAACCAGCTGGCGTGAAGGTGTGCTTACCGCTAGTCATCCAACAATTCCATTCCTCACAAACAAAAGTCATAAATGGATGATTGACGGCAACATCCACCTGGTATAATGGCTATGTGGGCTCCAGCATTGTTGATGTGTTTCTGCACAGTTGTCTCCTTATGGGCAGCCATCGCGTCGAAAATCAGAAGAGATTGCTTCTTGAAAAATCCGCCTCTTCTTGTTCTGAAGCACTTTTCCGTTCAGGTCTGCATCACATCTGTATTCATCCAGCCTTTTTTATTGCAGACAACAACAACTCCAGCTGGCAAAGTTTCTTTGGGCATGTTTATCCTTTTAAAGATAACCATGGGTTTCAGTTTTCCTCCTGCAGCTGTGCAGGCCAACACAACAGTTAAGTTCAGTTGTACGTGCCTGGACTGCAAGGTTGTTCCGTTTCATGAACTTGTACACCCAGTTCACACTGCCACGAAAGTCCTTGATCATCATTTCTGTAGCAATAATTCGACCCTTGAGTTTGAGTGATATCGTTGAAACTGCACGGTTACTATCACATTGCAAACATACCCAGTTGACAAGATTTTCTTCCAAGTTCGGCCATCTTACCTTTCTACCTCTACGAACTCGTTTCCTTGGATTCATCTTCTTAAGCTCCTCCTCCTCCAACTTCCAATCACATACATTTTTCTCACTGCAACTAAATTCTCTTCCAACAGCTCTGTTGCCATGCTCCTTGGCAAACTTGAAGACGTCTAATTTAAAATCGGCCGTATATGATTTTCGCTTCGTCATCGTGAACATTTTATAAATTTTATAAATGCTCAAGAGATTGATCACTCATTTATTTATAACAAGAGATTGATCCCACGTATACCCTATATACCAGTATATACTAGCCCCAGCTGCTGAAGCCTAGGCCTAGCGGCCTAGAGGAAGATAAGATCAAACGATAACCGTTGCGGCCCTGCCTCAAACAATTCTTTGAACTCAGGCCAAAAACGGTCAATGAAGCCTTGTTTACATCAGGTGAGTGATCAAAACATTGGAGATATTTGCGTTTATGACAAAGGAAAGTACCGGTAGCCACTTTGATGCATGTGGTTTGAAAACGGATGTTTACGGGTACATATTTGAACAAAACAACACACAGAATCATTCAAAAGATTTTATTAAACTTTATTGGAACAATAATGTAATATTACTTTACAAAATAATATTAGATACAGATAAGTACCATAAGTAACTTATAAGTTATTAAAAAATCAATGCTATGTCATCTGCAGTCAATATAGGGTTTGCTCAGATCGGCAGATGGCGAGGCCGAGTGCGTCTTATATTCGTGGGTGTCTTATTTAAAATATTTTTTACACAAATCATCAAAACCCGCGACTTATATATGGGTGCATCTTATAATTGGGTGCGTCTAATATACGCGAAAATACGGTAATCAGGTTTATTATTTGCTGGGGGACTGGCTTGGTTTTGATTTTTCTGGTTTCTATTTATAAATGTAAGTTGTGGCGTGATCTAGCCATGCTGAAGTTGAAGGCTTTCACTCACACTAAGCCTAGAAACACCTTAACCATAAGCTTTATATGTGAACTCTAAACCAAAGTTGTTAATTGTGTGTGGATTAAGTTGGTGAGTGACATTGTTGATATTGGAATGGGATTACAGTATAGTTTGTTCCAAACAGCATAGAAAATTTTATCGTATCTATAACTCAGTAAATTTTTAGGTTGGCATCATTAAATGCTGCTAAAAGTAACTACGTTATTTTCAGTATTTCGTGTGAAATGAATTAGGTAAATTTAGCTACATTTAATGATCGGATGGTTTGCTGAGTGACAGATAGAATAAAATTCATGATACTGTGTGGAACAAACTACATTGTTGTTGACTTGCGATGCTGTCCATTATGAATTATGATCACAGTTCCTGTAAAGGTCATAAATTCATTCATTTTATTACTCTAAAGTATTATTTACGTTATATTTTCTCCACTCTATGTAAGTGATAAACCATGCATTGATGAGATTGGTTCATTAGGATTTAAATTGCTTAAATTTGGTCATGTACTGACTTTTTCTGTTCTTGCCAGTACAAGGTACGGGTAGTAGTGCAACCCTAGCGGAAATGCTGACAATATAGTCTTTGATAAATTGATATGGTTCTTTTCAAGACAATTTTTGTTTTAGATTCTGGGATCAGTTCTTGGAAATATTATTTCCAGCATGAATGTATAGCTTTATAACATATAACATTCTACTTTCCTCCAGATATTTTAGGGGATGGCAGTGTGGTTCCTAAGGACCTAATTAAAGGCCCAAAGTGGTTGCTAGGCTGGCGAGGCAATGAATTCCAGAGGCTGATCAGGAAGATGAAGACAGTGGGACACTTGATGAAAGAAATTTATCCAACCTATTACCATACTAACTGGAAGAGAATCAAATACCTGTACAAAAAGTACAATATTAAGAGAGGAAAGAGGGTCCGGTAGTTTAAGCTCATCTCACCATGCCATATGAATAGAATATGTACTTCTTGCAGTAAATTTTTTGTAAAGAATAAGAATAAATTTTGAAGAATTGAAGTAGTTTACTGTCATGTGTATACTGCCAGGTGGTAGCAGTTCTGATTCTAACCTAATAATCTAACAGCAGTCTTTAGCTCAACTGGTCTTAGACAGGAAGAGCTTATGGGATTGGGATTTTTTTTGTATGTTGTCAATCTGTCTCTTAGCACAAGTTATTTATTGCTACTCCTTTGGGGGCCTCGAGTGGCTGAGTGGTCTAATGTACTCTTCGTTACGGATCACTGCCATCTCACCTCTGTCTGCGTGGGTTCGAATCTAGGATTCAGCCAGTGTGGGTATGTGAGAAAGTTTGCCAGTAGCTTCTCGTGGATCGGTGGTTCTTCCTGGGGTTTTCCCGGGTTCTTCCTCCACCATTAATACTGGCTGCCATGTATAGCCTATCGTGTGCTGAAAAATGGCATTAAACTCCACAACAACAACAACAACAAGCTACTCCTTTTAAACCACTTGGAGCATTGCCATGAAACTTACATTTATCCCATGGTCTATTTGGTACTTTTATGAAATCAATGCTGTTTGGACATCCAGTATAGCCATCCTAGTAGATATCTTGAAATTCTTAATGCTAACTCCTCCTGAATGGATGGTCATGTCAACATGGGGTTTTCATTGAAATACTTCTTATGTCAAGTCTGTCTTAAATAAAAATGGTGCAGGCCAATATGGCCATCACAGGAGCCATCTTGAAAATGTTATTGCTACTCCTGACCAGAAAGTCATTTTTGTCTTAAATGAAAATGGTACCAATCTGATATCTAATATGGTTGCCATAGTGGCCATTTTGAACATTTTCGCATTATTTCTCCTTGATGGATGGTCATTATGCAGATCTTGTTATCTCTACTTCTCCTGAGGGAGTCCCCAAGTGGCCGATTGGTCTAAAGCGCTCACCATTACAGATCACTGCAATCTCACCTCTGTCTGTGTGGATTCAAGTCTCGGGTTCAGCCTATGTGGGTATGTGGGAAAGCTTGCCAGTAGCTTCTCATTGGTCAGTGGTTCTTTCAGGGGTTTTCCTGTGTTCTTCCTCCACCATTAATACTGGCCGCCATGTATAGCCTATCTTGTGCTGAAAAATGGCGGTAAACCCCACAAAAACAACAACTTCTGAATGAATGACCATATCAGCATGGAGTTTTCATTGAAAGACTTGTATGGTGCCTAGATGGTTGTAAATGAAAATGTTGTCAATCTGACCACCAAAATGGCCACCATGGTCATCTGGAAGACTTCTTATGATGTCTTGTTAGTCCTGAATGAAAATGGTTTGCATTGGATATCCAACACTCCTGCGAAATGGATAGTAATTTCAGCATGGGGTTTTCATCAGAAGACTTGTGATGTCTTGTTAGTCCTAAATTAGAACGGTGCTGTCATGAAAATCTTGTCATTGCTACTACTCTTAAATGGAAAGTCATTTTGACATGGGATTTTAATCAGAAGAGTTCTTATGGTGTTTAATTTATCCCAAATAAAAGTTAAGATTCATCCTCAGTTTGTCCACCATGGTGGCCGTTTTGAAAATAGTGTTATCTCCACTCTTCCCAAAAGGTGCTTATATCAACGTGGAGTTTTTTACCAATATGATTCATATGATGCCTAGAGTTTCTTAATTGAAAACGGTGCCATTCAGACAGCCAATATAGCAACCACAGTGGCCATCTTGAAAATCTTTTTATCACTACTTCAGAATGAAGGATCATATGAGTATGGTGTTTTCACTGAAATACTTCATATGATGCCTAGTTGGTTGTGAATGACAATGGCACCAGTATAGCTGCCATAACAGCTATCATGGAAATCTTGCTGTCACTACTCCTCAGAATGGATGGTCATAGTGATATTGGATTTGCTCCAAAAGACATAATTATGTCTGTTTGGTCATAACTGAACATGGTGCCAATCTGACATTCAGTATGTCCACCTGTGACAGCAATTTGAAAATCTTGTTGCTGAAGAATAAAGGAAACAGTCTTATCTTTAATTTCTAAAATTCTTTTCACCCAGTAGAATCCCAGTTCCTTTGAGGGATTCTTGTTACTTGCCTGGCCTGGTGGGAATAGGGAATTTTCATCCCCAATACCTCTATCAGGCTTTCACATTATTCCACTTATGAGGAAGATTCAAGATTATTTTTTTAAATATAAATATTTTAGACTATTTTAGCTCACCTCGACAAAGCAGAGGTAAACTGTCATACTAAGCTGGGTACCATTGCTAGATATTAAAAAACATAACATCACAAAAATTGCTGAACAGAATTTTTCGTATGAAAGAAAACATCCTGGCATGAAGACATTTTAAGATTGTATGAAGGTTGCTGATTTTTCCATCAGCTATTGCTGCCATTGCTAAAAATATGAAGAAAAAATTTCAACAGCTTCTTAAAAACTACTGAATGAATTCAACAGGAATTTCAATAACTCCAGGGCCAGCAAGACTGACTGCATGTACACAGACCACTCGTTTTCAGGATATATCATCAGAAATAGTTCACCATTTATTTTTCTTCTGGATTTTAATATTGTGTTAAATATCATAAAAAAGACCAAATTTGTAGGTTAGATTTACTCGATATGCCTAAAAATCCAAGATTGACGGGCTACTCATTTTATTGCCCCAGTCCAGCATGAAATTGGCTGGCGTTGGACCGGCAGGGTGACAGCAATGTTGCATGCTGTCAGGGTCTCTGGTTTTTGCTGTAGTACCTTGCCAAGTATATGTGGTAGGAAGCATACATTTTGTTGGAATTTTTTAAATTCTGTATCTTAGGTAAATGAGACTAGACAACTGTATAGGAGTATGTGTTGAAAGTTGTTTTATGTATTTATATGTGTGCTCAGTCACATACTAAAAACAAGCCAGCCACCTTTAAGGTAGAAAGGAGTCTCACTTATAAAAAAAAAACAAGCTGGCCTGTAAGGCAGAAAGGGACCTCGCATAAAAAAAACCCCCACTCCAGTCTGTAAGAGAGAAAAGGGCTTTGCAGAATGGGGTATGATTTGTATACATGTACATACAAGTGTGTGCTGGTTATCTAAGTGGCTGTCCATATTTTTGGTTACAGTTCACCTCCATGCTATTCAGAGCATATTAAAGCAATTGAAGAATGGTCATTATTAATCGGGACATCACAGCATACAATCTTGAGTGTTATGCAACACCACTCTTAAACAATATATCACAGCATACAGTCTCGATTGTTATGCAACACCACTCTTAAACAAGATATCACAGCATCCAATCTTGAATGTGACAACAAAGTTATTACTCGCGATATCACAGCACAGTGCCTTGTGTTATACAACACCATTATTTATTTGGATATTGCAGCGCACAGCCTCTTATTTTGTACAACATTGTTCACAGAGATGAACTAAAATAAAAACATAAAACTGTAAATTATGTTACATTTTCTGGAAATAATTGTATTTTAATTAAATGAATTTTCAGTGTCATAACTTTTCCAGAGCTGGATGTATCACTCTTTTTATTTTCGTCATCCTACACAAAGGTCACAGGACTGAATTTAATAACTGTAATTTTCTGTAAATATTTTAAAGCTGCTTTCTATTGAATACAAGTAAATTGTTCAGCAGATCTGCAGGAAAACAAAGAAGAAAAAATAAAATAATATTGTTTATTGGGCAATGCACCATTATTAATCAGGATGTCAAAGCACATGGCCTGACGTTATACAACACCATTATTAATCTGGATCTTGCAGCACATGGCCTGATGTTATACAACACCGTTATTAATCTGGATCTCAAAACACATGGCCTGATGTTATACAACACCGTTATTAATCTGGATCTCACAGCACATGGCCTGATGTTATACAACACCGTTATTAATCTGGATCTCAAAACACATGGCCTGATGTTATACAACACCATTATTAATCTGGATCTCACAGCACATGGCCTGATGTTATACAACACTATTATTAATCTGGATCTCACAGCACAGCCTCTTGTGCTGTATGACCCTGTTATTAATAATAATAATAATACTTTATTTACAGAGGGTGACTCATTTAGCCCAGGACTATTCTCCCTTAAGGCCCTCTTAAGAAAAGTACAATAATGTGCATTATGAAAGATAACAGTAATTACTGTTCATTAATGTCCTCAGTATTCAGATACTAATATTATTTATCAGTGTTTCTTACCACAGCCTCTCATGTATTGTACAATCATTTAATGACCTGGATCTTGCAGTACACTGCATCTCATGAGTTATACAACACCATTATTATTCAGGAACACTACATACATGCTATGTTAGCACAACACCAATATTAATAAGGATTCTTGCACATTTATTAATCAGAATCTCAAAACAAATGGCATGTTGTGTTATAAAATGGCATTATTAATCAGAATGTCAAAACAAATGGCATCTTGTGTTATAAAATGCCATTATTAATCAGAATGTCAAAACAAATGGCATCTTCTGTTATAAAATGCCATTATTAAACAGAATATCAAAACAAATGGCATCTTGTGTTATAAAATGTCATTATTAAACAGGATCTCACATCACACAGCATCTTTTTTGTTGTACAATATGGACTGTTCTGGTGGCCTGGTGGTGGACACTCGCCAAGTCGTACCTAAAGACTTGTAAAAATGGTACTAACAGCTGCCTCGCTTGGCGCTCAGCATTAAGATGTTAGTGTTAGGACTAATTAGCCTGACACCATGTGGGACATCATGGTACATATCTGTGGCATGATGCCTCAGTGCTAGACATATCTATAAACTGGCACACTGCAGACATTGTAGCGATATAACTGGAAAATTGTTAAAGCTACGGTAAAAATCCAAATCACACACATTGTACAACACCATTTATGATCAGGATCTTGCAGCACTGCATCTCCTGCAATACACAACACCATTTAACCAATAACAGTCTCACGGCACACAGCATCTCCTGCAATACACAACACCATTTAACCAATAACAGTCTCACAGCACACAGCATCTCCTGCAATACACAACACCATTTAACCAATAACAGTCTCACAGCACACAGCATTTCCTGCAATACACAACACCATTTAACCAATAACAGTCTCACAGCACACAGCATCTCCTGCAATACACAACACCATTTAACCAATAACAGTCTCACAGCACACAGCATCTCCTGCAATACACAACACCATTTAACCAATAACAGTCTCACAGCACACAGCATTTCCTGCAATACACAACACCATTTAACCAATAACAGTCTCACAGCACACAGCATCTCCTGCAATACACAACACCATTTAACCAATAACAGTCTCACAGCACACAGCATCTCCTGCAATACACAACACCATTTAACCAATAACAGTCTCGCATCTTTCAACATCTCTTGCTATACAACATTATTATTAATTAGGATCTTAATGCACATAAGCTTTTCATCTTGTGACAGCATTTTGTGTTGTTGAAACATTGCTGTTTTTCTTGCATCTGACAGTTAGGACACCTCTACATTATCATTTTCCTTGCACCTGACAGTTAGGACACCTCTACATTATCATTTTCCTTGCACATGACACCTCTACATTATCATTTTTCTTGCACCTGACAGTTAGGACACCTCTACATTATCATTTTTCTTGCACCTGACAGTTAGGACACCTCTACATTATCATTTTTCTTGCACCTGACAGAACCTGTCTATATTATCATTTTTCTTGCACCTGACAGTTAGGACACCTCTACATTATCATTTTTCTTGCACCTGACAGTTAGGACACCTCTACATTATCATTTTCCTTGCACCTGACAGAATCCCTCTACATTATCATTTTTCTTGCACCTGACAGGACCCCTCTACATTATCATTTTTCTTGCACTTGACAGTTAGGACACCTCTACATTATCATTTTCCTTGCACATGACCGCTATGACACCTCTACATTATCATTTTTCTTGCACCTGACAGTTGAGACACCTCTACATTATCATTTTTCTTGCACCTTACAGCTAGGACACCTCTACATTATCATTTTTCTTGCACTTGACAGCTAGGACCCCTCTACATTATCATTTTCCTTGCACCTGACAGTTAGGATACCTCTACATTATCATTTTTCTTGCACCTGACAGAACCCCTCTACATTACCATTTTTCTTGCACCTGACAGTTAGGATACCTCTACATTATCATTTTTCTTGCACCTTACAGTTAGGACACCTCTACATTATCATTTTTCTTGCACTTGACAGTTAGGACACCTCTACATTAATATTTTTCTTGCACCTGACAGTTAGGACACCTCTACATTATCATTTTTCTTGCACCTGACAGTTAGGACACCTCTACATTATCATTTTTCTTGCACCTGACAGTTAGGACACCTCTACATTATCATTTTTCTTGCACCTGACAGTTAGGACACCTCTACATTATCATTTTTCTTGCACCTGACAGTTAGGACACCTCTACATTATCATTTTTATTGCACCTGACAGCTAGGACACCTCTACATTATCAGTGTAAGCTTGAAAGTACTTGTGTCCAGACAAGTGACTCTTGAAACATTCTTTTTAACAATGTTTTTTTTTACACCTCACCACAAATATGAAACGGGAATATAGTGTTACTCTTGTCTATTGTTAATCTTTTCTGTTCATCCATATGTTTGTTCTTCCATCAAACCATTGCTAAGTTTGTGTTTAGGCCACTTTTTCAAGTATTCTTAGTACAAGAGTTGTGACATGGTAGATGCATCTTGCCGAGTACAACACAGCTACCACAAGTAGGTGACTGACCTAACTTTCATTGTTGGCTCTGTGTTCTCTCAAGGTCAGAAAGCTGTATAGGGCTCACTATAGCATCATGGCAACTCAGGTTGCCAATACAGCTTCCATGTCTCGCTGAATTTAGTTAATTGGCCCCTGTATAACTTGTTAAAACAATCATTTATAATTCTCTCAGATTAGCAAAATTACTCTTTATAGTGCCTAATTACTGCTGTGCACATATTGTGTTGACTGTATCAACTAGGATCTGTCATTGTTGGCCGAGTGGTGTAAAGCACTGTCCGTTACAGATCACTGCCATCTCACCTCTGTCTGCGTGGGTTCGAGTCTAGGATTCGGCCAATGTGGTGATTGTGAGAAAGCTTCCCAGTAGCTTCTCGTGGGTTGGTGGTTCTTCCTGGAGTTTTCCCGGGTTATTCCTCCACCATTAATACTGGCTGCCATGCATAGCCTATCATGTGCTGAAAAATGGCGTTAAACCCCACAACAACAACAACAACTGTCATTGTTGATAACATGATAGTATCTCGTGGGTCATCAGATCTCTACAGGAATGTCATACTATTTTAATTTGGAATGAACAAAAATTCTAAAGTTAAATTGATATTTTTGGTTCCTCAGGAAATTAAAATCTTTCCGAATATGATTCATTGAAAGAACCTCAAGAAAACCAGAATAAAATCAGCCTTGGATACATCTTAGCTGAATGACCATCTTCCCACATGGCCATCTTCCCACATGTCTATAAGGCAAAATATAAAAACTTTGACTTTACTAACATAAGATCATTACTCTTGCTTTTAAAAACAGGTAAGCATTTTTATCTGGAGTTTTGATTATTTGTAATTAGGATTTGACTCTTGTCAAATGGGAAATTGTATTGCAGATTTATAGACAAGGAGAGATAACTTGCAGTTTGAAACTTTAATTTGCAACAGGTTAAAGACAAGTCTTTGTGGATAAAAAAAGGTAAAATTGAAAAATTTAAAATATTGTGATCATGTTTTTCAACAAAATATATTATGAAAGTTTTATATCAAACATTCAAGAATTCAGTAGAATACTACCTCTCACCTAGCCAATGGCACAATGAAAAAACCTAGCACAATTGCCAGCGGCATAAAAGTGGGTCACTGTAATCATTGTTTGTCTATGGTGAGTGGTAATATTAATAATAATGAGGACTTTGTATAGCACCCAATCTTTAGAAGCTCTAAGCGCTTTACAACATAACACCTATGACATAAAAAATATATAATATTACAAAAAAACCCACCATGAAAGGGAAAAACATTAAAAAAACATGCTGATAATATTTAAGGTAGGGAACATTATTAGGTCTTTAAGTTTGTTCTTGCAGTCGAAATAAGTGAGTTTTAAGAGCACTCTTGAATGGGATCACTGTGTCTTTGTGTCTAAGTTCAGTTGGCAATTCACCACTCCGGTGGCCTAGTGGTTAGAGCGTCTGCCTTGGATGCAGGAGGTCGTGGGTTCGATCCCCGGCCGAGTCATACCAAAGACTTAAAAAAATGGTACTAACAGCTGCCTTGCTTGGCGTTCAGCATTAAGAAGTTAGTGTTTGGACTGGTCGGCCTGGTGTCAGGATAATGTGACTGGATGGGACATAATGCTACATGTCTGCAGCAAGATGCCCCAGTGCTAGACATCACTATAAACTGCCACATTGCAGACATCGTAGCGTTATGACTGAAAAATTGTTAAAGCTATGTTAAAAATCAAAATCACATCACATCAGTTGGCAATTCGTTCCATGTTGCTGGGCCCTGGTATGCAAAAGAACATCCATATGACTTCGTTTTCATAGTGGGAATAATGAGTATACGATTGTCAGAAGAGGAATGTAAGTATCTTGCTGGTGTGTACACATGGGTGAGGTTGGATAGGTATGTTGCACTGGAGCTATCAGTGAAATGTAGCACAGAGAACAAATTTTGTGTTTGATTCTGGATCGAATGGATAGCCAGTGTAGGGTACAGTGCAGTGGGGAGGTGTGCTCTGATCGTGGTACTCTAAGTATGATCCGAGCAGCTGTGTTTTGAACTTTTTGAAGTTTCTGAAGTAGATATTGAGATGAACCAGACAGAATTGAGTTAAAATAGTCCAGTCTTGAATGTACTATTGAACATACAAGTGTTTTAGTGGCATGAACTGAAGATATTTGTGAATGGAGCTGATACGTCTCATGGTACACTACATGATGAAAATACCCATTAAATGAGTGTCAGAAAAACAGAGCTGAATGAAAAAAATTACAACAGTGACAAGTTAAAAAAGTGCTTTTTTTTATTGTCTAAAACTCTTGCACTTGACAGATTTTGTCAAATATATGCCACACAGTTTGCCTTGCAGCCAATCTCTATAATAATCATAAGTTTTTAGTAATTAAAAAATATTTCTCGTGAGTGCTAATTATATCAAGATTTCAAGAGCATTTATCCATTTGTGCCATATCTTTTACAGTGATTTACATGATAAATACTTGAAACATTGCTTTATGCATATCTCAGCAGCTTAAAAAAAATTCTTGGGAAACCATGGTTGTCTCCCATATTATGCAACTCGTTATCCAATTGTGTCTTGTGAAAACCAGTGCTGTAACAAACCATGTCTTTCTTAAGTTTACACTTCACTGATTTGCTTTAGTTTTGCAATTAGGTCAGTTTCTCTGGCACTGTTGTAACTGGATCTGGCCTGATGGTTCAACACATTACCAAACTCGGGTCAATGGGACCAAACATTTCATGCTTTAGTAATGTCATTTAATTTTGGTGTTCATGGTCAGTTTCTCATCCACATTTGACACTAAGTTTATGCATAAGGTGTAGTGGCAGGGTATTTGTTTTATGGTTCTAGTTGCTTCCAACATAACAATTTAAACTGATTAAAATTTTTAATGAATTGTGTCCCAACGTTCCTTATGATAGTTGTTTCAGCTTCATTACTAAGCATGTATTTGATATATTTCATTGTCAAAACTATGATATGGTTTAAATTTTGGAAAACTGAGCTCTTATGCAAATTCAGTTACTATATATATATATATATATATATATATATATATATATGTGTGTGTGTGTGTGTGTGTGTGTGTAAATTACAATAACCCTTGTACCCACAAGAGTTGTTTTCTTTCTGGTCATAGGTTAACATTAAGTTTTAACACTCCCATCTTCAGCAGGTTGTATATTGTTATGGTGGTGTCTGCCTCTACATTAATAATTGCTTGACTAGCCCACACCTTTTGTGATGGTTTGAGAGATTTTGATAAAACTTTGTTAAGTATACATAATGAAAAGAGAGCGTATTGTTTATCATAATCCCGTCTTCTTCCTTGAGGTCAAGGTCATGAGAAAATGTAATTTTGTGAGTAAGGAAAAGATTACAAGATGGACATGTATACCACATGCAGTAACCTTGTTTCATCATGTGATATTTGGGTTGCATTGCAAATATTGTTTCACTTTAAAAGTAGTTTTTATATGTATTACTTTATAACTATAGCTCAAGAGTTTAGTCTTTATGTACAGCATTCTGTAGCCAATTATGTACAGCATTCTGTAGCCATTTATGTACAGCATTCTGTAGCCATTTATGTACAGCATTCTGTAGCCAATTATGTACAGCATTCTGTAGCCATTTATGTACAGCATTCTGTAGCCATTTATGTACAGCATTCTGTAGCCATTTATGTACAGCATTCTGTAGCCATTTATGTACAGCATTCTGTAGCCAATTATGAACAGCATTCTGTAGCCATTCATGTACAGCATTCTGTAGCCATTTATGTACAGCATTCTGTAGCCATTTATGTACAGCATTCTGTAGCCATTTATGAACAGCATTCTGTAGCCAATTATGTACAGCATTCTGTAGCCATTTATGTACAGCATTCTGTAGCCATTTATGTACAGCATTCTGTAGCCAATTATGAACAGCATTCTGTAGCCATTTATGTACAGCATTCTGTAGCCAATTATGTACAGCATTATGTAGCCATTTATGTACAGCATTCTTTCACTTTGAAGCCCTTTATTACAACAGGGCGCCTATTATATGATGGATATGGTCATAGATCCCATTTCATTAACTGGTAGTAAAATTATAAGGTGGCACACTCAATGGCTAACAAGGACAGCATTATATTGAGGTAGTGCTGTATCATGTACTTGATTATAAGGTGGTCTCACTATAAGGTGGTATAGTCAATGGCCAACAAGGACATCATTATAATGAGGTAGTGATGTATCATGTACTTTATTATGAGGTGCTTTCACTATAAGGTGATATACTCAATGGCTAACATGGACAGCATTATAATGAGGTAGTGGTGTATCCAGACAGCTTCATCCTGTGTTGGCTGAATATGGTTAGATATGCTGTTCTTACCTATATATATATTATTAATTTCTGTAATTTTATCGTCATGGTTTCAGGTAAGTAATCACAATTTCACTTAAAAATCACATTCATTTCCAAGTAGCTGGTCTCCAATGCAAAGAAAAAAAGTTACTTCAGAGAAAACATGAACACTGATCATATAAAAAGAACATGTTCCTTCAGAGGAAAAAAGGATTTTTATGTTAATCCACTTTCAGCATAGTTTAATTTGGTATTTATTATCGCAGCAGTCCAAGTAGGCTATTTAGTGCTGAAGCCATTGAGTAAAGAGACTTGCGCAAGGACACAACATGGTACCCATCTGTGGCTGATCTGATGGTACGATTCAAATCAAGACCCTTTTGGTCACGAGTACTCATTTACCACTGAGTTAACAAAATTTCTAATGGATCTCAAAGACTGATGTGGGGGTGGGGTGGAGAGAGAGGCTACGTCCGAGTACCTTAAAGGGACAGACACCCTATCATCAAAGGAAAATCCAGAAAGATAGGACCAACTAGACATCACAATTCTTTTGGAGAAAATGTCATGTTATTGCCATTCATTCAGGATAAGTGGCTTAAGACCATTTTCATGAGGATGTCAGATCAACATAATTTTCATTTAGGACTATATAGTAACCAAACAATCACATGGCTATCAAGGTAGTAATCTTGGATGTTATTTTCATTTAGGACCAACTAGATATCATAAGCAGTCTTTTGATGAAAGCCTGATGACAGTATAGTCATCTCTCGAGGAAGAGAAGCAAATAACAAGATTTTGACCACCGTGATGGCCATATTGGAAGTAAGATTGGCACCATTTTAATTTAGGACCAACTAGGCAGAAAGTCATCTGGTGAAAATCCCATATCTATATGACTTTTCATTATGAGTAATGATAAGATTTTCAAGATGGGTGCCATTTAGTTAAATAAATTAAACTTCATTGACATCATAAAAGTCTTTCGGTAAAAACTCAATGTTGATATAACTTTGTGTTCATAAGAAGTAGTGATTTCAAGATTTTTAAGATGGCTACAATGGTGGCTAGTGGATGTCTGATTGGTACCATTTCCATTTAGTATGAACTGGGAATCATAAAGTTTTAATGTAAACCCCATATTCATGTCACCATTTATTCAGTAGTGATAAGACTGTCAGTATGGTCCTTGTGAAGGCCATACTGGATGCAGTACCAGTTTCATTTTGGACTAACTAAACATCATAAAGAGACTGTAAAATATCCCGTGTCAGTATGATTTTCAGTTCAGGTGGTGCAGTGACAAGGTGTCAGTGTGGTGACCATATTCATATTGTATGTCTGAACAGCACCAGTTTCATTTTGGACTAACTAAACATCATAAAGAGACTTTGTAAAATATCCCATGTCAGTATGATTTTCAGTTCAGGTGGTGCAGTGACAAGGTGTCAGTGTGGTGACCATATTCATATTGTATGTCTGAACAGCACCAGTTTCATTTTGGACTAACTAAACATCATAAAGAGACTTTGTAAAATATCCCATGTCAGTATGATTTTCAGTTCAGGTGGAGCAGTGACAAGGTGTCAGTGTGGTGACCATATTCATATTGTATGTCTGAACAGCACCAGTTTCATTTTGGACACTAAACATCATAAAGAGACTTTGTAAAATATCCCATGTCAGTATGATTTTCAGTTCAGGTGGAGCAGTGACAAGGTGTCAGTGTGGTGACCATATTCATATTGTATGTCTGAACAGCACCAGTTTCATTTTGGGCCAAGTGGACCACATGATGAATTGAATGTAATGGTACATGGCATTACTTAAAGTAGTTTGGGAGGAGTAGAGACAACAAACTTGTACTAAAGAATGGACAGATGATTATCCCATCATCTATGACTAGTAAATCTCAAAATGGGTTAAGAGGTGTGAATTGACGCATACAAGCCATTGACAAAACAAAGGCAGTAATCACCCATTTTATTAAAAACAAAAATAATTGATTCCCAACAGTCACTATGACTGTATATATAAAAGCTCTAATAAATGTGGAGAACAAATTACCAGCCAAAAGACTGGCATAAGAAAAATAAAATTATTAAGTACAATAACTACACACATGTTAGACTAAAATATACAACACATTTACTATGTATACTTGCCATCACTGGCAGACCTGGGCCTATTTTGTTTGTAGTTGGACACATAAGTGAGTATATATGATGATTTAAAACCAAAGATCAATGTACAAGTGAGTATATATGACGATTTCAAACTGAAGATCTATACTGTAGACAGTCTATCATCTTCTGCTTCCATTTTCTACTCTAACTTCTTGTGATTCAATCTTGGCCTGGTTAACTAGACGTATACTGTCATATTCTTTGGCCTTTATATAACAAAGGACTCCGACAGTCACAATGATTGTCCCAAGTCCACTAAAGAATGTTACAGGATTTCCAAACACAATCACAGATATCCAGATCAAAAAAGCCCGCTTCACGGTATTTGCCACACTGAAATGACAGTAACATTCAAAATAAGTTATTCTGATCATCATACAAAGGGAGTTAACTTAATAAAGAGTCTACAAAACAGTCTTACCTAAAAAAATTGATACGGTGTGGCACCATTGGTAAAATTGCGAGTTTCACTACCCAATAACACAAGCTCATCACAAAAATAATATAACCACTGTTTCACAAAATCGGAACATTCTCATTTTTGTAATTATCCCTGGCTATTTATGTCAATTGTCTGGCAAAGGTCTGTGATTCTGTTTAGACATAGTTCTACTTTCTGTAAAGGAATGAATGAAAATGGTAAATGTAACAATGCATTCTCAGAAATCTAGCATTTCAGTTATTGTACTAAAGGTACAAGGAAGGAAGTGATGGTACTATAAGAACAGTAATGATGAAGCTCAGCCATGCAATAAATTTGCCAATAACTTGTGTGCACCAAATCAGTTTTCAGATTTGGGGTTTTTACTCATGAACAAAGCTTTCTGAAACAGAAAACCAGTCCAAAATTACTTTTACACACACTTCTTCATTTATTACTGACAGAAATAATGAGAGGTTTCATACCTGCCAACTTTACAGACAGAGCTACATTTGTTTTTTTTTGTTTCAAAAAGTGAGTTTGAGGTCCCAAGAGTATGGGCGTGCACGACTTGGTGATGTTGTACAATTGAGATTAAGTCATTTAGTCATATATGAGCTTGTAGAAAATTAAAAAAAAAATTTCCTGTTTCTTTCAAGCATTTCATAAACTTACAAATGAAACTAGCTGGTAGACATAGCATTTTGTACTGTCATCGCCAGACAAACAAAAAGATCTAAAAACCAGCTGCTACTGTAAATGGCAGAATATACTCTGCAATGAAATAGCCAAAACATCACTTAAGCTTTGAATTCACAGCTTGGTTTAACAATGTTTCAACAGGTTCATTAGTTGAAGATTGAGCTTTGTACTCATATGTTGTATGGATGAAGAGTTTTCTTACTACGTCAATGGATGTTGTACACTCCAGAATGATTAATGTCAATATGGTGTTTGCAATTACTCATGCATTGTATTGATCAAGAGTGTTGTTACTATATCAACAGATGTCATATACTCTACAATAATTAATGTCAGTATGGTGTTAGCAATATGTGCAAAGTGTAAATGTGCTCCCCACTTTCTACCATGTTTCACAAACTTGATGGTCTTTACTCACATCACAGATGGCTATCTTTCCTGCATGTATTTCAACACATTGTTTTCAAAGAGGAATCTTAACTTCAATACTGCTCCTAACAGTAATATTCCAGATCACTCTGGTGACTTGAAAGAAACTTTGCTGATGATCCTGAACTGGCCAGTAACAAAAACTTTATGGTTTTACACAAGGTAAAAAAATGTAATAGCTACAGCTCTTTAACATTCATATCTGATTTTAAAGTGCCTGCTTTTGTTCAAGATACAAGAAAAGCAAGATGATGTGTATATTGCATGAGGAAACCTAAAATGAAAGCTTTGACTTAAGTTGAGAATGTTATTAAAATAATTTAGAAGGTTAGTAAAAGTGCATGTAACACAATAATGGAAATCTCTCTCTCTCTCTCTCACACACACGCACAGGCATAACAGCTTAAATCTTCACCAAATAGATTTTTCAGTTTAAATATGCAAAGAAAAACCTGTCAGCAATTGAGCCATTTCTAAATGTTATGATCATACAGTTTATTTAGTACTATTTGTAGAAAAAACACTGATTAACACATCTGCTGGTGTAAGATTCAAGTTTTCTTGGTCCCATACACTCTTACAAATAAAAACAAAGTTTTATCTCAGATTTTGCTAATCATCTGGCATGAATGTAACTTGCATAATGAATGATATTAGCTAGTCATTTCTGATTAACATTTACCTGTGTGTGACTGGGGATATATATCCCATCAATATGTAGGCTGATATACTCTGACAATGGAAGGAGGTTCCATTTAAAATCAGAGCTATGAGCATTTTTACATCAAGGGTTTTCTTGGCATACAGGAAGTCAATCATGAAGAAAGACACAGGAATCTGCACCATCAGAGAAGCGACACTGGTGTAAAACTGAAGTTCAGCTGGCCTGCAAATATAAAAAGTGCTCCCCAAAATTAGATTAAAATAATCATAAATGGATATGTTGCTGTATATACATATATGTACATACAGAAAGACAGACATGAATTCACATACCTCTGCTAATCAATGCAAATTTCAACACGTATTGAGACTGTTGAGGGGAAAGAAAAGATTGGAGCACTGTCTGTTATTACTTTATCTTGGTTGCAGGGGTGTGGTAATAAATGTATATCATACTCAATTTCATGTTTCTAGCATGAACACTGCATGAGAAATGAACATCAAACAAAAACGTGAACCAACCCAAAGAAGCATAAAATATGGGCTATAATGACCTACTAATGAAATGTAGGAGCAGTGCTTATCATCACCTCCTTTCATCAATTATCATTTATCTAGATAAGATAGTATGTGCAACATTCAAAGTAACCATCCTGATCATGAGGAACATCTCATTTTTTAAAATGCATTATAATCTAAGCCAGCAAAATATGCAATATAGTTCACAGTGACATTTTTTTAAAAAAATGTTGGTATTGTACTAAAAGTTCATTTAGTTTAATGGTTCAAGTATGAACAAAAAATAAGAAAGAGACCAAAGTCAGTAAAGCATAAAATACTGGTCAGTGGGTGTGTGTATGCTGGTTTAGTACTCAAGGAAGATACATAATCACAAAGTTTCATGATTCCTGGTATAACAGTAAAACCCATATGGTCATGAGCTACAATTTGCCAGTAAAATGTAGGTCACAGTTACTTGTGTTGTAAGGGTGTGGTACTGATAGAGATGCATTCAATGGGCTAGTTTTATGATTCTAGCATGAACAACACTTGAGACTGAATGCAAGTCAATTAAGTGTGAAAGACAGGTTACAGCGAAGATTCTAGGTATACATGCATATATACATGGTTCTAAAAATCTATTTGATAATGAGCTAAGCACAAAAGAAACTTAATTTAACCCAGTAAATGTGAAATGCAGGTCACAGTGATCTTTTTGCTTTAGGTTTGCGGAACTAACAGAGATGAATACAATCAAGTTTGATGATTCTAGCATTAACAAAACTGGAGAAATAAAGTACAATTTAACCAAAATCCTTGAAACATGAAATATGACTCGGTGATCTACTATTTGTGGATGTGGTAAGCATATAGTACTCATCAACATGAATCCTCTAACAAAGTTTCATGATTCCGGGTGTAACAGTATTTACATACAGTGTTTAAGAAAAACCTGAGCTAAATAAAATCATTAACTAAGAATGTACAAATGAAGTACAGGTATGCCCTCTCCAGGAGGCAGGTGCTATGAAACCCACTCCAAACTACTGCATGGGTCTCCTCAACAGGTGAACCAAACTAAAGTAATAAACTGCACATCATGTTGCCTTTTCTGGAAATAACTGCATTAGAATGAAATGACTGGAAGTTTCAGTACAGGCAACTTTTCAAGAACTGGCTGAATCACTCTTGTTTGCTTTGTCATCCTACACCAAGCTCACAAGACTGAATTTAATAAATATGTTTTTTTCTGTATAGGTTTTAAAGTTGCTTGAATACAAGCAAAATTTGTTCACTGGTCAGCAAATGTCCACGAAAGAGGGACAACTGATTCTTGGGTTCTTATTGCCATCAGCCTGTTGAGCTTACTGATAATTGCTAGTTATCTCTGGTAAACAAAAATCTGCAGAAAAAAAAATGGTGGTGGACACTTGGACAAACAAAACAATGTGATTACTTTTGGTCTTTGTGAAACTTTGTCTTAGACTAGCTGTTCTCTAATTGTTTTGATTGTGTGTTTGTTAAGCTGCTGTAACCAGGGTCATTTGGTGTGGAATTCAGGCTGCTGGAACCAAAGCCATTTAGTGTGGAATTCAGGCTGCTAAAGGCAAAATTAATCTGTTATTAACTTTTCATAACATATATATCTGTTGCTGTTGTTGTTGTGGGGTTTAACAACATTTTTCAGCACACGATAGGCTATGCATGGTGGCCAGCATTAATGGCAAAGGAAGAATCCAGGAAAACCCTGGAAAGGACCACCGACCCACAAGAAGTTACTGGCAAGCTTTCTCACATACCAACATTGGCCGAATCCGAGACTCGAACCCATGCAGACAGAGGTGAGATGGCAGTGATCTGTAACGGAGAGCACTTTAGACCACTGGGGGCCCCCATATATATATCTGTACTTACCTATATTTATATTTTTCACCACTCATCAACATTTTTGAATAAACATTCTGTAAGCTGAAAAGAGACAAATTTGATAATGTAGAATGTTAGATAAACATTCCAGTGATATAATGACAAATTTGACAATGTAGAATGTTAGATAAACATTCCAGTGATATGACAAATTTGATAATGTAGAATGTTAGATAAACATTCCAGTGATATAATGACAAATTTGACAATGTAGAATGTTAGATAAACATTCCAGTGATATAATGACAAATTTGACAATGTAGAATGTTAGATAAACATTCCAGTGATATAATGACAAATTTGACAATGTATAATGTTAGATAAACATTCCAGTGATATAATGACAAATTTGACAATGTAGAATGTTAGATAAACATTCCAGTGATATAATGACAAATTTGACAATGTAGAATGTTAGATAAACATTCCAGTGATATAATGACAAATTTGACAATGTAGAATGTTAGATAAACATTCCAGTGATATAATGACAAATTTGACAATGTAGAATGTTAGATAAACATTCCAGTGATATAATGACAAATTTGACAATGTAGAATGTTAGATAAACATTCCAGTGATATAATGACAAATTTGACAATGTAGAATGTTAGATAAACATTCCAGTGATATAATGACAAAATTGACAATGTAGAATGTTAGATAAACATTCCAGTGATATAATGACAAATTTGACAATGTAGAATGTTAGATAAACATTCCAGTGATATAATGACAAAATTGACAATGTAGAATGTTAGATAAACATTCCAGTGATATAATGACAAATTTGACAATGTAGAATGTTAGATAAACATTCCAGTGATATAATGACAAATTTGACAATGTAGAATGTTAGATAAACATTCCAGTGATATAATGACAAATTTGACAATGTAGAATGTTAGATAAACATTCCAGTGATATAATGACAAATTTGACAATGTATAATGTTAGATAAACATTCCAGTGATATAATGACAAAATTGACAATGTATAATGTTAGATAAACATTCCAGTGATATAATGACAAATTTGACAATGTATAATGTTAGATAAACATTCCAGTGATATAATGACAAATTTGACAATGTAGAATGTTAGATAAACATTCCAGTGATATAATGACAAATTTGACAATGTAGAATGTTAGATAAACATTCCAGTGATATAATGACAAATTTGACAATGTATAATGTTAGATAAACATTCCAGTGATATAATGACAAATTTGACAATGTATAATGTTAGATAAACATTCCAGTGATATAATGACAAAATTGACAATGTAGAATGTTAGATAAACATTCCAGTGATATAATGACAAATTTGACAATGTAGAATGTTAGATAAACATTCCAGTGATATAATGACAAATTTGACAATGTATAATGTTAGATAAACATTCCAGTGATATAATGACAAATTTGATAATGTAGAATGTTAGATAAACATTCCAGTGATATAATGACAAAATTGAAAATAAGAATCCAAGCAATTAACTCATATATGACTGAAAATTATTGATGTTTTCCTAATTTATCCTCCTCTTATAATGGCCACCACAATTATTCTTTATGCATTAGGTCAGGGGTCATACTGTCTACATTAAGAAGCAATTTGGAATTATTAAATTAAGCAGAATATGATGTATGTCATGTAAAAGTTTGTCTGTTATGAAATGAGACCAAATCCTTGCATACATGTATTTTGAACATTTATAATTTTTTCTACACATTCTAACAAATTAATGTTGAGTAAAGCATAAATCATTTTTAGTGGTGAAAGACCATTAAATATTCTAATGGAATGTAATTTGGTTGTCTCCATGGATAATAGGAAGAGTGTTCAACTGGCACTAGTTTTTCAATGTCTACAGTACCATACAATGACTTTTACTACATTCTTTCCTCGTATTACAACTGCTCCAGTGGCCTAGTGGTTAAAGCATCTGCCTTGAATGCAGGAGGTCTTGGGTTTGAACCCTGGCCAAGTTATACCAAAGACTTATAAAAATGGTACTAACAGCTGCCTTGCTAGGTGCACAGCATGAAGCGGTTAGTGTTAGGACTGGTTAACCTGGTGTCAGGATAATGTGACTGGGTGGGACATCATTCTACATGTCTGCAGCATGATGCCCCAGTGCTAGACATCACTATAGACTGCCACACTGCAGACATCATAGCGATATGACTGAATTTGTTTAAAAGCTACGTTAAAAATCCAAATCACACACACTCACTCCTCAAACTGCATTCCTCTCATGGATTCTACAAAAGAACTTAAAGTAGAACTCGCATGCCCTGCATCATTCTACACTGATTTAATCTGCCATATGTTAAGACTTTTTTTAATTTGCCATGTGTTTTCTATTAAAGAAAGCAAAATTTATAAAGGCCATCTGAGTACGAGAGATAAGTAGAAATGTATCACTCACCACTCTATTAAATTTGTTGCCAAAGCTGCAGCAAATCCTTGTATATTGAAACTCAGCTCAAATGCTGAACACAATGCAAGTCCACCCATAACTGGAATCAGTGACATAAATGTGTAGATCCCAGTTATCTCCCATGTCAATAGTCGTGAAATAAAGACAGTAAATAAAGGAGCAGAACTTTTCACAGTCTCTGTAAAAGACACGGCAACAAACTTCAGAGCCACTAGTCCTAGAACTACAGTAGAAAACCTGCAAAAAGATAATAAGACTTAGTAACTTATTGTTTTGGTTTTAACGCCATTTCTCAGCACAATATAGGCTATACATAGTAACTAGTATAAGTGGTGCAGGAAGAACCTGGGAAAACCCCAATAAGAACCACTGACCCATGGGAAGCTACTGGCAAGCCACTGTCTGACATACCCATACTGGCCAAGCCTGAGAATCGAATCCATATGGACAGAGGTGAGATGACGGTGATAGGTAAAGATTAACACTTTAGACCACTTGGCCACCCTGGGCCTGACTTAGTAGCCAGAAGAAAATGGGAAAACCCCAATAAGAACCACTGACCCATGGGAAGCTACTTGCAATCCGCCATCTGACATACCCATATTGGCCGAGCATGAGAATCAAATCCACACAGACATAGGTGAGATGACACTGATAGGTAAAGACGAGCACTTTAGACCACTTGGCCTCCCTGGGCCTGACTTAGTAACCAAAATTAAGTGAAATAAATATATCAGTAGAATAAACTTAAATGTTAAGTGTGCATACCAATCTTTGCAGTAACTTTGTGGATTTGCCTTTCTTGAAAAGTAAAACAAATGTGCAAATGTACTATGAATGGTATCTCAAACATGAGCCCCATTTATAATAGTCCTCAAGGCCCCACAATCGAGAGATATGTGATGCTGAACTAAAATTGTTGTGGAAACTACATTTCTTCTTTATGATTGGTGACTCTGAGCCTTGACCTCCAACTGAGAAGGCATTTTCCTTACCCCAAGTACAAGCAATCCACCAAGTTTAGTACAGGTTGGTGATGTAGAACTGATTTACTGCACAGAAGTCACTTTGCTACTTTTAATCATAGTGGCCCTGACCCCAAATAGAATAAGGCATTTTCCTTATCTTGAGTGTAAGTCATCCATGGTAAAGGCTGCTGGTGCAAAGCTAAAGTTATTGATCCGAAAGAGAAATGGTAACAGACAGACCAATGGGCAATACATTATACTCTCTGCCATTTTCATAGGCCAACAAAATGGTATTATCATCGTCTTGTGTTGCATATTATTCATTATGGCAACAGGACTGCATATTCAAGGTTTATAACAAGTTTAGTCAAGTTTCCAAAGTCGTTTGTAGCTCAGAATGCTTTCATTTGTCTCGGTTTCCATGGAGTGAATCAGAAAAATTCTTGTACCCATTAACCTAGACTGAGAAAAGGTTGCAATAATGAGATTATCATCCTCTTTAATAATGACCATGACTGTGTTACTGTTTGTGACAGCCAAAGTAGTCATTAACTACTGATTTTTCCAGATGACTATAAAACTGTATGAAATTATCTATTTTGGTTACTATACCCACTTCAGAAATGAGCAATGAGTGTTGTGACTACTTATAGATTTACATTTTCGGTGTAATAATAATCAACACTAATGAAATCTTTTAAGAAAACCTAGAAATCAGAATGGAAATCTCATCTTCAAGGCATATTTTTGGGTCTATGTTGACTTCAGCGAGTACGATTTATTAGACTGAGGACCTGTGGCTAGCAAAGATGGGCTATTCAGCACTGAGTAAAATTAGTTATTCAGTTATCCACAGAAACCAAATCAGACAAAGATAAAGTTAAAACACAGGTACAATTATAATAATACAAAGTCTGACTTTTTATTAAACACCACCCATTTTTTTAAAACATCCGAGACATCTGTAGCCTCTTCTGACATTCCGGAGAGCACATCTAGCCTTTTCTACACCACCACCCTCCACCCTGAGCCTGCAGAGGGATACCAATGAAATGGCCTTTGAAGTGGTTGCTTTAAAAACATTAATATTTTCGAATTTTTTTTTTTTAAATCTGAGTGGCATCCAAAATACCTCATTGTCCCAACAAGGATCATATTCCTCCAGAAATGTTTGGGTTTGCCCTCACGTTTCACTGGCTTGTAAAATCCAAGTGGAAGATACATCTGTAGAAAACCCAATGTTGTTGTCATCATAATCTGTACTGCCCCTGGAAATAACACAATCCAATAAAACAATTATTAAAAACAATATTCCCTAACAATACGAGTTTGATCTTTTGTCAATTTTATTTTAATATTCCTCACTGTCAGCTCAAATCCATGTTATCTTAAGTTTAATAATCCCAGTGTTTAAATTAACCAAGCACACACCATTTCATTTCGTGCTTACTGGGTACAAATATGTCGGTTTGAAACCAGCAGAGTCATATCAACGACTTTTAAAAATGGTACAAACAGCTGCCTCACTAGGTGCGCAGCATTAAGAAGTTAGTGTTAGGACTGGTCGGCCTGGCGTCAGGATAATGTGACTGGGTGGGATATCATCAAAATATTCCTCCCATACATGGACCTTGAACCCCACCCCACCCCACCATGACCAGCACCTATGGGGCCATAACCCAAAATTTGTGACAAACAGTACATGTTTTTCTATGGCTGCATTTATAAAATCTGATAAGAAAAATATATAAAAAATGCTACTGGATTTGCAAATTTTGCATATTCAACTTTTAACCTCCTCATAGAGAACCCAAGAAAGTAGTCAAAATATTATACCTAGCTACCAGACCAGTAACATATAGGCAACTTCTCTATTAAGTTTATGGAGGAGATAGAGCTATGGAGAGAGTCGGAGTAAATGGAAAACTGAAGGATATCACAATATTCCTGACAACTTTGTGGACCTCCTGAGCTAAATCATATAGAAATAATGTATTTCTAATTCAACATAATTTGACTTACCCAATAATGTAGGATCTGCTTTCAAGGATGACAGGATGTACTTGTTCAGAAATAGGGTACAAAAGCTGAAGAAGTACCAAAGCGTTAAAAATGATAAAACTCGAACATCCTTGAGACCTCTACTAGACTCCTTGCCCTCTTCATGTTTAACTAGGATGGCTTTTGTGGCAGGGATGAATCTGGAACTATCCATTGACATTACGAGGAAGTCATCCTCGTGCTGACTTGTAGCAGTGTTATATTGCTTGGTCATTCTTGGAAAGCGAAGTTTGGATCAAATACTGTATAGGATGCTACTGGTGGTAAGGAGACGGATATGATCACAAAGAGTTCAGTCACAGGGAAAGGACAAAGGAGTCACAGCTTGTCAGCTTCTGTAAAAGAAATAAATTAAATAAATCAATAACTGACTTGCTGTTGCTGTTATTCTTTTATTTTACACAATCTTGAATAATTTTTTACATCAATCTTTTATTATGACAAAATTCAATCACAAAAGCCATTACATTTTGTCATTAAATTTTAAGGAATTAAATGTGCCCTAGAAGTTTTAGAAATGTTAAGTCTCTGTAAAACCAGCTGTGTTGTTTATGAAATAAGAGATCCAGTCATTGACCAAATATGTAGACATTAACACAAAATTATTGCTTTTCTTTCTGTCCAGATGATTCCTGTCAAGAAAAAATGAGATGAAACGTCGGAAGACTTGATTAAGAATATTGTTTTGTGAATATCTGAACATAAAATACATTTTCAAACAGACTCTGCAGTCAACCATACTGACCACTGGCACTCCTTTTTGTCAGAAAAAAATGAAATTAGCTAAGTAAATATACTTCAGGATCATAATGTTTAAACCATGTTATACAAGTGCAATATAAAAGATACATATTGTATTTTGTACTCTGCAACATCAGTTAGTAATTATTTTCTGATGCTACTGGAAATTTCAAGTAAACTGCTATTACAAAGGTGTGTTGCATTTAGCTTTTTTTCCAAATGTAACTGAAATCTGCAATTATATTTAAATGATGAATATTTACCAGCAACAATTTTTATAATTCAAGGTGTATCATTTACTTTTCCATTTGTTTGATGATTTGAATGTCAAATTCATTTTGCAATTGTATCAACTGACTTGGCCTGTCAATTTAACAAACAATCCTGTAAATTCAAAGATGTTTTTTTAATTTAATTTCACACATTCTTTGGAAATGTTTTAACTATATTTATCACTTATGGTAATTACTCTTCTATTTCATTATTTTGAAAAACCGGTACATTAGGCTGTTCTGCTCTATTTGTAGTCTTAAACATTATACTTATTCTTTTTATGCACGTTAATACTTAAGATCGACTCATTTAATACTTTACTGAATTTATAGTTTATTGTACTTTCACCTATTTTAAAATCAGACATCTTTCCATTTTTAACAAATCTGTAATAATAAACACTCACAATTAAATGCAACTAACGTTAAAAGAAAATAAAATTTAGCATATTTAGAAATACTGGCTATGAAACATCTCTGTTCAGAAACGACTAGTCCCATAACGTAAGCCGTCTACCCTGATATTTGTTTTTTGTTCAACCCATCATCAAATATTGGTGTGGATGTCTTACATTGTTGAATTAATTGCAGAGCTAGAAAAAAGAATGTGAAAAGTTCGGACTAGGGTCCGATCTACAACAGTCCTACAGCAGAAAACATTCCCCTGATATTTATGTTTTGGGTTTGCACCCAAAAATATAAAGATCAGGGAAGTATCTTACATTGTGGGACTAATTCTACATATGCAATGCTGTCGGGCATTTCTGCGCACCTAAGGTTTCCGTATCCAATACTGAAGCAAAACGCATGCCGAATTCAACCGATTGACGAAAATAAAATACTGCATTGCTTACCATTTGAAATGAGGAAATTGTCACCAGAATATTCTGTTCAAATAAATATTAATTTTGGACACACAGATACCACCCCTGTGTTTTCATAACTCGTGATATGTCTTCCTATTCTGCGCACAGATTTGAAAAGATGTAATGTTCATCCATCGGGCTAAGAAATTAAATAAATTACTTTGGACTGTTTCTGTCAGCCATTCAGTCAAGTAATTAGGTCAGATTTATAGCTAGGTTTACTACATTCAACGTAAAAATGTCAATAAATGGCAAGAGATATTACACAAGCTAAACCGATCTTGTAAAAACATTAGTAATGTTCAATATTTTATATTAAAAAAATAAGCTATTATGTGGAAGAGAAACAACAATGAATAGGATGTAATGTGTTTACAACGTCTTGTTTATAGGGAAAAATTACTAAAGAATTTAGAAACAGACTATATGTCAGGAATTTCTTGAGAATCCTGCTATAGTGGGAAGTTGATACGTAGGGTAGATGATTTTGTATGCATGAAACAACTTCTTGCAAAACTGGAAATATGGATTAAGAAAATTTAAGATGCAGAATTTTTTTAAGGTATACATTTACATCTTTTATATAATGTATTTATTTGTATGGTTGTAAAAGATACATAGTAAATAGGATTTTCTGGGTTACAGGTTCAAGAAGGTCATGGAGTGGTTCTTCATGCTGACATTTAGAAATTATACTGTCATAATCATATGCATTTCGAGTTGAAATATGGGATATTTTTGTACACTTTATGAATATCACTTTTCTTAATTAAAGTATGATCGGTCTTTCTTGATACAAAATGGATTTTTTTAACCCAAAATGACACATGATCCAATGCTTACAGAAATGATGTATCATTGCGCAGAATTAACCAAAATGGTGTGATTTAGTCCTACATGTAAGACCCTGACGCTGATATTTATATTTAGGGATAGCACTAAAACAAAACCAACATTAGTACTAATATTAGTACCCTTACTCGTACCTCAACCACAACAATATCAAGTTGAGGCTACGACATCGTAGCTAAACCAACATGTACGATGTCTTACATTGTAGGACTAGGTGGTGACTGTATTACATGCCTTCATATTCACCCTTTTCTAGGAACTGAAATACTGTAGACTCCTTAAGAATCCATTATCACCTATTTCGAGATATTTATCCAAACTGCACAGATGTAGACGTTGAAGCAACTTCACCATGTTACAACGTTGTGTCGCCAAATGTCTCGGAGTCGTAGGCTTATGTGCACCAGCGATTTGTGCACAAGTAAAATTGCATCTTTTCACATCGTATTTCTTAACACATATATTGAAATTAATTTGAATTCCAGAGAAACGTGGAATTAGATTTAAATAATCAAAAATGTGAATTTTGTAAAAGTCAAGATACAAAGTGAATCTACTATATTATAATCATAAGTGTGAGCACAGGTGCTCGACGCGAGCTTGATGTTGAGAAGAAAAGAAAAAAACAATAATGTGAGCGGACAAAAAAAATCATACAGAGTGCCATAAATATCTCAGATTACCCCTATGACCCGTTTTGACATTGGACCCTCTCTATCATATTATATCAGTTTTTCAACGTGGCGACAACTGATCCTAAATCTTCCGCAAAATTCTTCACAAACTCGGAGTAGCTCTATTTACCGGAAGAAATTAACAACAGGAATTACCGGAATAAAGGAAAAATATTAATAAGAATCGAAAATTAAAATGCTGATAAATATAATGAATTTTTTTTAAACTTACTACAAAATGGTGTTATTTTTACTTTAATTTTTGACATTTTTAACTAAAAATCTGAATTGAGATTTCTCATTTATTTCAATTCATTGGTTAACTACTTCAAAGCGAAACGTACCCAAGTAAAAACGTACCCAGACCGAAACGTACCCATGTCAAAACGTACCCAAATTCAGGAACAATGATTTGACAGCCATCAACCATGTTCTTTTTTCTTTCTTTCTTTTTGTACCTATATTTAGCAGTAGTTCAATAAAGACAAGCTACATCCTAGTACTAATATTAGTACCCTTACTCCTACCTCGTGGACAGGGTACTAACATGAGCATAAACGTGTCAATGGAGCTAGCCGGGTGTGAATCACACCCGGCTCTCTTTTAGCATAATATCAACAATTTGAACATATCCTTATTCCAATAAATTGAGTAGTCCTCTTTTTTAATACCGGAAGTATCGAAAACCATTGTAGAAATAGTTGTAAAATCTCGTTTACCTTTTTTATCCGATATTTTCGTTTAGATCGTCCGCAATATTAGTTCAAATAATGATTACTTCCGTTCTCAGCCTCGTTTGTTTGTGTGCCATATAAGGACATTGAGGCCTTATTTGGAAACGTAAACAAATCGTTTGATTGGTTGATTGATTGGATTTACGTCGCGTGCGCCCAGAAGGGCATGTGCGACGGGTTTATTCCCGCACAGCGGGATGTTAAATGTTCCTGGGGGATGGAATTAGTGCCACATCCCCCAGGCGTTTACGTACTCAAGGAGAACTGCTAATTTATCCGTCAGGTCGTAGGACTATACGTCTCTAACGACCTGAATGAAGGGCTTTCGTGAGTGGGAATGGGCCCAACACACACTCATGTTAACAATGAGTTGAAGCAGCAGGGAAGTTCTACAGACCCCCTGGCACAGACCGAATTAACCCTCCCACCGAACATTTATCCGTAGAAGCCTCAGAAAGCAGAAATAAAGCCTCCTACGCAAAATAATCCGCAAAATTTCCCCCCAAATTGCATTTTCGGGCATAAAAAAAAATGCATCTTTTTTGGGGGGGGGATATTGTAAAATTTGTTTGTGATTGCAAATTTGGGCTGCAATTTTATGAGTAAATTTGATCAAGACCAACTCGATATCTACTACGCGGATCATGAAGATTAATCGTGACAAAACCGTGCGGAGTTGCCTGAGCGTGACTAAAGAAATTTTTAAACTTATTTATGTCCATGTCGCCATTGCACCAAGTTTGATGAATATTCCTCAGCGTGTGAGTATCAACGCCATTGAAAACTGATAAAATATTACAATTATCTCTAATTACCTTCGGAATTTGCGTATATCGCTGCGTCACGTAAATCACATCGGTGTTCTTGTGTCGGCCACGCGAGAATATCCTAGCTGGGTTAGTTTGCTTATCCAGCATCACATCGTCGAAAACAACAAGATTATTAGTATCACCGTCTAAACTTTCTACTGATGGAGCCTCATTGATGTCCGTGATAAATTCTATTGTGCCATCCTCAGTATTATCACTAAATTCCTTTAGTACTTGATAACATCGCTGATCATCTACAGATGGCGCAATCAAATATAATTTATCCCATTTTAGCCATCTCATTATCAAATTTAGCAACAACTGCGTTTTTCCAGATCCCGACGGTCCGATGATTATCATTCTAATCGAATTTGGTAGTGCGTCGACGTGTTTCACTTGTTCGCGTTTTTTCGTGGCTGAAAAATCAATTACATTCATGTTATTAGAATATTATGGATTCATATTGTGTTAAGTGTCGCACTCGAACTGCCACGCTAAATCCAATCGAAGTTGTCACGCGCAACAACAGGAATGCAATCAGAGGTGAATGTGCTGTTTGTGGAACAAGCAAATTTAGATTCGTTAAAAAAAAAATAGAAGAACCGGAGGAGACATTGCCGCCTCCATGAAAAATCTACCAGGATTGCCTTGGGCAAAATATCCCGGAGAGAAACATTTGCCAGGATATAATTACTGCGGACCTGGCACAAGATTAGATATAAGACTTAATAATAATAATCAGCCAAATCCTGGTGAAGAACCAGTAAATGCCATCGATAACGCATGCTACTATCACGATCTCGCATATCGCAGTGGAGATTTAGAACAACGACATCTCGCTGATGTGAAGCTAATTCACGCAATAGACGTCATTCCTAATAAAAATTTCAAAGAAAAATTGGCAACCTGGTTGATAAAAGGAGCGATGAAAGGTAAATTAGTCCTAGGTGCTGGTTAATTTATAATGGAGCAAATATATTATTCTCCGCGAGGATTTTGGAAGGGAAAATCAGCAATTGCTAAACTTGCCAAGGCTGCAAAAGTAAAACAATCTACCGCTGAATCATGGTTATCAAAACAAGCTATTTGGCAAATTTATCTTCCTCCGCCTAAGAAAATACCATATGCGAGTTTCTCCGTCAGTGTACCTAACGAAGTTCATCAAGCTGATTTAATGTTTCTTCCTCACGATACCGTTAATGGAATCACGTACAAATATGTTTTGACGATTGTTGATATTGCTAGCAGATACAAGGAAGCAGAACCGCTATCAAATAAAACAGCAACGGAAATAGCAAATGCATTTGAGAGAATTTATTCACGATCTCCATTGATATGGCCGAATCTTCTCCAGATTGATCCAGGACGAGAATTTCTTGGCGCAGTTACTGCGTTAATGAAAAAGAATAATGTTAAAATCCGTCGCGGTATTGTAGGTGTTCATCGCAATCAGGCTATCGTTGAAAGATTCAACAAAACACTAGCGGAAAGATTATTCGGATATCAATACGCAAGAGAATTTATTCAAGATAAACGATCTCACGATTGGGTAACAAGATTACCTCACGTGATTAACGCACTAAATAACGAAGTAACACGAACGATATCAATGAAACCCGCAATTGCAATTACAAAGACAAAAATACCACTAAAACGAGATTCTACTATTCCACCTGTGCTGGGTAGTGTTATTGTAAGGTATTTATATAAAGAAGGAGAAGCCGAAGGTGGCAGAAAAAGAGCAACCGATCCAAATTGGAGTGTTACAACACATAAAATATCGGCAGTAACAAGATCATCAGGAAGACCAGCAATTTATTTTCTAGATTCACTAGCACCGCAACGAGGATTTACCAAAGAAGAACTACAAATAATTCCAAAAGATACTCAATTACCGCCATCTTCGTTAATGTGAAATTTAATCCTACCTAACTGAGATAATTTTCTTACTCGAGAAACAGCTAGATAAACTAAATTTGACCAGGAAATTCTATCATCAACAATCCAAATTTGGCTATCTACTGTTAATCCCTGTGACGAGTGAATCGTTGCTGCATATCCAAGTTTCCATGGCGATCTTTCTGCGTTTATCGCATCATTGACAAGATTAATATCGACGAAAATAATATCGTTTAAAACTAATATTTTTTCTTCTCCGCACGGCAAAGTAACATTAATATTTTGTTTCCTAGTATCAGCTGGCCTATAGCATAACGGAACCTGCAACGTTGGAAATTTCTCACAATGAAGTTTAAATAATATTTTCTGAATAGCATCGCGAATAATTTTTCTGCTAGCAACGATCAAATGATCAGGACGCCACAAATTTAGAAAAAGATCCATCGGAGTCTCATCAATTATTTTTCTCATCACATCACATTGAATTTTATTAGGTTGCAACCGAATTAGTTTTTTAAACTCAGTCAGTAAATTATCATTGGATCTATAATCGGTATCAATCTCTTCATAATAATCTACAAAGTTTCTAAGCCATCCATGTGGAGATTCACCATCAATAGGATCAGGTTGCCCATGATCGCCGCACATTATTACTGCAGTATTTTTTTCTTCCAACCAACTCAGGAACGATTTTAACACAACTAAATTTACCGTGCAAATTTCATCAAATATTATAATCTTGTTGATATATTTATTTCCCATTCGAGCTGAATCCCACAATCCACCGCTGTACTTGAAATAGCTGTGATAAGTACAAGAACTAACGCCGCGTTGTTTTATTTCTCGTGCTAATCTGTGAGTTGGAGTTAACACGATCATATCAGAGTTTGAAAATAAGTTTATTGCTCTTGTTGTTTTACCACTACCGCCAGGACCATTAAGATAAACGAATTTGTTTCGTGAAATCGGATCAAACGCAGATGCAGCCGTTGATACTTCATCATATTGGTCTTTATGAAACTTATCGCAATCTTCTACATCAGCATCTTCGCAATAATCTAGAATATCCTCATTTTTTATTCTCCAGGTTCCCCAATCCCCATTGGCGATTAAATTTTCTAATCTGTATTGATATTTCTTATCGATATAAAACGAGTCCGTCGCAACCCTTACCGCGATATCAGCAAATTTATTTATCATTGATAGCAGATTGATACTCACATAAGCTAGCATCGATGATCTTAAATGAGTATACTGCGCTGATTCTCCATCGAGATAAGTGATCACGGTACCTAACTTCGTTCCATCAATAATAATATTTTCTCTGTTGCAAAATATTCCACGCGATACTGTATCGGCAATAATAAAATCCATCTCGGCATCATTGATAAATAACCTAGCGTGACGGTGTTTATGATCAACTGATCCTCCTTGAGTAAATTTACCAATTATTTTTCTTCCGATATCTTTCGCATTTTCACAATCCGTTGGCAACCACACTTCAGTTTGTTTCTTGTAGGATATAATCGCTTCACTTACCGTCAGCGATATCAACATCGATGAATCTAGCATATATCTCAACAGCACTATAGGGACCCATCTTCGCTGAGATAAATGCCGACCAAACCAAATATAGCAAATCTTATGCAAATTTTCAGCAAGTTCAAACGAAGTAACATTAGCGAATCCTGTCATAACAAAATCAGGTAACTGTCCGTTAATTGCCACTCTCGTCATCTCGCTGGTAGGGTGGCCGAATTTAGCAAAATAATCCGCACAATCGCCGTATCCGAGAAAACTTCCAGGGTAGCACGCGCTCATATCAACGGAAATCATATCTTCGAAATAATACTTGGTATTCCATAATCCTCCATGGCCGTATTCGATACAGCTAAGTTGAATATTATTAAGAAATTCATTCCTTGTGGGTTTCCACGAATTTCTCTCTCTCGCGGCGTGAGCGGCAACAGATGAAACAGTAAAGCAGTTTGTCAGCAACTGATTTGGATTTGACGAATATTTCTCCGCGATATTTTTCATCGAATCGTGTAATATTTCATCACGGTAAATATCTCCGCGTGGTAAGATAAATTGATCGTATTTTTCTTCGCTAGAAAATAACCAGACCGATATTGGATCGGACTTGGCTAATAGTTTGATAAATCGGAACATTGCATCGGAATTGTTTTTGGATTCCGCGGGATAGAATTTAACAACACGATCTCGTGGAAATATCATCACTGACTGAGTCCACGCGTGTGAATTATGATCAACAATTTCGATTGGAGTTCCTCGAGATTTATACGGCGACGAGTATAATATTTCACCTGATAGTGTTTTTACCGTAATAGGAAATTTAAGTTTTCTACTCAGCGCAGCAACATCATCGATTGATGCGCCATTAGTAACTGTATTTGCCCACGTGTTAATTTTATTCAATCTCAATTGAGTTAGACCAGATCCGCGACGAGCATTTTTCATGTGCTCGATAACGCGTTCTGCCACGCAATTTATCATCGGTGATTCTTTCATCGCTGGTAGATTTTTCGCATCAGGATTGTTATTCAGCCGATAAATTCCATAAACAACAGCACTAGAAGGATAAGCTCTAGCATAATAAGGACCATCAATTCCCAATAACAATCCCGGTTTCGAATTTTTATCAAGAACGACGTTTTTCTTACCACCGCGTACTGGATCTCGTTTGTCGCGAATAATCCAAGTATCATCAGGCATTTGTGCAATAAATTTTATTCCGAAAATAAATCGCTCCTCTTTGTGTTCGGATTTTATGTGTTCGATTATCTTCTTTGCTCGCTCCAAATTCATCGTAACATCAACGAAGTTAGTTTTCCACGTCGACCAAACATGAATCGCGCCATCGTCGAAAAATTCTTTCTTTGCACGATCTACTTCAGGAATGATATATTCTGCCTCATCAAGATCAAATAAATCCATTATTATATTTTAGACAAATGTTTAAATTATAATGAATCAATGTTCATGGATAATAGTCGGATCAACAAAGTCATGTGACAAATCCTGCAGAGGTGAATATTGCGGCGCTCATATATACGAAGTTCGACGAGGTAACAAAGGACCACAACGGTGTTTAGTTTGTCAAGTTGGAACTCGAGGAAAAACTCGATTGTGTTTCTCTTGTGGTGGAAAGAAATATCGTGAGTTACGGCGATATTATGAAAAAAGATCCTCGTCAGTGATAAAATGTGAAGAAGATTATATTAATCGTTTCAAAGCAAATTATGATTTAGAAGTATAAAATATCATATATGGAAATGAAATCAACGATTCCTATGAGTGAATATAGATCACATCCTATCATTGATGATTATGAGGCATCTAAAGATGGAAATGTGAGACACATCAGAACAAAAAATCTTGTTGGTCATGTTACTATAAATGGATATCTCAGATTTGGAGCCAACAAAAATAATAATCGAAGAAGAGTAGATTATTACGTTCACAGATTTGTGTTCGAATGTTTCAATGGACTCATCAAGGATAATTTGGTTATAGATCATATTGATGGAAATAAACTCAACAACAAACTTTCCAATCTTCGAGCTGTGACTTCGAGTGAAAATTCAAAATTTAGTAACACTGGAAAGAATTTTAAAGACGCAAAGTCAGTTAAGTCGGTAAATCAAGAAACAAATGAAGAAATTGTATTTGTGTCGATAAGTGCTGCTGCAAAATTTTATGAAATTAATGCAATATCAATATGGCGAGTAGCGGAGGGAAAAATTCATAAGACATTTTCCTATAATCTCGGCACTTGGATCAGATTCTCTTATATTCCAATAATATTTGATTCGGAAAGTGACGAAGAATAATTAAATACTACAAAATTAGTATAATGAACGAAGAAATAATAAACGACATCATTGTAGCGATTGATGATCTGAAAAAAAAAATAGATCTTCCATCGGATCTAGATACAAATAAAATTCGATCGGAATTCGAAACAATTATTCTAGGAAGACTTGAATATAAATATACGCTACCATCAGAATATAAATTAATAAAGAAAATCCAGATTGCGATATATCAATCACTTGCGACAATCAGCGATGATCGCATCGAGGATTTTGTCAAATTATCGATGTTAGTAGAAAACGCAAGATTAATTTTATCAGATGCATATGAATCACGAAAAATTACAAGTTCACGTGTCAGGCAGTTGAAAAAGCTTGTCGATGAAAGTAAAATTCCTAAGTAATTTCTACAAAACAAAAAAAAAGATTAATTTTTGAAATTTTCCCTGGTTTTTATTTATTTTTTTCGCCCATTTTTCCCTGGGATACAGATTTAGAAAATTTATGATTTCACCAACAGATTAATACTCACAGTTTCCTCGCGTATATCAAGCAAATTACCTTTTTGATCCGTTAGTTTGAAATTTATTCTTGTCAATAATCGATTATGACAACGTAAGTAAAACGGGTTCATTGGTTCCTTGATTATCAAATAACCGGGAGATGCGCTAGGTGAAAATGAATATAAAATAAAACCTTGATTAGCTTGATTCGACACTGATGCATCAGCATTATAACTACCTTCGACAATATCCGCGTGAAGATAAATCGCGATAACTTCCGTTATATTAACGATACCCGGCGAGATATGTCGTCCAATTTTGGAAGGATCATTATTGTGTTTGAGAAATAATGTTAATTGTGTTTTTTCTGCCCACGCGGCGTGTAATTTTGGAAATAATTCATCGATGGTATCAATGATGGATTTTCTTAGTTTATTAGTGTCATAGCCGGGAAATTTGAAACTTAGTAATGTTCTTTCTGTTAATTTGTGAAAATCCATAAATTTCTTTTTATTACCTGAATTTTTGATAAATGCGAATTTACTGATAGGAAGGGTATGGTCACCAATTGATATATCGTCGATGATAACCTGAATAAGCATATCATGATAATATTCGAGATTTTTTATAATTTGATTCAGACGTTTCACGTGTCTTGGAAGAGCTAAATCACATAACCCAGTTTTATTTTCGATACATTCATTGAAAAACGCTCGAAAATATAAAATAAAATCATTATGTACCTCATTAAATGTCTTGATGGTTTCCTTCACATGATCGCCACTTATTGTGGTAAATATAATTTTTTTATAATCACCAATATCTGTTACTGTATCCGCGGGTGGTATTTTGGGGAGAATCAACCATGAAAAATCATCGAAATTAAAAGAAAAAACAATACGATCAAGTTTGTGTTGTTTTACAAGATCAACGGCATTATCAATACCATAACCAATCACATCTCCGCCAGCATCATCGGTGATAAAATCAGATTTTTTTGGTTCTGTCATACTTGATGAAAATAGCGATCCTGATGTTTCCGTGTGTGGAAATTCTGGCCATCCTAATATATTTCTGATCGACGACTGGTAAATATTAACAATATACGGTGATTTTACTTCGATGATCGATGATAATGTTGGTTCGTGCGCATATATCTTTATTCCCGGATTAGCATCACCGGTTATATTTGATATTCTGGTAACAAACTCGCTATTCAGTTGATCAATCTCATAACTGCCCGTTGGTATGCTGACATATTTCCAATCCGGCGTTCCATCGGATCTATTTTTATTTGCAAAAACAAGTGAATTATTTGAATTCAAATTACCGAATGATGTCGATCTAACATTAGGCCAGCTATTGTACACACGTAATTGTGTTAACGCAATTTCATTAACGCTAATTGGTGTTGGAAAATTAATACTAAACTCGGGTTTCTTTGAACTTATCGATATTAACGTTGTTGTCGGCGGAGTTGTGTTTGTCACTATCTGGGCTAGATCGGACATTATTAATATTCATTTGTTCAATCTCCGAGTAGATTTCTATCATTGCAGAAAATTCTAGATCGGATATAATACTATCGTTGAGGCTCTTCGAAAGTAACAATGATAATTTCGAGTACGCGTCACTTACCTTAGTTAGTTTGTTTTTGTACAAATATAACTTTTCATTTGTGCACGAAGCTATTTTTTTCGCAATGATATTCAAAACACCCGCGATTGCTGTTGTTGACGAGATTATTATTGTTGCTGCAATTGGCGCTATCATTGTTACCGCGGATAGAATTATTCCTGCACCAGCGACCACGGCCGATACCGCGTATACTGCAACATCAATGATAACTAATTTGCGCTGGTATTTATTTATTTTTGTTTGATAATCGTCAAGTTGTTTTCGCAACGAATCCTGCCATGATCGCGCCTGATTGTAACGGTAATCAGATGCGGTCATTTATTAATCTACGATATCAATTGAATGATTTAATCCCGAATATATTTACATAAATATTCGAAAACTATACTATAACCAAATGGTCCCATATTGGTTCTATCTGGTGGTTCTAACACAAATATATTATCATAACCTGCGTACATAACATAATTAAAATTTTCACCAAAAATTTTATCACCCGCGGTTTTTATTTTAAAACCTACCGAAGATTGAATGAATATTCGATAATATCCACTAATTGGCGGGTTAAATTTAAATGTGTTATTCACGGGTGTCCACCATGCCTCTTTTCGTACCTCTACCACAAGTGGCACACTGCAGGTAAGATTTTTTGTTTCTACCTCATCCGGTATCGAAATTCGCGATAATCTTCCAAGGTTCATTGACGATATTTTTGTGTTGATTTCGTTGGCGTTTGTTGTTACAGCAAGAAATTTATCATTGATAGTTTTTATTTCTGTGTCGTGTACTGATGTATCGAGTTTTTTACGTATGAATTCAAATATTTTATTGATATTGTGACTAACTTCACCAATGACATCGTCGATTTTTTTCGTTATTGCATCATGTGATATTTTATCGACTTTTTGACGCGCTAATTCACGTACCACGTTAATTTCATCGTTGATGGATTTTATTTGTACTTGCATTGCGTTAATCCCCCTGGTAAATTCAGGAACAACAACATTACCGAGTTTAATAATTTCCTCGTTGACTTTTTTGTTGAGCTCGTCGATGGAAGGTTTCTGGCTCATCAAGATATTTACTTCGTTAATTTCGGCAAGAATACCAGTAATTTCCTCGTTGATTTTTTTTATTTTCTCGCTAAGATCGTCATCGGTTTTTTTATCTGATACGAAGGAAGTATCAGTTGATGTTTTTATATTCTCGTCAAATTTTTTGCTAAATTTATCTAAAATATCGTCAAGTTTTTTAAGGTCGTTATTTAGCCTATTAAGTCTTTTTGTCATTCTATCTTGAAGATCGTCGTATATTGCTTTATCAACCTTCAGGGGTAATTTTGCTATAATATCGGCGATATCAGCAACAGATTTTAATACCATCTCCGATTGGCGAGTAAATTGACTAATGTGATCGTGATATTCATCTCGCTTGATTATATCAGTTATTTTGACATTACTAGTTTGTAATCGCCCTTCAGTATTTTGAAAAACAGCAACCTCGCCAGGATCAACTTCTGACAACGATAAAAGATTGTTAATATCGCCTTTGGTTACAAACTTTGATGTATCGATGTCGCCTATTACTTCCTTTTTTTCTTTCCTAAAGAGGGATCTACCGTAAATGTCAACCATGATATTTATCTACGGTATATTCAAATAAAATTTTGCGATAAGGTTTAGATGATTTTGAAATTTCATCAAGGACATTAATTGTCTCCCGGCCACATATTGGTGGATCTAATAATGTTTGCGTTGGAAGTGTTGAATACCAAATTGGAAGTTTTAATTTTGACACATATTTGATAAATTCATTTGGCGGTGCTAATCCGTATGAATCGAAATAGATGATTTCGCGAGGATTAATCGCATACGCAACCCAGTGAGTGCCAGGACCAGAATTTTTATCGAGATTTATTATTCCTGTCTCGGTGGAATTTGGTTTGTCCGGTAGTTGATCTCGCATAAATACGCCCCTGAAAAATTTTATTTTCTTTTTTTTTGCTTCACTGATTAAATCTAAATTTGAGGTTGGTAAGCTCGACTTAACCCGGATCCGTACGGGGGTCGTCTTAGATAAAGGCCGGATCCTTGTCGTTGTTGCTGCGTCATCATTTTTGCGAGAAGAAGAGGAAGGAGAAGTCCGCCCTTTTTTTTACGATATCCCTTTCCCATAATTTTTCCAACAACTTTTCCTGCTATTGCAGAACCCGCCCCACCAAGTGCACCTATTCCTACTGCCTTCGCACCTGCTATTAACGCTGGTATAAGCGCGGCCAATGGAAAAAAACCGCCTACTTTGATCATATCTCTGATTGCACCTATTGAGATATTCAGACGAATACCAGTATTTGCCGATCTGGCTCTGGTGAAATGTCCGTGTTGATTTTTAGTTAACGATAGTTTGTTAGGTCCACCATGAAGTTGATTACTTTTCAAAGTTAAACTTAAACCTCGTCGCGCTGCTGTTGCTGATTGAAGTTTTTTCACCTGACCGGGGGTCAGAGTTACACTAACGTGATCGTATGGCATATTAATAATCACTTTTATCTAAATTTAGAATTTGTTACATATTCTCTACGGGCGCGTCAATAACTCTCATTCTACCACTGATACCTTCTAGGATCATTGTCCTGTCGCTAAGAATAACCGCGATTGCTCTTGCTGGTCCTCCTGTGGTAATTCTAGCTTTGAAATGAATATCAACAACGGATTGCTTTACCAAATCAAGATGTTCCAAAGAAAAATAATAGATAGGATAGAAAGTATTAAAATCCAATTGTGATATTTGCAATCCGGTATCAATATTTTGATCGCGTCCCATGAAACTTAGTAATCGATGATACGCGCGTGCCGTAGAATATTGAGCAAAATTGATAGCTATTTCTTCAGTTGGTTCCTGTTGACCGTTTATTCTTAATGATACGTTTGTTGCTGCAAATTGATCAAATAACATGTGACTGTGTAATTGGTCGTACCTATTTATGTTCTGGAGAACAATAAAGATGTGCCTTGGCGCAGAGGAGCCGTGTTGTGATGCAATTCGCCAGGTGAATATTCCGTCCATATTAACATCGATGGAGTCGGTCATAGTTGTGAGCCAAGCCATGACCGATTTTCCACCTTGGTTCATAAACGACAATAATTTTTCTTCTATAATCATCGACGGTGTTATCGCTGGCATCCACAAGGTAATTTTATCAAGGATAATTTTACCAGCGTCTGGACCAGCTTCTCGCCAGATGGCTCTATTATCATCGGAATCTCGAACGAAAGATATCGTGTGTTTTGCTCCATAAATAACTTTTCTAAAATGTCTACAAAATCCAAAAATATGAGATAACGGAATTGCACAGGAAAATCTTCGATCGGGCCCAATTAACATTTTATTTCGTGTTGCAAATCCAAGGTTGTAATTTCCAATTTGATTAATTATCATATCTTCAACGGGAGCAGGAGCACCAACGTCAGTATTCGGTCGCCTGACAAGAAAAGGAACATTTTCGGGGTGATCAGAATTATCCTTGGCGAACATCATACTAGGACCTGCTGACCTAGTAAAATCATCAGAATATCTTGCTAATCCTATTATTGTTGTTGCTATATCAACGTTATTCGTGATCGATTCAATCTCTTTCCCATCGATCATGTAAGTGGCGTTTTTGAATAACGCCATGATACCGTTATTGACAAATCCTATCTTATAAGCCGCCGCAAAGTTGGTATCATCAGCATTTTTTACAATTCTTCCGACAAATTCAATATAAGCCTCGGATGGAAGAAAATATCTTGTTGTATCGTGTACTTGTATCTCTTTCCTATTTCTTGAATTTGGTTCAACTACATTGTATGAAAAATACTGAAAATTTTGTATTGATGTATCCTTACCTACTGACTCGTCCATGTCAAATACTTCATCTGACACTTGTGCGAACATTATTACTAATAATATCATCTAAATATGAAAGACAGAATCACATAACTTCATCTAAATTTAGAATTTATCACATATTTTCCACGGGCGCGTCGGTAACTCTCATTCTACCACTGATACCTTCTAGGATCATTGTCCTGTCGCTGAGAATAACTGCAATAGCTCTTGCGTTTCCTCCTGTGTTAATTCTGGCGTTGAAATGAATATCGACTACCGATTGCTTTACTAAATCGAGATGTTCCAGGGAAAAATAATAGATAGGATAGAGAGTATTAAAATCCAGTTGTGATATTTGCAAACCGGTATCAATATTTTGATCGCGTCCCATGAAACTTAGTAATCGATGATATGCACGCGCAGTAGAATTGGCGACATAATCGATGGTTATTTCCTCTGTTGGTTCTTGTTGACCATTTATTCTTAATGATACGTTCGTTGCCCCAAATTGATCAAATACCATATGATTGTGTTCCTGATCGTATCTATCCACATTTTGGAGAGCAACAAATATGTGTCTTGGTGCGGAGGATCCTTGTTGTGAAGCAATCTGCCAAGTAAATAATCCGTTAATATTAATATCTATAGAATCGGTCGTTGTTGTCAACCAGGACATAATTGACTTTCCACCTTGGTTCATAAACGACAATAATTTTTCTTCTATAATCATCGATGGTGTCATTGCTGGCATCCACAAAGTAATTTTATCAAGGACAATTTTACCAGCATCACCAATTGATCGCCAAATGGCCCTATCGTCATCGACATCTCGAACGAAAGATATAGTATGATTTACTCCGTAAATAACTTTTCTAAAATGTCTACAAAATCCAAAAATATGAGATAACGGAATTGCACAGGAAAATTTTCGATCGGCGTCCTTTAACATCTTCATTCGTGTTGCAAATCCAAGATTATACCGTTCATTAGGTCCCATCACCACAGCTTCAATATTAGCAAAAGTAATAGGATTAATATTTTCACGTGGTCGTGTTTTAAGATACGGATAACTATCAGAGAAATTAGATGTATCTTTGGCGAACATCATACTAGGTCCAGCCGACTTGGTAAAATCATCAGAGTATCTTGCTAATCCTATTATAGTTGTTGCTATATCAACATTGTTTGTAATTGATTCAATTTCATTTCCATCGATCATGTAAGTAAAGTTATTGAATAATGCCATAATGCCGTTATTAACAAATCCAATTTTAAAATTCGGTCCAAAATTGGTATTGTCGGTTTTAATAATTTTTCCAACAAATTCAATATAAGCCTCGGATGGAAGAAAATATCTTGTTGTATCGTGAACTTGTATTTCTTTCCGGTTTCTTAAATCTGGATCAACTACATCATATGAAAAATACTGGAAGTCTCGCATTGATGTATCCCTACCTACTGGTTCGTCCATGTCAAATACTTCATTTGATACTTGCGCGAACATTTATTATTAATGATATCGTCTAAAACGAATACCACTACCTGAAACAAAACTTGTATTTGCCGGATTTGTATTAGCAACTTCCTGCACTAGATTTGTTATAGCAGCTTCTTGTTCTAGATCATTTATTTTTTTATTTGCCGCTTCATTTATGACCTTACTAACTTCGGATGGCATTTCACTGGTAATTGGTAATTTGACGGGTTGTTTTTTACGAACTAAATTTAATATTTTATTTTTGATAGCGTTGAAGCCTTTACTGGCCAAATTACCGATACCAGAAATGGCAGTCTCGCCGATTTTTCCTATCGCTTTCAACCCAAATTGCTTAATCGCGGGTCCAATTTTAGGTGCTATTCGCGTAACGAGACTTCCAACGATATCGCCAAATCCATTACCGTGAATATATTTATATACTGGCAATCTAGAGTTTACTATGCGGACCTGATTAGGTCTGCGCTGATGTTTATGAATAATCATATTATTTCAATTGTGTTGATTTAATCAATAAGTTCGCCGATGAGATCTTTATAAATGTGGGAATCAATTACACCACCGCGAAATAATCGCTGACAAATATCTGAAGCTTCATTGACTATCTCACGAGAGTTATTTCCAGCTCGCTTTCCTCCGATTAATACTTCAAGGCGAGACACGTCGTTGACAACACTGTCGGGGCAAACAGTATATCCAGTTCCGTATTTTGGTTTTGGTGATGACGATGGCGAGAAAAATTCTCCTTCTTCTTCTTCTTCTATACCCATTTCTTTTACTTCTTTGTAAAATTTTTTGAATCCGGGATGATTAGGATCTATTCTCTCTCCCCTTTTGGCAAAATACACAACAGGTATCCATTGTTCTGGGGTGTAGGTATCTATTTTGTTAGGTTGCAAATATTTACCTCTTTCGCTATATTTAGCGGCAATTTCTTCTGGTTTGCCGGATTGTAGTTTAATAAATCCAGTTGGTGTAAAATCTTCTTTGGGAATTCTATTATAAAGTTCTGAAAATAATGTTGGTCCAGTAGAAGTTGGTGTAGTTGCAATTATTTCAAAATTTTTATATCTTCCATCATCACTTCTAACCTGAGACAAATTAAACTTTATCCGATATATTACTTTATTCCAGTTATCCTTATTATTATAATGTTTCTTTCCTTCCGTCGTTAAATACGAATCATTAACATAAAAACTTCGATGTGCAAAATATCCAAGTTCATCAAGATTATTAGAATCAATTTTTTTTAATTTTTCATTTATCTCGTTAAAACCTTCTGGTGTAAAAAATTTAATTTTTATACTCGCGAGAGGATCGGATTTTGCTAATTTTGCTTCTAGTTCTTTCTTTTCTTTTTCTCTTTTTAATTGTTCTTGTTCCTCTATTTGTTGTTGTTGTCGTTGTCGTTGTTCTTTTTCTTCTTCATCTCTTATTCGTCGTAGTTCTGCTCTTTCTTCTTCTTTTAATTCTTCTTCTTTCCTTTTTAGTTCTACTTCTTCATATTCCTCTTCTTCCATTAGATTTTTAAATTTCATTTCTCGTAATTCTTTTGCTTGCCAAGTTTCCGGCGATAACGGACTTCCAGATCGATATATTTTTTTTTGCGCATCTTGTACTTGTTTTTGTAACGCTAGTATTTCTTTCTGCGTTTGTATTTTATCCCGACGCGCTTGTGCTTTATCCTGACGCGCTTGTGCTTTATCCTGACGCGCTTGTGTTTGTTCTTGATGAATTTGATCAAGTTGACCAGGAACAATTCTAGCGTGTTGCTCAATATCTCTCGTCATCGGAATAAGCCCAAGATCCCTAAGTTCCTTATCTTTCGTTTGTTTGCCGTATGCTACTTGTTCGATCACTCCGGTGATTGGACTCAACCACTTTGACGATACTTCACCAATATGATGTTGTGAATCATCGTACTCACGAACTTTTTTCTTAAATAATTTTTTCGTTGGAATAAGCTTCTTTACTGCCGCTAATTGCTTTCGCGCTAATCTAGCAGATTGAGGTTCTCCAACTGCGCTAGTTTTTTTACTCATCTTATTTTCAATGATATTGTTTTATTATGAAATAAAATTAGCATCCGCAACCCAAATTTGCAATAACAAACAAATTTTACAATACCCCCCCCCAAAAAAAGCTGCATTTTTTTTTATGCCCGAAAATGCAATTTGGGGGGAAATTTTGCGGATTATTTTGCGTAGGAGGCTTTATTTTTGCTTTCTGAGGCTTCTACGGAGAAATATTTGGTAGGAGGCTTAAATTTATCTGAGCCACCCAGTCTGTATAACTTCCCTGCTGCTGAGTTGATTTCAATCCGTATTTTCTATACTAGGTGTCGACCCAAGCAGTATGTAACGCCCGTTGCGATTGGTCGCAACGATGACGTCATATCGGGACATCTCACTTTAGGCGGGTGGAAATTGTTCCACATCGCCGTTATACGATGTACGAGAGAGGCAAGAGAACAAGGAACTCGGCAAGCCAGCCATGTATGTCGTGCACTCCCAAGAACGACAGTCCGTACTTAGTCAAATTTAGTCTAGTTGTACTAATGGACAATAAAAAATGCTAATAATGTGTTAGCCACCTGTGCAATTGGGTCAAATCAAAACAAGTTGTAAAATTTTCCTACGTCCTAACAATCGTAAAAATTCTAGGACATAGTGTACGTTGTAGATGCCCTACAAATGTTTAATAACTAATATGTCTGAGCGACATATAAAAAGTTTGTCTCTTTTAGGTCATAAAAGGTTTGAATTTTGAACCGGTGGAATGACGGGTCAAGTTAGTGTATATAATAGTTTTATCGAACCGGGATATCAAGCCAAGATGGTTCCCTGGATAAGAGTCGGAATTATTAGCCCTTACAAGTGCTTTTTTTAGCAGAAGTTTCCCGTTTTTTTTTTTTGCTTCTTTACATTTCTCCACAGTACTTTTTCGTCTCATGTAATTTCGGGGAAATGGTAGCTGTGTAGCGTAAAATTGTTGTTAGCTGCTGGACTGGGTCGTTCTTGCAGGCCTCTTGATAGAATTGTGTAAGGATTTTGACACCATAGTGCCACTCGCTATTCATTTATTTTTGCTTTTATTTATGTTAGGTGTTTCATGCGCGCGTTGCACGCTTGTGTCCGACTGAGGCAAAGGAGGTAGTGACCAGGAAGGCAGGCGACCATCTGCAGGCAGAAGTCCGCTCATTCCAGGGTACTGGTCGAAATGGATGTAATTGCACGAATTTTGAGTGTTGGTTCTTGTGTCTGAAATTGTTCTAAAGATCAGCTAGATTACACTGGATGGAAAACTCTGTGCTGCTTTAGTGTTAGTATGGTCTGTATCACAGAATTAGGCCGCATTATTACTTTGGCTGTCTTTCATGTTAGGGCTAGGAAGAGAGCAGAGATATTTTTAAAAATATTATTTTTGTTTATTTTTTTAAGGATATATTTGGGATTTAAGAACACGGGAACATTTGCTGAATACTGAGGTCCAGAGGGACGTATAAAAAGCGCCCGTCTGTCTATGTATATTTATCTGGTTTTAGAGAGTATTCGGGTGGGTTATGTATGTTTTACAGTTTGTTATTTTTAAGCTAGAGGGACACCCTTTCTGAGTATTCAGGTCCCCCAGGACTTGTCAAAGGTGCCCATCTGCTAGTGGAAATTTATTTTTAAGTGATCGTAGTAAAAATTTGGCGCGGCTTGAGTCAGAAATTCTGCGCATTAAAAGTAAATACGGTTTGTCGGCAACTTTGAAATTCCACCAAGAAACCAGTATTCGCCACTTGATTGATAATAACATAGCGTAGAATATCTCAGAATGGTCTGGCAAGCCTTACGTAGAAAAGGGGTCACGGCGAGAGTCTCGCGTTATCTGTCATGGTGGACACGATGAGGTTAGTGTAACCCTGACAATTTATTTTATCGTGTAAGGGCTTAATAAATTCAAAATAAGCCAAACTTCTTTCACAGCATGATTATACTTATGTAGTAGATTTCTACACTGTTTGTTTATCTGACTTTAGCGGTGATTTTTTGTGTGCTCCATTACATGATATGGGATCAGTTCGTAGCCTCAACCACAACAAATCAAGTTGAGGCTACGACATCGTAGCTAGCCATATCCAAGCCTGTGAACTGGGCGCTAGACATACTAATCGCACCTATCTGAAATTTATCAGGACTGCATGAGTAGTATTGACATTTTCTTGCATTTTCACACTTTAAGCAGTAGACCGATAAGTCAACCCCTCACTCTTGATGATACTGACTGACGGATATGGGATGATATCGCCTATTTATTAAAACAATCAAAACTCTGCAACCAATTTTATCTGCATACATCGGTGTACATTTTATACACTTACCTTTATTCCTCGCGCCAGTGGAGATACCTTCGTCTGAAGGGTTCTTTTGGTGACTTGTACATTATATTTCCTGAGCAAATCCCATGTTTGGCGACTCGTAAATCTACGTAGAACAACACAAACCTTTGTACTGAGATCATTTTGAATTTCGCGCTAGATATAAGTTTTGCCCGTCACCCCTACCGGGGTATAGGACGCCCACAAAAGATCGCCAGATGTTTCTGTCCTGTGCCATACCCTCAAGCTGACTCCAGGTGTGACCGATCTTAGTGTTATCCGCCTCAAGGTCGCGTTGCCAGGTGTTTCTTGGTCGTCCCCTTCTCCGCTTGCCTTGAGGGTTGCATTTCAATGCCTGTCTGGTAATGTTGGTTGGCGGCTTACATAGGGTGTGTCCTATCCAACTCCACATTCTCTTTTTGATCTCTTCTTCTACCGGAAGCTGGTAGGTTCTCTGCCACAGGATGGTGTTGCTGATGGTGTCTGGCCAGAAGATCTGGAGAATTCTTCTTTGGCAGCTGTTGATGAAGGTCTGAACTCTCTTTGCGGTCGACTTGGTGGTTCTCCAGGTCTCTGCTCCATACAGTAGGACTAACTTCACGTTGGAGTTGAACAGTCTGACCTTGGTAGTTAAGGAAATTTCTTTGGAGCTCCAGATGTTCCTGAGCTGTATGAAAGCTGCTCTCGCTTTTCCGATCCTTGCTTTGACATCTGCGTCTGTGCCACCCGGCTGGTTGATAATGCTGCCCAGGTACATGAAGGACTCCACCTCTTCCAGGGGACTTCCCTGCAGTGTGACAGGGTTGTTACTGGCATAATTGATCTTGAGGATCTTGATGTTGTCTTTGTTGATGTTGAGGCCAACCTTTGCTGATGTGGCTGCCAGTACGTCGGTCTTGTCATGCATTTGCTGTTGACTATGGGACAAGAGTGCTAGGTCATCGGCAAAGTTCAGATCCTCAAGTTGACTTCACAATGTCCACTGGATCCCATTTCTCCGCCCATTGGTGGACGTCTTCATAATCCAGTCGATGGCGAGGAGGAAGAGAAACGGCGACAGCAAGCAGCCTTGCCTCACACCAGTCTGCACTAGGAAGCTGTCTGTGTGCTGTCCTGCATGAATGACTCTGCAGGACATTCCGTTATAAGTGTTCTTGATCAGGTTCACCAGCTTGGTTGGAATGCCGTAGTGGCGAAGAAGTTTCCAGAGTGTCTCTCGGTCCACGCTGTCGAATGCCTTCTCATAATCGACAAAGCTGATGCAGAGTGAAGAATTCCACTCCAACGCGCTAGATACAGCTGTTACCAAATACCGATAAATGTCTAAAGTCTACGCAGGTGTGTCCCTGAAAGATTTGTATGCAGCAAATTGCACGTTTTAATGAACAGGTGACATCACACCCATATATCGTCCATCACTATCACGCAGCTTTGGGGAGTTTATTTTTCGGACTATTTAAGAGCAGTTTTAAGAGACCACCCTAATATTCGTGCATATTCGAAATGTTATACATGTCAAGTTATCAATAAAAAAGAAAGTTAAAACTAGTAATATTGTATTACGTGAAGTCATATATATATATATATATATATATATATATATATATATATATATATATATATATATATATATATATATATATACTGAAGTTAAAATATCCTCAACGCCTGACTAAATTTAAAAGGAAATTATTATTAGATTGAAAGATGAATTATGTTAAAGTCAATAACAAAATCTCATAAGATCTTTTTTTTCATTTTTAATTTGCTTTTTTAATAGTTACATACATCTAATAATTTCTGCGTCAAAACGAATCAGGATTTAAGACATTGGGCTATTCTCTGAGAATGCATTTCATTTGGTACTAATATTAATGCCTGACCTACCCAGATTTCCACTCGTGGCAATTACATCATAAATTAGCAACATATTTTTTTCTTTCTAAATAAGATAGCGCGCGTGTGTGTATGTGATTTTGATTTTTAACGTAGCTTTAACTACTTATCAGTCATGACGCTAGGATGTCTGCAGCGTGGCAGTTTATAGTGATGTCGAGCACTTGGGCATCATGCCGTAGACATGTAGCATCATGTCCCACCCAGTCACATTATCCTGACATCAGGCCAACCAGTCACAACACTAACCTCTTAATGCAGAGCGCATAGCGAGGCAGCTGTAAGTACCATTCTTTAAAAAGACTTTGCTATGAATCGGCCGGGGTTCGAACCCGCGACCTCCCGCACCGAGGCAGACGCTCTAACCACTAGTTCACCGGCGAGGTTCTAAAAAAGATTGATGGAAATGGCAAAAATGTAAGGCCATAAAAACTGCATTGGATAAGTAGGTATTTATTACATGCCCGACACGCCGAATCGTCGTGGAAGATAAGATATGAAACAAGACAGATCCTATTTGTTTCAATTTCAAATTCACGCGTTCAAGGGCATTGGAATTGTACCCAAAGTAAATCTATCAAGGCTCCTAACTTAGCTAAATAAGACAATATTTGAACTATTCTCTATGGATCCATTGGTTTGCTTACCATATAAGACCTGTTTTCTACTGCCGCTCGCGACGGCAGGAAAAATTAGCGAGACATAAGCTACTTGCAGTTTCGACAGGATGGGACAGTATAACTCATGACGGCCCTTGTTTTGGTTGCCAACTCTTAAGTGGTACTTAAAACGGTCCGAGCCTGTGCGTTCAGGGAGAACACGTCTCTTCTTACCTCTTAAAGTAGTAAAGGATGACATATCAGCATAGACAATTTCGTCCTGGAAAAGAATGGATTATTCGTTCGGCGTATCGTGAAATAATTCAAAATCGAACGAATCTGCTACGCTTTTGGCTCAAGAAGTTAGAGCAGTCGTCACAAGCATTGCATTTGCATGTTACCTAACTCATAGTATCCGTGCCCTGGGATGGAGGTCGGAATCTACTTTCTCCAGATTTTATCTCAGTGATCTTTCTTTCCAAGTTACCTTGCCGGGATATTAGATAGCTTCATAACAACGCGGCTTACCGACTTCCACTGGATTTGCGGGAGGGAAACATTTCCCAGAGAGACGGAGTCTATTCTCCAGTCGGGTTATCTAGAAGCTGTCTCACGTACTAAAGGGGCCGGGGATGGTCTTTCAGGGGCAAGCGGCTGTACCACTCTCTACTTATTACATATTATCCTAGGGTATTATGGTTGGGTAACGTATTTGAAGGAACCAATTTTTCCTAGTAAAATATGTTTCTTCAATAATATTTACCAGATCTTAATAAATATACACCCGCCCATCCTCCACGCAGTTACATTCGTATGGAGAACGTGCCTCCTCCTCCTCAGTAGTAACTGAAATATTAACGGGATTTGGCTTCAATACATGTATCAAGGGGAGATAACTCTAAATACCCATGGGTTAGCAGATAACATTTATATTTTTAGCTAAGCATTTTTAGCCTGGATGGATGGATTTGTGAGATAGTTGTTGTCCTAAGGTATTATGATTGTGCAATTATTATTGAATAAGCATATTTTGATAGGACATGGAAATTAGGATCCTAAAGACATACAACTATACAAAGCTTCATGAATTTCAACATCTGCTTCACAATGGGTCACTGTAAGCCATATTTCACCCATGCTAGACCTATATAGTACCTAGCCTACTCAGATGGCCCTTGGTGACAAAAGTAGATGAAAGTTAAAATAAATAGGCTTATTCAATGGTAAACTTTCCATACTTACTGCCCAGCACTGCTACAAAGCCTCTATCTAAACACTATTTGCTTTCAATGTAAGAAAGGTCTTTTTGTACATTATTTATTCCTTTAGCAAGCCAAGCTTATAACAGGTTTTTATTTATGAAAAATACTGTATCCAACAGAAGTTGCCATCATAGTTACATCCACAATAATGAATGGAGTTTGCAGTGAAATAACTGATGAGACCCAGAAATAAGTAGTATGATAGAAAAAAAAGGACAAAGCGTGGTTGATGTATTCATTAACAAAGAATGCCTATTTCATAGTGATATATCTAGTCACTAAATATAGGTAACTTTGTATTTGGTTAGTTAAATAATTATCATGGAATAGGTAACTTTGTATTTGGTTAGTTAAATAATTATCATGGATTAGGTAACTTTGTATTTGGTTAGTTAAATAATTATCATGGATTATTGTGTATAGGTAACTTTGTATTTGGTTAGTTAAATAAATATTTATTATTGTGTATAGGTAACTTTATATTTGGTTAGTTAAATAATTATCATTGATTATTGTGCATTTAAATATATTTCAATGCAAACTCCTCGCAACAAAAGAGGGTTATGATGAAGGAAGTACAACTAAATTTACTCATATTAACTGCTGAATTAACTTTGAAAATTACTTGAATCATATGCAGTGACACCCCACACCCTCCAAAGTTTCAGAAAACCTCACATCCATTTAAATCTGTAATTAAAACTGCCACAACACTCAAAATATGGCAGGTAAAAAGATGGTTATTGGTTTGATCCATACTAGAGCAGGTAGTGCTCACTGTTAAGCTTTTACTTTTTTAAGGCTAAATGAGCATATGATATGGTCCTGGGATGCCCATCAACGATTCTTATTTTCAGCTCAAAGAACTTGTGGACCAGTTTATACCATGGTCCTGGTATGCCCATCAACAATTCTTATTTTCAGCTCAAAGAACTTGTAGACCAGTTTATACAATGATCCTGGGATGCCCATCAACGATTCTTATTTTCAGCTCAAAGAACATGTGGACCAGTTTATACCAAACTTAGCAGGGAGCATTCAGGAAAAAAACAAAATTTTCATGTTTGTGCATTAATGCTGAATGACCTTAGAATATGGCTGCCAGCATCAAACTAGCAAAACCTTCATGAGACTTATTCTGAAATGGCAAAAGGAATCCTGGGTATAAAGACCTTTCATGTTCTTCTCTACAACTGCTGAATGGAATTTCATCAAACTTTAATTGACAGAAAGCATGATTGCATGATGACTGTTCAGACTTGTACAAATGGCATCTATTTGTATCATCAAATATGGCCAATATATTGCTGAAAATAAGAAAACCTTTAAATGACTTCTAAAAAAAAGGTTGGCCGAATTGGACCAAATTTGACAGTGTCACAGAGTGATACTTATTTGCCATCAAACATGGCTAGCTTTACTACAAAAAACAAACTGTAGTTGCCAGTTTGCCCATTACAGATAAGGACTATTGAAAATCACAGGTTTGGAGCAATCAGAACATGTTCTGGCCTTTCTGTCAATGACTGTAAAATCCCCTTGTAAATGCTATTGAAGCTGCCATGGCCTATGTACCTTGTTTACAAAGTGACATATGCACACCACACCATCATGACATTCCTTAAGGGCAACTCGACAGAGATGAGTTTGTCTTTGCTGAAACATTCTCAGCTTTCTTTGTTAAAGTTACAGAGAATATTTTTTTTACTTAACTTTTGCAGATAATTAAAAAAGGTATCCTATTGCTTTTGACATAGTTCTCATTTTCATAGCTAATTTAGCATATCACTGAGTCCTCTGCCATTTTTTCATTGATTTCCCACCTTTTTATGCTTATGAGTCTATCAAAGGATATCCAACATGGAATTTGTAGAAAATCCATCAGGTGTTCTGGCTGAGGTTGGTTGTTAGTCTGAGTTATCCCCCTTGCATATAAAATATACAACTGATTACAAAAATGTTAATTTTAGGTTTGGGGTTAGAATATAAAATCATTAATTTCAACAAATGAAGTTGTTTAAATTGTCAAAATAATATCTTATGGATAAGTCTGTAATTTGAAGCTGACAACAAAAAAGTAAAAATATAACAAGGAACACTCCACATAGATGAAATTAATTATGGATAAGACGACATAGGAAAACTGACAGCAATACAACCTTTAGAATAAATGAGCTATATTGCATACATAAGATACAAAGGAATCTAAAAAGTACATTCTTTTCAGAAATGAAGACGAACCACACTCAAAACATTTTTTTAAAAAATTCTGGTAGAAATTTATTTTTTAATAATATCCATAGTGGGGATGGGGTGGAATGGGGGCTTACAAATAGATATAAAAGACCTTCTGACATTTGAACAAAGTTGGGTCAGCTTTTAGGCTTGCTAGTTTTCTCATGGCTGGGAGAAGTCCATGCAAAAGAAATAAGATACTTTACATTGGTTCTAACCACTAAGTCACCGGAGTGGTCAAAGTTTGGAAGGGAGGAAATGATTTGTTTTGAAACAAAACTATCTGGCACTAACCATTTTTTGAAATAACCAAGACATTAGGCTTAAATGACCTTCAAATATCTGGTTTAGAATTCAGTGGTGCCACCTCTTAATTCAGCCATCAAAGTTGCTCATAATTCTCTTCTTTTTTTTGGGAGCACTCCAAAGGTGGTGATGTAACACATTTGACAAATTCTGTTAGTGACTAATCTAATAATAACAACATTCAAACATTGCACACAAATTGATTCAAGAGGGAATGAAGCGAGGCAGGCCAGCTTATTTAATCAGATCTGAGAAGAAAAAGCAAGCATTCAATAATAATAATGAGACTGCTAAATATTGCTGATCAGCTTGGGTGCTGGAATAATATTAAGGGCGAACTTGGGCTGAAGATAATCCGACAGAGTGTGGCGTTGGCTTTGTATCATCACATCTTGTGTTCGAGCTTTCAACTGAAATTGGTTGACCCACAGATATCGCTGATCAACATCAGATTAATTGGTATACATGTAAAACATGGCAGGGTTTTTCAGTTCAAGAGACAAATTACATGGCTCATAATGTGATCAAACATCAATATTATCTGATTTTAATGGAACCCAGTGATGTTTAGGACAAATATCTTTCAAGATTCAGTATCATTCAGATGATCTGGCACATATGACTTTTTGCTCATGCTGGCAACAATTGGACTTTAATGGAACTTTAGCCAGTTACATGTCTCGACATAACATTTTCTCATGTATTCACAGTCCATACTCCGTCTCAAGCTGAACGTCACAAAAAGGGATAATTTTAGTCACTGGGCTGTTCCTTATCAATGGTGTCACTTTGTTACCCCTGCAGATATTTTGATGAAACCATACCATGATCCAGACCGAATCATAAAATATTTTTATATCCCTAATTCAAAGGTCAAAGTCATAAGTAGGGAAATGATCAAATGATGGACATATGTACCATACGCAGTAACCTGGTTACATTGTATTGTCTATATTGTGATATTCAGGTTATATTGCAAATATTGTTTTACTTTAAAAGTAGTTTTTACATGTATCGCTTTATAATTATAGCTCTACAGTTTAATTATAGATGACTGACCATCCAGCCAATTAAGTACAGCGTTCTTGCACTTTGAAGCCCTTCATTACAACAGGGTGCCCGTTATAGGATGGCTATGGTCATAGTTCCCATTTCATTAACTGGCAGTAAAATTATATACATTATAAGGTGGTCCCACTACATGATGGTATACTCTACGGCCAAAACAAACAGCATTATAATGAGGTAGTGCTATATCATGTACTTTATTAAAAGGTGGTCTTACTGTAAGGTGGTATACTCTATGGCTAACATCAACAGCATTATAATGCGGGCATACTGTATCATGTACTTCATTACAAGGTGGTCTCACTATAATGTGGTATACTCTATATGGGTAAGATGGATAGCATTATAATGAGGGCACACTGCATCATGTACTTTATTAGTGCTCTCACTATAAGGTGGTATACTCAATGGCTAACATGGACAGCATTATAATGAGGTAGTACTGTATCAAGTACTTTATTATGAGGTGCTTTCACTATAAGGTGATATAATCAATGGCTAACATGGACAGCAGTATAATGAGGTAGTGGTGTATCCAGACAGCTTCATCCTGTGTTGGCTGAATATGGTTAGATATGCTGTTCCTACCTATATATATATATATATATATATATATATATATATTGTTATTAATTTCTGTAATTTTATCGTCATGGTTTCAGGTAAGTAAATTCATCAAAGTACTTTTTGCAAAGAAAAAGTTATTTTATAGAAAAAGTGAATATTGATCCTATAAAAATGATAAGTTCCTTTAGATGAAGAATTGGAATTTTATGTTAATCCACTTTCAGGATTGTTTGATTTGGTATTCTATGGTACAGCAGCACAAGTAGGCTATTTAATGTCAAAGATATCGAGTAGAGTGATTTATCCAAGGACACGCCATGATACCCATCTCTGGATGATTCGGTCATGAGTACTCATTTATCACTGAGCTACCGAAGTACCTAATGGATGTCAATGACTGATGAGGGGACTGGATGTAGAGACTACGTCCCGAAGTACCTAATGGATGTCAATGACTGATGAGGGGACTGGACGTAGAGACTACGTCCCAAAGTACCTAATGGATGTCAATGACTGATGAGGGGACTGGACGTAGAGACAAGCCAATTTACACAGAGAACAAGAGTCCCTTGAAGAGACTCTAATGTGCAAAAAAGAAATGCCAGGAATCCATTTTCTTTTAAACTTTATAAACAGGACCAAACTAGACAACATAAGAAGTCTTTTGGTGAAACTTCTTGTAGATATGATCACTAATGTTGATATGGTGATCCATTTAGGAGGGTGTAGCTGTAATGATGTTCAAGAGGGACACCATGGTGTTCATATTGGATGTTAGATTGGTTTCGTTTTCATTTAGGACCAAAAAGACACAATCAGAAGTTTTCTGGTAAAAAACCCTTGTTCATATGGCTTTCCATATAGAAGATGTGATAACAAGGTTGTCAAGATGGTTGCCATGGTAGCAATATTGGCACATGGAATGTTAATTCAGCACCATTTTCATTTTGGAACAAATAGACATCATATGAACACTTTTAGTGATATGGTTGTACTTATAGGTGAAGTAGCAATAACAAGACTTTCAAAATGACTACCATTGTGGCCAGTTTGGTGGTAAGACTGGCACCATTTTAATTTAGGACCAACTAGATGTCATATAAATTCTTATGGTAAAAACCCATATCTATATGACTTTAAATTTATGAGTAGTGATAAGATTTTCAACATAGATGTCATGGTAGCAGAGTTGCAACAATATTTTCAAGATGGCTGCCATGGTGGCCATATTGGATATCAGATTGGCAGCATTTTCATTTGGGACGAACTAGACATCATCAAAAGTACTTTATTTTAAATCCCATGTTAACATCACGTTTTTTTCAGGATTAGTGTTAACAAGATTGTCAATGTGACCACTGTAGAGGGCATACTAGATGTTTGAGCAGCACCATTTTCATTTAAACCAACTAAAAGTCTTATGGCGAAAGTCCCATGTCCGTACAATCCTCCATTTAGGAGGTTAAGTAACAATTTTTCAAGACGTCTAAACTGGATATCAGAACGGTACCATTTTCATTGAGGTTCAGCTAGACCATACGATGAATATGTGTATGAAGTTTCATAGCAGTCCATGAAGTAGTTTATGAGAAATAGCGATAACAACTTAAAGGATGGACAGACAACGGCCATCCAATAAGCTATTATGGTCTATGACAAGTAAAACTATAAACACCTGCATGTAAGAAATCATCCCTTTTATTAAAATAAAAATAATTATCCCCAGAAATCTATAACAACATGCCTTAAAACTAAATGTGGAGGAGAAATTACCAGTATAAAGACTTACATAAGAAATATTAAATTAACTACACCCATTATTAGATTAAAATATACAACACATATGCCACTAACAGTCACTAATAAGTCAAGTCCATCTGTATAAACTGCATAGACCCAGATCAGCTGTTGCATATGGTGCTGGCAGATCAGGGTCCCTTTTGCTTGCAGTTGGACTCAACTTAAAAGCATCTCTATATGGTAAATGAAAATTGATGAGCCCTATTACTGAGAACCTGCCATCGATCATTTTATAATCCCATTCTCTACTCTGATGTCTTGAGATGCATATTTGGACTGTGCAATTCGATGCAAAATATCATATTCTTTGGCTTTTATATAACAAAGGACTCCAACAGTCACAATGATTGTCCCAAGTCCACTAAAGAATGTTACAGGATTTCCAAACACAATCACAGATATCCAGATTAAGAAAGCCCGCTTCACGGTATTTGCCACACTGAAACGAGAGTAAGATTAAAAATAAGTTATTGTAATCATCATACAAAAGAAGTTTAACTTAATAAAGATTCTACAAAACACAGTCTTTCCTGTGAAAATTGCTATCGTGTATTACCATCATAAAATGATAACTGAGTTTCACTACCCACTAACATACAAAGGAACGAATTAAAAAAGGAAGAAAGAATGAGTTAAAGATGGCAAAGGTAACAATGCCTTCTCATAAAAATCATTGTTTCATATCCTTTTACCCTGGATATCCCAGGTACAATGACTGAAGTGATGGGCTGACATGAATGGTAGCAATGAAACTGAGTCATTCAATAAATTTGCAGATGGCATGTATGTGAAGGCAGATAGGTGCCTCTTTTGTTTTTGGCAAACAGTTTGGGATTAATCATGCGCAGAATAACTTCCAGAATGAGTCCTCTGATTCTAGGTTTAACTTGTAGTAAAGTCCTCTGAAATAGAAAACCATTCAAATTATCCTTTTGTACACACTCCACTTAATTACAGGGGGAACTAATGATAGGGTTCATACCCTGCCAACCTTCCAGACAGAAATGCATTTGTTTTGAGACTCAAAAGTAAGTTTTGCGGTGACCATGACTTAGTAAATGACATTACACAAATGAGAAAAAGTTGTCTGATCATATGTGTAGAGAACGACTGAAAATTAAAATCTGAATGAAAGAAAAGAACATATCTGTTCTTTACAGCAATTAATAAACTTCCAAACAAAACTAGCTTGTAGACTTAGCATTTTAGTATTATCATACCACACACATACAGACAAGCCAGAAAAATGAACTGCTACCACAAACGGTAGATCATACTCTGCAATGAAATAGTCATAAAACATATATTCTTTCACAAATTGGTCTAGCTATGATGTTTACACCTGTTAGTTACTTCTGGGATTGAGCTTTTTAGTCATGCATTGTATCAAAGAAGTGTGATATACTCCACAATAATTAATGTTAAATAACATTGTATCAATCAAGAGTGTTATTACTATATTGATGGATGTCATACACTCCACAATAATTAATGTCAATATGCATTGTATTGATGAAGAGTGTTATTACTATGTCAACAAATGGCATACACTCCACAATAATTAATGTCAATATGCATGGTATCAATGAAGAGTGTCATACACTCCACAATAATTAATGTCAATATGCATTGTATCGATGAAGAGTGTTATTACTATGTTGATGGATGTCATACACTCCACAATAATTGATGTCAATAAGCACTATTTTGATGAAGAGTGTTATTACTATGTCAATGAATGTCATATACTCCAGAATGATTAATGTGAATATGGTGTTTGTAACATTAGCGAAGCATAAAAAGCTTCCCCATTCTAACATGGTTTGCCAACTCTGCTAAGAAATTTAGTTTGCTGGACTTTGCCCATATTGCAGATGGTCTATCTTTCCTGCCTTCATTCTGACACTTTGTCTTAAAAAGTGAATCACACTTCTATAATGCTCCTAACATTAATATTCCAACGATTAAGTAATTAAAAAAGAATTGTTGCATTTTGACGATAACAGGTACGGAGCAAATTCTGTCTAGTCTTTAACAATGATGACTTCAACGTAACTAAGTGCACCTTAAACATGCATATCTGATTCAAAAGAGTCTGGGATACTTTGGTACAAAAATAGATGAGACAATGAACACTGCAAAGGAAAACCTAAACATGCATATCTGATTCAAAAGAGTCTGGGATACTTTGGTACAAAAATAGATGAGACAATGAACACTGCAAAGGAAAACCTAAACATGCATATCTGATTCAAAAGAGTCTGGGATACTTTGGTACAAAAATAGATGAGACAATGAACACTGCAAAGGAAAACCTAAACATGCATATCTGATTCAAAAGAGTCTGGGATACTTTGGTACAAAAATAGATGAGACAATGAACACTGCAAAGGAAAACCTAAACATGCATATCTGATTCAAAAGAGTCTGGGATACTTTGGTACAAAAATAGATGAGACAATGAACACTGCAAAGGAAAACCTAAACATGCATATCTGATTCAAAAGAGTCTGGGATCCTTTGGTACAAATAGATGAGACAATGAACACTGCAAAGGAAAACCTAAACATGCATATCTGATTCAAAAGAGTCTGGGATACTTTGGTACAAAAATAGATGAGACAATGAACACTGCAAAGGAAAACCTAAACATGCATATCTGATTCAAAAGAGTCTGGGATACTTTGGTACAAAAATAGATGAGACAATGAACACTGCAAAGGAAAACCTAAACATGCATATCTGATTCAAAAGAGTCTGGGATACTTTGGTACAAAAATAGATGAGACAATGAACACTGCAAAGGAAAACCTAAACATGCATATGTCATTCAAAAGAGTCTGGGATACTTTGGTACAAAAATAGATGAGACAATGAACACTGCAAAGGAAAACCTAAACATGCATATCTGATTCAAAAGAGTCTGGGATCCTTTGGTACAAAAATAGATGAGACAATGAACACTGCAAAGGAAAACCTAAACATGCATATCTGATTCAAAAGAGTCTGGGATCCTTTGGTACAAAAATAGATGAGACAATGAACACTGCAAAGGAAAACCTAAACATGCATATCTGATTCAAAAGAGTCTGGGATCCTTTGGTACAAAAATAGATGAGACAATGAACACTGCAAAGGAAAACCTAAACATGCATATCTGATTCAAAAGAGTCTGGGATACTTTGGTACAAAAATAGATGAGACAATGAACACTGCAAAGGAAAACCTAAACATGCATATCTGATTCAAAAGAGTCTGGGATCCTTTGGTACAAAAATAGATGAGACAATGAACACTGCAAAGGAAAACCTAAACATGCATATCTGATTCAAAAGAGTCTGGGATACTTTGGTACAAAAATAGATGAGACAATGAACACTGCAAAGGAAAACCTAAACATGCATATCTGATTCAAAAGAGTCTGGGATACTTTGGTACAAAAATAGATGAGACAATGAACACTGCAAAGGAAAACCTAAACATGCATATGTCATTCAAAAGAGTCTGGGATAATTTGGTACAAAAATAGATGAGACAATGAACACTGCAAAGGAAAACCTAAACATGCATATCTGATTCAAAAGAGTCTGGGATACTTTGGTACAAAAATAGATGAGACAATGAACACTGCAAAGGAAAACCTAAACATGCATATCTGATTCAAAAGAGTCTGGGATCCTTTGGTACAAAAATAGATGAGACAATGAACACTGCAAAGGAAAACCTAAACATGCATATCTGATTCAAAAGAGTCTGGGATACTTTGGTACAAAAATAGATGAGACAATGAACACTGCAAAGGAAAACCTAAACATGCATATCTGATTCAAAAGAGTCTGGGATCCTTTGGTACAAAAATAGATGAGACAATGAACACTGCAAAGGAAAACCTAAACATGCATATCTGATTCAAAAGAGTCTGGGATACTTTGGTACAAAAATAGATGAGACAATGAACACTGCAAAGGAAAACCTAAACATGCATATCTGATTCAAAAGAGTCTGGGATCCTTTGGTACAAAAATAGATGAGACAATGAACACTGCAAAGGAAAACCTAAACATGCATATCTGATTCAAAAGAGTCTGGGATACTTTGGTACAAAAATAGATGAGACAATGAACACTGCAAAGGAAAACCTAAACATGCATATCTGATTCAAAAGAGTCTGGGATACTTTGGTACAAAAATAGATGAGACAATGAACACTGCAAAGGAAAACCTAAACATGCATATCTGATTCAAAAGAGTCTGGGATACTTTGGTACAAAAATAGATGAGACAATGAACACTGCAAAGGAAAACCTAAACATGCATATGTCATTCAAAAGAGTCTGGGATACTTTGGTACAAAAATAGATGAGACAATGAACACTGCAAAGGAAAACCTAAACATGCATATCTGATTCAAAAGAGTCTGGGATACTTTGGTACAAAAATAGATGAGACAATGAACACTGCAAAGGAAAACCTAAACAGAAACTTAGATTCAAACCTAGAATATTGTTAAAATAGGTCTGCTGTTATTATACTGAAAGCTAGTATACGTGCATGTACTGCAATAATGGGAATAGGAATTGTGTGTTCCAAACTGTTCTCTCTATCCATTACTGGCATGGGGTATAACAGCTTATATTTTCATAAAACAAATTTCAATTTAAATATGCAATAAAAAAGCAACTGATCTCTGTGTTTTATGATCATACTCTTATTGGTATTATTTAATACCTATTTTATTTACTAAATTTACATGTAGCATAGTTAGGTATATATGGCTCATGTTCTGTCCTTTTGCAAAAAATACATTGATGAACATATGCTTGTATATTAAAAAAGTTTTATTGGTCCCATATAAAAATAAATTAAAAAGATTTATTTGCTAAAATTTCACAGCAGTTTAAAATTACCCCTAACACTGTATTTCAGATCTTACTATCTATTTGGTATGAACTTAACTTGCATAATCTATGATATTAGCTAGTCTTTTTAAGATAACATTTACCTGTGTGTGACAGGTGATATATATCCCAACAATACATATTCTGATATGCTCTGAAAATGGAAGCAGATTCCATTTAAAACCAGAGCTGTGAACATTGTCACATCAAGGGTTTTCTTGACACTGGGGAAGTCCATCATGAAGAAACATGCAGGAATCTGTACAATCACAGAAGCAATACTGGTGTAAAATTGAAGTTCAGCTGGCCTGCAAATAAAAAAGTGACCAAAGTTAGAAAAAAACCCGATCATAAATGGATATACTACTGCATACATAACATATATACATACATGCGCATACAGAAAGATGTGTGACCATACCTGAGTAATCTCCCTAACATGCATGCACACACAACAGACCCAGACTAAAAGTTAAATCCAAAGATATTTGCTGGTCAAACTGATAAAAACTGAGCAGACCCTTTTCATGAATCTTTTATAGTCAAGAGGCCCAAATGGGTCTGACACTGCTCACCTGGGTAGTTGATACATGTCAGCTTATAAATGCAAATATGGACACGTATTGAAACTGCAATGGGGGAGGGAAGGCGAGAATAAAGCTTGGAGCATTGGAGCACATAGCTGCTGCATAGTCTATTAATACTGGTGTTATTTATCTTCTTTCCCAGACCATGGCATAAAAATTACAAGTTATTTACAAACACAGCTTTTGCCCACGGACCTCTCCTTACCCCAGGGGACTAGGCCCTGATTCAGAACTTGTAAACTGTTTATTGCCCCACTAATTAAGCACATGCACTTACATGGTATTATAACAGGATAATCGGAGTTAATTTGTGCAGCTGTGCAGTCCATATGGATTTCTGTGTCTGTCTTTACTCCCACCCCCAAAGATCTTAATCTAAAATGCTGCTGTTGTTCTCAAACTCAGCTAATAAGATGCAAGATCACCTGGTTGACACATGTCACTCAAAATTCTTTATGAGATCTTGATGATGTAAGCTTACTTACCAAATTGGGACAAGATCTGAACAGACAAATGGCCCTCAGAGCATTTCACAAACTCATCCAATCATTATTATGCATGGATGTTGCTCATAACTGAACTCTCCAAGATGTTGATGAAATAAGCTTATATACTAGCTTCGATCAACATCTAATGAGAAATATAGCTCCTATATTGTTTAAATGCTAGGCCAATCATATTCAAGATCACCTCATTAACATGTATGGATGCTGGATCATATACATTTGCATACCAAATCTGATTGAAATCTGATCAGAAGTAACACCACTACAGTATTCACAAGCAAATAGTGATGGAAAGAGGTTACAGGTGATGGTAAGCTAACGTGTCCCTTGAATGGATTGATGCTCTACTGGCCAAAAGCAATTTCCAGAAGTCCAAAATACCACTGATTCTTTGTAATTTCAGAGTGTTGAAACAACCTCTGATATTCTCAAGCAATAACAAGGTTTTCAAACTGGCCACTGTGACTGCCACATACTGTCACAATGACTGTCACATACATGCCAACCCCTGGCAAGGAAAAAGTGTAATCCAAGTGGAAAAAAGAGTAATCCAAGCAGAAAAAGAGTAATCCACATATACATGTAACATGATAAAAATTCAATGAGCATATTTACAAAATGATTTATTTATCCCTCTGGACTTTTAACATCAATTACTGCTCCAAATATTCATATATAATGCTTTGAGCTTTAAAAAGCAACAGACTCTCATAATGCATTTCAAAACACTTTGTACCAGCTGAGACTATGAATGTTTTGCACACCAGCAGAACGCTAAGTACTGGGTCACAGAGCCTGGATCTGAATTCAGTTTTGTTTTTGTTAACAATACTGAATAATCTCTCATAGTCAGCATTAGACTGGTAAGGAACCAATATTCCTTTCATAACCTGACAGAGAGGAAATTTATATCTCCCAGTTATTGGGTCTTACAGCTGGCAAATAAGATGAAAAAAATCAACTCTGTCCCCATGAAGTACACTGTTAGGTAGAGTGCCAACTTGATACTTCAAGAGTTCTCCTTTTAATTTATCAGCAGCCTTTCCTGCAGCATGGTGCACCATATGACAGAGACAACATGATAAGTACAATGATGGATACATTTTTCAGAATATAGAATGCAATTCCTTTATGAATTCCAGCCATCACTGGTGCAGTATCAGCTGAAAACCCAATACAGTTCTGCCAACTTACGTTTATTCAAAGCATTATCAAGCATATACACAAAAAATGTTTTCTTCATGGAATCTACTGTTAATTCTGGTAATGAAAGAACAGCACTCTGACTTTGCCCTTTTCATTGTCAAAGTCTCTTACACAGACTGGGTACAACTTTTTGTCATAATGACTACTCCTGTCTGTTGCAATACTGAATGGTTCAATTTTCATGGCTTCTGAAATTTTAAGTGAAGTATCTTCTGCTAAACACTTAACAATATTAGATGATTCTGTTCTTGCACGTGCATATTTTCTGCAATTTGGAATCAGGAAACATCCGTTTGAACAAAGGATCAATGTAGTCTTCTAACGCTAGGGTAGTCCGTAATCCATTATGAAATCAGTAGATAACGCCTCTGCATTTATAAAATTTGTGTCCACAATTTTGTTCTGCTGTAAAAAAGAAGTTACCTTAGTATTGGAGTTAGTAAAACAAGATAATTCAAGGTTTCTTTGTTTTACCACCATGACCAATCTTAAAATCCTTTCCACGTAGCCTGCAAGAGGCATGAAGCTGCCCTAGAATGGAACGCTGTATTGTGTAATTCATGTATTCATCTCTGAATTGGTTTTGTGTCTTTTCCTAATCCATCGATGAAAATTTTTGAAATATGTGTTTGCTATAACACACGCGTTCACTAGAATAAATATGACTTAACTTTTAGTGCCAAATACCTACAGACTGGTTCTGTACCAGATATGAATTAGAACAAAGAATCTGCGAGCAAAGATCACAAGTAAGAGAACCAGTCTGTTCTCTCCTAACTAATCCATGCACCTGCTATAAATAGAAACCAAAGTCAAAAGTAGAAACCAGCATGTTTCTTGGAAATAGGGTAACTGCTATAAATAGAACATAACTGTTAGGAAAGTGCAAGCAAGTCTTCAGACAAGCATACTCTTATGTTGTAGTTACATAGAAGCCGTCTTTTCTAGAACACAGTCTGTGGGATTAATGGGATGTTAATAAAAATGAGAAAACAAATTATTAATTTTTTTAGGAGGGGGATATATTGAAAATGCGTAATCTGAATAGTTATGCATAAGGCATATTTTAGTGAAAAAAAGTGTAATGATTATGCCATAATCGTAATGGTTGGCATGTATGCTGTCAGATTGATATCATTTTGACTGTGACTGTCATATTGATATCATTTTCATTTAGAACTACTTACACATCATTATAAGTCTTTTGATGGAAAGTTTTATGTCAGTACATCATTTTCCCTTAGGACAAACTAGGTATCATAATAAGTGAAAACCCCATGTCTTTGTGACCAGTCATTCAACAGGAGTAACAATAACAAGATTTTCAAGATGGTTGCCATGGTGATCATACTGGATGTTAGACTGGCACAATAACTCCATTAAATAAATCCACAAAATGCTGGAAACTGATTTCATCTGAGGTCTTTTTAATGTATGGCTGCATACAAGATTGAAATCAATTACCTCTTGTAAAGTTCTGCTTTAGAATAAAAATGTTAATGGATCGATGGACAGCCAGACAAAACAATGTATGTGGTCATTTTGGGGCTTTGTTAACTTTGTCGAGCTAGGCCTTAAAGAGAAATTGCCTATGCATTTGATAAACTGCTGAAACCAATGTAATAAGTGTGGAATTCAGACCATTGAAAGCAAATTGAATCTGTTATTAACTTTGACAACAAATTTATGTATACTTACGTATATTTGTGTTTTTCCCCACTGATCAACATTTTTGACAACAAATTTATGTATACTTACGTATATTTCTATTTTTCCCCACTGATCAACATTTTTGACAACAAATTTATGTATACTTACGTATATTTGTGTTTTTCCCCACTGATCAACATTTTTGACAACAAATTTATGTATACTTACGTATATTTGTGTTTTTCCCCACTGATCAACATTTTTGACAACAAATTTATGTATACTTACGTATATTTGTGTTTTTCCCCACTGATCAACATTTTTGACAACAAATTTATGTATACTTACGTATATTTGTGTTTTTCCCCACTGATCAACATTTTTGACAACAAATTTATGTATACTTACGTATATTTGTGTTTTTCCCCACTGATCAACATTTTTGACAACAAATTTATGTATACTTACGTATATTTGTGTTTTTCCCCACTGATCAACATTTTTGACAACAAATTTATGTATACTTACGTATATTTGTGTTTTTCCCCACTGATCAACATTTTTGACAACAAATTTATGTATACTTACGTTTTTCCCCACTGATCAACATTTTTGACAACAAATTTATGTATACTTACGTATATTTGTGTTTTTCCCCACTGATCAACATTTTTGACAACAAATTTATGTATACTTACGTATATTTGTGTTTTTCCCCACTGATCAACATTTTTGACAACAAATTTATGTATACTTACGTATATTTGTGTTTTTCCCCACTGATCAACATTTTTGACAACAAATTTATGTATACTTACGTATATTTGTGTTTTTCCCCACTGATCAACATTTTTGACAACAAATTTATGTATACTTACGTATATTTGTGTTTTTCCCCACTGATCAACATTTTTGACAACAAATTTATGTATACTTACGTATATTTGTGTTTTTCCCCACTGATCAACATTTTTGACAACAAATTTATGTATACTTACGTTTTTCCCCACTGATCAACATTTTTGACAACAAATTTATGTATACTTACGTATATTTGTGTTTTTCCCCACTGATCAACATTTTTGACAACAAATTTATGTATACTTACGTATATTTGTGTTTTTCCCCACTGATCAACATTTTTGACAACAAATTTATGTATACTTACGTATATTTCTATTTTTCCCCACTGATCAACATTTTTGACAACAAATTTATGTATAGTTACGTATATTTGTGTTTTTCCCCACTGATCAACATTTTTGACAACAAATTTATGTATACTTACGTATATTTGTGTTTTTCCCCACTGATCAACATTTTTGACAACAAATTTATGTATACTTACGTATATTTGTGTTTTTCCCCACTGATCAACATTTTTGACAACAAATTTATGTATACTTACGTATATTTGTGTTTTTCCCCACTGATCAACATTTTTGACAACAAATTTATGTATACTTACGTATATTTGTGTTTTTCCCCACTGATCAACATTTTTGACAACAAATTTATGTATACTTACGTATATTTGTGTTTTTCCCCACTGATCAACGTTTTTGACAACAAATTTATGTATACTTACGTATATTTGTGTTTTTCCCCGCTGATCAACATTTTTGAATAAACATTCTGTAAACTGAAACAAGAAAAATTAGATCGGATAAAAATTAGATCGGATAAAAATGTTCACAGAAAACATTTTCACTGATATGATGACAAATTCAAAACTCTAATTCTAGCAGATAAGTAATATATACTGGAAATTACTGATGTTTTCCTTTTTTATCCTCCTTTTTTTATACTGATCACCATTATGACCAGGCATACTCTTTATGCATTAGGTCAAAGGTCATTTGGGGTCAAACTGTCTACATTTATATGCAATTTGGCACAGTGAACTGAAGCAGAATTTGAAGTATGGTGTGTAAAAACTTATTCATATTATGAAATAAGTACAAATCCTTGTATAAGGGTATTATGTACATTCATATTTATTCTACACATCCTAACAAATGAACGCTGAGTTAAGCATTAAACAGTTTTATCAGTGAAAGACCTTTGGAATATTCTAATGGGATGTAACTTGTTTGTCTCCATGCATAATATGAAGATTGTTCAATTGGCACTTTTTTCAAAATCAACATCAATATACAATGCCTTTTACCACATTCTTTCCTCATGCTGCATTCCTACAATGGATTCTAAACAAAAAAATTAAAGAAAAACTCACAGGCTCTGCCTATCAGCACATTCTACTCTAATTTATTTTGCCATATGTTATCTTTGATTTAATTTGGTATGTATTACCATGGATATAATTTGCCCTCTATAATCTTTGATTTAATTAAATTACCATATGACTGATTTCATTTGCCATTTGTTATCATTACTAATTTCATTTGCTATGTGTTATCTTGACTGATTTCATTTGCCATGTGTTATCTTTACCAATTTAATTTGCCATGTGTTATCTTTACTGACTTAATTTGCCAAGTGTTATCATTACTTACTTAATCTGACATGTGTTATCTTTGACTAATTTAATTTGCCAATCTATATTAGATTTAGTTTGGCCTGTTATCTGTAATCTGTCATACGTTATCACTAATGTAATTTGCCATGTGTTATCTTTGACTGATTTAATGTGCCAATGTGTTATCTTTGACTGATTTATTGTGTCAATGTGTTAATGTTATCTATGAATTAATTTGCCATATGTTCTCTTTGACTGGTTTAATTTGCCATGCTTTTTCTCTGATTTAATTTGTTATTGTTATCTTTCTAAAATTACCAATCAAAACCTATAACATTAATATATATTTTATTTGAAAAAAATATTAATAAATGCAAACCTGATTAAAGTCCATCTATGTATAGGAGATAAAAAAAAAATATATCACTCACCACTCTGATAAATTTGTTGAAATAGCTGCCGCAAATCCTTTTATATTGAAGCTTAGTTCAAATGCTGAACACAATGCAAGTCCAGCCATAATTGGAATGAGAGATATAAATGTGTAGAACCCAGTTATCTCCCCTGTTAAGAGTCGTGAAATAAAGACGGTAAATATAGGAGCAGAACTTTTCACAGTCTCTGTAAAAGACACAGCAACAAACTTCAGAGCCACTAGTCCTAGAACTACAGTAGAAAACCTGCAAAATAGATAATAAGAAGATTTAGTGAAGTGAGGAGTTCAGAGGTCAAACTGTAAAGGTCTTTGTCCATCTTGTCAAACTTCATTCAACTCTTTACTGTTTGATATAATATATTTTGCTCCCTTTTTACAGTACTGTTCATGGAACTATACAATGACATACATTATAAATGAGGTCAATTTATACAGAGAGAACAATGTGATCTCTTAATTATTAGAGTGTAGAAAACAAAAAAAAGACTCAGTATATAATTACATTTTAATCTACTCTAACAACTAGTTTTATAAGACTGCCACCTTTATAGTACAGAGACATGTTAAAAGACCTATGATAGCACAATCATCCTAAAATTAATCTTGATAGGACAGACATTTCTACATTACTGCCAACTCAAACCATCCCAAAAGCGAGCTGGTACCTAGTAATTTGAAACTGTATTACAACTGGTTTACACTGGCTACATTTAACTTTCTTGAAAAGTAGAACAAATGTACCATGAACGGTACCCTGAACATCTACCCCACAGTCCCCAGTGTACATAATAGAAGTGAATGGTTGACTCTGGAAATTATTGACCAATAGGTCTCAATGGTGGTTTGTCAAGGTATGCAATATTACATTAACTGTGGGGACTCCGAGTGGCCAAGTGGTCCAAGCGCTCTCCATTACAGATCACTGCCATCTCACCTCTGTCTGTATGGGTTCGAGTCTTGGATTCAGCTAATGTGGGTATGTGAGAAAGCTTGCCAGTAGCTTCTCGTGGGTCGATGGTTCTTTCCGGGGTTTTCCCAGGTTCATCCTCCACATTAATACTGGCTGCCATGTATAGCCTATCGTGTGCTGAAAAATGGCGTTAAATCTTACAACAACAACAACATTAACTGTGCATTAACCATTATTTGCTCACTTGACTATCCATGACCACTGGACCCCAAAAACCAAAACGTTTCCTTCTATCCTAAGCACAAGTCATCCACAAAGTACGGTCAAGGAGCTTACTCTTCAACAAAAATTACTGTTCAAAACTTATTCTTCTGTGAGTCACAATGACCATGATCTTTGACTTTTTACCCCTAAAATAACTTTTGACCTTGAAGTACAAAATCAATAGACCTCTTACCTACCTAAAGTACAAGCCCTCCAAGGGCAAGGTATCTAGTCAATAACTCAAGTTATTATCAAGAAATAAAAATAATTTTTCTTTCAGTAACAGTGACCACGACCTTTCACCTTTTGATTCCCCAATCAATAGACCTTTTCCTTACCCAAATTGTATGACATTCACAAACTTTGATGAAGGTGCATAATCAAGAACTGAAAATTGTATGCATAAACCATTTTTCATATTTCAGCAACAAAAATCTTGAGTTGTCACATTTTAACCCCCAAATCAGCAGGCCTCTTCCTTACTCCTAGTGTAAGTTATTCACAAATCTTAGTCTATGTCCATTCTGTAACACTAAAGTTTGGGTGTGGAAACCATTTTTCTTTTTTCAGTCAAAATAGCTTTGACCTTGGATAGTTTGACCCTAATTATATAGGTTGTTTCCTTATTCCATGTGCAAGGTCTTTTATGAAAACCAATGTTCTTGTATGGAAACCATTTTTCATAGAAGTCAGAATGACTTTATCCTTTGGACTCCAAAATTTATAGACTTGTACCAAAAGCTGAAATGAATAATGAAGCATTTGAATGGATACTTTGTTGTGAATATTCAAATAGAAAACTAGTATTTGAATATTTGCTTAGTTACCAAGTGAGTTTGGCAGCATTTTGTTCAAGAAACAAGGTGAAATATAAACTAGGCAAGGCTGAATTAGTTTACAGGAAGCAACCTACCAGAGTACACATAGAAAGAATGGTGGATTGGATATCATTGACAAACATATGCACAGAGTATTCCTGGCATTTTTTTTGGCTCTAGCCTTGATAAATCTGACCAGCAATGGCTTCATAATTCAAGCATGTAGTCTCAAGGTTTGTGACTCAAAGGCTCTTCATGCTGCTGGATTAGGTTATGTTTGTTAAATAATGGAATGATGTGGTCTAGAAATACACCAAAAAGCTTCACACTATGAGATGGAAAAGCTTTAAGCACACATGTAATGTTTTCCTCTCTGAAATATGATTTACTTAGTGTCCCAACTGTTGTTTCTTACTGATGTTGTCCAAAATCCAAATTTATTCTTCTCACCTGAATTTTGTTTATAGAATTAGCATTCTCTAAGGCATCTGCCTTGGCGTTTGCTTTCTCAGTTTTGCTTGCTGTGACAAACTCGGGGATAGTACAAGCTTGACTTAGATTAATGACAGTTCAAAGTTTTACTGGATGTACATGTACTTTTTTCCTTCTCTGTTACTGGACACATATCCTTTGTAATGGATACATCCTTTGTATTGGACTCCTTCTCTGACCTGCCACTCTTCACTCTTTTTGCCTCTGACCTCTTGTTTCTTCATTTGTCTCTTTTAAAATGCATTTCCTTCTGCTCTAGCAGTCTCTTTATACCTTCACCTAGAGACAACCATCTTGTTACACAATGCTTCAGTATTTTTTGATCTTTTCCTCACGGATGGTGAAGGCTTTTCAGTTCTATATATTTATTCATACTTTCATCTAAATAATATATCTCCACAATATCAAAACTTGTGGGCATTTTATCTGCTTTATTTTTATTATTTAAATGTATCAACTGGCATGAACAGCTACTTATGTATACTGACGGATTCACATAAGTTACATGAACAAATATGCCTTTGTTGGAACCCATCAGCATTAAAGCATTGTCTGGTTCAAATGCAATACAATAATTCAAGCTTACATTTCTCTTTTTCTAATCTTTATCTGATAATGCGAAAATAATTTTCCCAGTAGAGGCTCTATCACATGCTAGAACTGACAAAAAAGCTTCAGTTACAACTGCATGATCAAAATATCTAACAACTGGGAACAACAGAATAGCAGCAGTTTTTGTTCTACCACACTGATAACTATTTGTTACTGATGATTTGGGAAATATGCATATGAACAGCTTAGAAGCATGGTCTTAGCAGCAATTGCAACATTATGCTGAAGTAAAACGTTTGTAAAATAGACCATGACTTTTCTGTCATCCAGTTCAGTTTTTGGCACTATAGATCCCAATCCAAAATAAAGCAAGCATGTTACTGCTAGATTTCAATGCAACATATTCTTTTTTATTTATTCACATGGTGGCAAAAATCATCTTGCCTACTTTCTGCAATGCTCAAGTCTATATGATGTAACATGCATAAATTAAATGGTTGCCTTCCTACTGTTTTTCTAAACATGACATAGTATCTATTATCTTTTTCATATTTTTGTGTCCAATGTTTCAACCATATAAGAGGCTGACTGTTCACTCTGTTTTTAATGACTCGCTTGGATGGTTTGCCACGAGTACTAATATACAATAAGTGCTGGTTTACCACTAATATACCATGAGTGCTGATATACCATGAGTGATGGTTTACCATGAGCTCTAGTATACCATGTGTACTGGTTTACCATGAGCACTAGTATACCGTGAGTGCTGGTATACCATGAGCACTAGTATACCATGAGTACTGGTTTACCATGAGCACTAGTATACAATGAGCACTAATATACCATGAGTGCTGGTTTACCACTAATATACCATGAGTGCTGGTATACCATGAGTGCTGGTTTACCATGAGCACTAGTATACCATGTGTACTGGTTTACCATGGGCACTAGTACACCATGAGTGCTGGTATACCATGAGCACTGGTTTACCATATGCACTAGTATACAATGAGCACTAATATACCATGAGTGCTGGTTTATCATTAGCACTAATATAACATGAGTGCTGGTATACCATTAGCACTAATATACCATGAGTACTGGTATACCACAAGCACTAAATATACAATAAGTGCTGGTTTACCATGAGCACTAACATAACATCATGAGTGCTTGTATACCATTAGCAGTAATATATCATGAGTGCTGGTTTACCATGAGCACTAACATACATCATGAGTGCTGGTATACCATTAGCAATAATATATCATGAGTGCTGGTTTACCATGAGCACTAACATACATCATGAGTGCTTGTATACCATTAGCAGTAATATATCACGAGTGCTGGTTTACCATGAGTACTGGTTTACCATGAGCATTAATATACCATGAGTGCTGGCTGAACTACTCTTAATGGGATCCATACCATGTCCATACGAAAGGCAGTTGTATTTCAGGGATTTAAATTTTAGAGTAAGACAATTTTATATACCCAAAAAACCTTCAGAGATCTTCTGATGCATTTTTCCATGGCTGAGCTGTAGCTGCCAAATGAGAATTTCCTCTTCTCACCACTGTTTTTAGATGACATTTCTAATTTATTATGCTTTGTTTTCATTGGTTTTAATGCCACTTCCAAGACATTATTGCTTATATCAGAAATGGGATCTAGGATGTAACAAAGACCAAAAAATCTGTCTCAGTAACAAGATTATCTCTGTGATGAACAATGGCTATCACTGTGCTTCTGTAGCAAGTTAGAATCAATGACCTGTTAAAGGATGCTGTAAAAGTGGCCAAAATGGGACTTGAACCTAGGACAGCAAATCAGCATTATATCTACAAAGAACCATGTAAGTTTAGCTATCCCAAAGATTGTACAATGAAGATGAAGCCAAAATTGGTAAAATTCTTAAAATAAAAAGTCCTTTTTTTATACTATTAACCACATACTGTTAAAAATTTCCAAGACCTTCTCAGACGGAATATCAATATGGAACAAAGGCTGCCTCCATTAGTAACCTCCTATGACATTAAGGACAGCACATCAGGCTTTTTCTATATACCCATCCCCACCCTGACCCTGCAGAGGGATACCAATGAAATGGAATGGCCTTTGAAATGGTTGCTTTAAGAAGGTTAATAGTTTTTCTTTTTTTAAAAATCTGAGTGGCATCCAAATTACCTCATTGACCCAACAAGGATCATATTCTTCCAGAAATGTTTAGGTTTGCCCTCACGGTTCACTGGCTTGTAAAATCCAAGTGGGTAGTACATCTGTAGGAAACCCAATGTTGTAGTCATCACCATTTGCATTGCCCCTGAAAAGAGAACACAACAGAAAAGTAATCACTGTGTACAACAAAAACAAACATCCACATAATCTGCATTTGCTAGTTTGTCAGTTTTATTGAAAAATCCATCGCTGTTAGATGAGATTACATTTATCCAAAGGTTAATAATCTACCTGTGTTTAACTTTGGCAATGACACACTATTTCATTTGTGTTTACTGGATGCAAAGAGCAGAATGTGAACATTTGTGCTTGATGAGTACAAGGGATTGTATGTGAACATTTGTGTTTATTGTGAACAAGGAATAGCATGTGAACATTTGTGTTTATTGGGAACAAGGAACAGCATATGAAGATTTGTTTTTATTGGGAACAAGGAATAGCATGTGAAGATTTGTGCTTGATGAGTACAAGGGATTGTATGTGAACATTTGTGTCCACTGGGAACAAGGAATAGCATGTGAACATTTGTGTCCACTGGGAACAAGGAATAGCATGTGAAGATTTGTGCTTGATGAGTACAAGGGATTGTATGTGAACATTTGTGTCCACTGGGAACAAGGAATAGCATGTGAACATTTGTGTCCACTGGGAACAAGGAATAGCATGTGAAGATTTGTGCTTGATGAGTACAAGGGATTGTATGTGAACATTTGTGTCCACTGGGAACAAGGAATAGCATGTGAACATTTGTGTCCACTGGGAACAAGGAATAGCATGTGAACATTTGTGTCCACTGGGAACAAGGAATAGCATGTGAAGATTTGTGCTTGATGAGTACAAGGGATTGTATGTGAACATTTGTGTCCACTGGGAACAAGGAATAGCATGTAAACATTTGTGTCCACTGGGAACAAGGAATAGCATGTGAACATTTGTGCTTGATGAGTACAAGGGATTGTATGTGAACATTTGTGTCCACTGGGAACAAGGAATAGCATGTGAACATTTGTGTCCACTGGGATCAAGGAATAACATGTGAACATTTGTGCTTGATGAGTACAAGGGATTGTATGTGAACATTTGTGTCCACTGAGAACAAGGAATAGCATGTGAACGTTTGTGTCCACTAGGTACAAAATAGCATGTGAGCAAGCTTTGCTTGGACAGTCTAAAACAAACTGATACTTTTATATATTAGTAATCTGTTATTCAAAATTCACTAAACATTGATGACACTAGAATATTTAAATAATTGGAACATTTGAATCAACCTCCTCAATCCACTCATTTGGTGTGTGTGTGTGTGTGGGAGGGGAATGGACTCTTCTCAACTAATAAATATAAATACATGAGTGTACAACTCTCCCTAATTATAACGAATTACTGCTATGGACCCCATTACCAAAATTGAACCATTCCATTTGAGCATACCACAATATGGGTTGAAGGGATTCAACATGAAGCATAGAATACAGTATTTTGGGGATAAATTAAATGCACAAATATCATGAAATGAAAAAAATATATTTATTTTTGCATAAGCTAACTTAACATATTACTATATGTTGGAATGGAATTTCATTTATTCTACTTCGCACCCCAAATATACAAACTCAACGACTGAATTTTTAATCATTCTCACCACTGAGTACATATGTCATCAGTTATGGGCCCAACTACCAAGTACTGTGTTAAAACAAGTAAGAGTTGTATATACCTCTGAAAATTTGGATTTGTCATGTCTGAAGCCCATCCTAACATTTTCTCTAAACATTTTGAAGACAAAATCGAAGATCAAACCACATAATCAGATTACAGGCTTTAAATTAATGTCAATCTACTAACCCACGGTTAGTGACTCTGCCAATGGATCACTAAAACCCAATCATTACTAATCCACTTGAACAATGAAAAAATAGCACCTGGCACTCATAACAGTTAAGAAGTGGTCTTGTGGAAGGTGTATCAAATAAAACGTTTAGTCAGCATTATCTTTAAAGGTTAATTGACCTGTTTATTGGGAACTAATAGCATTTGCTTATCCTCCCATTATTTTTGTATCCCACCACCAATTTTAAAAATGAAAAGTATAGAGATTATAAAAAAATGCACAAAATGTAACCCTTTCATTCATCAATAATTTTTAACCTGACTGTCAACAGGGGGGCCCTAACACTGCCATGCAAATACTGTACCAACATCTTGTACAATACAAGGTACAATAAATTACTTGTTGTGCAAACAGACAAGTGTTAAATCATTTGGCAAGCAAATCTGTGAACTACAGTTAAAACAATCGTCATGCACATGGAACTACCCTGGTGTACTGCCACAAGACATGTTCTTTGCCTATACAAAAGAAATAGCTAAAATATATTTTAAGTCCTGAGTTTGCAATGAAGCACTGATTTCATTACTAAAAATATATGTACTGGGTATCAGGCCAGAATTGACCTATTGGAAAAGATCTCCCGATCCAATGAACAATCCAGAATCATACTCAACAATTTTTTTACTATTTATATTGTTGTTGATAAATATTCAATGCATAATGCTGTGAAAATTGTAAACACATGTAAGTATTTCCAAGGTGTCAAAACATACCCAAACCAAAACCTACCCAAGTCAAGATGTACCCAAACCAAAACGTACCCCAAGTCAAAACATACCCAGACTGAAACATACCCAAATTAAAACATGACCCACACTCGCATTAAATAATAACATAATTTTAGTGTATTGTGTTTATTGACAGTGACTGGCCTGATGAGCAATGGAAATCGGCAGACGCTATGGAACTATCTTATCTTATAATCTAGCTTCAAAGCACATTAAGAAATACATAAATTATTGCTTGAATATATTTATGTTGTGTTTTCCCATTGAGAAAATTTTACCAACTGATCTGAACCATACTTGATGATTGCTTCATGTGTTTTAACCAGTACTCATACAATTATTAGGGCCAGTTTTCAAAATTAATTCCATTTTCCATTTTGTAATAGAATCATATGTATACATCTGATGACTCAAAGCTGACTTTTGACTAAAAAATAAAAACACCAAATAATTTCCATTACAACTTTATTTGCTATGTGTTCCATTTTGTATTTTATTTTATTTATATTGCGTTCCATAATTTCCATTGCGAATTTAAGTTATACCAGCTTGAATCATCAGTAATATTTGATTACTGTGACAATTAACTGCTTATGAAAAAAAAATGCTGAAATTACCAAGAACAGAAGCACCATAAATTTAACTGGATTTAGGTGATTTTCTTCATGCGAGTCAGCACACATTTCTAGTTCAATTGTCTGTATGCAATAAATTTGATTAATGTAATAATTCAATTTTATAGGGTTTCCATGCAAACCGATGCAAGAAAATTGTTGGCCAGTGAACTTCTTTTAATGATAATTAGCATCTCTGCCGAACATTACACTGGATCTGGGTGGATTGCAGGTGTTTAATTTTTCATGTTCACCTGATCTGATTATTCTAAAAGTTTGTAGGAATACACAGATTTTAATACAGCTAAATATTTCATATTACTCCTTAAATTCACCAGTATTTAACAAAAATAAATAAAGTATCATTTATGATTCAAGTTGACATGACTAAAATACGCAATGGAAAAATTTAATGTAATGGAAATAAAATAAAATACAAAATGAAAGAATGGAACACAATGCAAATAAAAAAACTATTGAAGCAGTCATCAAGGATGGTTCAGATCAATTGGAACAATTTTCTCCACAGGAAAACAACACAAATATATTGAAACGATACTTCTTAACTTAATGACATATTTCGTAATGTGCTTTGGAGCTAGATCATAAGATTGTTTCGTTGCATCTGTTGATTTTCATTGCTCATCAGGCAGGTCACTGTTAAAAGTATTGCAATAATGGATATTTTGCACTGATTCTGATAGCCCAAAGGCTAGAGCACAAGTCTATAGTTAAGGTGGTCTTGGGTTCAAGACACACTCTATGCATTCATTTCCCTCCTGTAACATTTGCATGTCACAAACAATGATGGGACACATATAACCTTTGAACATTTTACTCTTAAATCATTTTGCAGGGATAGAAGTGCCTGGTATTCAGGTAAAATGGTGTATGCAATTTGGCCTTGCATGTATATCAACCAAGTTTATGTAATGGAACCCAACTACTAGGGATATTGTGTCTTCTGGATCCTTGCCTATCTCAGTATAAAGATATAAAACACTCTACACTACTCATATTATAGTTTATGCCAATAAAGGTCCAAACTGGCATTAACTATATGTCCCCTTTGTGGCTACTATTTACCATTTACCATTCCTAAATGTGTGCAAATTTTAACCCATGAAGCTTTTAAAAATAACAAACTAACTCCCATTTGCCAAGACACTGACTAGTCAAGAGCTAAATTCCAACACTTGCCATGGCAAAATTCACCTACATTAATTTTTATGAAAAGTATTTTTCCCTCATATTGACCATGGACCACCCTGATCATATCCCATATATTTAATGGAAAAACCTCCTCTGAGGGAACTCAGATGAAAGGTACAAAAATACAGCTGGATAACATATGGGGAACTTATCTATAAAGCTGTGTGAATTTCCACCCAGCAGTTTATGAGAAATTACTGACAGGGGCCAGAGGTAAATGAACAAATAACAATATCCCCAATGCCTGAGCATGGGGATAACAAGACAGACTTCCATGAGCTAATTCCAACAGAAATAATGTATTTCTAATTCAAAATAGTTTGACTTACCCAGTAATGTAGGATCTCCTTTTAAGGATGACAGGATATACTTGTTCAAAAATAGGGTACCACAGCTGAAGAAGTACCAAAGTATTAAAAAGAATAAAGCTCTAACATCCTTCAGACCCCTGCTCTCCTTGTCGTCATCATCATCATGCTTAACAATGATGCTTTTAGTGGCCGGGGTAAACCTGGAACTATCCATCGACATTAGGAGAAAGTCGTTCTCATGCTGATCTGTGGTGGCACTGTATTGTTTGGTCATCCTCAAAATGAACCCACTACTGTAATTGTAAGGTAGGTACTAAGGGGTTGGATATGTTCACAAAGGGTTCAGTAAAGGCTGTGAAATGTTCATTTACTATTCAGACTTAGCTATATAATGTGGTTTGTGATGATGTAAATTGCGCGTTTCCATTTGTCTTAAGTTATGAAAATACATATTTGCTAGTCCAGGTGCAGAGAAAGGACCTGGGAGTCACATCTTGTCAGCCTTCTGTAAAAGAGAAAAATTAAATGGTGGGTAATTGAATTAGTATCATCATTATTCTTCTATTCTGCAAAATATAGAATTTTTTACATCAATCTGTATTATGCCAAAAATTAAATTCAACGACAAACCATTATATTTTGTCATTTAATTTAATGAATACAAAATGTTCTATTAGTTTCAGAAATGTTCTATCTTCATAACTAGTTTTACTGTTTATGAAACAAGAGATTACTGTCGCTGCCCAAATATCCAGACATTACAAAAATTACTTTTCTCACTGATCTCATTATTCATGTACAAAAAAATAGAGCTGAAACAAATACCTGAATATTTGAATCAGAAAATAGTTTGTGACTATTCAAAAAGAAAATCTGTTTTTGAACATTGATTTTTTTCCCTCATGAGAAGTGACACCTGAAACTAGACTCTGCATATTGTGCTGTCCATGTATGCCTTTTGTCATTAAAACAGTGACAACAACAGGAATCAATAATATCAACTCCATTTCTCCCGAAAAACACAAAGTGAAAAACTTATACAGTTCAAAATCTGACCACCTGCGTATTCTGTTCAAGTCAGGGCCACTGTTAACATGTTGGTTTTCTTTACCTTTTTATTAGCGGGAAACCCACAACAGAATTTTTTTGACAGCAAAGGCAATCCAAAACCTTGTTTGCTATAACATGAACTACACGTTAGGAAAAATTAATCTAATGAAAAACTTTGCAGAATGAAATTTTTAATTTAAATGTTTTAATAAGAGGGGAAAACAAATCTTTGTTATGAAACAGCATGGAAAAAGAATTTTTAACAGTTAATTGTATCTTTAAATATGAATAATTTATGGAAAGCCGGAAAAAAAACTTAAAAAATGCATCCTACTCTTTTTCTTCCATACTACTGCCATCATTATTTATGACTGTTTTATTGCAGTTAATATGCGTTTGAAAGTGATGAAATATATTACAGATGCAAATATTAATACAGGGACATCTTAAACGATATATTTATTTACTTTGGCCTAATTATCACTTTCCAATTTTATGTCACGTGTCATTTATTTCAGGGGTACAAACCATGGACATGTGAATCTTTACTCAAATACACTCAAATACACTCATATACATCATTTTTAATATTAAAAGTATGTTTATATTGTTTTACTGGTGTAGTTAAACAAAAATTGTTATATTTTGTAAAATATTAATAATATATATTAGTAATAACCTGTAACTTTCAGCTTTCTACTGATCATGTGATGATGAAATACAGTTTAAACCTGCAGTTGAATCTGCTTTGACTGATTTCATTATTTAGTACCTTACTGTATATTTGTGATTTCATTATTTAGTACCTTATTGTATATTTGTGATTTCATTATTTAGTAGCTTATTGTATATTTGTGATTTCATTATTTAGTACCTTATTGTATATTTGTGATTTCATTGTTTAGTACCTTATTGTATATTTGTGATTTCATTATTTAGTACCTTATTGTATATTTGTGATTTCATTATTTAGTACCTTATTGTATATTTGTGATTTCATTATTTAGTACCTTATTGTATATTTGCGATTTCATTATTTAGTACCTTATTGTATATTTGTGATTTCATTATTTAGTACCTTATTGTATATTTGTGCATGTTAATAATTAGTATATTCTTTGTGTTTATCAATAATCACTTCATTAGACACTGGCATTAGAGTTTTATTGTAATGTGTGTGTATGCATGCTTATCAACCACTATCTTAACTAAGTACTATTTGAAGGATTCTGGGATTACTCAACCCATAACAGTCAGCCAGAATGAACTTGGCCTACCCAAATCGACCCATAATGTAAGAGAGAGAGAGAGAGAGAGAGAGAGAGAGAGAGAGAGAGAGAGAGAGAACTTTGAAATATAATTAGTGAATTAGATCGGGCTTATGGAAAAGGCAAATTCATATATATATAAAAAATTACTGCATCAAATGCAGAAACTGTTTTTGCAGCAAAAGCAAAACCATGCATGCATTTATGGAATCTATGGGAACATATGAAAATGTTTTAATATAATTTTTCTGTTTTTACTTTTACAAACATTTTCTGAATAATACTTGATTTATCAAATTGTATGTTGCACAAACATGATTATTAAAACAAATACAAGTTGTTCTTTGAAAAATGTAAGTAATGCTGGTGCCCCCCCCCTCGCAGAGAGACCACCTCGGTGGCCTAGTGGTTAAAACATCTGCCTTGGATGCGAGAGGTCATGGGTTCGAACCCTGGCAGTCATACCAAAGACTTCTAAAAATGGCACAAGCAGCTGCCATGCTTGGTGCTCAACATTACGAGTTAGGACTGGTCGGCCTGGTGTCAGGATAATGCGACTGGGTGGGACATCATGCCATATGCCTGTGACATGATGCCCCAGTGCTAGACTTCACTATAAACTGCCACAGTGCAGACATCATAGCGATATGACTGAAAAATTGTTAAAGCTACGTAAAAAATCCAAATCTCAAACCCATCAGAAAATCAATCAGTTGCTGGAGCATATACATGTTCCACAAGCTTTTAAACTGGATTTAGGTGAGTTCTTGCATAGGAGTCAGCACATATCTCCAGTTCACATGACGGTAAGTGATAAATCTGACTAATGCAATTAGATGCAAGAGCACATAATGCAATAAAATTATTGGCACTGAGCTTTTTTCTAATGATAATTAGCATTTCTGCTCAGAGTTAATTTAGATATGCATTGATTGCTGGGACCGCTCCAGTGGCCTAGTGGTTAGAGCATCTGTCTAGGGTGCAGAAGGTTGCAGGTTCAAACCCCAGCAGTCATACCAAAGACTTTTAAAAATGGTACGAACAGCCGCCTCGCTAGGCACCCAACATTAAAAGGGTAGTGTTAGGACTTTTCAGCATGGTGTCAAGATAATGTGACTGGGTAGGACATCATGCTAAATGTCTGTGGCATGATGCTCCAGTACTAGACAGTGCAGACATCATAGCGATATGACTGAAAAATTGTTAAAGCTATGTTAAAAATCCAAATCAAACACACACACATTGATTGCTGGGGTATAATTTTTCAAGTTTGTTGGAAAGTAGACTTTACTGCATCTAAATAAAAACAAAATACACAAGTCTAAAAATGTCAGGTTGAGATGAGTATGTTGTGAATTGATTACATATCAGTTTTGACTGTAAACCTTACATATCGAGCCTACAATTTATATAATAATAATGTGGATGTAATAATCTTATTTTCAACAGTTATTCAATTGTTTGAAAAATCTGAGTACATTTCTTTCAATGGTAATTTATTTTGCAATAGAAATATATGGAAAGAACCATAATCCGAGATGAATTAACTTATATACTGTATAATCAACATGTTGAAACTGCCCTTATCCTGTCGCTTTGTCAATTGTTAACCAAGATGAAGGTGTCTAATCTACTATATGTGATTGTAAACCTGTATTGACTTGTGTACCTGATGTCACATGCAAACGTTCCATCCATACACTGTAAATTTTGCATCAACATCATTCCAAGTTTAAAACGTCTGGGTCTTTGCAAGGCCGATATGTTTATGAGCTAAATATCTTTTTTTTAAAGAAAAACATAAGCAAAGAGACAAAGCAAACATTTTTAACTCTGATGTATTTATGTTTAAGCATAACATTTTGCATTTTTGCTTGTCTATGCCCTTTCTCATTCCTTCTTTCAATACTGTCCACAATCAAGAATAAAGTATAAAGAGCCACAAGGTGTCACTAAGAATACTGTACTGTTTATGACAAAACACCGTACTGTTTATGACAAAATACCATAATGTTTATGACAAAATACTGTACTGTTTATGACAATAACAAAATACATTCTGTGACAGTTCAGGTATTCATCCAGACAACTACCTCTTATTCCAATTAACTACATAAACATGTTATTATATGTATGATGTCCAAAATGTATAATGTCAATTTTCTTTTTTTACTCCGAACCAAGACCACCGGCTTCATTCCTATTTTTATTGTATTAGTGTTTAATTGATATTATTTTAATGATGTCATAACATCATCAAATGAAAAGAAGAAATCTCAATAAAAAAATGTGCATAACGTGTCAATATTATTCAACTAAACTAAAGATTTCATGAATTATAAGCTAATAAAACCATCCATTATATTCTTAATTACCTTTTTGCTTTCAAACCAAAGATGGAGAAAGAAATAAAGGATAATGAAAAAATTTTATCCTTCAATTTTAGTCTTACATTAGTTCTACAATGTAAAATATTGACCCTGATATTTATGTTTTGAGGTTGAGGTTTTACTGCCAAAATAATGGCGATATGCAGCGTGTTCCGATGACAATTAAAATTGGAATGATAATTCAAATTTTCAGGAATATATGACAATTGGCAGTCCATGTTGGCGCTTTTCTACAAACTGAAGTCATAATGTTTTAGTCAAATTTCACTTACACTGTCTTTTTTCTAATAAATTCTAATTCTCACACAAGCAAATGGACCTGTATTGAAGTTTCACTGGACTACATGTCAGTTACCTGGAAAGCAATTTATGCCAGAAATGCCGAAATCATATTAAGATGAAGTATGTTTCTTTAATGAAACAAATAAAAATATATTAATATTCAAAAAAGTGTTTTGATAGCCTTGTTTTGTTCAAGATTCTTATCATCCTTTTAAATATGACTTCTCGGTATGATGTTAGTCGACATCAAAATAAGCTACTCAAGTGCCATTACTTAGGCAGTAAGACCCCGACCCCCAAAACATAAATCTCAGGGTTGATGTCTTACATATACCATTTACAGATATAAAACATGTCCAGTATGTTTGAATTATTAATTAGATGTCACATGGCCATAGGATGTCAAAAATAGAATGTGGAGTTTTTACAGTCACCAATTAATGATTGAAAACTGGTCTATGTAGGGATTGTCCCGGGCATCACTAATGTCACAAATTGCAAAAGAAATTCCGAATTGGCAACAAAATATACCAACTGCTGATTTTTTTGGCAAAAACCTTTTTTAGCTGTTTAATTTGTGCATACAATCATGGATTTGGAATGGAGACTTTCAAAGGAACTGGGACAGGAAGCCACAAACTTGATACACAATACACAGGAATCTATCTGTTACATAAACAAATCCTTTGTTCATATTGACAAACCAATCTATACAGTGCATTATTACATTAAAATCCGCTTATGTTGACATCTTGCCTGAGTACTGGATACTGTGATAAACTCAGTCATGCTACCGGACTATACCTACAATCAACCGTCCTTTGAAGACACGAAACGAACCAGCTACAATTAATTGAATGATGGCTAATCCTTCTGTTGCTTAACTTTTTTAAATGTACCAATAAAATAAATTTGCTGAAACTTCAGAGAAAACTGATTATCTTTGAAGTACCAATTGCTGTGTATAAATACAAAGCAAATGGAGAAAATCTCAAACAGAATTATATACTGTCAACAGAGCAACTTTATCATGGGTAAACATAAGTTAGACATTGCATGTTCATCGTCTCATCCTAAGAGTAAGTTAACAAAATTAACAGCATTATTTGGATTTAGTGCAAATTCATCAGAAAACTCTGAACCTGATGTTATACCTGACAGTCCAACATCATCTGCATGTAGTGATGGTAGTAATGCTTCAAGTGCAACACCACATCATGATGAATGGGTCAAAAGTTCCCAAAAATGTCTCGACAGCTGTAAACTTGGGTGTCCGTGGCTGAGATATGATATAAAGTTAAAGCAGATGTTCTGTGCTATATGTATGAAGGCACAAGTCATCAATTCATTTACAACTGGTTGTGATATTTTGAAGGAGCGCATCACCAAACAGGAATCTAGGCGGTTTAACTAATATATGGTAATTTTGCTCATTGATCTTTTACTTTTGCTATCAATCCTGTGCTACGACTCCAGGGACTTAAATTATGCAATAAGAAATAGCAAACCAAACAAGTTTTGCATAATTGAAAATAATTTATTTCTGAAAATACAAAAGTGAAAGAATTAAATTACAGCACGGTGAATGAATTCCTATTTCTTGAAAGTCCTTTCATTTCCAAGAAATTCCAAGAAATCTGAATACGTTCCAACGAAAAATGCCCCTTCTGTGTTGAAGTTTCAAATGTACAGAAAGATTTCCAAAGAATTAAAATAGTCGTTGAATATATTTAGTTAATACCAATCAGTTATTCTATCATGTCATGCAAAAAATCTTGAATCCGAAAACACACAGATTGGGACCTACCATTGGGAAGTTTTTTGCAGCATATTTAAGCACTGTTTTCACTAAATATTCATGGATTTTTCGGGTCCAATACACGTGAAATTCTAAAGAGTCACAGTTTCTCCTGTGGACTGCGTTATTCCCCCCCCAACATGCCCCCATTTCATATTCTGGTCAGCTGTGCCCAAACTGCACAATAGCCAAAGGTTAGACTCGAGTCTCTTTGACAAACTTCAAAGAAACCACCTATTCTACAGTGATTGAAAGCATTAGCAACTGACTGACAAATAAACAATGCCCTTTTCTGTTATAGCGAACAATGCCTAAAATGGGTGTCAATTTACGTTAACAGTTCAAATGTGGTCTCAAGCTACCATACATGTGATAACTATTTCCCACATTTTACATCACACCTTATTTCCTTGTTGTTAACTCATATAGGCATATAACACTGCTTACTAAATAACATTTATTCAGAATGTTTTTGTTGGGGGGGGGGCACATATGCTCTGTGATATGTTTCTTCATTCCTTCCATTAGTTTAATGATGGTAATTAACGCTGATATATATACAGTATATTAATGCCAGGTTAAGTTACATTGTTGTGAATGGCGATCCTAGTTTGCTTGTCGAGAAAAAATCTACACCATTCAATGATCATTCTTGGGATTTAGGAAGCAATTCACTACAAGCAAAGCATGTAAAGCAGGGCAAAAGTAAATTTCTGAACTCCTGGTTCATGGAGATATACTTTGTGAAGCTAGCCATAAGGTGGGGGGGCATTTAATTCCTGAATGCATGAACTCAACAGTTGCATTATATGTCACATCTTACATTGCAAAGAACGACCATAGGGTTTTAATATTAAAATGTCACTAACTAAAGTTCCTTACAAAGAAAAGATATTATTTGGAAAATAATTTACATGTGCATAACATAGATTTGCTTAATACCTTATGTTTCTATTAAAAAGAGAGATAGAGACTGTAGATGTCAGGAAAGTAGATATTTTACATTTAATAATGCATTTATTTCAGGTGACAACAGTCATACCAATGCACTAATGGTGATGCGGGATGCAAAGACCATGCAAGTAGTGCAAAACAGTCATGTAATGATTTATTTTGTAATATTATGACTGTATTGCTTGTTGCCAATAAAGCAATAAGTATCCCTTCATTTTCAGTTTTCATTGCCTATTACTTTACATTAATAGACTTGGAAAAATATTCACTACTTGTTCTGGCAAATGTTTTTGAAAATTGGCAACAAGATATTGAGGTTTGCGATTTTTTTGCAACAACTTTATAAAAGCCAGGACAATCCCTTTCTATCCATATAAATATACATCCAAAGATATATCTAATGTGCATATTTGAGTGTATTTCAACAAAATGACGTTTTGACCATGGACGTATTTCCTGAAATAAATTCTGACACACCTGCATCAACGGTAGCTGGCAAAGAATTTAGAGTTTATAAACATTTTTCAACTATGAATAAAAGAAGCAGATATAGTCAAACGCCTTCTGTGGCTATTTTAATAGTTTAAAATTCACGTTACGGGCACAAACCTTGGCAGGTCGAGAAGGGTGTTACAAAACACCCAAATCCACTCAAATCCACACCCAAGTCCAGGCGAATCCACACCAAACCGCATTGTGTCTACCGTCTCACCTATAAATGACAATGCTCTCCCCACCCCATTTTTTTCTTCATTAAAACTTCGTGTTCTTGTGTCGGGTTGATCAATATTTCAAAGCTAACACCATATATGTGAAGTATATGATATATGTATCTTGTTAAGTATGTCTTCATTTGTCTCTGTCCGTATACCTAATGCCTTTATAATAAGAACGTATTCATAAAGTCAAATAACTCACATTAATCTGAAACCTTTACAAATTTCGTAAGCACGATATAGGTTGATTGCTTTTTATTTGGAAAAAAAATGGGTTTGTGGAAAAAGAATTGTTTAAAAATTAAAATGAAAGGTTATAATCTTAATTATAATCCCACTTGACTCATTACATATCAATAAATCACAGGTTCATTTTAGATCGGAGGAGGGAGGGGAGCGTTGCAATTTAGAGGTGAGATGGCAGACACAATGCAATTTGGTTTGGATTTGGGTGTTTCGTAACACCGGGTCGAGGATACATTTCGTTTCTACCCATCGAAACTAATCTGTCTTGTTTTCTGTAAAAGGGTCGGTGATCTCCAAAGTGACAATCTCGAAATCCAAAAGTGAATGGGGGCTTATTTCTTCCAAACTCACTGTAAAAATGTCTTTATATCCTGTACTACATTATTTATACAAGACTCTTAACAAGGTTGTTTTGACAAGTGACGTGGCTGTCCGTCCTGAACTGGTGATCGAGATCACTGAAACCAACAATACCTTATAAACGTCATACAATACATCTATATGAAGGTCTCTAGTGAAACACTTACTCGTCTTACGTTTCCGCAGAAGCTTATTTCGCACCAAAGTCGGTAATCGACTTGAACATGTCCGTACGTTCACGTGTGTATTGCAGTTTGTGTATACATGTAGGTACGTGAAATATTTGGTATTCCTCGATTGTTATCATTGCAAACCAGTGAACAAAAGTATGAGCTAACCAAAATGAGTAAAGAAATCTAACACCTAATGTAATGATAAGGAACCCGTCTGAAATTGAATTCGACCGATTAAAGCAAAGGAATCAGAATAAATTACTTCCGGGCAAGCAAAACGTCATTTGGCTTTTGTTTCTGGACATAGGGTCTCACATAATATCCTTCCTTTTCGGTTCAAAATGTTCAAAACAATATTAGGGCAGTAATTTTAAGTATTTGAACAATACTGTACATATTTCCGGTCTTGAAGTTGTGTACAAGTCAATATGAGTGAGCTAAGTGCTGATGAGGTTTGTGATAGAGTCGCAATATCATTGCCTTGTTGTTTTTCTTCCATTTGAGGTATTTGTTTGCACAATTCCAGTTAGTTACAAAAAGTATAACAAATCTTAACCAGTTTTTCTTTTTCAAACGTATAAGATAAATGTGTCTTAAAGTTTCTTTCACTATGTACAAGTTTCTTTCACTATGTAATGTACGTTCATTTCCCAACTTTTGAGGGCATGCGAACAGGCTTCACATAGGGTGGGTGGGTGTGGTATAGCCAAATATAATGTACAGAGCGTAATAAGTCAAAACTGCTACATTATTTACACACACACACACACACACACACACAAAGTGTAATATGTATGTATGTACAAGCTGTTTTGCAGAAAACTTATTTAGAAGAGATAAAACATAAAATTTGTTGCATAGGATTTAGCATGCAACAGTATACCAAGAAGTTGGTCTCCGCCCATTTTTTCTTAGAATACTGATGGCAGATCAAAACTTCATAAGCCACTATTTGTGCTAGAGTGTTGGCGTTCTTGATCATGCAGATTATTGGGCTGCTTGCCAGTAATTGATCAATTTAATTTTACTGACCTTTGTATGTGATTTTAAATGTAATCTTTCATCTCTTGAACCATGGTATTAAACCCTTCAGAACACTCACTTTTGCAGTATTAATCCCATTCAGAACAGAACACCTATGTATGCATTGGCTATTTACCTCAAATTTGAATTTTGCTGATGCATGTGTTGAAGGCAGCATCACCCCATGTTAAGAGTAACATGCGGAAACCACGTAGTTGCAGTTTGGTCATGCCATCTCTGCAAAAATTTGAGAGATATGTCATGTCAGAAATTTGAGATGGACTGGTAAATAAATTAGACAAATATTTTAAACTGTATGGAGCTGTGAAAATATGTTACATAATAATAATAATAATAATAAACCTTATAAGTAGACAAATATCATAACCTGTCTATTGATATCTCAAATCACTATGCCTCCTGTGAATGAGCCTCGACGATAGAGTATTGTAATACCCCTTGTGTTATATATCAAAAGACCAGAGTTCAAAACTTAAAAATGCTTTTTATAAATAATAAAGGTGAGACAGAACATGCCTTTCAATATCACTGAGTGACTTTACAACAACAGTGTGTGTCACAACAATATCCACTTCTGATAATACAGAACAATCTTATGTGTCCAAATGCCAAAACACAACATTGTAATACACCATATTATGGTTTAATTAATTATATTATTTAAATTCATGCATATATTAACAGCTAAATTTATTAGATTGACTGTAACACATTCTGACACAGTATTGTGATCTCAATAAAAAAAATTTTTTAGTACATGTGTACTTGAACAGTGTGGGGGAAATAGCAGCGGCTTTTTAAAGAATTATATAATAATTATAAAGCATTTAAATTCAATAGCAATCATGTAATAAATCTATTTAAAAATTTTAATAATGATTCAATTTTGGGATTTTAGAGTGCCAAAGTTAATATTAGTTACATAAAAAATTATAATTGATGGGTTCAGAATAGATGGCCAAAATTTTCTACTTAGATGTTCATGCTTTGCCGCACTGACAGCTATCTGTCGGTGCACTGCCTGCACTCGTATTTATAGACTCCTATTCATGTCACATGACCTTAGTTAGCCAATCAATGTTTGTCCTCCTCAGGGTTAGCCATGGCAGTAACCAAGTCAGCTGTTCAAAATGCATGGAAAAATCCCTCTGAACACAAAATTTAGACAGAATTAAGTTGTTCTTTCAATGTCTGTGTTGTGCGTTTTTGTTTTTAATCTTATTTATATATTCTTTTCTATGATTAAGTAGAACTGAATGAAACGGGCAAGTGAATTTTGATGTGAATCAAGAGATTACAACTTACTGCTGATGCAGTGAGTTGTAATACGGTTAGAAATAGTCCCTATCAAGTACATACTGTTTCCACAAGTAAAATAACAAGTTCTACATAACCAAGAACTTACAATAATGAACAGTAACATTAGTTCTAACTTATTGTTCAACAAAAGTCTGACAAGAGAAATGTGATTCTTCGGCTGGGCACATTGATTCCATCACTAATCCTGCATCTCTGCTGTTTCTGTAATAAAACTCACCGGATGGTTGAAGTCGCTAATTTATGGACTAACATCATATTTCTAGCTTTGATATTCCACACTCATTGAAGATATAATAATTCATTTCCTAAACTATTCATTTGAAATTCCAGCATGACACATGCATCGTCCAGCATGAAAATGAATACTGCACAATAACTGCTATTATGCGAACTTCTTTCCACTTAATGTTGATATTCCAGGGCTTGTAGAACTGCTGATGTCTTTAAATGAATTCCTTGACGAATTCATTAATACTCGCGAACAAGGCGTGACGTTATGAGGACCAGAACAAGGTTGTTAATTGGACAAAGTTTGTGCATGCAAAACTCCATTTACAATACCATTAAGGTAACATAGTGAACTGCCTCATGTTTTTGTGACTATGTTTCATGTGTTTCATGTTTTTACATTATCATTATTAGTATTATTATTGGAAAAGGAATGTAGTTCTTAATAGTGCCAAGTATTTTGGTTTGTTGAGTTAGGTGTTACAGTATCAAGGCAGTCCTGAATTCCAATGGTGTTCTGACATATTTCAATTTTGAATGTGCAAACATTCTTGACGTATCACAGTGATATAATCCAAAATGCCCTTGAATGGATTCACAATAATCCCAGAATAGTTATTTCACCTGAAAATCAAATAGCCCTTTGGAATACCAGTGAATAAATAAAGTCTTCTCAGGTTAAAACAGAACACAAGAATAAGACTGATAAGGTCTTAAGATAACAATGAGTACTCTTAAAGTTGTTGTTGTTGTTGTTCTAGGGTTTAACGCCATTTTTCAGCACAAGATAGGCTATACATGGTGGCCAGTATAACTGGTGGAGGAAGAACCCTGGAAAACCCAGGGAAGAACCACCGACCCACGAGAAGCTACTGGCTACTCTTGAAGTGAACAGCTTTATGTACCACTATACTTGACCATTTTCTGAAAAAATTCTTTCATCTAAATGGAAAATTATTCCAAACTGTAAAAAAATTTGTTTCTGGAACCTTCTAATATCAGAATCGGGACTGTATCTGGACTCAAACGGAAGTAGTTATGCTTTTAATTAATAACTATTTGAATTCATAACTTACAATGATGGACAAATATTAGCCATATATTACTGGTATGTTGTTTACAAAATAAGGCCCAAATAGTATGCATATTTCCTATTGCAGTCATTTTAAAATTTATGTAGGTAGGTATTTTTTAAATTGAAAATTATATATATTATGATAAGCATATATAATGTACTAAGTTCTTCAAGTATTAGGCTAAACTGGCTCAGTTGGATGCACAAATCAATTTCAGTAATTGTGAGATAAAAAGATTATTAAATATTTATATATTTTTTTAAAATTATATTTATTTAAACATTAGATACATTATTATGATTAGTATAGCATTCCAAACTGTTTTGCTCTGGAATGATCATAATGTTTTTCAGTGACATTAATTTCATTACTATTATTAGTATTATTAACAACAAACATATAAATGTGTGTTAGAAGATACTTTGTTGATGGCAGTAAATTCTTACGTATGACACAGCCAGGATACCAAACCAGTAGATTTTGATCAGTAGATTGGCTTGTAAACCAATAGATCTTTTATCGACATAAATTTTGTGTGTTTTAAGAGGACTGAAAAGGAAAACAATTTTTGGACATAATGCACAAATATTCTATTAATAAAACACTAAGTTTCAAAATTTAATGGAAAATGTTGCAATAGTAATGAATACCAGTGTATTGTCATTTAAATGAAAAAGTTTTATAACGTACTTCACTGCAAAGATTTTTTAAAATCCACATGCATTTTTAGTTTTCTTTTTGGTGATCACTGTTGACATGTATGTGATTATTAAGTTTCACACTTGACATGCTCTCAGTAGTTTTCCTGTCCAGATTTCATTTGAATCACTTTCTGTTTTGTGAAGAATGGAGAATGTACTGTTTGTATCGGCATTAGAAGTAGCAATGATATATAGAATCTATGTTGGGGTTTGGACCAAGACAAGGGAATCTCAGTCATGGGGTTACATTATTTGTCTTCTGTTGTTTGATTTTAGAACAACTGCATCAGGCACAGCAGAAGACAAGAAGGGTTTCTTTTTTTAAAAGTAGTTCTGAGCATGTGGACATCTTGACTGAGACGACTGGTCTGAGATGACTAGACTGAGATAAGAAAAGTAAGGTTAGCAAAACAGCTAGATTTTTCTGTCACATGGGTGAGAAAAAACAAGCATGCTTTGCCTGCAAAGAAGTTCACAGGTCATGTTTTCCTTTGGCTGGTTTTTTAATGCTACATTCACCCTGAGAAGGAAGTTCCTGAGTTTGACTTTATATGTTTTCTGGAGTCTCTTATTTGTTGGCCAGTGGTTTTTAGCTTGGAAGAGAGTGCATGTTTTTGCATTTTGGAATGAACAAAAATATATGAGCTGCCAATAAATACTTCTCTAAAACATCTTGAACAATTCAATAACAATTAAAGAATACAAAAACTCAAAGTAGTGTTTCTGATGACATCATATTTTCTGGTTAGTCTCCTTTTTATCTCACCACCATGAAAGGTAAGCTGACTTTGGTCAAAGGCTTGAAAGCCATCATTGGCCAACTTGGATCCCTTTACTACTTGTAACACCTCTTAAATCATTCCACATTTGGATTAAATTTTCCATATTATATTAATAAGGTAATCAATTAACAGCTTGTTATGTTCACACAGTAACCTTCTTAGCTGATTGCTAAGCCACACATCATTGCACTGGTATAATATCTCCAGTTCCCATTAGACTGGTTCCCACAGTTTCTGCAGGGATAGAACATGTAAAAAAAATCATTTTTGTTCTTGAATTTTTTCAAAATCTTTTATTTTTTAAAAGTGGTTGATTTCAAATTTATAGCCATTTCTTAATGTTCGGAATATCATCCCCACCCACTTGTACTGAACTGTGCCTTACAGTGGCAAGAGATTAGAGCATCCACCTTGGATGCAGGGGTCATGAGTTTGAAACACAGTCAAATCATAACAAAGACTTATAAAAATGGTACTAACAGCTCCCTTGCTTGGCTTTCAGCGTTAAGAGGTTAGTGTTAGGACTTGTTGGCCTGGTGTCAGGATAATGTGACTGGTTGGGACACTATGTGTCTGCCACATGATGTCCTAGTACTAGATATCACTATAAATGGCCACACTGCAGACATCATAGTGATATGACTGAGAAATATTAAAGCTAAGTTAAAAATTGAAATCACACACACACAGACACACACACACACCATTAGCAAGATTTAGTTGGTCGTAAATGAAACTGATCCTGCTCAGACATCCAATATGGCTGCCATAGCAGCCATTCTGAAAATCCTGATATTGCTGTGCCACCTGGATGGATTATCATATCAACATGGAGTTTTCACTGAAAGACATATTATGACCTAAATAAAAATAGTGCCAATCTGATGTCCTTAATGTTCATGGCAGCCATCTTGAAAATTGTGTTATTGTTACTTCCGATGAATGGAAAGTCATGCTGGCATCAGGTTTTCCCCAAAAGCTATTTTATGATGTCCAGTTGGTGCTAAATGAATATGGTTCAGCTTGGACATCCAATTTGGCCACAAGAGTGACCATCTTGAAAATCTTATTACTGCTCTTTCTAAATTAATGGTCAAAAAAGCGCATTGTTTTAACTAAAAGATTTCTTATGATGTCAAGTTAGTCTAAAATAAAAATGGTTCCAGACTGATGTAAAAAATGACTGCCATTGAAGTCATCTTGAAAATCATATTATTGCTTCTCCATCTGAATGGGAAGTCTTATCAACATGGAGTTTTCGCCAGAAGACTTCTTACGATGTTTGGTTGACACCAGTCTGAAGTGAAAATGGTGCCTCCCAGACATCCAATATTGCCACCACAATGGCTATTTTAAAATTGTGGTATTGATAAATTAGAATGTATGGTCATATTAGAATGGAATTTAACTAAAAGACTTTTTTTGATGGATAGTTTGTTCTAAATGAAACTTAGGTGCAGATTTGACATCTTGAAATTTTGTTATTGCTACTCCTCCTGAACTGAAAGTCATACAAGCATGTGGTTTTCACCAGAGGACTTTTTGATGTTCTGATATCCAGTATGGCTGCTACAGTGGCTGTCTTTAAACTTGTATTACTTTTCCTCTTAGCTATAAAGTCATACCAAACATTTACTGCTTCTCCTCTTAGCTATAAAGTCATACCAAACATTTATTGCTTCTCCTCTTAGTTATAAAGTCATACCAAACTTTTATTGCTTACTCATCTTAGTTATAAAGTCATACCAAACTTGTATTGCTTACTCATCTTAGTTATAAAGTCATACCAAACTTTTATTGCTTACTCCTCTTAGTTATAAAGTCATACCAAACTTGTATTGCTTACTCCTTAGTTATAAAGTCATACCAAACTTGTATTGCTTACTCATCATAGTTATAAAGTCATACCAAACTTTTATTGCTTACTCCTCTTGGTTATAAAGTCATACCAAACTTGTATTGCTTACTCCTCTTAGTTATGAAGTCATACCAAACTTGGGTGTTCAGCAGAAGACTTCTTATGATGCCCAGTTGCTACTAAATGAAATTGTGTCAATATGTTATGGCCACCATTAGAGCTGTCTTGAAAAAATCTTGTTATTGGTCAAATGGAAGTTGTATAAACATGGGGTTTTAACAAGAAGTCTAATTATGATATCTAGTTGGGCCTGGATAAAAGTATGCATCTGACCTAATACATGCTTCCACATTGAACATATTTTAAACCTTGTCACAAATTCTCCTGAATGGATGGTCTTATCAACATTGGGTTTCACCAAAAGTCTTCTGATGGTGTCTAGTGTGTCCTAAATGAAAATTGTGCCAATTTGTATAGCCATTGTGACGGCCACAATGGTTAATTTGAAAATCATATTGCACACTAGGTAAAAAGAAGTGATGGTTTTATCTTGGATTGCTGGAAATTCGTTTCAGACAGTACAGTTTCAGCCTCTTTGAGGGATTCTTGGTTTTTAAACTGATGCATGTTTAGAAACAGTCGTCATTTGATGCATGTTAAAAAAACACAGTCAACATTTTTTTCTGAAACATTTTTTGGACTGTGCACAATGTATTATTGCCTTTATGATGTAGCACTAGATCATCAGATGTTCAAGTTTGTATTTCGTTGCCAAAGAGATACATGCTCATTCTTGCCAGACTGAACAAAAACATTAGTGGCAACCATTTAATTGTTTAGAAGAAACTGTTGATAATATGTATTGCACAAAATATCTTTAATGTCTGTTTGGTCCTATATGAAAAAGGTGCTGGTCTGTCAACCAGTATGGTTTCTACGTCAGCCATTTTGAATGTCTTGTTATTGCTGCTTTTTATAAATGGAAAGTCTTATCAACTTGGGTTTTCGCCAGAAGACTTCTTATGATGTCTAGTTTGTCCTAAATGAAAATGATGCTGATCTTACATACACTATTGCCTTAGACTGAGAATGTTTTGATAGCCCCTTTTCCTGAATGCATGGATATTTCAGCATAGGATTTCACCAAAAACTTCTTATGAAATCTAGTTGGTCTTAATTACTTTGGTGCCAATCTTGCACCAGTATGGCAGTCACAACAACCATCTTGGCTGTGGTTCCTTCTAAATGGATGGTCATTTTGTCATGGGGGATTTTCACCAAAAAAGTTTGACATCTATAGTTGATTCTAAATGAGATTGGAGTCAATTATATCCAATATAGTCACCACAGCAGCCAGTTTCAGAATCTTGTTATTATGCAAGACTATCAGAGATGGTTTCAACACTTAGTTAAATGATGGAACAGGCTTGTTTTGTATTCTTCGAAATTCATTTCAGCCATTTGAGCACAAGTCCCTCTGAGGGATTCTTATTTTATTGCAATTTCTAATTTAGATTCGACGAAAAAGGTTGGCCAGATTACAGGGAGGAAACCAGGTCAGCAATCCCACCAGTTCAAATGTAGCAGTTGTCACAGATGGAGTCACAAAAGCTGAGAGCCCGGATCCAGAAAGTCAATCCATCCCATCCAGGATGTCGGAGAATTCTCCAAGTGCAACACCACAATCTTCACAACCACATTTCTCACAGCAAAGTGGTAGAACACCTCCTTGTAAGATTCCCTTTGGTGTGACTTTTTTTCTAAAAGCGTTTGAAATCCAAATTTTTACTTTAGTTAACAGCTGTGCATAAAGCAGCAATGCCTCACCAGAATGTCAGTGCAGTTGAATACTTCATATGCATCAGTGCAGGTTAGAAAAACTATACCCAGGGGTCAAAATTTTAAGTTAGATATGATATCTGCTGCACATTTTTGATCCCAAGGTTGGAATCTTCCCATTCTACATTGAAGCGTAATGAAGGGTTATTCTCTCACAAGTGTGAATGAAAAATGAGGGTCAAGCAGAAATGGTGTATTGTGAATTCTGATATAACTTTCAAACAGCAAACATTCATTGAAAATTTTCTTACGGTAAGATAGATCATAAAAAGTTGTGTTTACCCTGAAAATATTTAGTGTAAACTTAAAATGACATTTTAAAACGGTTTTGATTTCAAAAGACAGTGGTTGAAACAGCTATGGTAATGACACTACAAAGCATTTGAATTGTTTACTACACATAGCATGCTCAATAATACAGTGTGAACAAGTGAAAAAATAAAGTCAGCTCTTATGCATATGGTTGAGACTGACACAAAATAATGAAATAGTCCTCGATTCAGCTTTGATCTAGAATTGATTTACGCCTCCAAAAAAATGAGAATAAGAATTTTTGAAAACACTACAACTGTTTTTTTTATACTTGAATTTGCAGTCAAGAAGCCATACATGTTTGTAGATCAATCAGTATGGCACAGCCTGTTTGCAAGAAACTTTAGGGTCAACAGCTTCTCACTTAGTCTGTAAATGTGTTGCAGTTAATGTTTATCTTGATGTTTGTCAAAGAATGTTTAAGTGATGGTGGAAATTGGCAAGTGTTTGCTATTTTGTTTGAGCCATGCTTGCAATAGGCAGTCAGAATAGTCCATGAGTTGGGATAAAGGTCACGTTTGAGGCAGGGTTGAGCCATACTGCACGTGTTCCACTGAACAACCCAATAATACACATATGGGAATGTGAGAACATGATTTTATGACTATTCAAAGGATCATTGTCACTTGAATGCGTAAGTGTTGAGTATGCATCAGCAATTTTACGATTCAAAGTGAGCATTTTTCCCTACCATGTGCAAAATGGGGCATATGGGGTTCATGGAATTTGGTAAAAATTTGCATGTAATATGGACAAATTGGGACCTTTTGATTTGTTTTTATACACTGTTCACATTAATTTACACAGATTCTTGAACATGAAAATGGTACTAACAGCTGCCTTGCTTTGCGCTTAGCATTAAGAGGTTAGTGTTAGGACTGGTCTACCTGGTGTCAGAATAATGTGAGGACTTTTTAAAACGAGGATTGAGAATGAGGCAGGGCACTGAGCCCACATCCTAGAAAAACTCCTGCAAACCTATGTAAATTTTTTTTAGTGATTCTTGTAGGCGTATGAAATAAAAAGAATCTTAATTTTGTTAGAAGTGTGCAGATTATTCTACATGTACACAGTAAAGACATGAAATTTTTCGATGCATCAGTTCAAAGAGAAGTGCATTCTGTTTTTCATTGCCATGTAGCCTGTATGTATGTTAATTTTTGTCTGTCAATCACATTTTGTTGTTACGGCACTTATCATTATGTTGATTTAAAAAAAATCATAATAAAAATAAATTTTTAAAGAAAATCAGTCCCATTTCATTGGCTTTTGGTTCTTAATGAATAACAAATACTGATCAGCGTTGTGTTTTGTTACACATATTGTATCACACTGAGTACATTCCAGTTATAATTTAATAAGTCAGTTCTTAAACGTTATATGTAATGATACTTTTCTCATTTTAGCTTCATTGGGAGTTGAGTTTGTTGCACCCGATTCACAACAAAGCATGGACCTTGACTCTGAATCTTCAGAGAAACAGTAAGTATAGTTCAGTGTCAGTAATGAATTTTGTATCTGCAAATCATGGATATTTATTTAAAGAAAGAATGTATTTTTTGGATATTAATTTAAAACACTGTAATATTGTTGGTATAATATGTCATGGTTTGGGTATAAAATACATCTTCCTGTGTACTTAATTTCATGAATTTTTCATGTGAACAAAGGATAAAATATTGGGCCCACAGTGTATTTATCTCATTATTCACCGTATTGCATTTTTGAGCAAATAACTCCAAATTTCTACTGCAGTAATTTGGTTGATTAAGTTGGTTGTTTGTTGCTTACGTTGAGCATAACTTGATCTGAATGAATGATGCTGACAACCATTTGAATGTATCATGATTCATCTGCTTTAATTAAGATTGCAATTAGGTTTTCATCAGCATTCTTAAAGACCTCTATTAACACAAAGCTTGGGGCTATTACGGATTAATTACTAAAACAAAGCCATTCAGCCAGCTTCATTGAAACAAAGTGCTTATCATTTCCATATGCAGTAAAACCTGTTGTGAAGGACTGCTATCATGCTATGAGAGGCCACCTGTCTTGAGAGAACAGATGCTCAGTGCAGAGATTTATTGATTATGTATTGTTACATCCTGTTCTGAGAAACCACCCACTTAATGTTATATGTTGTGTAGTAAATTGTATTATGAGTGCAGGGATGTAGGATTTCTGTAGGTTATAATATCCAACCAAAAAGAGCTCAAATAAACTGAATGGACTGACATGGTAATGTCACATTTTATTAGAGTTTGTTGAACCACTATTAATATTTTTTCCCAGGCAAATGCAGTGTTTGTCTCTTAAATATTTGTATCGAGACAGTCCATTTACATATCAAGAGAAAGTTTGCCATGAAATAAATGCCCTGTCTGGGTATATTATAAGTCATGGCCCATACTTTAACTGATGTTAAGCTGTCACAGAGGACTTTTACTTGCATTGTTGCAAGACAAAAAATCGGTATTTTATCAGGCTCGTTATCCTGCCTTTTTTAATACCATGTGTTTCATAGAATATGTGGGATGGCAAGCAAAACATTCATAGTAGGCTGCACCTTTCCCCACATATCCTTGAAGGAAAATTAATTCTTTCTGTTCAGATGTCCACTTAGTTTTTGCCAACCTATCCGCCTGCTTGCACTTACGATAGTCAAATATTGAAATCAAATCGAGTACTTTAGTGACTCTAAATGATCACAGGAAACAAGGTTTCTTACACATGCATTCATGCATGCACAGAAACCAAAGGACATGGAAATTCATAATAAGCTCCATAAACACAACAAGAAGTAGAAGATCTGGTTGATGTCATTTTTCCCTCTATCTCCCAGTCTTTCTCTCTGTCAGCTTCTTTCTTGCAGATGCTGATGGAAATGTACTTACAAAATTTTGTTCTCAAAAGTATTAGCACAACATCTTGAAGAAAAACCTGTCATATGTACTAATGTTTCCACATTATATGGATTGTTGTTGTTGTTGTTGTTGTGGGGTTTAATGCCATTTTTCAGCACACGATAGGCTATACATGGCGGCCAGTATTAATGGTGGAGGAAGAACCTGGGAAAACCCCGGAAAGAACCACCAACCCTTGAGAAGCTACTGGCAAGCTTTCTCACATACCCACATTGTTATATGGATTGTTTTGTCTTGGTTGTCAGATATGCATTATGGTACAAATTGACGATGCTGAGTAATTACTTTTTTCAGATCAAAATTATTCATTTTCAACTGAGTGCTTCTTTGTATTTCCCACATCTCTTGCTTGATTTTATTTTCAAACATCTCTATCATTTGAAAATATTGCAGTCTGGTGAAAATAGTGTATATTTATAATTTAACTGTCTCTGCTGCTTGATTCCATATGGATCCATAATGCTAAACCTATGGACCAATCTTTTGTGAGTGATTTATTGATTTCCTTTACAGATGAAGTTTACTCTTTGAATGTAGATAAAATTAAGGACCTTTTACAAAATCTTTGTGGAAATTATGTGAAAATGAGGAAAATATGCTTCTTTCGAGCACACAATCTCTTGCTCTTTGCAAACACACACAGATTAAATACATGTTAGGGCCCTAGGTGGCTGAGTGGTCCACAGCACTCACTGCCATCTCACCTTTGCCTGTATTGAATTGAGTCACTGGCTTGGCCTGTGTGGGTATGTGAGAAAGCTTGCCAGTAGCTTCCCGTGGGTTGGTGGTTCCTCCAAGGGTTTTCCCAGGTTCACTAGTTATAACAGCTACCATGTGTAGCCAATTTTGCACTGAGAAATGGTATTAAATCCAAAAACAAGAACAAACAACATTTTCATCTTTTCCATTTACCTACCAAAATGTCAATTCCTTTTGTCTCCATACTAGCCCATCATGCTAAACCAGTGGACTAATGTTACATTCCCCATGTCTCCATACTGGCCCATCATGCTAAATCCATGTTTTAATGTTACATTCCCCTTGATTCCATATGGATCCATAATGCTAAACCTATGGACCAATCTCATTAAATGTGGATGTTGGAGAGAAGGTATAGATGCTGATCAGTAGGCATGAGTGTTGACCACATGTGTAGATGCTGCTCAGTATTTGTCCACTGAAGTTTACCTTGGTCCAAATAATACCATAATCATGTTCAACCTACTGTTCTGTTACATTTTCCTCTTGTAACTATAAAGACCAGCCATGTTCAGCCTGTGAAGTAATGTTATGTTCCTTCTATCCCCATGTAGGTTCATCATATTAAACCTATGGAATAATGTTAAATTCCTTTTATCCCTATGTAGATTCATCATATTAAATCTATGGACTAATGTTAATACCAATTTTCCCCATACCAGTCTATCATGTTAAACATATGAACTAATGTTAAATACCCCATTGTCCCATACTGACACATGATATTGAACACATGGACTAATATTAGATTCCCATTGCCCAATACTTGCCTTATTTGCCCAGAGGTGCCTCCTATACTACTTACATCATCTTTTATAACAGTAATCTGTTCTGTACATGACGCTGTGTTTTCAAATCATCTTCTTTTTAAAAAAACAGACTATCTTACACACAGTATGAGATCAGTTGGGAATATTTCAAAGCAAAATTAAGACTGTCAATTTACAACTGTTCTATATTCATGTTTCCCTCAAGAATAACAATACTCCTTCTTACAGGCTGCCATGTATAGCCTTTCATGGCCATAAACCCTCAACAACAACAAATACATGCTATGTTTTAGATGAAAGTCAGACTGATATTGTATACAGAACTTACTATGATATACACCACTTCACTCTACATGAACTGTTTTCATTCAGACCTTTGTTGTCTAAAATTGTCTTCATATCAGACAATTTATTCCTTCATTATACTATATTAAATATTAGAACTGTTAACTGCAAATATTTGTGATTTTTCAAAAGACTACATGGCCTATCGTGCATCAGCACAAATAGAAAGTCTTTCTTTCTTTTGTTTTACCTATGATTTTGCTTATTGTATTATATTTTGCAAACATTAATTGCAAAATCAATCACATGACTGTTTTGTGATAACACAGATAACTGCTTTTTTATTCTCTTTCTCTCTCATTGACTTCTTACATCTCAGGTGGCCTAGTGCTTAGAGCATCTGCCTCGCAAGCAGGTGGTCATGGGTTCGATTCCTGGCTGAGTTTACCAAAGACTTTAAAAAATGGTACTAACAGCTGCCTTGATAGGCGCTCAGCATTAAGAGGTTAGTGTTAGGACTGGTCGGCCTGGTGTCAGGATAATGTGACTGGGTGGGACATCATGCTGCACGTCTGCAGCATGATGTCCCAGTGCTAGATATCACTATAAGCTGCTACACTGCAGAGATTGTTGCGATATGACTGAAAACTTGTTAAAGCTATGTTAAAAATCCTAAATACATACACACGCACACACACACTCTTTGACTTCTTTATAGCCTTTGTAGATGGTATCTGCCTGGTATGTCACTAGCATTTGTGTGGTGTTTTGCATGTAGGCTTCATTTATATAGGTGACCAATTAGTTCAAAGTTTGCTTCTTTTTGCGGGGCCCCGAGTGGTCTAAAGCGCTGTCTGTCACGGATCACTGCCATCTGACCTCTGTCTGCGTGGGTTTGAGTCTCGGGCTCGGCCAATGTGGATATGTGAGAAAGCTTGCCGGTAGCTTCTCGTGGGTCGGTGGTTCTTTCTGGGGTTTTCCTGGGTTCTTCCTCCACCAGTAATACTGGCCGCCATGTGTAGCCTATCTTGTGCTGAAAAATGGCGTTAAACCCTACAACAACAACAAAAAAGCTTCTTTTTGCTCAGAACATCAAATGTAAGATATTTTTCTTTAAATCAGTAGCAATTACAAAATTGATTCTATGAAATCTTTTTATTTCACCAAAACACCAAGGGTTGAAATTGTTGTCTTGTCAGTGTCATGCTCTTTTAAAAACTTTTTTTTGTATTTTGCCCAGAAATCTTATAAATGAAAAACATGAAAGTGTTTTAAAACAGCTTCTCAGTAAGCCAAAAATGTATAATAATTTATATCAGTAGTAACCATTTGATGCTGTATTAAGTAAAAATAATAGATCATCAAATTTTATTATATAAAACCCATTATAACTTGTTTGAAATGTTAGTTTCAAATTCAGCATGAAAAATCAATATGGGCGACATGCTATGTGTTTGTTAATACCCACGCTGATCTATTCATGGCCACGAGTGGTATAGCATGTTCACTGCTGATCTGTGGGGACATGTACAGATCGTTGTGGTCTGCATGACATACATTGTTGTGTTTGCTCTTGACCCTTTGTGGTCATTGCATGAATGTTTGAAGATTTGCTCTGTTGCATGGACACCTATTGTTACACAGATCTTTTCCTGACTTAGTTACATCAGCGAAATATGGTTGACCAACATGATTTTATATCCAACATGGTGTGCATAGTTACCAAAAGCCACATTATCTAGAATAATTTTAAAGCTCAGTTACCTTTGAATGTTACTGGTCACTATTACAGATCTCAGTCTCAGATGGATGTAGACTCAGGCATTGAAACTATGGAGGTGGATGACCTTGAAATTAAACATGACATAAAGAGGAAGAGGGTGAGTAAAGTATAATATGTACTGGAAGTCTCACCACATTAACATTACAAATGTCGATTTTTTTCTAAGCATGGTTCTTTAAATTTGAAAAATCATTAAATTTGAGTAGTTGCCTTGAAAACATATTTCTCTTTCATATACATTACCGGATCATAATACATTATGAGTACATCCACTGCATTGCAAATCCAGCTGCTCTCAATCATAATACATTATGAGTACAGCCACTGCATTGCAGATCCAGTTGCTTTCAATCATAATACATTATGTGTACATTCACTGCATTGCAAATCCAGTTGCTCTCAATCATAATACATTATGAATACATCCACTGCATTGCAAATACAGTTGCTTTCAATCATAATACATTATGTGTACATCCACTGCATTGCAAATCCAGCTGCTCTCAATCATAATACATTATGAGTACAGCCACTGTATTGCAGATCCAGTTGCTTTCAATCATAATACATTATGTGTACATTCACTGCATTGCAAATCCAGTTGCTCTCAATCATAATACATTATGAATACAGTCACTGCATTGCAGATCCAGTTGCTCTCAATCATAATACATTATGTGTACAGTCACTGCATTGCAAATCCACCTGATTTCAATCATAATGCATTATGTGTACATCCACTGCATTGCAAATCCCGCTGCTCTCATCATAATACATTATGTGTACATCCACTGCATTGCAAATCCAGCTGCTCTCATCATAATACATTATGTGTACATCCACTGCATTGCAAATCCAGCTGCTCTCAATCATAATACATTATGTATACATCCACTGCATGACAAATCCAGCTGATTTCAATCATGATGCATTATGTGTACAGCCACTGAATTGCAAATTCAGCTGCTCTCAATCATAATACATTATGTGTACATCCACTGCATGACAAATCCAGCTGATTTCAATCATAATGCATTATGTGTACAGCCACTGAATTGCAAATTCATCTGCTCTCAATCATAATACATTATGTGTACATCCACTGCATGACAAATCCAGCCCTCCAAATCATATACATTATGAGTACATCCACTGTGTCACAAATCCAGCTGCTGTAAATCATAATACATTATGAGTACATCCACTGCATTGCAAATCCAGCTGTTCTCAATCATAATACATTATGAGTACAACCACTGCATTGCAAATCCAGCTGCTCTCAATCATAATACATTATTAGTACAGCCACTGCATTGCAAATCCAGCTGCTCTCAGTCATAATACATTATTAGTACAGCCACTGCGTTGCAAATCCAGCTGCTCTCAATCATAATACATTATGAGTACAGCCACTGCATTGCAAATCCAGCTGCTGTAAATCATAATACATTATGTGTACATCCACTGCATGAGAAATCCCGCTGCTTTCAATCATAATACATTATGTGTACATCCACTGCATGACAAATCCAGCCCTCCAAATCATATACATTATGAGTACATCCACTGTGTCACAAATCCAGCCCTCTCAACCATAATACTTTATGAGTATATCCACTGTGTCACAATTCTGGCTGCTGTAAATCATAATACATTATGAGTACATCCACTGCATGACAAATCCAGCTGCTCTCAATCATAATACTTTATGAGTATGTCCACTGTGTCACAAATCCGGCTGCTGTAAATCATAATACATTATGAGTACATCCACTGCATTACAAATCCAGCCCTCTCAACCATAATACTGTATGAGTATGTCCACTGTGTCACAAATCCAGCCTTCTCAATCTTAATACATTATCAGTACATCCACTTCATCACTAATCCAGCCCTCTTGATCATAATACATTATGAGTAAATCCACTGCGTCTCAAATCCAATTGTGTTAATGCATTTTAATTAATTTTCCTGAATTATTCAACTGATGTTATTGCCCTCCTCCACAAGTAGTTCAAATGTTATAAGTCTCACATTGTTTTAGCTTTATATTTGGTATTTTTTGCCTTTGAAATTATTCTTTTTCTCCTGGACTACTTCCAAATTAATTACACCTCTCCCTCGATAAATTGCGCACAGTGGGGTCCAAAAACATAGACTGCACTATAAGTGAGGGCGCGAGTTACAGAGGGACCTCCAAAAAAATCTGCAAGACTTAAAGAAAATGTGATATTTCATAGTGTTGATTAAACTTTCCAGGTTCTATCTACTATTTTCTATCATAAAACGAGTGATATATCAGAGTTTCAGTTACTAATTTTTATTGCATTTTTCTTCAAATTCAACAAATAGGAATCAATTTTTTTAGTATTTTCTGGTTAAAATAATGGGATCCATGCCTGACCCCACATTTTAAGCAGGTTCATGAGTTATCAGGGCATGAGTTATATTGAGGGAATGAGTACCATCATTAATCTAAATATATGGACCCTCTAATTTTCTTGATTGATGCTGACCCTAGAATTCTTTTAACCCTAAAACAGGATTTAAATAATGAAGCAAATAACAAATACAGTGTGATCCCGCTATAACACGGTAGTTGGGAGCCATAGAACCTGACCGTGTTATAGACCGAACCATGTTATAAGCAACCAGGTCAATTAGCTGAAGAAAATTATTCATGTACCGAAAAAAAATTGCATGGAGGGGGTGTAGGTAATAAATTCGGACGGTAAAATATGTGCTTCATCGGCACTGTTACCATCTTAAATCGATGCATATTAAATGAGAAATACTCTTGTAGTGAAAACAGAGAAGACATATATAATAATTTACTTTATTTAGAGAACCACGAATTGGTATATATACATGAATACTGTTTATATATACATGTCTAATGTATAGCATGATTAGTATCAACACTGTGTACTCACCTGCGAACCTCATCATTAACATTCCACAATACAAGTGATTCCATTGAAAATATGCACACACACAGCTTTAAAATATTCAATAATTTTGTCACAGGTCATATTGGTCTGAATTCAGTGGAAAAATATATCACAGTCACATAATGAATGACGAAGCACATTTACGTTTCAGTACATCCCAAGTCAGTAAAAGTTAGTTTGCATTTTAAGCTGCCATTGGTAGCATTCATAAGCATAAACTTTTTCCCCACAAAAAGAAAACTTTCACGGCACATGTTAACGTGTTCCAGTCACATTGGAAAATGCAAAAATCTATCAGATTCCATCACTTTCATTTAAGTTTGGTACTGACTTTCTTTGATGAAAAGTTCTTTGTATTTATTGAAAGATTGTAATTGGCTTTCTTTGATGAAGGGTGCATGCATTATTGAATTCACCTCTAAAGGACAGCTTTGGAGAACCGAATAAATGCCCATTTCTTATTGCGGCGGCAACATCAAATGTATTGCATGATTGAGACCGATTTTTTTCTTCTCCATTTGCTGAATACGTTTTCATAACAATCAGTGCTTCAAAGGTAATCTGTGTCCTTTGAAATTTCAGCAAATTATTTTATCTGGGTACATTTTTAAAAAGGAATGAGCTGTCGTTTGGACTATTCTAGTTACTGCCCCTCCATGCCTACTGAATAAACCAATAAGTAAGATATAGTTTTTATTTTTTATTTTTTTACTTTTTTTAAACATTTGTGGTAGCAGCGTGATGCTGCCTTCCATGCATGCGTCTGAAAATTAACAAAGGGTCAACGGACAATAGAGACGCATGTGTTCTGGTTTGATGACAGGGATTATTCCAGAAAATGTGAGTGTTCTGAATTATTTAATTCTGAGTGAAAAGAAGAGGAATTTTACTTGCCACCCACATACAAATGTCAGTCTTTGTAAATATATTAATTACTAGTGAGTGACCAAAAATCTAATGAAAGATAGATTATGAGATAATACCTCGTCCGGTTGATCTCCGTTACCAGAAATGTCAAAAACAAAAACGGATATTTCACAACCACCGTACTCATGCTAGATGTCATGATAAGCAGATTATAATATAACAGTGCACTGTTTGGATTGTTTATCAATATGGACAAAGAATTTGTTTATGTAACAGTAGATAACTTTCAGTGCATTTTATATCCAGTTTGTGGCTTCTTTTCATGGGGCCAATGAATTTCTGCACTCCAAAACAATGGTTATATATAAAAGTTTAAACAGCCAACAATGTCGTCAATAAAAAAAAATCGCAACATGGTATGTTTTGCCGCCAGTAAGGGTAAACAATCCAAATTTGTGACATTGGCGAAGACCTACACGATCCCAGAATAATCTTTGTATGCGTTATTCTTCAGAGAACCCAAGAGCACAGATTAACCTTGTAATGGCAGTAAAACAAGCTAGTCTTTCCCGCTGTCTCTCAGCATCTTTGTAATAACACGAGTCACTCTGCTTCCACTGAGTTTGTAGGAGCACAATTTTGTTCATAACGAAGATTCTTCGTATATGTTAGGAAATTGGAGTCTGAGCCAAGATTAAGGTAAGTGGATGTAACTCACTCCATATCTGTTCACCAAACATATTATGATTAGGTAACATATTTAAAGAAGAAAGAAAATTTTCATATTGTTTCTTCAGCAATACTTACATGGTCATGATATGGACACACTAAAGCCCTTCTCACACTTATATCATTGTAAACCATTCATGTTCAGGGCAGTAGTAACTAATGTCTATAGGGTTTTTGGTGACAATCCCTGTATCATTGGGGAGACTACTCTTGTCTGACTTGCTAGCGGATGCCCTTTAATAATCATTGTTGCTAAACCAAGTCAGGATGTTTGTAACATCCTTTTGGATCAAGAGGGCTGGATTTTTATGGTAGTTGAAATACTCGTAATGTATTATAATTGGGTAAGTATAATTTTATACAAAAAAAATCATGCCTTCCAAAGATTGGTATTGAAACAATTAATTTTTTTCCCTTTAAAAGTTCTTGAATGTTGCCAAAATTCCATGAATATATCTGAGAAAATGCTCAAGTTTAAAACTGAATAAAATATATTTTACTTTTTGAATTTGGTAATTTTGTTCATGTGTTTTACAGTAGAAGTGAATTCATTAAAAAACAGGATAAAATTGGGTGAATCAACTGACACTTGATGCCTTTAGTTACCAGATGGAGTTGCATTCCATTTGTTGTAGTGGCACACTAATTATATTAGCATATGGCTGGCTAATTCAGGAAAGAATGTAACCCAATTAAGAATTAAATGTGTTTACAATTTTAGCATGAAAAAAGTCCAATTTCCATAAGAAACAATACTCCATGATAACTTTTGGAAGTTCTTGAAAACTTCTCATAAAATCCTTTAAAATTAATGAAAAAAATACTCACTGAAAAGTTCTTGTGGAAGCCTGTGAAATTTTTTTAAAAAGTCCTTGTAAATACACTAAATGAACCATGTACAGAGTTACATAGTTAATGTAAGACTTCATGTGCCATAGTGTAAGCAATGTCATTGGACACATCTTTTAAGAAGATTGGTTTGGTTTGTTGTTTTACAGTACAGCAGTATAAATAGTTAGGGTTAGGGTTAGCCAGCCAGCCATATGCTGATATAATTATACTAGTATAATTCTTGGACTAATCCGCTGGCAGAATTTAAACCTGCACCCATTGGTCCTGAGTCTGTCACACTGCATTTCCATTCTCCATTAGTCAGCTCTTACAACATGGGCGAGGGTGTATTGGGCCTGTTCTACAGCCCTAAGTCCACTGGAAGTCTTTTAAGATGAAATTACCATTTACTTTTAAGGCAAGTGGTGATTCATGTTGCAGTATATCCAAAAGAAATGTGTCTTTGGATGGAAGCATTATTCCTGATCTGTGACAGTCCATCAGATCCAGTTCTGGCACTCCAACCAGAAATCCTAGATGCCTCCTTACCCAGCAAGTTGTTTGGTTCTAAAGTTGTTTGGTTCTGCTTGAAAACACAATTGTACTGTTTCTATTCTTTGTAATATAATCAATATTCTAGATTTTTCCAATCACTCTGTCACTTAAAAATGGATGATTTACTTCTGCAGGATGCTAGCATTGGATCAGAAGCCACTGAGGAACAGATGTTAAGTTCTGTGGGTAGAATTTTTCAGGTATCGTGGAGAGAGAAAACACAGGCATATATTCATCTGCCGGAGTTGTTGAGTACAGTTGAAAAAGGCAAGTAAATATCTCTCATGTCTTAATTCAGTGATATAGAAGGTAGGTGAGCCTATGGCAGAGTCCTGCATTCATTACAAGTACTATTTACTTTACAGTACGTTGATCCTGCATGGTTCCTGTTGGTCTTGTATGTAAAATATGTATGGAACATTTTTTAAATAATATATTTAGGTAAAATATATAAATTATTGTGGGCCATTAGACATCATTCTTTTCATTTCAGAGTTATTTCTAAAATGTTCTGTTTGTTATTATGATCCTTACCTTCAAAGCTGCTTGATTGGCACAATATTTTTTATTAGACCTTCCTAGCTAAGTTTGTCATCAATTTCATAATGGTAAAAATATGCAGTCATTTAACCTGCTTGAAAACACAGTTGTTTGTAGTAATATTGGTACATCTTATGCTCACGTGGGGAGATTATTTAGATATAAATGTGATAGTTAATTCTCCACAAATACTGAAACTCATATTTCTCTCTAAAATAGTTTGCATGTTGTCAGTTTATGTTGATTGGAACTTCAGTAATTGTCCAGGAAAAACTAATTAGTGCATGTTAAAAGCAAAGTGATGTTAAACTTAAACAATTTTATGGTGAGAGCTTGAACATGCCCATCAACAAAATTATTTAACATGATGTCAGGATAATAAGCATAGAGAAAGCTGTATTTTACTGTATCTTGTACACTAGTATGTATGTTGGATCGAACAGAGAAATACATATACACAAATCTACACCATATAATGCACTGGCAATTTGTGGTCTCTAGTTATACATGAGTATATATGATTTAGGAGTTTGTATCTTTCAATATTTGATAATGCTGTACTTTGAGCAGGAAGCGTGGACATGAAAGAGCTCATCAACCAGAGCTTGATGGAAGTTTTATTCCTGATCTGTGACAGTCCATCAAATCCTGTTCTGGCACTCCGACCAGAAATCCTAGATGCCTCCTTACCCAGCAAGTTGTTTGGTTCTAGTCCAAGCAGGTACTTATTCATAAATGGAAATTTAATCACAAGCTTTTGAAAAAAACAATTTTTGAGTATAAAGCACGTAAATGCAACTAAACTTTTTAAAGGTTCCTCTACTCTGAAACAGTGAGTCCTAATGGCTACAATTGGTTAGCATTCTGAATGTTCAATCAAAAGGGTGCAGGTTCAAATCCTACTATCAGATCAGCCCCATCTGGCTTCTGTGGTATATCTTCAGGCAAGGCACTTAACTCAACTTTTTGGTGGCACGAAATGACCTACTTGTGTTGATGTGCTGTAACACCAAAAATATCTCTGAAACAAACAGCCCATAACAACTACTTATGCACCAAAGTCATGTAATGAGATTTAACATAAAAGATTACTGTCATTGTCCTTTGAATTTTTCTGTTTAATATTGGGAGAAAGTTTTATGTAAGAAGTAAGTTTAATAAATCTGATGTGCTAAATATTTTTCAAAATATTATATACTTTAACATACACAGATATAACAAGTTAAATTGAAGTGTTTGTATTGAATTACGGAAGACCATCTGTCATGTATTTTTTTCAGATGTTGTTAATTTGTTGCCTCCAGGATTTACATTTTTGTCATTATGATTCTGCAGGTCTGAACTTAGTGCAACAACAACAACAACAACAACAAAATGGATATGCATATAAATTGGACAAATATTCCTTTGTATTGTTTACATTTTACATCAGCATCAGTAAGTTCACAGTTTAAAGATTTAAAAAAATAGAAATTAGGCTAAGTAGTGAAAACAGTGGACTAGTGGTAAACACTGATTGAGCAAAAAAAAAGAGCATGGATATGCTGTGCTGCAAATTACCTTTTTTTCTCTCATTTAGTCCAGTGGTAACGCCAGATGTCCCCATTAGAGAATTTACTTCCAAGATCAAACCAGTCAGATGTAAAGAGACGGAGATGATTAACTATCTTCTTGACTGTTATGAGCGTGTTGCTGTCGAGGAACGATCTGCCCCAAAGGTACGTTCATGCTAAGATTTTGCTGATAATAGATTGATTCTGAGTTATACCAGTTTTTTTCCCCGTTGATTTTATCCAATTTTTATTTTTAATGCCGCTCAAACAAAAAAGCAACTTAGTAGCATAACCTTGCAATAAACTAATAATTTGTCTCCAGTGTACTTGACAGAACATTGTGCTTGGGATGCATATCACATGTGTAGCATGTACAAAAGAGATTGTCAGTACACAGGACATGCATATTGCTCCATCAGTACCATCTATATACAGGGCATGCATATTACTCTATCAGCACCACCTATATGCACAGGACATGCATATTGGTCTATCGGTACCACCTATACACAGGACATGCATATTGGTCTATCGGTACCACCTATACACAGGACATGCATATTGCTCTATCGGTACCACCTATACACAGGACATGCATATTGGTCTATCGGTACCACCTATACACAGGACATGCATATTGCTCCATCAGTACCATCTGTATACAGGGCATGCATATTACTCTATCAACACCACCTATATGCACAGGACATGCATATTGCTCTATCGGTACCACCTATACACAGGACATGCATATTGGTCTATTGGTACCACCTATACACAGGACATGCATATTGCTCTATCAGTACCATCTGTATACAGGGCATGCATATTACTCTATCAACACCACCTATACACAGGACATGCATATTGCTCTATCAACACCACCTATACACACAGGACATGCATATTGCTTTATCAGTACCACCTATACACAGGATATGCATATTGCTCCATCAGTACCACCTATACACAGGACATGCATATTTCTCTATCGGTACCACCTATACACAGGACATGCATATTGCTCTATCAACACCACCTATACACACAGGACATGCATATTGCTTTATCAGTACCACCTATACACAGGATATGCATATTGCTCCATCAGTACCACCTATACACAGGACATGCATATTTCTCTATCGGTACCACCTATACACAGGACATGCATATTGCTCTATCAACACCACCTATACACACAGGACATGCAGATTGCTTTATCAGTACCACCTATATGCACAGGACATGCAGATTGTTTTATCAGTACCACCTATACACACAGGACATGCATATTGCTCTATCAACACCACCTATATGCACAGGACATGCAGATTGCTTTATCAGTACCACCTATACGCACAGGACATGCAGATTGTTTTGTCAGTACCACCTATACACAGGACATGCAGATTGCTCTATTAACACCACCTATATGCACAGGACATTCAGATTGCTTTATCCGTACCACCTATACGCACAGGACATGCAGATTGCTTTATCAGTACCACCTATACGCACAGGACATGCATATTGCTCCATCAGTACCACCTATACACAGGACATGCATATTACTCTATCAACACCACCTATATGCACAGGACATTCAGATTGCTTTATCAGTACCACCTATACGCACAGGACATGCAGATTGCTTTATCAGTACCACCTATACGCACAGGACATGCATATTGCTCCATCAGTACCACCTATACACAGGACATGCATATTACTCTATCAACACCACCTATATGCACAGGACATGCAGATTGCTTTATCAGTACCACCTATATGCACAGGACATGCAGATTGTTTTGTCAGTACCACTTATACACAGGACATGCAGATTGCTCTATCAACACCACCTATATGCACAAGACATTCAGATTGCTTTATCAGTACCACCTATACGCACAGGACATGCAGATTGTTTTATCAGTACCACCTATACACAGGACATGCAGATTGTTTTATCAGTACCACCTATACACACAAGACATGCATATTGTTCCATCAGTACCACCTATACACACGACATGCATATTACTCTATCAACACCACCTATACGCACAGGACATGCAGATTGTTTTATCAGTACCACCTATACACAGACATGCAGATTGTTTTATCAGTACCACCTATACACCGGACATGCATATTGCTCTATCGGTATCACCTATACACAGGACATGCATATTGCTCTATTGGTACCACCTATACACAGGACATGCATATTGTTGTCGAATGAACCAGGCCTATTCTATAATGAACGGTTTAACTGCCTGATGATATTGGTCCAGCAATATATTTTTTGAAGTTGCATTATAATTGGTACCATTTAACTAGTATTGTAATGCTGTGCTGTTAAACCACACACGCACATGTACTTATATGCAGTTTAAAGCATTTGATGATAGGGTAAATTTGGGAAATTGTATAGCTTTAGCTTTCTTAAAACCTCTGACCTTAAATATATGATAAGACATTTGTCAGATACGATGGTGCATGTAATGCTTATGATTATTATATTAAAATGGTGACGGAGATGACTGATAATTTGAGACCATTTTTATTGTACATACTTGATAGTATGATCAACATAGTAAATGACAAGGATATTTAAAACAAGGAAATTAATGAATGATTAATTTAGTATAATAATGATCAAATTGATACAATGTAGCATTTCTTTGTCTACGACCTCAGGTGGAGATTTAATGACATGGTAATGATGGTGTAATGCATGTTTCTTTTTGATGATGATGATGATCATGCCACTGACATTGAAATTGAAGATGAAGAAAGTTTATATTGACAAAATATATTCATGGAATAAAAACACAAAGTCTTGCTTGAATATTGCTTGGAAATATTCTAAAAACCTCTTCCAGCTTGCTTGCTTTCTTCTAAATGTTCCAAATGTAGGGTAAGCTGCAACCATTTTTAATAACAAATGTATGTAATATATTTTATGTTAACAGAGAGCCAGTTTCCCTCCAATGAGTGCAATGCTGTCATCAGCAAGACAACAGTGTGTTTGTCACACAGCTCTTGTTCTTCAAGGAACCATGACACGACCCAGGTATAATCCTAATGCACTTGCATTTGAACGTATACTGTATGCACCATTATGGATAATGTCAAGATTAAGTAAAGACAACAAATGTGGACAGTAGACCCTCACAATAATGGAAAGTGGACCCTCACTATAAAAGATGGTGGGTCCTCACTATAAAGTCTTCACAGGGATGGTCCTGGCTTTTAAAAAGTTGTCAAAAAAAAATCGCCAACCTCAATATTTTGTCGCCAATTTTCAAAAAATGTCAGCAGAACAAGTAGTGAAATATTTTTCCAAGCCTTTTAATGTAATAGATAATGAAAATTGAAAAAAATGGGATAGTTATTACTTATTGACAACAAGCAATACAGCCATAAATAAATCATTACATGTCTGTTTTGCACTACTTCCATGGTCTTTGCATCCCACATCACCGTTAATGCATAGGTATGACTGTTGTCACCAGAAATAAATGCATTATCAAATGTAAAATATCTACTTTCCTGACATCTTCTGTCTCTCTCTTTTTTTAACAGAAACATCAGGTATTAAGCAAATCTATATTATGTGTATTATTTTCCAAATAATAGTTTTGTAAGGAACTTTAGTTAATAACATTTTAATACTAAAACCCTATCATTGTACTTTGCAATATAACATAAGTGACGTATAATGCCACCGTCGGTTTCCTGCATTCAGGAATTAGACCCCCCCCATTTTTTATGGCTAGCTTTACAAAGTACATCTTTGTCAACCAGGAGTTCAGAAATTTATTTTTGCCATGCTTTACATGCTTTGCTTGTAGTGAATCGCTTCCTAAATCCCAAGAATTATCACTGAATGCTGTAGATTTTTTCTTGACAAGCAAACTTGGATCTCCATTCCCAACAATGAAACTTACTTGAGTCAACACCTGGCATTAATGTACCATATATATAAGCATTAATTACCATCATCAGATTAAAAGAAGGAATGAAGAAACATATCACAGAGCATATGTGCCCCCCCCCCCCAATAATTCGGAATAAATATGTTATTTAGTGTTTTATGCCTATATGAGTCAACAATAAGGAAATAAGGTTGGATGTAAAATGTGGGAAATAGTTATCACATGTATGGTTGCTTGAGACCACATTTGAACTATTAACTTAAATTCACACCCATTTTAGGTATTGTAACAAAAAAGGGCATTGTTTATTTGCTAGTGCTTTCAATCACTGTAGACAGGTGGTTTCTTTGAAGTATATTGAAGAGGCTTGAGTCTAACCTTTAGCTATTGTGCAGTTTGGGTACAGCTGACCAGCATATGAAATGGGGGCATGTTGGGGGAGGGGATAACACACTCCACAGGGAGAAATGGCATGTCATTTGATAATTTCACGTGTATTAGACCCGAAAAATCGGTTAATATTTAGTCAAAATGATGCTTAAATATGCCGCAAAAAGCGTGTTTTCAGATTCAGTTTCCCAACTTGGTTTTTGGAAAGATTTATTTTTTGCATGACACTCTAGAATAACTGATCGGTATTAACTAAATTTATTCAGCAACTATTTGAATTCTTTGGAAATCTTTCTGTACATTTGAAACTTCATCACAGAAGGGGCATTTTTTGTTGGAACATATTCAGATTTCTTGGAAATATTGGAATTGAATGGACTTTTAGGAAATAGGAATTCATTCACTATGCTGTTTCTTTCACTCCTGTATTTTGAAAAATAAATTATTTTCAATTGTGCAAAACTTGTTTGGTTGCTATTTCTTGTTGCATAGTTTAAGTCCCAGGAGTCATAACACGGGATTGATGGCAAAAAGTAAAAGATCAATGAGCAAAATTAACATATATTACTTACTCCGCCTTAATTGATGTTTGGTGACACATCCTTCTTCAAAATAGCACAACCAGTTGTAAATGAATTGATAACTTTGTCTTGATACATATATCACAGAACATCTGCTTTAACTTTGTGTCATATCTCAACTCAACCACGGATGCCCAAGTTTTCAGCTGTCAGGAAATTTTCGGGAACTTTTGACCCATTCATAATGATGTGGTGTTGCACTTGAAGCATTACTACCATCACTGCTTGTAAATGATGTTGGACTGTCAGGTATAACATCAGGTTCAGTTACCATATTGTCTGATGAATTTGCACTAAATCCAAATACTGTTAATTTTGTTAACTTACTCTTAGGATGAGATGATGAACACGCAACATCTAGCTTAGGTTTACCCATGATAAAGTTGCACTGTTGACAGTATATAATTCTGATTGAGATTTCTTCCATTTGCTTTATACACAGCAATCGGTACTTCAAACGTTATCAGTTTTCTCTTAAGTTTCAGCAAAACTATTTTATTGGTACATTTGTAAAAAACACAGAAAGATTAGCCATGTTTCAGTTAATTGTATCTGTTTCTGTTCACATCTTCAGAGGTTGGTCAATTGTAGTTAAAACTGCAAAACACAAACATGTGTTTCCAAATTGAGTCTGAATAATCAAGACATAATTCATGTCTTTCTGAATGTGTCATATGACTTATTTACCAGAATAATTCAAGGTGTGTTCAGTTATATTGTTCTATTTGATAGTTGTTGTTGTTGTTGTTGTTGTTATAGGGTTTAATGCCATTTTTCAGCACAAGAGAGGCTATACATGGTGGCCAGTATTAATAGTGGAGGAAGAACCCGGAAAACCCTGGAAAGAACCACTGACTCACTAGAAGCTACCCGCAAGCTTTCTCACATATCCACATTGGCCAAGCCCAAGACTCAAACCCACGCAGACAGAGGTGAGATGGCAGTGATTCGTGATGGAGAGCGCTTTAGACCACTCGGCCACTTGGGACCCCTGTTCTATTTGAGTGTGTGTTTAAGAATGAAGTACTGTCATTTCAAACATGCTTGGAAGGTCTGGAACGTAAACCAGTAGCATAGTATATATTGGCTGAATGTGCTGTCATACAACATGTACTTGACTTGCTGCATGAGCAATACACTGACACCTCATCTTTGGGCTTGATATTTGAAATTAGATTGTGTTGCATAATTATAAAGCATTAAAGCAATTTACCTGTAGAAAGTACAGCTTTCTGTAGGTTGTTGTTGTAGGGTTTAACACCATTTTTGAGCACAAGATAGGCTATACATGGCAGCCAGTAGAAATGGTAAAGGAAGGACCAGTGAGATGAGATGGCAATGATCCATAACGGTGAGTGTTTTAGACCACTCAGCCACTCAGAGACCCATTTCTGTAGGTAAACAAAGAAATGTTTTGCTTGAAGGAATGATAAAATAACATAGGAAATGTCATGTAAAATTGAAATAAACTTAGAAAATTTATGCAAAATTAGATATTTATGTGATCAACATTTAGAGCTATAGGGGCAGACCTGAGGGGCAGAAAGATGAAGGTAGCTTTTTAACAGCACTGTATATGTCAGTTTCACCTTTTCAGGGGTTTAAACAGAAACAGGTTGTTGGCAGTTTTTCACCATTTAATTTGCAGTAATCACGCCTATAATTCCTGAATTTCGGAAGAGTAGTACTTTAATTCATTGTCATGTTCTGATGGTAATGATTTCATCCAATTAAGATTAGTGTTTTCTTCTATTTGGTACAGATCTGAGCCACTTGTTCTTTTTCTGCATCACCTGATTGGCATGTGATTTAATCCCTGTCAAGAGAAGCATAATTGTGACCTTTCATTCCTATTCATTTATGATCAGGAGTAGTGATCATGTGCTTGTACTGAAGTCCAAAAAAAAAGCACCTGTTAAAGTTAAGGCTAAGTAAAGAAATAGAAAAGTGGATTGTTACAAATTGTCAGAGTGCTGCCAGTTATGCAGTACATTACATGAAGTGAGGGTATAGCACAAAACAAAGGTGAAATAAGGCTAGAAGATAAGATGCAGTATACAAACAATATTAATTATGATTGACCATTTTAGTCCCAGTATGACCTACATGCAACAGATAAAAGCACATGCTGAGCATAACAATCAGCAGTATACAACCCACATGTTATGATATATATTAAACATATACTGAAAGTGAATCTGCTTTCATGGGGTCTTTTCTACCTAGAACATTTGTGTCATTCATGCCAATTTTTTAAATATTGCGATGTGCAATCAACTGTATGTGTGAAAGTTATGTACAGTACTCAAAAAATTGGATATATTGTTGAGTGAAAAAAAAATCAAATTTGCCAGAGAAAACTTAGATTTTGCCTTAGATCGTGCTGATGAAATGCAGAATTTTATTGAGTTGTTGAAGGATTAGTGAATTAATATTTTTTTCATGTATGCCCTTACTTAAATTTCAGATTTCGTGATCAGGGACAGATGGAGTTCATAAACCTGTGCCATTTTAGCTTTTGCTGGGCTTTGCTCTCCCTTCCTTCCGTCAAGTGTTGTACCTTGATCCCCCTGCTCCTTTTTCAACAATTAAATTTTAAATTTTTTTTATTGCCATCCTTGCATTTAATTGTATTTTATTCATTTCAGATCTCTAAGCAGTATATCATTGTTACTTCCTTATTTATTGTCTCACAACCTTCCAAGGGGCTTTCTATCAGAACTTGTACAGACTACATGCAGTGATCCAGATAGTTTTTCAAGGGTAAGAAATCTTTGGTCTTAGACTTTTCGAAAACCATTTTTGGTTTGGTTGGTTCAAGCCTTTGCCATGCAGTATGCACTTCTTGCATAAAAACTATCAGCTTCCAATAACAGGCCTTTCTCTATGTTTAGTTTTATTGGCCCTAAAAAAGTCAGTTATGTTATTAAATGGGCAAAACTCAGATTTTAATTGTGCAGTGAAATGATTTGACAGTGTTTCCTCCCTTGGCTCTTCTTAGAACACTAAAATTCAATAAAAGTTGCTTAATAAAATTAATTAGCTTTCTCAAAGTATTTTATAAATTGTTTTAAATAAATTCTCATTTGAGAGATAAACAGAAGTAAGATTTAAAACATTTATGACTTGATTACATGTATTTTGAGGAATATTTTGCTTATGAAATGATTATCAGTATCACACACTTTATGCTCAGTTCTTTCATTCAGATCATTGTACCTGTATTGTCTGCATTCTCCAAACCATCAGTATTGTGAATACTTTGATTTTGTAGAAATCACACACACACACACACACACACACACACATTTTCTTAGGAATTATTGCAGCGGGTGAATGAAAGGGACTTTCAATTATTTTAAGAATTATTGCAACAGTTTAGGGATGGGGCCCTTCTTAAGAATGATTGCAACAGGTGGATTAGTATATAAGATAGACCATCATAGCACATCAGCCTGAGAGTTTGGCAATACAGGTAGAATACAGGTAGTCTGTTCTGTAGCATTAAAAAATATTAAGTTATATTCAGTGTCTGTACGTTGCATTAATTAAATTCCCAATGTGCAGTTATAAAGGTAAGAAATAAATTATGTACTATTCATTCTTTCAAATTACATTTTCTGCTTTACCACAAATCTGGCATGGACATGTATATGTAGTGATACCCATTTCTATATTTCTGTCTGGTGAAATTTTGCATTTTTAGGTCATTTTTCAGCTCTTCGGTGGTGGATTTGTGGTCCGTTAACACATTTTAAGTTGAACTTGCATTTAAGCTCAGAAGTCATTGATAACCTCACTCCAGAAGAATTTCTATGTTAAGAAAAAAGAAGTTAGAAGTGTAAAAGTGAATAAGCATTGAATTGTTCTTCTGTACATTGTATTTCAGAATTGAATTTCTGATTCCTCTAAATCTGATCAGAATTGTACTTTCTGTTAAGTATTTTAATTAGCACGGCTTCTTAATATTTGATAATGATAACATTACTGATATAGACTTTCATGACAGAGCAAACCAGAAAGATAATGAAAATCTTGCTATTGGTGCAGATTTAATACTGATCTTATCTGAGATTTTTTAAGAGTCTGTTGAATAAGTATTAATGGAAATGAAAGGTCTACACATAATCGAGGACTTTTATACTGTCATTTTCTCCTTACAGGTATTTGTACCAGTCTTGCAGAGTCTGAACAGACTGGTGCAGTCTCTGTCATTGGACTCCGATGAATACAGAGAACCAGTCGGAGTGCTTAGTGAGCTTTGTGAGATCAAAAGTGGAAACCGCAGGCCAGTATGTACACTGGTAAGTCTTAAAAATTGGCTATTTTTATCTGTGGCATAACTTTGATAAGATAAGTTGTTAGGTTTACACTTTTAGGGAGGAGAGAGTAGTCTAGTTTTGATTAACTTGCATGCACTGTTAAAGGCAGCATTCTTTTTACTGAAACTTTAGTTAGTAAAACTTTTTACATTTATGATGTATACTTAATTCATGAAAAATGAACAACCTGTACATTTTAGAGCATGTGTTCATTTTTAAGCAATACATTTGAAAAGTTTAATTGAATATTGTCTTTTTATATATATAAAGACACATGGTCTTTGATTATTTCAGTTTACAGCTTAGGTGTGAATATAACATCATTTCATTATTCGAGAGTTCTATGGAACACTAGAATTTATGTGACTTTCAGAAACTTTTATGCACGGCTTCTTAATATTTGACAATGATAACATTACAAAAGTGTTACATATGTTGTTACCTTTAATTACAGGTGAGACGTTTTCTGATTATTATAAACGTAATCATTATTATTATTTTGATTTGTGATACCCCAGCAGGAAATGCAAATCTAATTGTATCTGTATATTTTGTAGATTGTACAGCAACCCAACTGGCTGAGTGAATCACTAACCCAGGCTGTTGGCATGGAGATGGAAAAATTATCATTCCTAGGACCTTTTCTTGGTCTTTCTATCTTTGCCGAAGATAATGTAAGATCTGGTGGCATCCAGTCAGTTTGTCACTAATGGTGTACTTTTTAAGTTTTCTAAAATACAATCCTTGTTTCTGACATAAAAAGAACTTTGTACTCTAGGACTTTTGTACATATGCTTTTCCTGATTGCAAGTTTCTTCTGTGAATTATCATTGATTCCTGACACCACCCACTTGCTGTTAAATGCTTATGGTCTTGCTAATGTGATCAATCAAAATTGACCTTAAAATGTAAAACTTGATATCACATGGTAAATGTCATTCAAGTCAGATTTTAGCTTGCCTCATCAAAGTTGAGAAGAGCTTTTAACACTAACTCCTGCATTGGTGTCAGCACTTAACAAAGCATATACATCTGTACAGCCTCACTTTTTCAACCAGTATTCCTTTCTAGGTGCTTGGTAGCAGTTTGGAGTGCATTTCATTGCACCGTCTCCCTGGGGTGGGGTCACAGATGGCAAATTTTGTACATGTTCGTTAGTTCATTCTTCTTGGTTAAGCTTTTGTATTTGGCTTGTGTTTTTCGCATTGTGTATACATACTGTTATATCTGGAGTCATAAAACTTTGTGAGGGATGCATCTTGAAAATACATCCTTATCAAAAAAGTAGGTGACTGTGACCCACAATTCATTTGGAGTTTTTAGTTTATTTCTCAAGCCCTGTTTATGCTAGGATCATGAAACCAGATGATTGTATTCATCTCTGCTTGTACCAGACCACTGCAACAAAATGGTTACCTATGACCTATATTTAACATTTTACTGACTGATTAAGTTTTTGCATAAGCTGATGACCTCATATGTTTTTCGCATCCTGCGTAATACTGTTATATCTGGAATCATGACACTTGGTATGGAGATGCATCTTAATGAGTACCACATTTTCATCACAAACAGGTCACTGTGTTCCAAATTTTATGCTTCACTGACTTGGGTTAAATTTTGTGCTTTAACTGTTTATGCTAGAATAATTCAACGAGATAATTATATACATCTATTTTAGTAAAACATATGCAAAAAATAAAAGTTGAGTGACCTTCATTTCACTGGCATAGGGTAAGCTTTTGTGTTTAGCTCTAGACCACTTTATATTAGCACTACTGTCTCTGTCTCATGACAGAAGTAGGTAGCTCTTGCCCATATTGTATGCTTCACTGACTTAGATTAAATTTTATGTTGTTCATGTCATAGGCACTGATCATGAGAAAATGATGATTTAGCATATGAGTAGTTTTTGGCATGCTATATGCATTCTATCCTTCCTGGAATCATGAAACTTGGTGAGATGTTGCATTCAAATTAATTACCCAATTTTTAAAAGCTTTTACTAATACAGGGAATGAAAATTGAATTGCCAATCTCAGAAAGGTATTGATACATTTACTTGCTTGATCTTGTACAGATTTAGGGCTAAACAGTGTTTTTCTGTCAAGAAAATTATGTCCTGTCAAAAAATGTCGCCAACTTTGTTGATTGAAAATCCCTACTTTTTAATGGAAGTTTCCCATTTGTTTTGATTAAGTTCATGAAAGTGCTTTGTTCTAACACTTCAGTACTAATAAATGCTTGCCAGAGGGCGAGCAGACTGGTCTCAGTTTGTCATTACTTACAACTGGTGTTAGAGTGGTGCCATAGCAAGTTCCAAGAAACGTTATTCAGACATAATCAGATTTAGGGTAAACTTCATCAGTTGCATTTCTGTAATCTTTTGTTTGGTAAGAGTTTATTCTGTGTGAGTAAAAATATATTTACCTGGCTTATATCCAAACACTGTCTTCTAAACTTGTTATTTAAAGAAAGGAGTGTAGTTGTCTACTTCAGAGCTAAATATTCTTATACATCTCACATGGTCATGTCTGGTGGAGGTTAACGATTGTACGAGGCGTTATCATGATATGGAAATCAATCACCCACTTTGTGTATCAAGTTGCCTGAAAAGTGTACAGTCATTATTTTCATCAGTGCAGATGTAAGATCTTATTGTAATAGAAATGAGTAATTTTGATACAACTTTATTTCACACTCCAAAACTTATATGTAGAGTAAATGTGGAGTTGCAAATTTAAATTACACCCTTGTAGAAAAATAACTGATTTTACAACTTTGCAAATGCACAGAATGATTCAGGTGAAAAACTTATTGTTTATTTGAAGACAAACATATAAATAATAATGAGAATAGGAATTATTTTTTAATATTTGTTGTAAGGCTATTGCACTCATTGACCCTGGATCTGGTATCTGTCATGCTTCCATCAACAATTGCTGTTTTCAAGTTCTTAAAGCGCACAAGATCAATTTGAGCAAGAGTTGGCAAAAAGCCATCTGTCATAAAAAGCGATTTTCAGGTTCATACAAATTACACTGATTTGGCATTAAATATATCTGCCATAATAGAAAATATAAAATGTTTAAATGACTTCTCAGAAACCACTAAAAAGGCAGAAGGACCTTTCAGTTTTAGACATATGATACTGATTTATCAAATATGGCTGCCATCACTGGAGGTAGACAAACCTTTTAATGACATATTCTTAAAACTGCCAAACAGAATTAAGCCAGATGTGATTAAAAGCATCATTTTGCCATTACTAAAACTACAGAAAAACTTTCAAATAACTTTAAAAAACTGCTGAACAGAATTTGCCTAAATATAACATGAAGTATTCTGGTATAAAGACTTTTCAGGTTTGTTGCTGATCAGATTTTACATCTTACTTTTTAAATTCAGATGCAGGTGGTATTGGCTTTGAACACTGACCAAGTCATACCAAAGACTTATAAAAAATAGTACTAACAGCTGCCAAGCTAGGTGCTAATCATTAAGAGGTTAGTGTTAGGACTGGTTGGTCTGGTGTCAGGATAATGTGACTGGGTGGGACATGATGCTACATGTCTGTGGCATGATGCCCAAGAGCTAGACATCACTGTAAACTGCCACACTGCACATATTGTAGCCATATGACTGAAAGATTGTTGAAGCTACATTACGAATCCATATCACACACTCTTTCTAAATTATAAAGACCTTTAAAAGAATTCCTTAATAAGTGGATAAGACTAGTTTTCTGCCTGTCTGCCATGTAGTATGGCTGTTGTTAATGAATAATAGAGAAAACCCTTACATTTCAGAATGCATCATGCTTACCTAGATTTCTTGGCCAGCTGCTCTGTTATTTGGCTTTGATGCAGATGCCAGCCAGATTAGGTATCTCAGGCCCAGATTTGGTCCTCTTGTCTATAATCATTATGTGTTTTCATATCATCTGGGTTTTTTTGCAGACAAAAGTGGTGGAGAAATATTTCTCTGGTCATCAGCTGACTCCAGATAACACAAAACTTGTTCAAACATCTCTGCAGCACAGATTAGGATTTTTACGGGTAAGTTTATTTTGATGTCAAGTTTCAGATGGACCAAGACTTTATCATTTAGTTGGTAATCTATGTCAGGCTTCCGATGTACTAAGACTTTATCAGTTAGTCGGTAATTGATGTCTAGCTTCAGATGGCACTATACCTTATTTCTTAGTGGGTAATCAAATAAGTTTGAGTTTATGAGCAGCTTTTTGACAATTTCTTGGAAAAAACTACACAGCTGTATAAATTTAAAATAATGTATTAAAGAGGATGTACAGCGAATATTCTGGTATGAAAAGAGAAGGTACATGTATTCCAGAATAGCTTGTTTGGGAGCTTCTTATGTAAATTGGATTTTTTTGTTGTTGCCTTTCACAGAAACCTAAATGTATAAAAGATTTTAAATGTGGTTAACTCATCCAACTTCGGGATTCAACATGCTTTGGAGCAGTTGAATAGAAATTAATCTGTTTAATTAAATGTATAAATTTGTCCAAAATGACAAACAATGGCTGCGTAGAAGATTGGGTAAGAGTAATACATGAATTCTCAATTAACAAAGGAAGCATTCAGTTTGGGAGAATTTTATTTAACATCAGTAAATCAATTTCAGTTTAGACTTTTAATGTAGAAGAAATAGAGTGGTGGAAAAATTTTGATTTCGGTAAATTCTTATAAAGTTAGACTTAAAATTGCTACTTATTTATTTCAGGATGAAATGCATAAAATAGTCCATTCCCTGTTAGTCAATGGCGAAACAAGAGAAGCTGCATTAACATATATTACAACAGTGATAGACAGAAATGCCAAGAGATCACAGTTGCAGGTTAGTTCAGTGTAAAGTTAATTTCTGTGTCTTTACAAGGTAGAGAAGACAAATGCTATTCACTTGGTATTTTTAACTTTGTTCAGTGGCAGTGTTTAAAGTTTTCTGGCATTTTAGTTGCTTTTGATGTACATATTTTTTCCAGAGTGCTTTTGCAGTTTTTCTGTACAATTTCAACTTCATTTCTATATGAGGACCACATGCTGCGTGTAAATATTGCTGTCTAATGGTTAAGGTTGATGTGATAATTGGTTTTAGTAAAAGTATGGTTAGAAGCATGAATAAGATTGTTCTGATGTTTTGCCATCTGTGTTGATGATGAAAGTCAGTCACGTAAGTTTCACGGAAACTATGTATCTGGACTGAAGAGCATATCTTAGTTTAGATACAGTTTGTACATGGACCAATCTTGAAAGCTTTCTTAGAGCATAGGAGTCATAACTTAGGTTGCCGGATTGATGGTCAAAAAAAGACACAACAGTGGTAATAATGTATTTATCACGCTGCTAAGTGACTTCCAGTTTTGAACCATATCCATTGCCAATATTTCTGAAAAATGAAATACCAAAGGTAATAAAGATTAATAATTTTGAGGTAGTGATGCTCCTGTTCACCAAAATATTATTGCTGTCACCAGCAGCGATGCATTTGTACAGTATATTTGTTTTAATTCTTCCAAGGCATATCAGTTGCAGCTTTATGTATGGCGTAGTGATTTTTAAATTTCAGTGAGTCTTGCTAGACATTTTAATCAGAACATTAACATGAAGACCAGAGTTTCTGAAACTTAATATTTATCAGTTACTTCAATTGTATGGGAAAATATGAATTAGTTTTTTTCTGAGTAGTACTGCTCGATCTTTGGGAGTGAAGTATTAGTCCGAAAACACGAGTTCATATATTCTCATACAAATGTAGTAACCTTTTTATTATATACTCATTTCATTTTCCTACCTAAGGCTTAATAATAAAGAAATACACTACAAGAAGGAATGTAATTGAATTTATGCTGTATTTCAAAATAAATACACAACCATAGATTCATCAATACAAAGTAATAATATTAATGTGCACATAGCACCACCAGCAACCTTTGAACTTTGTCATGCTCAACATTTATTTTTTTAAAAATTCTTGTTTTGGTCTACTTAAATTTGAAATTTATAGTCATATTTTGAATCAATGCACATTGAAAAACTTTTTCATTTGGTCTGGAATGGATAGATTTTGTTTTTCTGTTGATCCAACTCAGTTATGCTTTTCTGCTTTTGATGGACTGGATTTATTGGGTCAGTTCATTGTAGTAAGGTGAATGTGACTTCAGCTGGAAATATAGTTGAAATTACAGTACAATTTCAGTTTGTATCAGGTTTTCCATGACATGGGTGATGTCATTCAGATTTGTAGAACCAACAAAGTACATTTTGAGGAAATTTAAAATGCATAAATGTAAGTAGATTTATTACCATTCTTATTACCAGCTAAAGAAGACATGTTTATGCCGAGTCACTTGCATGCTCGGTGTTGGAGGGAACCCAGCTATGACCTGTATCATACAGTGTTTTTCTTTTATTGCTAGCCTAACATTGTATGAAAATAGTTAAATGGGGAAAATTGCAAAGCAGCTGTTTTGTGACAGTCCATTTAGCTAGCAGAAATTGTTTTTTTGTCATCTTGGCTTATTGGCTCTGAGGTTCTTAGTTTGCTTCCAAAACCTTTGTTTGCATTTTTTTCTTGAATTTAATGTTTTGACTGGCTAGTAAAATAGTATGTCTCTGATGGATATGTGATAGCCCTTGGCCTTACTATTCTTTTCTATGCAATTTTTATATATCCCAGAGAGCACTGGTCATAGTTGGAACCATTCCATTTACAAAAAGTTATGAACATTTCATCATAAAAAAAACTGTTTAAATGATCAGAATCGTATTTTCAATAATGTGTCTCTCACTTTGTTGTGGACATTGAGTCGGACAGTCGAGTTTTATTGATCAGGTCCTCGAAGAACTGATGGTGGATGATGATGAAAGATAGTTGTTGTTGCTGGTATCTTTATTTTAAGCCCTACATATTTTGTTCTGAAAGTCTTATATAATGTGCTTGCACATCTCTACACAATAGGGTCCTTTGGTGGTCAGTTGGTCTTTACAGATCACTGACATCAGACTGCTGTCTGCTTGGGTTTGAGTCTTGGGCTTGACAAACATAGGTATGTGAGAAAGCCTGCCATTAGCTTCCTGTAGGTCAGTGGGTTTTCCCCATGTTCTTCTTCCACCAGTTATACTGTCTACCCTGTATAGCCTGTCATGTGCTGAAATAATGGTGTTCAACCCACAAGAACATTAACAACAGAATTGGTTTCTGAACACAATAAAATTAGTTTTATATCAGCATGGTGGATTATTAAAAGTGGGGCAGGCCTATAATGTGCTGTTTTTGGTGCTCAGGTAAAGAAATTGGTATGAATCCACAATTGTGTGACCTAGAATGAACCTTTATTGAGATAGATGCTGCAGTTAATTTTTTTTTATTTTCACAGGTGGATGAGAGGTTTGTTGCAGGGGATGGCTTTATGCTGAACCTGCTGGTGGTACTGCAGAAGCTGTCATCCAAAATCACAATGGACAAGGTGTGTATAATGGAATCTATCACATATCGGTTATGGAGAGTGATTTCTCACCAAATAGGTCAGCATTATTGCAGACCCTGGAATGGTGCATTGTTGTGAACCATCTGTAGTTATTCAAGTAACTGTGGTTTCTGTTGCTGTGGTATTCCCCCACCCCAACACACTCACACACATTTGGCCTACATGTTTCTATTTTTAGCTTTTTGTATCACATTTGTGCAAAGCATGAATCTGAAATCTAGTTATTTTTAAAATAATTGACTTTTGAACAAAAGTTATTGAATAAAACAGTAATTTTTTATTGTGACTAAGGCATATGATTAAATATATCTTTAGAATAATATTTCCCAACTCATAAGCCCATTCTTGATGATAGATTCACCTCAGCTTTAAAGCCTTGTCCATTAATAAGCCCTCCTCTAACTTTAAAGCCTTGTCCAATAACAAATCTACCTCAGCTTTAAAGCCATGTCTAATATAGCCCAACTTCAAAGCCATGTCCAGTATACCCCAATTTTAAAGCCTTGTCCAATAATAAGCCCACCCCAGCTTTAAAGCCTCGTCCAATAATAAGCCCATCCCAGCTTGTAAGCCTTGTCCGATAATATTTACTCCAACTTTTAAGCCTTGTTTATTTAGAAACCTACCTTAACTTTAAAGCCTTGTCCAGTAATAAGTTAACCACCAACTTTGAAGCTGTGTCTGATAATAAGCCCACCCAGCTTTAAAGCCTTGTCCAATAATTTCTTTAGGTCTTGTCCAATAATAAGCCCAACCTGGTGTTAAAGCCTTGTCCAATAATTCTACCTTAACCTGTAGGCCTTGTCCAATAATAAGCCCATCTGAGCTTTAAAGCCTTGTCCAATAATTCTACCTCAGCCTTTAAGCCTTGTCCAATAATAAGCCCACTCCAGCTTTAAAAGGTTGTCGCATAAGTCCACCCCAGATTTTAAATCACCTTTAAAAAATGGACCCTCTGGGTTATGAATGGGAAAAGTACTGTTTAAGCTGCCTTTTCTTTCTGTTTTCAGGTTGATGTGACTTATCCTTTCCACCCAAACTCCCGCTTAAAGCTCACTTCAGAGTCCAGGCTTAAACTTACACCACAGGAAGCAGACCTAGCAATGAAAGAAATGAGTAAGCCAGGCCTGGAGACTATAAAACTCAAAGTTTGCGTTCGAGATTTAGTTTTCTCTTGCAAACAGTCAAAAGTGGCATTACAAATCTAAAATGCATTTTGATAGGCTGACAGAAAATCTCAAGCTGATAAAATTAATGACTTCTGGGCCTGGGCCCTCATTATGAAAACTATAAATTATGATTTATATTTAATGTTCTGTCTGATTAAAATCAGATCAGTGGTGTTCTACATAAAGATCTGACAGTTTTGGTGTAATTTTCTGATGACCTTTGAATTGGACAACGGAAATGCAGCTTTCATAAATTTGAAAGTCAATCAAATAGTTTGGTGCACATTGATGCTCTTAAGTCATACTGCGTAGTATCCCAAATCTGTAGGTGCTGACATCTGATTGGCTGATAAAATTAGCAATTATGGTAATAACATAGGTCACCAGGACATGACCTCTAAATGTGGTTGCTGTCAGATCTTCATGTACAACAGTGGAGATCTAATTTTAATCAGGGCTGTTCCATTTAAACATACATTGTACCCAGGGAAGGCAGTTTTTAAAAAGGATATGCCAGGGTACTTTGATTTCACAGAGTTAATATTAAAATGATAAGAAATTTCTGAAGTGCATCTATGGGTGAGTGCCCCACTTTAAAAGTGCCTTCCCTGGGTCCCTTGCATGTTTTACTGGAACATCCCTTAGGTTGATTAAATGTTTAACTTCTTTATTTATTTTTAATTATCTGCACCATAAGATTTGATATGCAGTGGAACCCATTTAAAAAAAACTTGGATTAAGTGAATTTACTGATTTATTGAAGTTCCAATTTTGATTAAATACAGCTACAATCCATATTTTTTGTTTGTTTTGCAAAATGTGTCCATTATGTATCTATAAAAACTAGATTTTTCATCTTCTTTTCAAAACATCTAAACCAATTTCAGCTAAACTTCATAGAACAGCATCCTGGCATGAAGACCATGACAAATTTCACACAGCATTCTTACATGAAGGTTTTTGAATTACTTTTACCAATGATGCTGATTCACATTCAGGTGTGGTCACTGTTACAAAAATGGAAAGACCTTTAAATGACTTCAGAGAAATCACTTACATAATTTTTACCAAATTGGGCAGAAAACATGTAATATAAAAGCCTATCCTGTTTATACAAATCACGCCAGTATGCCATCTGTTATGGTTACTGTTATGGTTGACATTGTTTATACAAATCATGCCAGTATGCCATTTGTTATGGTTGACATTGTTTATACAAATCATGCCAGTATGCCATCTGTTATGGTTGACGGTGTTTATACAAATCATGCCAGTATGCCATCTGTTACGGTTGACAATGTTTATACAAATCATGCCAGTATGCCATCTGTTATGGTTGACAATGTTTATATAAATCATGCCAGTATGCCATCTGTTATGGTTGACATTGTTTATACAAATCATGCCAGTATGCCATCTGTTATAGTTGACACTGTTTATACAAATCATGCCAGTATGCCGTCTGTTATGGTTGACAATGTTTATACAAACCATGCCAATATGCCATCTGTTATGGTTGACATTGTTTATACAAATCATGCCAGTATGCCATCTGTTATGGTTGCATTGCTTAAAATAAAAAAATAAAATCTTTAACTGATTTCTCAGAAATTGCATTGTATAATTTAACCATATTTTACAGAAAATGTTTGAACATAAAGACTTTTATGCGTATTATGCTGACTCGTCATCAAGTATAGCCAGCATTACGAAAAATAGAAACAACTTTTCAAGAGCTGCTCAACCAAACTGGTTGAAATGCTCAACCAAACTGGTCCAAATTTTGACTTAAAGTATCCTTGCTGGAAGGTCTTGCTAATATTTATACAGTTGATGCTGATCCTCCATCCGAGGCCCTGGATGGGTGAGTGGTCTAAGGCACTAGGCCAGTAGGTGTTGTTTGCTGGGACTTCCTGGGGTTTAACTGGTTCCTTCCTTCACCAGATATACTGTCACCATATAGAGCCTTTCATGTACTGAAAAATGCACTAAACCAACAAACTGATGCACCATAAAATATAGGTGCCATTACTAAAAATAGATAAACAACTTTATTAAACAGAATGATTAACAGAATTTTAGTACATTTGATAGAAAGAATTCTGGCATTGTGACTTTTTTAATGTTGGTCATTTGATTCAGATGATGCATCAAATGTGGATGAAGATACCAAAAATAAAAAGACCTTTAAAAAGATGTTTTTATAAGATATGCAGTCAACAGCTTTGGAAAAAGTTTAAACAGAATCCTATTGACCCAGAATGCTTGGCTAACTTCTAGGCATGTGTCAAGTGACTGTTCTCAGACTGACTTGGGACTCTTGTTTTGTAAGAAAAATATAGTCAAATTTGACCAGTCCTATGAGAATTAAAACAAATTGATTCTTCTGAATCAGAATCATTCCCATCCATTAATTAACTCAGTATTACATTTTCTTCCTGTTTCAGAGAATAAACTTGGCCAGCCTTGGCAGGAACCAAATTTCCAAACTGAATGTTTCTTTCTCACAAATCATTCTCACCACTTGTCCATTATACCTGTCATTCGCAAGTATACACGCCGGTTACGGGCAGTTCGGGAACTGACTCGAATGGTAGAGGAATTGGAATCAGCAGAAAGGGAATGGTCACTGGGCGCATTATCACTACGCAATAAAGAACTATTGAAAAAATGGAAGTCACAAATACAGGTAGGAATCTTTAGAACACAGGTAATACCGTGTTCATCAGAAACTCTGCACTAGATAATTTGAAGCTTGATTAATTCATTTTGAAAAAATAAATTACCTGGTTATAATATGTTAGGAGTCCTTCCACTGTTCACAAATCCTTCACTCCTAGGTGAAAAGACATTAACATCTTTGGTATATTTCAATAGTTAAAGTGTTTAAACATCTGCTGACAAGATAAGTCAGACAAGAGTAGTCTCCCCATTAATTGATATATTGGTGCCTGATCCCATCATTAACCAGTCTACTATTTCCATCCTGCTCCGGCTCACCATACTCAATGAAGAATATCTTCCACTTTGTGCTTTTTCTCAAGCTGGAGTAATCCAGGGAGTTGTCTTATCACAAGGGAAGTATAATCCATCTCTTTTCTCATTGAATTTGACTCTGTCATCATTATAAATGAATATTTTGCATCTCATTTGCCAGTTTAATTATACAAGAAGTAAGTCTCCCTGTTAATTCTCTATTCTAATGGTCAATAGTACTGTAAAACCCATCTTGAGAACTGACCATTCTGCCAACAAAAATGAGTCTCTCAAGACATGTGGTTTTGCCCAATGGTTTTGCACAAAAAGACCAGTTTCCAAGGTCAAATTTCAGCACTCATGCCCAGAAACCCAAAGCTCCATCTTTATTTCATGGTAATATGAATATGATAAATATGAAGGACACCAGTAAGGCATTTCAGTTGGGGAAAACCTCAACCATGTCTTACTCAGTACATACCCCTCACCTAGCCCCAACACAACTGATCTTGTATCTCATGGCACAAGCTCTTGGGTTAATATTGATGTGTTGCAAAAGCCTAGCTTGAATCTTCCCAGTATTGGCTACTGTAATCTTGCCAGGGATAGCCAGTACAGGACTTTCTTCCCATACATCACTTTCCTGGGATAGCCAATATGGGACTTTCTTCCCCGGACATCACCTGACACCAGATGGCTGGCACTTTGTCGCTGATACAGTCACAATATAAATACAGTGGTAATGGCTACACTGATCATGCCTGGGATAGCTAATACCATCATTCAGTTTTGGACTTAAATGATTTCCACTTTGCATGAAAACATGAAATTCCTGATCACTCTCATGATATGCCTGGATTTCTTGTCCACAGACAATAATCTTGTTCTGTCACAACAATGAATTCACCTGGGTATGACATTCAGTACCCACCTGAGCCATGTCTTTCCCTAAGGAAGGTGCTTTGAGTATTGTCTTGATAGTGTCAACCACCCATATCAATTCAAGCCTTTCTTTGCCTATTAGGCTTCCTCAGTGTGCTGGTCACAAGTTTATGATACCACTTAAGAGGATCATCTTTTCAGATGGGTAGCTGAAGCTCTGATCACACCAAGCTCCAAACAATGTGAAGACCAAATTTATTAGCTAATATTGGACTGATATGAAAACATGTACATTTTAATCTGTTAAACCAAAGGCCTTAGTATGTTGTTGTTATAGGGTTTAACACCATTTTTCAGCACAAGATAGGCTATACATGGCGGCCAGTATTAATGGTGGAGGAAGAACTGGGAAAACCCCTGAAAGAACCACCGACCCACGAGAAGCTACTGGCAAGCTTTCTCACATATCCACATTTGCCGAGCCCGAGACTCGAACCCATGCAGACAGAGGTGAGATGGCAGTGATCTGTGACAGAGAGCGCTTTAGACCACTTGGCCACTCGGGGCCCCTGTCTTAGTATGATGTCACACGAAGAGAATGGAACTTAGTTCAGTTCCTCATGGAGATCCTGGATGGTACAAATCCTATGATAATAGATTTTGAGACATTTTGAATATGTGATGTACAAACCCTTTAACAATTGCACAGTGATAATATAGAATTAATTGAAAATTACTATAGTGATAAAAATGGCTGGATGACCCCTTTAATAATAATAAAGCTAGGACAAAAACATGTATATATTATTTAAAATAAATAATTTAAAGTATACTTTATGAAATTATTTTAATGCAAACATTCCATTAGCAGTGTATTATTCCAGTCAATCTAACAAAAGAGAAAATTGCATTATTAAGACTCAATATTTGGTCCTGTAGGCAATTTTTTTATTTTAAATAATTATATCCATATCCTGAAAAGTGGGTGGACACTGCATCCATATTTCTTTCTGTGTATCCATCACACTTAAATAATTTCTGCTCATTAACTTTAAATCCATTTAAAGGGATGAAACTTTTGTATCCTTCTACATTATCATTAGAAGGTGTGTTGTTTAACATGTTAAAAATACTAATTTATATCAAATGGCTTGGAATTATCAGCCATTTTGTCCCCACTTTTTGTAGAAAGTGGGTGATATTAAATTTAGCTTATCCATTCTTCTTTCTGCCTATCTATCCTTCTATTAGTCCTGCTTTTCTTTCTGCACAAGAACTCTCAAGTATTATTGGACCAAATTTGCTATGCAGCTTGAGTTTGATGAGAACTTGGCTGCATTTGATTATCAGCTTTCTGCATCGTCATTTAGCAGAGTGATATCCAGTGCTTACGTGATTATTGTGGAGCAAAACTTGACTTTAAACTGCTGACAACCAGGTTTTATTGCCTGGAGTGAAGATAAAGTTGCTTTCTTCTTGGCCAAAGCAGAGGAGAAAATTCTGTATGTAATTGATGGGTAATGACATGTAACTGATTCCACCGTTTTAGAGAACAGCATGGTTTAAAACAGACCATGTGTCTTCATTTGCAGAAATAATTGCTTTGTAATAGAACTTACTAAATGAACTAGATAGAGCGTCACTTATAAAATGCTAACAATGAAATATATAGCTTGTGAAATGCAAGTTAAATCTAAATCTTAACATTTGAAAAGGATCATGGATCATCCAAGCATACCATTATGATAGCAGGATCATGGCTCATCCAAGCATACCATTATGATAGCAGGGTCGTGGATCATCCAAGCATACCATTATGATAGCAGGATCATGGATCATCCAAGCATACCATCTTGGCGTTATGACAGCAGGAGTTGATGTTTTATCCATTAAAAAAGGCAGAATAGTCTTTTAAGTGGGTGAAAGTTCAACCCCTGTAATATCATCAGATTGAATAAGTACATCTTGAATTGTTAGTACCCGATGGGTGGCCATATGGTCTAATGTGCTCTCCTTTATAGATCAATCACATTATCTCATCTCTACCTGTGTGAGTTCAAATCTTGGCTTGACCAAACTGGATATATATAAAGTTTGCCAGTAGCTTTCTGTGGTTTGGTGGTTCATCTTGCATTCCCTCCGGGTTATTCCTCCACCAAAATATACTGGCAGCCATGTGTAGTCTGTCCTGTGCTGGAAAATAGCATTAAATCCCACAAAACCAGACAAATCATGGATTCTTAATTAAAGTGGGGTTTGTTAGGAATTGATAATAATATTACTATAATGACTGCAGGTGTCTAGATGTTAGGTAGTTTGTCTTCATTTTGTTCAAACTGCACTACATAATGAAAGGTCTCTGAAAATTTCAGAAGTGAAAAACCAAAGATATCAACACTGGGTTGAATGAGAATGATTTTAATTGGTATATTTAGGATTTTGGCATTGCTGATTGGGTAAAAGTGCTGGTAAAATAATGACTATAAACGTGGACATGAGACACATGCCAAAACAACTAATTATGGTCATCATTCACTATGTTTGTGTTTACTGCATTTATCCCAAATTAGCACTATACCCATATGCTTTTCTCTGCATCACCTTTTCTCTTTCATTTTGTCTTTCATAGTTCCATAATTGTAAAGATTTACAGTTGATTGAAAATTTACTCAGTATTCTGAGTGATGCAAACAAGTCACATATTCTTAGCTTCAGATATACCCACCATCACCAGACCACCCTTCACTTTCCCACAAATGTGATGACTGATGTATCACTCAAGTTTAAAATGATATAGATATGGTATACTGGTAGATCCCTGGGTCAAACGGGCAGTGATCATAATGGTGTGTTGCAGTTCCTTCCTGTAGAGACTTCTTAATTTCGTTTAAGTATGTACATGGGAAGGACAACATTTTTGTCTTGTTTTTTAGGCTAGATTTGGAGCTGGCAGTATAAATTGTAATGTAATTGTAATTGGTTAAATAGTCTTGGAGAAAAAGAAATACAGGGAAAAATTCCTTGCCTTCATTTACATTAGCTGACTAGTTTGAAACAGAGAATAGGAGAACATTGATTTTCTTGTTTTGTTAACAGAGACTGCAGAAGAGCAAGCTATGTGCTGATGTTGGAACCTTGGATGAATCTCTACTCAGACGATGTCTGGAATTTTACAGCATAATGTCAGATTACCTTTTGAGGGTTGCTGATCCAGACAACAATGGGTATTTACTTTTAACATATGTGAAAAATGTTTCATATGCAACCACCATTTATTGGGACTTTTAAATTGTCCAAAGCTACAGAAAGTGCCAGATGCATAAGGCATTTTTAGATAAATATGAATTATAAGAATGATTAACCGTTTGGACTAACCACATTTCCCCAACAAATTTAGATATGTTATCACTGACACAGAGATTATATTACATTATTAAATATACTTTTTTCAGCTGCAAATATCGTTTGATCAGATAGTTATTCAGTAATGAACAAATTCTTTTGATTAGAATTAAAGGCAAGGGTTGAGGTCTGTTTTCATGAACAATAAACGTCAAAAGTAAATTCTTAAAATTAGTTGCAGTTGAACTGTTGTTTTTTTGTAGTGCTTACACTAGCATTTCTCCTTTAGATACTCCCCCATGACATTATTGTTAGAGATATAAGCCTGCTATTTCATGAATCCAGCTGTACTAAAAAGAGGAAAATTTGTCTCTTCTGTCCATCTCATATAGACAAAGGGCAATAACTCTTTACCATTACCTCCTCTTGCCACCACCAGGTGTTTCTAGTTTTTGAGCTTCTCTTCTATACAACAAAAAAATTGTATGAGATATGTCCACGAAATGAAAGCCAAATTATTAAAGTCAAACCATCCGTTGAGGATTTTGGATTTATTTAGGTTAGTATTCATTCCTAAACTGGTGTTAATTATTTTTTGAATTTTGTGAATATTTTGTGAAATTTTTACATTTTCTTAGACTTGGCAATGTTTGGACCACATGTCACAACTTGCTATTATTGATGTGTGTTGTTATTCATGGTTTCACAAACATTGCCTATTGCTTTCTCATCCAGTTAGTAAAGGGTGTTGTGACTCATCAGTTTATACATTTTTGTTGTGTTTTATCTTGTTGTTTCAGTGAAACCTGTTAGTGGAGTGTAATAAATGCAGTAAGTTCAAGGCTAAGGAAGAATGCATGAGTTGTGCCTTGTGTGTTCAAAATGTACTTATCTGTTCTTTGCAGTGTGTGCACTTTTTGGTCTGAGAGGGCATTGACAACAGTTTTACAAAAGTTGGCAAAAACAAAGAATGAGGGTGACAATGATGCAAATTTTAAAATTCCTACAAGTGTACACACATTTTTAGGTGACCAAGGAACATAAGGCCAACCACATATCCCAGCAGTGCCTTCAGGACTGTAAGTCCGGGCCAGGCACATGGGACTTTTTACAGATCCACTAGATCTATCCTTTACTATCATATCGCTCTCCATGATCATCCAACCAGTCAAGCCATCTCAATCATACTAGACCCATTCAAGTTGCAAGGTCTACAGCTTCTTTTTTCATCAATTACTGAGATCTTGATTATAGATTGTCTTTTGTAACATGCCTACAGCTGTACACAGTTACAATGACGGGGCTGTTAGTGATAGATCCATCTTGCCTGGCATAAGACTACACAAGCACATTACTTCATGGATTTTAGTGATAGATCCCGGCGGTCCAGCCATGCTGGTACTGACACCAACCAGACATTCTTCCTCATGGCTGGTAAGCGATGTTAGCCATATTCCCTGTGAACCAGCTGTCCATACTGGTAGGACAAAATCGTCTATCAGAGTCAGCTTTTCCTTTAGTCGCTGCTTACTTGCAGGGTATTATCTGTCAGATATACAGAAATGATGGCATTGTGTCATTGTTACCACAGGGAATGGTTTATCCTAAAATGGAAGCAGACCGTGAACAGTCTGGTACAAGACACATTCCACTTTCTGTCATACTGAACTCCAGGCATTAGATATAAATTAGCAGCAATTAACATGTCTGTCCCCACTTTTTATAAAGTCGTTTTTTCTTTTTATAAATCCCGGAACATTGTTGCCATGTCTTTTATATTGGATTATGGCTTCCATGGCAATTTTCTGACTGGCAGGAAAACTCAGTCAGTGAACATGCCTTGGAGACAAGAGCTCAGATTGCTCTGTCATTAATAGAGCAGGTCATCGTTCAATGGTAAATGTGTTGATTGACTCTGGCAATCTTATCTTGATATGTTGTTATGTGTGTTTTCACTCCATGATGTTTGAAAAAAGAAAACATGCTTTGGATTGAAGGAGTTAGGAGGCAGGCAGATTAAGAACTACCTTCTAACATGCCACTCCACCTGTATTCTAGTTTTAGAAACCAGCCACCACTGCTGCAACAGATGGAATAATGGAAAGCCAAAAAAAAGGGATTGTTTACCTCCCAAGTACTGTTCAGACTCAACCTTATGCCAATCTGGGAGGTACCCTTATAGGGAGGTAAGAAACCAAATTGTTCAACTCCAAAAGTTTCTCTCTCCCACCTCCACTGCCCACAGATAGTGTAACAATGGGTGCCTGCATTTCCAATCACATTGAATCAACTTTTTTCTGCCAAATGAATGGGTGGTCCAAGTCATTGCAGATGGATTTCATATTTCCTTTGTTCCACCGCTCCTCAGTCTTCCTGTCTATTTCTAACTAGTGTGCCATCAGATCACACCATTGGGGCAGAAAAACTTGGTTTCTTACCTCCCTGTAAAGGTACCTCCCAGATAAGGTGAAGGACAAAATTCCTCAGCAACCGTCACTCATCAGATCACAGGCTGTGATGATTGTACCAACACAACAATTTCTGTTTTATATTCACAGCTGTTCTGTACCAGAAAGGCCAATGGCAAATTGAGGTTCATCATAGACTTCAGTCACCTCAGTCTGTGTCTTACAGCCGATTACATACATGTCCCTATTCACCCGTTATCATGAAAATTCCTTCAGTTTGCTTACTGTAACAAAGTTTACAAATTTTTGAGTCTTTATATTGAGTATCTGCTCCTAGGTGTTTGCTAATTTAAGGAATGCATTGTCACCCTGAAGGTCAACTTCCTCCACAGCAACAGTGGCATATCTGGATGATCTCCTCCAAAGACATGTGGTAAAAAAGCCTGTCAGTTCTAGAAGGACCTACTCTACAAGAAGACGGCTCTGGTTATGTCTCACAACTCCATAGTGGTAACTTACCTCCTCAAACGGAGTGTACCAAATCATCTGACCCATGCATACTAGTTTGGCAGTTTCCTTGTCAATGCTGCCAGCTTCAGATCAACACACAAATCAGACACATTCCTGTCAGACTCAATTTCTTGGCTGACATTCTCCCTGAATGTGTCTGTTTATCCATACAGAATAGTCCATTAATCTGTTGGATTTGTTTGCTTTGGGGGCATCTGACAAGAGACCTTTTGTAGCAAGGTGGAACCCCAATGGGCCACCTTTGTCTTATGGGTTCTGGACCCAAAAGCTTGGGCCATAGATTCACCATCAGTCAGTTGGGAAGGGTTATGAGCCCCCCACTGTCATAGTACCAAAAAGAATGTAGAATAAATATGGGTTCAGATTTGCAAGATAATTCTGATAGCTCTTTGATGGTACAAGTCCTGAGTCAATGATTACTCAAGCTAGCAAGAGACCTACCCAGGAATATTATGGCCAAACTGTATCTCTTCATGGTCGCAGGTGATCTACCCCTGCCCTGACCATCTTCTCTTTCATTGCTTTTGTAAATATAGCCATGCAAGAGAAGTAATTGAGATCTTTGCTAGTGAAGAGAATCTTAAGGGTAAAAAGGCCCTCCACTCTGCATGCTTGTGATGGAAATGATCTGCATGCTTGTGATGGAAATGATTGCATGCTTGTGATGGAAATAATCTGCATGCTTGTGATGGAAATAATCTGCATGCTTGTGATGGAAATGATCTGCATGTTTGTAATGGAAATGATCTGCATGCTTGTGATGGAAATGATCTGCATGCTTGTGATGGAAATGATCTGCATGCTTGTGATGGAAATGATCTGCATGCTTGTAATGGAAATGATCTGCATGCTTGTAATGGAAATGATCTGCATGCTTGTGATGGAAATGAACTGCATGCTTGTGATGGAAATAATCTGCATGCTTGTGATGGAAATAATCTGCATGCTTGTAATGGAAATGATCTGCATGCTTGTAATGGAAATAATCTGCATGCTTGTGATGGAAATAATCTGCATGCTTGTAATGGAAATGAACTGCATGCTTGTAATGGAAATGATCTGCTTGCTTGTGATGGAAATGATCTGCATGCTTGTAATGGAAATGATCTGCATGCTTGTGATGGAAATGATCTGCATGCTTGTGATGGAAATGAGCATGTTTTCGGGGACTAGTTTTGAGTCAAGAACATAGTCCCTTTGAGTCTATCAATTCCTCAGCTAGCTGACTTTTGTTTCCTCTGGCTTTACGGGGAGAAAGAGCAGTCACCAGCTGCCACCAGAAGCTACTGCTTCATGATATTTGATTCAATCAGGCATCATGGAAGAAGAGATATCGGTCATGATAAGGACCTACCAGACTTACATCCCAATTTTGATTTGAATAGGCCAAAATCCTTCACTCTGCATCCAAACTGGAATCTGTCCGTCTTATCATGGCTCAATTCAGTAAAATGTGAGCTATTAATCTGGACCTCGGTGAATCTGTTATCATACTAACCTGTGTCTGTAGATAAGATGAGAGCAACTGCCATGCAGTATTCTGTCCCAGCCCTTAAGCACTACCTGAAGCACACACAGAGACAAGACATGGCAAATGCAAAGGATTCTTTCTCCCAGTGAAGGCGATAAAGCAGGATATCACTTCCTAAGTCTTTGTGGCTTAATTGGGTTATATGCTCAGCATACTCTGATGTCACTAAAGATCGGAGTCACCTCGTGAAAATTTCAGCTTATGAAATTAGAGCAGTCCTGACTTCAGATATAACTTTTTGATTCCAAGACATCATAGAAGCTGTTGGCAGGCATGCAGTGTCAACCTTCTTGACATTTTTTTCTCAGGAATTTAATTTTACAGAGACAAAACCTGAATCTGGTGGATTCTGTGGCTATGGCCCAGATGACCACCAGACCCATTTAAACCAAAAGTCTCTTTGCTTCACTGGATTCGCCAATGAATTTTGATGGTAACAAAATTTCAATAATCATCTTCTTAACCCTGACAAGAGCAGTCACAGATCATGTGACCATATCCTGTGTTGCTTTTAGTTGGAGAGTGAATTATATAGGGAATCCAATCTTTCTTCCGTAGAAGGATACTGAGAAATAGGTTGAATCCTCAGCATTCCCTCCTCCAATTTCCTATTTTCCTATCATGAATGTGATCAGGGGAAAGTATTTGAAGAATAAAGCGAAGTTTTAAGTAAATTATGTTTCTCTTATGTTTTACCTGATCACATTTCTTAAGAAACCTCAGCAGCCCCGAAGCCCCCATGTGAGCATCGTCATTGGCATATTGCTCATCTTAAATAGTAGCAAAACCTCGGGGTTGCATGGGAGGTTTTTTGCAGGAGTTATTGCCCTTTTGTCTATATGAGATAGAAATGATGACTTTTTGTATTTTTAGTAGGATTATATTTTGGAGTTTGTAGGCTTATATCCCTAACATTACTAACATTAATATGATATGGTATGTATTTTTGGACAAACATAATTTACTTAAAAATTAAATTTCTTTGTGAACCTCTCTAAATCAGATTTGAACATCAACAATGTGTGGCAAAGTACAACATCTGGATTGAGGAATTATGTACATTTGTTTCCAGATTCGCAATTCCAAGCATATATATTAACCATTGTATAGCTTGAGTCATGTTTCAGTATCTCTTTTCAGAAATTCCTTACCACTTCCTTCAGAGGCATCCTTTCAATTTACGGCTCTTCCAGAGTTTTATCTGGAAGATATTGCTGATTTTGTCCTCTTTGTCTTACAGTAAGTTAAAATGTTTTTATTCCTAAATTATGAATTTCAGAAAAGGCTATTTTATTTAATTCTATATGTGGATTGAAGAATGCCATTTTTTTTTAGGGGTGCCAAAAAGATGAATAGTCAGAACAACTGAAATAAAGGATCAAACCCTACCCCTACAGTAGAAACAAATAAGAATGTTGCATCTCTCTCATGTATATTTACATTCCAAAGACCCACTGTCAATCATGAATATAAACATGTATATTGACATTCAAAAGACCCACTGTCAATCATGAATATAAACATGTGCAGCAGGCTTGTAATAGGTGCACAAATCAGATGGGGGAAATTTTTATATAGATATTCCATGGTGGCAGCCATCATAAAAGATGACATTTTCATTAAATATGATGACACCATATAGTTAATATTGTGTATCACTTTCAGATCTGTATTTGCTTCTACATAAGTATTAGTGTTATTCTTCTATCGTTTCCTCTCAAACTAATAATTTATAAAAATATTTTTTTGTTTAAAAAAAGCAATAGTATATACCTTCACACAACAAACATATTTTATTCTTCTCTTATGTTTTTAATGATTAATTATTACTTGACAACAAGCAGATAAACTACCTCAGAAATATGTAACACCTAATTGACATTTCCAGTAAAGTCAGATGGGGAAGTTTTATTCAATCAGATTACCAAAAAATTCTTAGGGGATGATCATAAAAGTTGTTTTAATTTGCATTTTGTTTTCTTAATTCGGGACCATGCTTCATATATTTTGTTTGAAATGTATGATATATTGACACACAGTGTTATAGTCAGTAACACGTGGTATGAGCGAATAATATATTGATACACAGTGACAGATTATAGTGAGTAACACATGGTATGAGTGAATGATATATTGACACACAGTGACAGATTATAGTCAGTAACACATGGTATGAGTGAATGATATATTGACACACAGTAACAGATTATAGTCAGTAACACATGGTATGAGTGAATGATATATTGACACACAGTGACAGATTATAGTCAGTAACACATGGTATGAGTGAATGATATATTGACACGCAGTGACAGATTATAGTATGTAACACATGGTGTGAGTGAATGATATATTGACACACAGTGACAGATTATGGTCAGTAACATATGGTGTGAGTGAATAATGTATGATATGTTGACACACAGTGACAGATTATAGTAAGTAACACATGGTGTGAGTGAGTGATCTAATGTGTATAGTACAGGACAAGCAATAATTCATTTATAGTGTTTTTGATCAGTACAAGAGAAAGATGATGATATTACATGAGAATTAACAAATTCTGCAAATTCAGTTAAAAAATAACATACTACACAATTGTTTCCATTGATTTTCATGCAATACTGTTAGGTGGTTTTATTTTGATTCTAACAATTTTTATGAATGCAAGTTTTAGATAGTATTTCTTACAGGGCAGATTTTATTTTGTGTTATTTTTATTCCTTATACATTTCCTTGCAGGTTTATGCCTAATGTGTTGGATGACCCAAGCACAGACAGAGTGATACAGCTTTTGATAGTAATGGTGTGTAGCAGTGGGACATACATCAACAACCCTTACCTTGTAGCCAAACTTGTAGAAGTCATGTATGTAATGAATCCCTCAGTTCAGCCTCGAGTAGAGAAGGTGAACCAGCGACTGGTCATGCATCCCCTGGCTTTGGGTTATCTGGCACCCTCCCTGATGCAGTTCTACACAGGTACTGGAAGGCGGGCTCAGTTTTTCATGTGGAAACAATGTTCAGACTTCTTTTCTTTGTGCATATTGTGTATGATTAACCAGTAATGACCAGTGAAAAGCATTCAGTGTGTATAGAAATTCAGTATGAATGTAATAGATACTAACTTAAACCAGTTATGTATTTTATATGGAAATTCATTTATTTATTTTTACAGTTTTCAATGATTTCTGCCTGATGCAGCATTTTACATCAATAAAGGTACATATTTTAGATTCCTCTGACATGCACAGCAATGAAGGAACTAGTGGCATAGATCTCAGTTACCACTTTTTGTATATGACGTCATTTTTCACAATTAGACTAGTCTTGTTGAGGTTTTTATGCCTTACCATGAATATGAATATAGTATAGGCTGATCCATCCATCCTGTGCTTCAGTTTGTGTCCCAGAATTAGGCTAATCCATCCATCCTGCACTTGAGTTTTTATGTCCCAGAATTAGGCTAATCCATCCATCCTCAGCTTCATTTTGTATATCCTAGAATTCTTGTATGTGTTATGTATATTTGATTTAAATATATCTGATTTAATATATATTTATTTGAATTTAATTGTTTGTTTGTCAGCTTTAAATTTTATTTATTTTTCATTACATGCTATTGTAATGTAAATTTATTCACCTGAGATGATACTTTTTCCAGAAAATAGTTTGACCTTGACTGTTTTAGTAAACACCTGGTGTTGATCTAGATCCTGACCTTGATTCAAAATTAGTAACAACCACGTAAATAAGTTCTATTTTTATTTTAAAAGTGATTGGTTGTTGTCGAGGTCATGATGGAACTACTGAGTTAAGATGTAAACAATTTTTTTAGTTTTTTATTTCTTCGAGTAAAATGATCGGTTTTCATCAGGGCCACACTGGGTGTACGTGATCTTTAACAAGTACATAATTTCGATGTTGTTCTGGAACATGATCATATTACCCTTTTTTGCATTTTAGAATATGATATAACTTTTGTTTTGGAGAGCTGTTCTCAGCATTAGTTGGGCTGTTACACTGGAAGTTGTATGTTGTGCTGTTTGGAGTTATTTCAGATTACTTGGATTCAAAAGGATTCATTCTTTTTTTCCTGGAAAATATGTGTGCTCATATAAAATTCCTGAGCAAAGACAGCTCTTATAAAAATTTATTCAGATTTCCAAAACTGGAGTGATATTTCTTGTTTCTACAAGGAACTGTATACTTCAACACTACGTCATCGTCTTCCATCTTGGATTCTTCATTGGGGCTCGAACTTTAAATCATTCGAACATTTTGTTATTAGGACTACTAAAATTTCATTCGTGGATTTTTTGGGATTCGATTCTTAAAACCCATAAGTTCATATTTTTTCATTTTTGTGGAATTTTTCCAAGGAAATAAATTATTGTATTTTTTTAAAGCTTGTTGTTTTCACTCTTTATTGTGTTACTGTTTATTTGAGCCTAAACACGTAACATAAGAGTATGTGCAGCTACTCATGCATCTTTCCATGGACTGTGTTGAAACTTGACAGATACTGATATGTTCCAGCATTATGTGCTAACTGAATTGTTCAAGAGTTGTGTCCCTTGTTTGTCTTTCAAGTAGATAATATATGAAATTTCCTATGTGCAAAAAACAGTCACACACACACACACACACACACACACACACACATATATAATAAAAGTATTTTAAAATGAAAAAATTGAAAATAGAAATATAAAAGGTCTTAAGCTGTGTTCGATTGTTTAAGGTTGTTTTCCAGAATTTATTCTACTATCTTTCTAACACAAGTTTTAAGTAATTACAAATTATGACCAGTTTGTTCTCCCTCGGGTAAGCATTTATTAATTTATTAGTAATGAAGAATGAGAGAAAAAGAAATGGAAGATTAACTATCAGTAGACAATATGCACTTTTGGTGAGCAAAGTCTGCAGTATTCTGAACACAACATCCTTTATATTAAAGAGAAACATTGATCAGCCCTGGATCAGCAGTCAAACAGTTGAAGACAAAATACACTCAACTGTCAGAAGTTTGTACTTGCCATTTCATGTTGGGGAAATGAATTTTTAGCCATATATATATATGAAAATTCTTGTGTCTGCCACTAGACTCACAGCTTTTTACAAAGTGTGTTTGACATTTGGCAGACATTATTCACATCAGGTGAACAGATGCATGCCATTCTGTGATCATGCTGTTATGTTTTTTTCCCCAGACTTATGCCCCATTTTGGGGTTAAATGTATGCACTTTGTGTGAGAATTGCTGTGTGTACCACTAACTTCTGATGAATTGTCGAGGCAGACATTATAAGGGCTCCAGAAATCAGTGTAGCATTATAGTAATCTATGTCAGCGTATCCTTCTGTCATTCCATCTTTCGTTCTCCTATCTGCTCATCAACAATTTGGTTTCCTGGGAATAGAGACATGTTGGATTTCAATTAAATTTGGTATGCAGCTTTGCATTGATATGACCTCAGATGAGTTTGGATTACCTGCCTTGTCTGTCATCATTTAGAGAAGATATCACCCCAGCTTTGGTTTCTGTAGCAAAACTACGAAGGATTATTGGATTTCAGCCAGACTTATCATACTGTTCTATATTGTTGAGACTTGAACAAATTTGATTTCCAACAAGCCAGTACTTGTCAGTCCTCTTGACTTTTGTTTCTGAGAATAACTTTATCAAGGGTGTGTGTGTATGCATGTCTGTGTGACTTAGATTTTTAACACAGCTTTAACAATTTTCCATTCATATCACTACAATGTTTGCATTTTGGCAGTTTATAGAGATGTCTAGCACTGGAGCATCATGCCACAGACATGTAGCATCATGTCCCACCCAGTCACAATATCCTGACACCACGCCAACCAGTCCTAATACTAATCTCTCTTTTTAGCACAAGATAGGCTATACATGGCGGCCAGTATAACTGGTGGAGGAAGAACCCTGGAAAACCCAGGGAAGAACCACCGACCCACGAGAAGCTACTGGTAGGCTTTCCCACGTACCCACTCTGGCCTAACCTTGGTCTCAAACCCATGCAGACAGAGGTGTGACGGCAGTGATCCGTAATGATGAGTGATTTAGACCACTTGGCCACTTGGGGCCCCTACTTCACTCAGTGAATGTCCTCATTATCAAAACTCTGATGTATTCCTTCTTAGATAAATGCTTGAATAGTCAGATTCAGTCAGGACTGGGGATTAATCATTGTAGCTGTTTTCTTTACAATAGTTTATATTTTTTCGAAGCCAAAGCATCAATGCAATTGCTGTGTCACATGCATGTCATTGAACTATGTCATTGGGAAGATATATACCATGGAACAATCTTTGTTCATTATGTTCAGTTGAATTCTTCAAACATATTCTATATTATTGTCATATCCTTTACTTGCAGATATTGAAACAACTGGATCAAGTAGCGAATTCTATGACAAATTCAGCATTCGCTATCATATCAGCTGTATTTTTAAGATGTTGTGGACTGTTCCATCCCACCAAATCAAGATCATAGAGGAAGCAAAGTATGTGTCATTATTCTTTTGGGTTCTCTGTCTGTATTCAAATAATAGAATAGTGGGTAAAAATTTCCTTCTTCAGCTAAAGTTGCAGACCTTTCAGTTTAAATGTTAGCTCAAGAGTGAAATTATTCATTCTAAAGGATATAAAGTTTTATGTTAGCCCAAAGCTTTTTGAAAAAAGGCAGGGATTTATTGATTTTGCCTTTCTGGAAATATGTGCTTACATATATGAATACTGTATATAATCACTTATAAGTCTAATCAAATTGCAACAACAAAGATCCTGATCTGCCATCACATAATGCACCTGCAGATCAGGGTTTTTTTTGTTTGTTCTACTGATTACTCCTGACAAACAGCACATACACAGATCTGCCAGCACATTATGTGACAGCAGATGTGGGTCTGTGCAGTTTGCAGTTGAACTTGTCTTATAAGCAGGTATATATGGTATGGTTCTAGCCCTGCTCTGCTTAAAATGGAAACTTTAAACCTTCAGATATGATTCAAGAATGGTCTCTAAATGTGCAAAACAATTTAAGATTTTTTCTAATGAAAATTATCAAGTTCTAAAAAGTATGGCTGTGTTTTGGTCATCTTAGCAAAATGTAACTGTCAGAAATAATTGTAGAAACTTATTTATATTTGCTGCCACTGGATATTGTGTATTTTTTACTTTCTGCTGTGTTGTATTCTTAGTGGGCATGAAAAGCTGAACTCACATTATGAACTACATTATCTCATATGTACATCCTTACTACCTTGACGCTCCACAATCATCCTTTGGGTCACATTTGTACTACCTCCCCATTCCACATTCATCCTTTGAGGTTATATCTATACTACCTCTCCACTCCATGCTCATTCCATTGATTATATCATTACTCTCTCTCTGCACCACATCTATTCCCTAGGTATTACACTTAGTACCTCCTGACTCTACACTCATCCCTTGGGTAATATCCTTGGTACCTCCTGACTCTATACTCATCCCCTGGGTAGTATCCTTAGTACCTCCTGACTCTAAACTCATCCCCTAGGTAATATCCTTAGTACCTTCTGACTCTAAACTCATCTCTTAGGTAATATCTTTAGTACCTCCCCACTACACACTCATCCTAGGTAATATCCTTAGTACCTCCTGACTCAACACTCATCCCCTGGATAATATCCTTAATACCTTCTGACTTGACACTCATCCCCAGAGCAATATCCTTAATTCCTTAATACCTCCCCACTTCACACTCATCCCTTAGGTAATCTCCTTAGTTCATCTCGACTCTACTCTCATCCCATGGGTTATATCCTTATTGTCCCCCCATTATACGCTTATCCATTGGGTCATATTTTTACCAACTCCCCATTCCACTTTTATTCTCTGAGTCATATCTTACTACCTCCCACTCCCCACTCATCTCCAGGGTCATATCCTTGGTACCTCTTCACTCAACACTTATTTCAGGGTTATATCTTTACTACTGCTTCGCTCCACTTAGATCTCCTGGATCATATCCTTACTACCTTCCTACTCCACTCCACTCAGATCTCCTGGATCATATCGTTACTACCTTCCTACTCCACTCCACTCAGATCTCCTAGATTATATCGTTACTACCTTCCTGCTCCACTTCACTCAGATCTCCTAGATCATATCCTTACTACCTTCCTACTCCACTCCACTCAGATCTCCTAGATCATATCGTTACTACCTTCCTGCTCCACTCCACTCAGATCTCCTGGATCATATCCTTACTACCTTCCTACTCCACACTCATCACCTGGGTCATATTATTAATACCTCGCTACTCCATGCTCATCCACTTGGTCATTTCCTTACTACCTCGTTACAAGCCATTACACACCTTATCCCTGATTCATAAATTGGAATCAGTTAAGAACTTCTCCAAAAGATCCAACTTGGAGAGGGGGGTGCGAAATAGGTAGGTGTGGAATTGTATTTTGAAAAAACAAATTTCTAAGTCAGTATAGGTTTCTACCTCTCATGCACTTTTTGTGTTAAATGTCAGAAGATATGCATTGTTTTGTGAGACAGTTACATTTCCTTTTAAATTTCGTTATGCTTAAAATTGTTTGTTTTAAAAACTGCATCTTTTGGTCCTAGACATAATTTTTGGTTGAATCTTTGATCTGGGTAGAAGAATGCTTCGTATATGTGTATCTAATGTGTTGATTATATGTACTCTGTTTAATTCACTTTAATTTTATTGCAACTCCTTTTATTTCTGATAGACTTAAGAAAAAGTTCTTTTTGTACATATTTTTCAGCTCTGGTAAGCAGTTTGTGAAGTTTGTAAATATGTTGATGAACGACACAACATTTTTGCTTGATGAGAGTCTTGACTGTCTGAAACGAATTCATGAGGCACAGGAAGAAATGGACAATAAAGTGGAGTGGGACAACAAACCCAGGGTAAAGATCATTCCATGTATCAAAGTATTTGTTAACAATAAACCTGATTTACCTGTCATGCAATTCACACAAACAGTTCTTAACAGATTTATGTTGGGCAGCCTAGACAGTGTAAGTGATGCTTAAGGTGGTGTCTGAGATGGAGGAAACTGGTATGTGCACTGCATGGATCAGCAACACTTTATTGCATCACTGTGGTGATTGAACCTTGAACAGTCACGATAAAATGCAAATGTGATCACCAGTTTTCTATTTATGCCTCAACCTATGCTATGTCTTATTTAAGTATCCGTGTTTTTAATGCAAAAACATGTAATAGTTTTTAAGGTATGAAGATACATATCTCACCTGTGACAACATATAATAATTTATCAGCTATGAAGGTGCTTGGCTCAGATTTATTGATTTCTTCCTGGAATTTTCAGAGGTAGCAGAAGTTTTGAGTCATTTGAGATACAGTTGCCATATGGATTATTTGGATGTTTACCCTAAACATTTGTATAGTCACTCCAGGCTTTCATGTGATTAGATTGGTCAAGTAGACTTGTTACCGCTTACTCCACTGTAGCATCACACTGTGCCAAGACATCTTCAATGTATAATGTCAGAAAAAATAAGAAAGCTTATTTTCCCTGATTCCCCTTGTTGATATGTGAAGTTAAGAGAAATGTATTGTGATAAATTTTGCATATTACTTAGTAGTTGGGAATACACTGTTTTGCTTCATCATTAATAGTAACCTACAACACCTCAAACTTGCCTTTGTGGTGAATTTCACTATCAGACCTTGCTAAATACATAGAAATCTACAGACTGTTAGGGCAATTTTTATTGCAGAATCCCATGATCTGGGTGTTTTTGACTGCATTAAATAAATATATAGTTAGATTACATAGAAATAAATGTTCGGGTACCGACCAGACGAGCAGTTCTCAGGAAAACTAGTCATCTTCTCAACTTGACCATGTAAACATTGACTGTGCAGAGGAAAACTTTACTATTTATTCATCCCTGGGTTAAGTGATGTGGATTTGCACCTTGATAATATCTGTATGTATTTTCTACCTATAACAAGCTCTCAACCTAAGCATTACTTAACATCTAGTGTACATAAATTTTTGATTACTTTGGCTGATTGGATTCCTTTTTGTCACAAAGAAAGCCAGCTTTGTTCTTTTCACATGCACACAATGCAAACTTCATAATGAAAATATTATGTTCCGAGTGAAGAGAGGAGTAAAAGCCCATAGTACCAAGCTTTAATGGGTTCAAGTGTAAAAGCCCATAGTACCAAGCTTTAATGGGTTGAGTTGGTTCTTTAGAGTGAAGGAACCCTGAACATAAGCAAGCAGTTGTTTTCTTACCAAGACTGTCCCATTTATAAAAAGAAAAAATTCTGGTATAGATTTAGAGGAATTATACTCTGAGTTTGAAAATCCACTGAACAAGGTAGATGAAGTGAATAAAAATAAATTGATTTTAAAAATAATTTCTGCACCAGGAGCTGCAACAGAATCAAACTCGGCAGTTGGCTATGGATGAAAGGCAGTGCAGGTCATACCTTACCCTGGCCACAGAGACTGTGGACATGTTCCATTACCTGACAGACAAGATCCAGAAACCTTTCCTTATTCCAGTTAGTAGCTCTTCTGCATCTCTCTCTCTCTCTCTCCCTCTCTCTCTCTCTCTCTCTCTCACACACACACACACACACACACACACTCACACACACACAGTTTCTAAATATTTGAGAATTTACAGTGTTAACATTTTTCAGGGCTCAAATTTGATATTTTTTTTACTGTGTAATTTTATTGCAAGTGGAAAAAAAATCAGCTTAAAAAAATTACTGGCAATTTTTTGTTTGCCATTTACTTTTTTTATATGCTGTAAGCCAGGGATTTGGTAAAAAGAAAAAGCTGTGTTCATTTTTTGTCCATTTAAATTGTAATTATTATTGTCATTTTGGAAAAAGAAAAAATTATGTGCCCCGCTGATTGTTTTTCTATTTTAGATGTGATTTTTTAAAGGGCAATATAATGCATTTGACAAGAAAAAAGAATTAATTTAGTATATTTGCGTTTCTTAGGTGGAACATCTTTAGAAAATCTCAAGCACTAAAATATTTTGGCATCACAATTAATAGTGCAAATAGTGCAAAGACATGGTATGGTTCATATTATAAAATATTCCGAAAGGCAAATCATGCTTTAGGCCTAGTTAGATCTAATTTGCCCACAAAATGTAAAAGAAATAGCTTTCCAAGGTTTAGTTATACCTGTTTTAGAATAGCGTTGCATAGCTTGAGATCCCCACTCCTAAATATTACAGGATGAACTTAAAAAAATTCAAAGCATGCACTTGGATTGGCTTCGTCCAATTATGACTATAACACTATAAAGTATGACCTTACTTTTCAATAAGTGTCTTGGTTTCCCTTAAACTAACATAGATTGGAAAACTGATCATAAAAAATCCTGCTTTTAAAGACCATTGCTATGTAACTACCTGCTTTTAAAGACCATTGCTTTGAGACTATCTGCTTTTAAAAACCATTGCTTTGAGACTATCTGCTTTTAAAGACCACTGCTATGAGACTATCTGCTTTTAAAGACCATTGCTTTGAGACTATCTGCTTTTAAAAACCATTGCTTTGAGACTATCTGCTTTTAAAGACCACTGCTATGAGACAATCTGCTTTTAAAAACCATTGCTATGAGACTATCTGCTTTTAAAGACCATTGCTTTGAGACTACCTGCTTTTAAAGACCATTGCTATGAGACTACTTGCTTTTAAAGACCATTAATATGAGACTACCTGCATTTAGAGACCATTGCTATGAGACTACCTGCTTTTAGAGGCCAGATACTCATTGTATGGATTGATAAATTGTATAGTGTTTGACAACCTGCCTTGGGAGACCAGGATGTTTTGGCAGAATGGGTAGTCTTTCAAGACAGGTTCTACTGCAGTACCTTTTTACGTAGGTTTGAAAAAATGCAGCCAAAATGCCTGTTACTGTTTGACTGAACAAAAAAGAACTAGTAGAAATCAGCATCAGTGTACTGACAAGATACCCATGCTCAAGTGGATAGTTATTAAAATAATATCTCCCTGCAAAAATAACATAATGGAATTTTGATTACAACTAATAATTACAATTGCTGAATCTCCTTAAACCAAATTGATGCATTTTCAAAATTAGTGTTATATATTTTGTTTTAAACATAGTTTGGGGGATAGTTGTGTGGTGCATTAATGTTATTTTTTTATTGGTGTGCATCAGAGTTGAGCTAAGACCACAGTAATCTTGTCTGTGTGCCTAAAAGCATTTCTGCACTTTAGCAGTAATGTTATTATGGCATGGCACTGTACTAATCAAGATGACACATACAGATTTGCATTGTATGGCATGGCACTTTACTAATCAAGATGACACACATACAGATCTGTATTGTACGTCATGGCACTGCATGAATCAAGATGACACACAGATCTGTATTGTACGTCATGGCACTATATTAATCAAGATGACACACAGATCTGTATTGTATGTCATGGCACTGCATGAATCAAGATGACACACGTACAGATCAGTATTGTACGTCGTGGCACTGCATGAATCAAGATGACACACATACAGATCTGTATTGTACGTCATGGCACTGCATGAATCAAGATGACACACATACAGATCTGTATTGTACGTCATGACACTGCATGAATCAAGATGACACACATACAGATCTGTATTTTACGTCATGGCACTGCATGAATCAAGATGACACACATACAGATCTGTATTGTATGGCATGGCATTGTACAAATCAAGATGACACACGTACAGATTTGTATTTTCTGGCATGGCATTGTACTAATCAAGATGACACACGTACAGATTTGTATTTTCTGGCATGGCATTGTACAAATCAAGATTACACATATCCAGATTTTTGCATTTTTGGACTACCAGCTTCACCAGATTAATCAGAACTAATTAGAGACAACTATTTCATTCTTTTGGACATAATAATGAGTGATACAAATATCAGTGATCAGTCATCTTACAATAATACCAGCAGAGTATGTTATCAGAAGAGACAAAGGAACAGATTTTATATAAATGAAGATAATATTAAAGAAGTATTTTTGAATTTGTGAATGAAATGGTGGAACTCAACAGAGTTATCCTACATCCTATTGTAAATATAATGGTTGTGCCCGAATCCAATATGTATTATCAATACATACATATATGGCCACAATTTTAGGTCGCAAGCTAAACAAATTGATAATTGCCAAAAGCGAGTTTGATTTTGCTTTTCAGAATGATGCATGTACCAAAAATAGATGGGGTAGTTGTGGGATAATAAAATCGGGTGAAAAAATGCGTGCTTTTGATACAATGAAGACAAAACTAGTCTGAAATACACTTGTATTTCAACAACTCACATTTGTATAATACCATCCATATTGTGTTTAATACTGTACACGTATATATAAAAAGAATCAATGAATTTTAGTATATATCACATAAAATGTATCCATCAGTCACATCCCCTTAGACAACACAAATAACACATATATAAAAAAGGTAGTTCTTGTTTGATCAATATTCCATTGTCAACAAACATGTGTCACTAAACAATGCACTATGATATTGTCACAAGTAGCACATAGATATTGTTGTTTACATGCTGTATGTACATGTACTTAAACTGGCCTAGATTTTGGTTAGCAGAAGATGGCTTTCATCTTGCCAAGGCTACCCAGGGAAAATGAAAACTTGTGAACAAATTAAAAACACAGCCAGATATCTATGTTTTTAAAAGATTGGAAATTTAATTTCTGTTTAATGCTTCAGTAGCGATCGTAAGCATACAAGTTGTTCTGAAAAAAGGAAATTTTCATGGCACATTAAATGTTTTCAGTCACTTTGGAAAATGCAACAATCCATCAGATTCAATTATATTTATTTACATTTGGTGCTGACTTCCTTTGATGAAAAGGGCTTCATTTTTATTGAAGATTGTAATCGGCTTGCTTTAATGAAGGGTGCATGTGTTATTGAAGTCACTGCTAAAGAACAACTTTGGAGGATGAAACAAATGCCTGTTTGTTACTCTGGTGGTAACATCAAATAACTATAGAACATTGAGACTAATTTTTTTGATCATTTGCCTGGAACAATTGGTGCTCAAAGGTATCAGTTTCCTTTGAAGTTTCAGCAAAACTATTTTTTCTGAATATGTTAAAACAAAAATTATCTGTTTGGTTGGTTGGTTATAGTCTTTCTGTTCCTGCCTTCAAAAGATGGCTACTTGTAGCTGGTCCAGTAGCATGACTATTTGAGTGTATCACAGCATACCGGTACTCAGGCCAGATGTCAGCATAAGCAGATTATGATACAATGCACTGTTAAGATGGTTTGTCAATATGAACAAAGAATCTGTTTATGTAATAATAGATAGATTCCAGTGCATTTTATATCCAAGTTTGCAGCTTTCTTTCACAGTGCATTTTAATTTCTCAACTCCAAACCCTTGACTGTATATACAAGCTTAAACAGCCAATAATGTTATGCCCCAAAAGATTGTCAGATGGTATATTTTGTCGTCAATAAGGAAAAAGAATTACAATTTGCAACATTGGCAAAGCACAGTGTGATCTCTGAATAAACTTTTTATTCATTATTTTTCATACTTTTAAGAAGGAAAAAATATTTTTTCTTGTACAAGAAATATGCATGTTTATGAAATTTCAGGAGTCACAACACAGTCATTTTATATTAGAATTCATACAAGATCTCTTCCCAAATGATAGTAAACTTTTTACATGGTATTTTTTTAACTTTTAAGAAGACAAATATATTTTTTCTCATATGAAAAAAGCAACAACATGCATATGAAATTTTGGGAGCCACACCATGACCATGTTATTTCCAGATTCATGTTATTGTGAAGTGTGCTATAGTGGGGTCGCATGGTATGTACAGTATGTAGACCATTCCAGGAATTGGCTGTTATAATGGAGTGTGCTATAGTGGGGTCACACGGTATGTACAATATGTAAACCATTCCAGTAATTGGCTGGTATTGTGAAGTGTGTTAAAGTGGGGTCACATGGTATGTACAATATGTAAACCATTCCAGTAATTGGCTGTTATAATGGAGTGTGCTAAAGCATTGTCACATGGTATGTACAATATGTAAATCATTCCAGTAATTGGCTGTTATAGTGAAGTGTGCTAAAGTGGAGTCACATGGTATGTACAATATGTAAACCATTCCAGTAATTGGCTGTTATAATGGAGTGTGCTAAAGCATTGTCACATGGTATGTACAATATGTAAATCATTCCAGTAATTGGCTGTTATAATGGAGTGTGCTATAGTGGGGTCACATGGTATGTACAATATGTAAACCATTCCAGTAATTGGCTGTTATTGTAAAGTGTGCTATAGTGGGGTCACATGGTATGTACAATATGTAAATCATTCCAGTAATTGGCTGTTATAATGGAGTGTGCTATAGCATGTCACATGGTATGTACAATATGTAAACCATTCCAGTAATTGGCTGTTATAATGGAGTGTGCTAAAGCATTGTCACATGGTATGTACAATATGTAAATCATTCCAGTAATTGGCTGTTATTGTGGAGTGTGCTATAGCATGGTCACATGGTATGTACAATATGTAAACCATTCCAGGAATTAGCTGACAGATTAGCTGCCATGTTGAATTTCAACCTCCAGCAACTGTGTGGATCAAAGTGTAAGAATCTGAAAGTGAAGAATCCAGAAAAATATGGTTGGGAACCGAAGAAGCTTCTGAATTCTCTGACAGACATCTACCTTCATCTAGACTGTGATGAGTTTGCTGAATCCATAGCTAATGATGAGGTAATCTTGTGTATCCTCAGTATCCAACCATCTTCCTGTCTGCCTACCATCTATCTATTGCAGCCTGTCGATCTGCTTTTATTATTATGTTTGGTGTCTCAGTGTATATGGCACTGAAACTTGTTGAGTTTGTCTCACTGATGCATTATTGTGACCAGTAAATGGAATCTAAAGATTTCATACAAATTGGCTTTAGAATTATTCTTTAAATTTCCATTTTACCAGGTGCATTGGTGGCCATGACTACTTGATTTATGTCCCCTTTCATCATAATTTATTTTACTTACATTTTTTGTCTGTATATGTATTATTATCTCCTAATGCTAAGGTTAGGAGACATGCAAATAGTCTATGTTGTTCCATCCATCTGTTTTTCTATCTGACCTTCAATGTTTCCATCTATCCATCTGCCTAGTTAACACTATGTCATCTACATTTATTAATAGATCTGAACCAAATATGATGTGTAGATTTATCATAACAACAGCTCAGATGAGTTCAGTTATCACATTTTATGCATACTTTTAGAGGTTATACCAAGATCATCTCAAAATAGGCATTTACTAGTGCCCAGCAATAAGTCAGATAAGTTTGATGATAAACACAGATTGCACATGTTTCATAGAGTTATGGCCCTTTTATCATTGTTTGCACATATTAGAGTTATGGCCCTTTATCATCACAGTTTGCACATATTTTTCTTACAGTTATGGCCCATTATCATGACAGTTTGCACATATTTTTTAGAATTGTGGCCATGACTGCCTAAGCATTTGCATGCTAATGCACAAGCCTTTTTGAACACTGGCAACCACATGTTCAGTTTGATTTAAATCCAATTTGCTGTGAAGCTTCATCTAAACTAGAGTTTGGATGAATTTGATGATGATCATCTTTATCTTGATTTAAAGAATTATGACTTTTGTAGTCTTAGAATAGCTTCCTAGTGGCTTGCATTCACACATTCTTTATTGCTTGCAATCAGAACCACAATGAAGTTAAATCTTAACAAGAACTTGGATGAGTTTGATGATGACAAGGTTTTTAACCATGTTATACATAGTTATTACCTTGTTTCATTTAAACTATATTGACTGTAAAACTTCACCCAGCAAGGTCTGATGTGATGAGTAGATTTTAGCTGTAAAGTATTTCTACAGAGGTGATATTTCAGATCAAACTATGAATGTGCCCGATTAATCTCATATGAGGAAGATAATGAGCAACATATGTGCATGTTGATAATGTGATCTTGCATCTGAATGGCTTAGCTTGTTGGCACTTTGGAGACAATTTTTCTGATCCAGTTTTGATCAGTCTTGGAATATGGGTTTATATCATCAATAATTTGGATGATTTTAATAGTGAGCAAGATTCATATATATTAATGACCTGATCTTGCATCTGATTGGTTGTTACCTCTTTGAAAGCCACATTCTAATCCAGTTTAGATCTGACTTGGAATATAGGCTTACATCATCAGAATATAAGATGAGTTTGATAATGAGCAGATCCATGCATCTGATGGCTTGAACTTGTTCACTATAGATTGTGAACACTTGCAGTCATGTTTTACTCAAATCAGGTTTCCATTTCAGCTTATCAAGATCTGTCTATCTTTCCAGCCTCTCTTCTTATGACCATCAAAGCTCAGCAGCTCTTTCAAGATAATTGCCTATTTTTCATCTTGACCTTTTAAAGGTTTTTATAGAGCTATTTTGCTTTCAATCAATTTTAAGTCTTCCCTGCAGTAAGTACTTTTAACCAGCATGGCTGAGAAATCATTCACTATATTCTGAGGTAGGTAGTAATGTACATTGCCTCATGGATCCAGATGCACCTTCAGTGTCATACATACATTTATGTTTCTTGTCTACTCAGTTTTGCATAGAGTCCTGGCCATTGACAATTAGCTCTATATCTTTTCATAGGATGTTACATGTAACTGGCTTAGGTCAAGATCCATTCAGCCTTCTTTGATGCGGTTTGGTATAAGCATTGTGTCGTTGACCTGTGTATGCATTTTATGTTTTGTTTTGTTTTGTCAGCTCCATTTTGGATAGAATTATGGCCCTTAACAATGTATTCTGATGCAGTTTCATATTGACACAGACCTAAATGTACCTTTTGTGGATTTTTTGTCTTCAACTTCGTTTTGGATTGTATTGTTTCTATGTATGATTAATGTCATATCTTCACCTGGGATGTTGATCATGTTTGGCATAATTCAAGAACCATAAAACATATCATGGTGCAATTTGATATGAATATTGTCTCATAGCTCAAGATGTGCCTTTTGTAGATTTTGTCTTGTCCACTCCATTTTGAATAGGGTTATGGCCATTGTCAATAAAATTTTTGTCTTCACATGAAAACTTGGAGAATTGCTTGAAGTGAGCATAGCTCAGGTATAATTGTATATATTCTTATGGAGTTCTGTAAAAATGGTGTCTTTTTGACTTTGATGTACCTTATCAGGGTTTTGTCTCATCAATACCTTATTGGACAGAGTTATTGTCCCTGTCAGTCAGTTTCATATCTTTACATGAGATGTTGCTTGTAATCGGCATTGCTCAGGAATCATACAACATATTCTGAGGCAATTTGATATGAAGATTGTTTCATTCACCTAGATGTACTTTATATGTGTTTTGCCTTATGACCCTTGTCAATCAACTTCATATCTTTACAGGGGACATTTATGGTATTGATGGGTCACTGAATGAGACAAATCTTCTCCCAACTTTGGATTCCCAACATTAGGTCTTCTGTTTTAGGCTCTGTGAAACAAATTGTAGTAAGAAGGGCCCTTGAAATGAGCCCATCACTAATAGTGCTGAGTACAAATATATGGCCCTTGAGAGACTTAGAAGAAGCATTCCATTGAGATTTGAATACATTAATCATATTTTCTAACTGATTTGAACTGAATTGTCTGTGTAACTTGATTTTAACAAGGAGTCATATGCCTTCGACTACAGTTAGGTTTTGATAGTGTTTTACAAAGTTATGACCCTTGAACCAGTTAGGCATCTCGTTGGCTTTTGAACACTTATGATGCATTTACATTCTGTTATTAATACAGGGTTTCTCTGAAAGGTTTAGATGAGTTTGAGGATGACCAGATTTTGACAATTGTGCTGAGTTATCACCCTTGACTGAATTTAAATATCCACACATTCCAGTGTATTTTAAATACTAGCATTATTTTGATATCAACCATATTTCCTTAGAAACACTATCTTGACATGATCTCACATTTGTTGGATGATAGCAGATTTGGACCATATTTTACAAAGTTCTTTTTAAAAAAAATTATTTTTTAGAGTTATGGCACTTGACCAGTTTTGAATAGCCATGCATTCCAGTGTAATTTAAGGACTTGCATCAGCACCATGTATTCAGTCAGATATTTAACAACAAAAATTTGGACATTAATTCAGTGACTTTGTCTATAACAAATTGTTAAATACTACATCTAGTTCCAAGTCTTTCAACGGTTTAGTGGCAGTTATTGACGGGGGAACAATGTTAGTGTCACTGGCAACTGTTTGTTCTTCTGCATATGCTTTAGTAGTATTCTCTACTTTTCATAGTTATACAACAGTGTATTGTCATTTATTTCTGTTATCAGCGTTCTTACAAGAAAGAGTTGTTTGATGATGCTGTGTCCAGAATGAGAAAGGCCTGCATCAAAAGAGAGACAGAAATAGAGCAGTTTAAGAACCTTCAGGATAAAGTGGATGCATTTGTTTTACGAAGAAACAGGGCCGAGTTGGACTACGGAGAAATTCCAGAAGAGTTCAAAGGTAATAGTTACTCTTGATAGGAATTTTCTCCATTGATCTGGAATTAAGGAGTCAGTTTGATGGAACTTACCAGAAGAAATATATGTAAGAGTTACTTCCCCTATGATTATGTGTGGATGAAATGGTAAATGTTTAAAATGTACCATATATACTTGTGTACCTTTAGGACCCAACTGCAAACTGTAATTTGTTTGAATTAATCAGTGGAACAACATAGACCCCGATCTGCCAGAGTGCATATTGTTTTAGTAAATCGGTGTTTGACTTATTTACAGGTGTTGACTTATAAGTAATTTGTATTTGTTGGTTTTTCTTCATGATTAGGTATAATTGTTTTTTTGGACTTGTCCAAAATCGGATTCATGTTGTTCCTGACTAGAGACACTGATGTTTTTATTTTGTAAACAAATAATACATAGTTAAAATTTCCCTATGAGTGTGGGTTATATATTAGGATCATTGCGTTGGACTCAGTCAGAGACATTATGTTCACCATGTTCTTTATTATAATTTTAGGTACAGATTTTATTTTGTTGTATATGTGTGTGTGTCAGTCCAATGAGCAGTACTCAGCTGGACAGATGTCAACCACTAATTCTGTATTTACTTTGTATGGGATGCATTTTGGGTTATATGTGTCATATATGCTCATACTGACCAGAGAAGGTATGGGTGACTATAATTACCACTTGCTTTGAACAAGGGGAGAGTAAGAAAGCGCATGATCAGTCTCCATCAGTCATGATGCTGATGTCACCTCAGTTGACACTTACCAGACCTGCCGACCCTTTCGATTTGAGCATCATCAGTCTACCTGTAATGATCATTTAAATACAGACTTACGGAATGATAACAAAACTTACTGAAATACAGTTGTTTTGGTGAAATCTGGATGCTCGCCTGCCCGTGTTTGATTTGGATCTGGTTTCCATATTAGAATCAACAGAGTTGGTCAGGGAACCAGACTAACTTTACAGAAGTACTTCTGATGCTTTCAACTACATATATTTTTTCAAGCCGTTTCATATAGAATTTTCTCAAAATGGTGTCCAAGAAATGATGTGTGTTGGAGATGAACAATAAGCCTTTAAAGAGTTTAAATAGCACAGCAGAAGAATTTAATATTTCTTGAAGGAAGAAAGGAAGCATCCCCTACGTTGATTGGGCATTATGTGTTGATTTTGAATATGTAATGTCATAGTGGAGTTGATTCACTCTGGGATATTTAAAGATAAGCAAATTACTTCATTAAGTTGAGAGATAGGAAGGGGCTATTGAGCTTCATAGGGTTTGTCTGCAGTTTGTGAAACTGTACTCATGGTAATATGTACTTTGCAAACTTTTTCATTACACATAATGTTTACTGTTGCTAGATACTATTGGTAATTAAGGTGTATGTTCTTTATAACTTTTTTCACATTACTGTTGCTGCCTCTGTCTCTGATTATACTTTTGAAATTTTTAAATGCATATTTCCAACTTGACAACATCAGTCCATGATATTTTATTACACCTTACTGAAAATTGGTCTAACTTACAAAAAATTATTGATTGCCTTATTGAGAAGGTCTTGTTATAGTTAGCAGGTCTGCTTCACTCCCTGTTGCCATAGACATTTAAGATTTTCATGAAAATTCAATGGGTCAGGATGAACATGGTAGAGCAACCCATCCAGACCAGTGGTATGCAGTTAACACAGATTTATCCCAGTACTGGCTGTGGTGATCTTTCCCAGGAAAGCCAGTCATTGACTTGGGCTACCAGAGGCCATGGTTACTAATGACACCATTGCTACATGTAATTCAGTCTCAACCTATGCCTTCATTCCAAGGACTGGGTATGGTCATGGATTTTTCCCTGTATATCTATTCCCAGCTTGAGGACACCAATAGTGCCAAGTGCCTGGCCATGACAGTTTTAGTGCTGACTCTCACCCATACACCAAGCACATTAAATATACAGCTCTTCCCCATTATGATACAGTATTTGGAGCAGTATAGTGAAAATGATTGAATAGTGATCGCACTTTTGTTTTGGGGAGGGGATGAACAACATGCTGTTACTTTTTTAAATAAATTTAAGTTTCTTTTAACTGCATGGTATTTATTCATTTAATTGTGATTAATAATTATATTTTAAAAAGTAAATAAAAATATACATATAATACCAAGCATCAGGTTGCTTTCTTTCAACCCATATTGTAACTCATCATTTGGTTTATCAGTTGTACAACAGGCATCTCTTCAATCACTGTTTATCTTGAAATCTCACTTCCTAGGACCCTTTACCCTAAAGCTATCCACAGGATCCCATCAAGGCAAAAGTGGGAGCTCTTGCTTTTTGTTACTAATTAAAAAAGAAGGGATGATATTTCTGTTTTAAGTTCTGTCATCCTGGATGAGATGGTTTATTCACTGTTTGTGAAGGACTAGCTTGAGACAAAGTGCATTTCTGGCAGATATTGGCTTACGAGATTTGGGTGGTCACCAATATAATAGCATTTAAGTGCAACTGCTCCCAAACTGACATCTTCCAAGCTGTGTGATAGAGGTCAGAGTCAGCATGTTGTTGCTTTTTCATCGGAGACCTTTGATCACAAAGGGCACTGTTGGACCTGGTAGCACAATAGGCTACATTCCAGTGTCATTCAGTAGCTTGATAATGATGTGGCTTACTCAAAATCCACAGGAACGCTCTGGTGGCCTAAGTGGTTAGAGCATCCACCTCAGATGCAGGTGGGTGTGGTTTTGAACCGCAGCCGAGTCATACCAAAGACTTTTAAAAATGGTACTAGCTGCTACCTTGCTTGGCATTCAGCTTTAAGAGGTTAGTGTTAGGACTGGTCAGCCTGGTGTCAAGATAATGTGACTGGTTTGGACATGATGCTGCATGTCTGCAGCTTGATACCCCAGTGCAAGACATCACCATAAACTGCTACACTGCAGACATTGTAGCAGTATGACTGAAAAATTGTTAAAGCTATGTTAGAAGTCCAAGTCACACACATAAACTTCCACAGGTTTGCAGGAGTGCAACTTTTTCTCCTAACCACATCCATGCATAAACCATGTGCTAACCTTAGCTGTTATCTCATATGAAACTTGAAACTAGTGCCAAAGGGAATTGGCTCCTATTTCTTATGCCCATTCTCCTAGGGTATCCTGATCAGGTGATGTATTTGAAGAAGAAACCAATTTTTAGGGTAGGTTTCTTTGATAGTACTTCTCTAATTATAATATGGGTTCACTCTCCAGTATACAATACCTCTTAAGTGGTAATTGATGCATCGACCAACACTCCAAGGTGAGACCACTCTCATCAGACCTCCCTTTTTGGAAACAAGACTTTTAGCACATTTGTTTTAATGCAAACCTGGGATGGTGGGAGTTTTCAGGTAGTGGAGGTTATCCTAGAATATTATGATCAGATAAATACTATCAAAGAAACCAATTTTACTCCAAAAATTACTTTCTCCTAAATAAATCATTATTCAATGGACAAGAAGATTTTAATGATATCTCTACTATTTGTGCTGTTTTTCCTCCTTTCAGAAAAAATGAGGGAAAAAACAATTTCTGCATGTCACAAATATATCTTTATCAAAGTTTTTTTCCAAAGAAGAAATATTTGGTAATTCTGGTTCATACAGTAGGTTAACTATGCAATTTATTTTTAACAGATACCTCCCATTTCATTAAAACATAACAGGCTTGCTATTTATCTAATTGCAATAATGACTAAAAAATATTTCATCTCAAAAACAGGCAAAAAACATGAAAGGTAAGTTATGACTGACAAAAATGTTGTTATCACCATTGTTCTTCATAATTTCCCTATTCGTCACCATTGTTCTTCATAATTTCCCTATTCATCACCATTGTTCTTCATAATTTCCCAATTCTTCACCTAGATCCTCTAATGGACACCCTGATGAGGGACCCAGTACAGCTCCCAGGGGGTACCATCATGGATAAGCCAATCATTCTGCGTCATCTTCTCAACTCTCAGACTGATCCCTTCAACAGACAGCCCCTTACAGAAGATCAGCTAAAACCAGGTAAATCAGAGTTGAACCTTTCTTTGTACTGATTCAGAATAACAGATTCAGCTGTCTACCGATTATTGTACTGTGCTTCACAAATAATCATACATAGAAAAAGAAATCACAGGTTTTTGTTCCAAAGGGATCAAGTTATTATAGGATTTCATAGGAGTATTTCACAAAATGACTTCAATCTGTTACACATATTAGTCAGTCAAATACAAAATACATTCAGTCTTGTACACATATCATGATCTGTTGGTCTAATTGACAATGCATTCAGTCTTTTAGACACATCAGTTGGTCTAATTAGACAATACATTGAGGCTATTTGTTATAAAGTAGTCTTTCTGTAAACCACCACCTCCTGTGGACTTTTGATATATTTCATTCGCAGTAGTTGTTTTAATCAGACCTTCTTATACTTGCCACCTCTGTAATACATTGAGAATGTTTGTTTGATTTACAGAAGTAGGATCATGTATGAGACAGTATTATGACAAATTCTTCTAAGAGTTACATTCCCCTGATATAATTTTGAGATCTTTTCCATTTGTTCTTAGAAACAGAAAATTATGACAGGTTTTACTTTACCAGAGTGAACACTAAACATCTGTCCTTATATGCTCCAGTCATACAGGTGTAGGTGTGTAGTATGTTATGAATATCTTTCTGTCATGTCATGTCACAACAGATGATGGTAATTTATGTTATCTGCTATACCACTAATAAAGAATATAATGTGCACAGTGGTATTATAATGCTCCAGCCATATCCATGGAAGGGCATATAGCGTGCACAAGATAGTATTATAATGCCCAAGCCATAGCCATGGAGGGGCATATAGCTTGCCAAAGATGGTAATTATAATGCCCCAGCCATATCCATGGAGGGGCATATAGAGTGCCAAAGATGGGAATTATAATGCCCCAGCCATATCCATGGAGGGGCATATAGAGTGCTAAAAATGGTAATTATAATGCCCCAGCCATATCCATGGAGGAGCATATAGAGTGCTACAAATGGTAATTATAATGCCCCAGCCATATCCATGGAGGGGCATATAGCATGCCAAAGATGTTAATTATAATGCCCAAGCCATATCCATGGAGGAGCATATAGAGTGCCAAAGATTTTAATTGTAATGCCCCAGCCATATCCATGGAGGGGCGTATAGAGTGCCAAAGATGTTAATTGTAATGCCCCAGTCACATCCATGGAGGGGCATATAGCGTGCCAAAGATGTTAATTATAATGCCCAAGCCATATCCATGGAGGGGCATATAGAGTGCCAAAGATGGTAATTATAATGCCCTAGACATATCAGTGGAGGGGCATATAGAGTGCTACAAATGGTAATTATAATGCCCCAGCCATATCCATGGAGGGGCATATAAAGTGCTAAAATGGTAATTATAATGCCCCAGCCATATCCATGGAGGGGCATACAGCATGCCAAAGTCGGTAATTATAATGCCCCAGCCATATCCATGGAGGGGCATATAGCGTGCCAAAGATGGTTATTATAATGTCTCAGCCATATCCATGGAGGGGCCTATAGCGTGCCAAAGATGGTAATTATAATGCCCCAGCCACATCCATGGCGGGGCATATAACGTGCCAAAGATGGTAATTTTAATGCCCCAGCCATATCCATGGAGGGGCATATAGCGTGCCAAAGATGGTAATTATAATGCCCCAGCCATATCCATGGAGGGGCATATAGCGTGCCAAAGATG